>CM038049.1:76995290-77595290 GCA_021397845.1 Areca catechu | reverse complement strand
CGTCAAACTAGTTGGTTGAGAAAGAGTTAGCCCCAATTAAAAACCATGATCAAAACTTTTCTTGGACACCAATTAATTGATAGGATTCAATTAGGTCAATTTAGTGATCTGGGCAAATCAATTTTAAAATAAGTTCAAGTGCATGACTTTAATGGCTTATGATCATGAATCAAATTTAAGATCTAAACCTAATTTGGTGCATCACATACATCAACATGTTAGATCATATAATTAAACTACATCTAATATAATTAAATAGATCTAAAACATGCTTAACAACACATCACATATATAATCATAAATCGATCAAAACTTTTGTAAACCCTTTTCAAAAACAGGTTTACATCAAAGTAGGACAACCTTTGATCAATTAATTTTTAGATTATAACAATTAATTTCAGATCTAAAAGTTATGATTTTAATTTTGAAAATAGTTTTTCAAAATATAACAACTCTATGCTAGAACAACTTTATATTCAGCATAGATTTAATACAATTATTATCTAACTTTCTGATCTGAATATGTTTCAGATCGGATTCTCATCCATGCATGTTAAAGAAAGGAGAATTGTGGCTCTGATATCACCGTTAGATTTCTCCCAGGAACAAAATATTGCATCGAAATCAGGACTCAAAAGCCTGACACAATGGAAGTAGATATAAAAATTATTTTATATCTAAGTATGTAATTTATAAATAAATCTAATTTATTCATAAGAAATTCTTAAACATGATGTAGTAGATGAAAAAAATTTCAGATATGAAAATAAAATTATTTTAAATAAAAATAACTTACCTAGATCTCTATCCTGGTCTAGTTTGAAAACTATGCCGATTCGCTTTTGAATCGGAGTTCTACCGAAGCCGTGCAATCACTCGGCCTCTGCTGGTATTCACACAAAGCTCGCATAATTGAGTCGTAGAGAGCACCAGACTGCTAGATCCTTGCAGCTCTCTCCTCTTTCAACAAATCAGGTGCTTTAAGAACTGTGCCAATCGGAAACTGGACCGACTTCTTCTTGAACTAGCTTCTATCTTGCAAATTGAGATATGCAAGATCTTGGACCTCTTTTCTTCTTCTTTCTCTTATGAAGAACATCTTTTCAGACTCTTGAAGAGAGAACTAAGCCTCACATGGAAGAAAAATTCCATGCCCCAAAGAGAGAGAACCTCTAGTCGGCCACCCCTTTTTTTCTTCTTTTTCTTATTTGGTTAGCCACCCCTCTCCTCTTTTTATTTCTTACGGTGAAAACTTCTCCAACTCCTCCGCGTCCCAAAGAGAGAGAGAACCCTTAAAAATTCTTCAGTGAAGTATACTATATGAAAGAAGAGAAAACAGAAACCAAAGAGTTAGATGAGCATAGCTCGCTTGGCTCTCAGTAGGAGGGATGATTTCGAGATGCAGCGAGTTGAGGTGAGGCTTGGAGGGGAGCTTGCCTCGCTCTTCGAGCTAACTGCATTGCACGAGGAACATGTCGCTCCATAGTAGGGCGACCCCCACCCCAGCCTGCACCCAAGCTTGCCATGAGGTGTAGGCTACTCACCCTACCTAGGGAAGGCGAGCGCAAGGTAAATGGAGGGTGGATGGGCTTTTCCTCAAGCCTAGGCAAGGCCTATTAAAGACTTTATGCCAAGGTCATCAGCATTTGAACTTGCTGAAAGAGCTACGGGAACTGCTCGACAGAGATAATCGGAGCAGCTAGACCTCTTGCCTCTCCTCCTTCTAGTGGGAATAGAGAAGGAGTGGCCAAGCCTACTAATGCCTCAGTAGGGGTGGTTGTGATGGTTTGCTTTTTCTTGGCCATAGCACGAACCAAGCATGAAACGGTATCAGAGGTAAACTCCAAACCTTAATGAAATTTTGAGCACACAGTCCTTCCTCTAGCACCAATCTATTACGAATCTCTAGAAGATGGTGCTAACTCAGTCTTAGCTCGAAAGGGTTGAAGCAGGAGCGAATGCTGATGAGAAGCCTTAGGGCCTTGCTAGGTCCTATCGCTGAAGTCGGTCCTGCAAGATAAAGAAAACCAGAAAGTCCTACACATCGATGGTGGGTTTTCGATGGTGGACCCTCTGATGTCTAAGTTGGTCTCCTGGAAAGATAAATAGAGGAGGCTTGGAGTCCCTTTAGGCTAAGAGTAAGAGTAGGAGAGGAGCTGGAGAAGAAGTGAAGGAGAGATAAAGAGAGGGATGAAATAGAATCTATGGAGGAAGGGGATTTCATTGCATCTGAGTCCCGCTTCCCAAGGAGTGGCATATAAATGAGTGGAGTTGTGGGAGCCAAGTACTTCGAAGGAAATGGGAAGTGTGTGTGAGCGGCTCATAGAATCTCACTCAGGTGGCGAACTTATGAAAGACTCAATCCAGGAAACTCAGGGTGTGCCTTCATGGGAGAGCAAGAAGAAGGTTCTTTTATGATGGAAGAAGGTGGCTCGGCTCTTAAGAAGATGGATCTCACATCCTATCTTAATTGTCATTCCTTGTTCTTCTTCTTGTGTTCTCACTATGTCCTTGTTTGAATTGGCTCTCTTACCTCGAGGATTACTCAGAACCAGGTTATAGACGTATACTTGATGCCTAAAGATGGGGTTGATGGCTGGCATGTTCCAGTGGCTATAGGCATGCTTGGTGTAGGGGATCATACCATGATAGGTGAGGCAAGGAGTAGTGGCTGGCACAGTATATCCCTGTAGCAGGGCATTCCTTAGGTGGCAAACATTAATGGCCACCATACTGGGAGCACGCACGGACAGGTGGACTGAGCAGGCCAGTAATGTTTGATATTCATGCACCCTTAAGTCCATGTGGTGAGGCATTGGGAGGTTGCCTCATCACCTAAGCTGGCTGACACGTATCTAGAGAAGGTTGGAGCCTAGTTGTTGTGCTAGACCACCAAATCCTGATATATCAGGATCCATTACTTTTATATCTTTTTTATTTTTATATTAAAAATATTTTTTATGCCAGATTATTTTTAACCAAATAGAACCTTACGGTCTAACTTATTTCAACCAAGCAAGCTAGAATATTTTTTCCATAAAAAAATATGTCGCTTTGGTTAAGCAAGGCTAGTCGTTGCCACTTATCAGAGGCAATGCACTTGGACATCCATACATAAAATGGAACAAAAATCATATAGAGTGGGCACTATAAAATATCATATGGGATAGGCATTATTATTTGCCATTTTTTTTCACTAATTTTAAAGAATAAGCATAAAATTAAATATCTTTTTTGCTAACGGAGTTATAGTTTTATAATTATGACATTCTTTTTCTTTTTTATTTTCAGCATATATTTTTATTAATATATAGTATATATCAGTAAGGTCTCTAATATGTATCATTCGATCATTATTATATATTAGTGAGTGCTATGTTTTACGAACTATATATCGATTAACTAAAACTATGTATTGTGATGTTAGATGAATATTTTGCTAGGTATGTATCAATTAGCCATATACTATGTACTGATAAATGCTATGTTCAGGAAACTATATCTCAATTTATCTATAGACATATATAAAAGAAGTTATAATATTGTTAGCTTTGATCCTTGATTTTGATGAATAATAAAATGTTGAGTATATATCTTGTACTAATATTTCAATGGAGTTGTGAATTCTAGGTTACAGGTACATCAAATTTTTTACACAAAAGCATCAAAGTCATTTACGTTAATGCAAGATGAATTTCAAAGTTTAAGAAGTCTTCTCACTTTGGAAAGCCAAGAATTTGTTCAATTTGATCATTATGAAGAAGAAACTGGAAGTATATTGAATAAATTTTAGAGTTTTGAAGCTTGGCACATACTTTGAAATTGGCACAGATCAAGTGTCGACCTTAGTGTCGACTGATGAAGCATAGTGTCGATACTTCTGAAGATTGGCATATAGAAATTATGCCGGCACATCATGTGTGGACCCAAGTGTCACTCATAGGTTGACTCAATACCTGAGACCAGAAATGGATAGAACATTATTTTTGGACTCCAGTGAAGTGTCGACTCACAGGTTGACTTACAGATTGACTTATGGTATGAGATAAAAAAAGTTACAGAATAGTGTCATTCCTAAATTTTTGCCAAGTGCTGACTCAAGTGTCGACCCAAGTATCGACTCACAAGCTGAAGTATTGACTCATAGATCTACTCATAGCCTGAGACCAGAAATAAAGCAGAACCATGGATTTCAAGAATTATACCTGGTGTCGATCCAAGTGTCGACCATAGTGTCGACTCACAGGTTCTGACAACAGTAATGGCTATGTTTTTAGAAGTTCAGAATTGATTCAAATGATCCATAATGGCTAGTTTCTCATCTCCAATGATCACAAATATTTTTTTAAAGGTTTTTGATGTATTTAACACTGACCAAACCATTGAATATACAAGAGACAATTCCTATTATCCTAGAAAGCTATTGAAAAGATAAGAGAGAGCTAAAAAGAAGATTCCAAGTAAAAAGCCTTTATTCTAGCTGTTGAGCCTTCAAATCAATATCTAAAAGTATTCATTGAAAGCTTTCAAGAAGAAGAAGACAACTCAAGCATTCAAGAAAAGCTTCATCGACATTATTTTTGCTATTTTGAAAGCTTTTTCTTGTGCTCAAAATTATACTTTTGGTCTTATTAGCTGTAACTAGTTTCAAGGGTATTGAAACTAGGGATTAGACCCTTCCAAGCCGTGAATTGGAATACAAGCCAAGGGTCGGCTTGTGGAAAAGTTGTTAGTGAGCCTAAGTGACAAAACCAATAAGGGTTTTGACTTGTGAGCCTAGAAAATAAGTTGGCTATATTCTTCGATAGATTATAGTAAAATTTTCAAGATGTAGCTTGGGGAGTGGATGTAGATGCTTGGAGTGCATCGAATCACTATAAACTTTTTGTGTTGTGTGTATGGTTTGCCTCCTCATTTTTTTTCTAGCATTGCTCTTTGTTCTTTAAAGCATTGTGTTTAGATCATATTCTACACATTCACATTGTTACACAAATACATTAGTTCAGCACATACTTAGTTTAAATTTTTTAAAACCCAATTCAACCCCCCCTCTTGGGTTGCTATGCTAGGCAACAAGTGGTATCAGAGCTTGGTACTCAGCCTATAGGTCTAACGATCTTGAGTTAAAGATCTAATGGTAGCCCAAATTGGTGTTGGTACTGTTGAGGGTCAAGCCTCAAATTGTACCCTACTTTTTAATGGCACAAACTACACTTACTGAAAGATAGCATGCACATTTACATTCAAGCCATAGATTATAATATTTGGAAGATCATAGTTAAAGGTCCTCATCAGCCCACTATTTTGGTTAATGGCATTCCCACTTCCAAATTAGAAGAAGATTGTGATGAGAATGACATTAAGCAAGCTGAGCTTAATGTAAAGGCTATGAATTTGTTATTTTATGCATTGGACCCTAGCGAATTTAATATGATATCTAATTGTTCCTCCATCAAGAAAATCTGGGATACACTTGAAGTTACTCATGAGGGTACACATCAAGTGAAGAATACCAAAGTTAATATGCTCATCCATACTTATGAAAATATTAGGATTGAACCAAATTAATCAATTAGTAAAAGGTACACTAGGTTACTAACATTATTAATGGTACGAGGAGTTTGGAAAAAGTTTTATCTAATACTGAACTTGTCAACAAAATCCTCAGGTCTCTTCCATTATCATGGGATCCAAAAGTCACCGCTTTAAAGAAGCCAAGGACGTCAACACTCTTCCTTTTGAGCAGCTCTTGGGATCACATAATAATATACGAGCTGTCCCTAAAGCAAAAAGTTGTGGACAATGACAAGAAAAAGAAGACTATCGCATTCAAGTCCACAAACAAGGAGAATTCTAGTGATGATTTCGATGAGAAAGATGAAATAGCTCTTATCTTGAGGAAGTTTAAGAGATTCATGAAAAAAAAAGCATAACTACAAGAAAAAAGCCACAAAAAGGAGAGCCTAGTAAGGAGAAAGAAAAGAAGAAGGAAAGGGAGCAACAAATCTATTTTGAGTGTAAGAAGCCCGGTCATTATAAAATGGATTGCCCCACTCTCAAAATGGTCAAAAAGAAATTCAAAAAGAAAGTGATGATGGCGACTTGGAGTGAGAGTGAAGACTCAAGCTCCATTGAAGAGTAGCAAGAAGTTGCTAACATTTGCTTCATGGCAAAGAAGAAGAGGTAGGAAGGTCTGAACCTGAAAGTGAATTTATCTTTGAAGAATTACGTGATGTCTTTGATGAACTCATTGTAGAGTATCAAAAACTTAAAATGAAAAACAAAGAATTGAAAAGGCAAAACTTGGAGCTGTCTAAAACAAATGATAAATTTTTGAAAGATAATGATAGCCTACTTTAAGAAAACAAAGAATTGAATGATCAAATTACTTCTTTGAAAAATGAAAAGGAAGATCTTTTGAAAGAAACATAAGCTTTGAAAAATGATAAAGTTTTTGTAACAAATGAAAAACTTATCAAACAAAACAAAGAACTTTTACAAGAAAATAAAAAATACAAAGAAGAGCTTGAAAAAGTGAAACCTTTTGTTGAAAAGTTTACCTATAGTTTGGAAAAACTTAATATGCTTTTGAATAGCCAAAGAGCGGTTTCAACAAAGCAGGCTTAGGTTTTAAATTACAAAAATAACAAAAGTATTTCAAGAATTTCTTTGTTCCTACATTTTCTAGCATTACATGTTATTCTTCTAGTAAGCTAGGACATAAATCTTACATGTGTGATAGAAGAAAGCTAAATAATGTTAGAAAAGTTTGGGTTCTAAAAGGAACCACATCAACTAACCCTAAAGGATCCAAGATGACTTGGGTATCTAAAGTCTCCACTTGATTTGATTTTGTAGGTGTGTCTAGCAATAAAGGAGAAAAGAAGATTGTGATACCTTGATAGCGATTGCTCAAGACATATGACCAGAGATGTAAAGCAATTCACATCTCTTGAAGCTCTAAATGGTAGGAATGTGACATTTTGTGATAATGAAAAGGTAAAATTATTGGTATCGGTAAAGTCCATATCATCCCCTCTACTTATGTTGATAATGTTCAACTTGTTGATTGTTTAAAACATAATTTGCTTATCATAAGCCAATTTTGTGATAAAGGCTTCAAATTGATTTTGAATCTTCTATGTGCATCATATATAGTCTTGATGACAATGACATTAAGTTCATTGGTCATAGGTATGGTAACATTTACATGGTTGATCTTGATGATCTACCTATGCAAAATGGTCAATACATAGTGGCAATGGAAGCCAAGATCAATGAAACTAATTAGCTTTGGCATCGTAGACTAGGGCATGTAAGTATGCATTTGCTTTCCAAATTGAACAAAAGAATCTTATAAAAGATTTGCCAAAACTTATCTTTGAAAAGGATAAGATTTGTAGTACATGTCAACTTGGAAAATAAACAAAATCATCTTTCAAACCAAAATGAGTAGTCTCTATATCTAGACCCTTAGAATTACTTCATGGACCTCTTTGGACCTACTAGAACAACTAGTTTGGGAGGTGTTGCCGCCCGGATCACCATGGCCTGTAGCTCTGACGCATCGGGTTCTCGCCAGATCCTTGTTCCTGTCTCGTGGTCGGCTCGCTAGCTTGCTCCGGGGTCCTGCAAGATAGAGAAAAACCTTGGGCCGGGGATTCGGCGAAGGCACTTCGACGATCAAGTCAGTGGGACGATCGAGAAAAATAGATACCTTTATGGCGAAGAGCTTAGGGGACTCTCTGCATCGAGAGTGTGATAAAAGAGAAGATAATAATACCAGAATGAAAGAGTCTTCATTACTCTTCATTTTTTCTTCACTTACCTTTTTTTACCCTTTTTTATAGGTCTTATATAGACAGGAGGCTTTTCAGGGGATTCCAGGTTCTCTCCTTCGAAGGAGGCTTTCCGTTGCCCACTGTTGCCTCTCTGTCGGGCTGGTTCTGTGCCTGAGCCTCTAGCCATAATGGGATGTTTCCACTTTTGAGGAGGCCATCCAGGTGCTACAGAGTATAGGGTCGTAGAGGGTTGCCTTCTCTGGGAGATCTAAGCATCCTGTCATGGAAGCTGCAGTCTCCCAGTCATGCGATCATCGACGTGTCGGCATAGCGCAAGACTGGGAGCCTGACACTATCTGGATCATGCAGATCATGTGCACGACGCGCCACAGGAGGGTCCGACACCGATGGCAGGGTATGCACCACCTTTTAGAGGCTCAGGGTGGCCAAGGACTCTGCTGCCTTTGTTTCGAATTCTGGCTTCCCCCCTCTTTGCGCCTTTGGTGGGAAACCATGCTCATTGTAGGAGGGTCTGCTTCGGAGAGGTGAACTCAACCTCGACCGGGAGCTATCCTCAGACAAGGGGCTTGCTCAATGAGCCCTGCCTCGATTGGGAGCTGACCTTGGAAGGGCGATCCTTTCTAGAGAGGCAGACTCGACCTCGACCAAGAGTTGACCTCATATGGGGGCTCGCCCAATGAGCCCTATCTCGACTGGGAGCTAACCTTGGAAGGGCGGTCTCTTCTGGAGAGGCGGACTCGACCTCGACTGGGAGCTGACCTCAAACGGGGGCTCGCTTAATGAGCCCTGCCTCGATTGGGAGCTGATCTCAGAAGGGCGGTCCCTTCTGGAGAGGCAGACTCGATCTCGACCGGGAGCTAACTCAGACGGGGGGCTTGCCCAATGAGCCTACCTCGACTAAGCGCTTACCTCGGCAGGGTGGTTCACTTTGGTTCTTCATCATGCAGCCTTGCCCAGGCGATGGGCTTCTCGCCGTCGTGGCTGTCTGCAGGCTCCACATCAGCGGATGTCACCATACCGGTCCACGTCAGCAGATGTCACCATATCAGTTACCCCCCACTCCCGAGCCTGGAGAATGAGGTGTCTGCTCTGGACGAAGGAAGCAGTGATTGTGCTGGCGTGGAGGGGGTGCAGCCCTTTCGCTACCAATGCTAGATACATCAGCATTTGGGCGGTTGTGTCCCTGCACCATTTGGGTGCCGCCATGTCTTCTCTCTTTCAAAGTGGTCATTAACGCCGCTTCAATCTTCAAGGGGGTGCTCGAGATTCAAAGCATCACCTCGGTTCGTGGCATCTCTCTGTTGGCTTGGCGCGAGACATGGCACACATCTTCTCCAAGCTGTTAAATAGGATCCATCTTCTCAATTCTTAAAAATTCTTCAAGCGATGAAGAGACAAGACTTGTATTTCAGAACTGCTCCCTTATCTTCCCCTTGGGCGGAGTCTTGACAAGTTAGGCTTTCTGAGTCTTGACAAGTTAGGCTTTCTTCTTTCCTTCCTTCTTTTTCTCTTGTTAAGTTGGGGGTGTACCCTTACTAGGGTCTCCAGACCTCCATGCATCCCCTGTCTTCGTTTCTATCGATGCCAGTGTGTCTCTCCAATAAGGGAGGAAAGAGGAACCTCGTTTCCTCTGACGGTGGGTTTAGTGCAGAGGTAAAGCTAATTAGTCTGCTTTATCCTACGGGGATGAAGTTCAACCACAAAGATCTCCGGGAGATGTCTTGAAAGAGGACTGCCATTGGGGAGCCTGAGGGGGGAGCCCAGTACGAAGGTCAAGAGAGGTGACCCCGAGACTACAGGGGCGGCCAAGCCCGAGGTAGCCCCTGCGGGGGAGTGGGACGCTAGCTCCCTTTGGGCCGAGGAGAGGGCCGGCTGGAAAAGAAGGTACGTGCCCTCCATGCCCAATTGGAAGAGAAGGAGGACTAGACCACGGCGACGCTTGAGAGGGCATCGACGACTACTGCAGCGGTGGAGATGGCCAGAAAGGAGGCGACGGAGGCCATCCCCAAGTTCATGGCATCCCAAGCTTTTAGGGACGAAGTCATCGAGGCTATCCTGGACTCCTAACACCAAGGATTTCGGGAGTACAAGAGCAAGGCCTTCCGCTTCTACGGGTTGAAAGGGCTGGACAATATCAGGCCTTCTATCCCGTACCCCGGGCAAGAGGATGAGTCTGGCTTTGAGGAGTCAGAGTCAGAGGAGGCTGAGATGGAACCTGAAGCCTCCCCAAGCACCTTGCGAGGGGCTGGTGTCGTCCGTCGATCTGGAAAGGGATCAGCAGCCAATGTTTAGATCTTTTTTTCCTTATCTATCTCTTTCTCTCTTTCTTTTTTTTGTTTTTTTGTAAGTCAAGGAGGGCCTCCGATTTGTTGGGGGTGCGCCTCGTAGGGGATGTATAGGAAATTTCCATCAATGAACCATTTTCCTTTTGATGGTTACCATTCTGCTTCTTTCTTCTTGTGTTTCCCGACTGTGGGTCAGACGGTAGATGGTGAAATTGCTTGGAGTTCCCAATTGACATCTCCCGACTATAAGCTGGGCGATGAAATTGTTTATCTCTGAGTGTTGGGCTTCATGAGATCCCAGGTTTGACTGTCGTGCTTCAGGAGTCTTCGGGCTTGAAGTGCTGGCTTCATGGAGTTTTCGGGCTTAGGTCCCGGCTTCTTGGAGTTTTCGAGCTTAGGTGTTGGGCTTCAAGAGTTTTCGAACTTAAATGTTGGGCTTCTTGGAGTTTCCGGGCTTAGGTGCCGGGCTTCAGGAGTTTTTGGGCTTAGATGCCAAGCTTCAAGAGTTTCCGAGCTTAGGTGCCGGGCTTCAGGAGTTTTTGGGCTTAGATGCCGGGCTTCAAGAGTTTCCAGGCTTAAATGTGGGTGCTGCGGCTCCCGGCTTGAGTGCGGGGCTTCAAGTGTTTCCCGCTTTGGTGCATGGCATGGCAGCTCTTGACTTAAAGTAGGGCAGATGAGTTCCTGCATAGGTGAAAAGCAAGATTGCACCAAAAAGAACTTAAATTTATTATAGAAGAGCCTTACATTATTGGTGGTACATCCTTAAGTTGCTGGCATTCCAGGTTCGCGTGAAGCGGACGCCATCGAGCTCAGTGAGGTAGTAGGCCCCGCCCGGCAAAGCTTCGATCACTTGGTAAGGACCCTCCCAGTTCGAGAAGAGTTTTCCACGTCCCCTAGTTGGGATGCTTCCGCTTGCCTGAGCATGAGGTCGCTTGGGCGGAACACCTTAGACCGCATGCGGGAGTTGTAATAGTGTGCAACTCGTTGCCGGTAGGCCGCCATTCTAAGTCTGGCCTTGTTCATTGTCTCGTCCAGCAAGTCTAGGTTGAGGATGAGGCATTCCGGGTTCTCACCTTCACTATATTGTTCTATCCGGAGCGTGGGCAGGCCGAGTTCCACTGGGATTACTGCCTTAGTCTCGAAGACAAGGTTGAAGGACGTCTTACTAGTGGCCGTGCGGGGAGTGGTGTGGTAGGCCCATAACACGCTGGGCAGCTCATCCACCCATCGGCCCTTGACTTCGTCATGCCTCGTGTGGAGCCCTTGCAGGATGGTGCAGTTAGTTACTTCGACCTCTCTGTTTGTTGAGGATGAGCCACTGAAGTGATACGGTGGCAGATTTCAAGATCGAGCAAAATTCTTTGAAGGCCCGGTTGTCGAACTACTTCTCGTTATCAGTGATGATTATGTGGGAGACCATATCTACAAATTATAGATTTCCAGAAGAAAGACTGGACCTCATCTCTGTCATCCGCACCAAGGGTTCGGCCTCGACCCACTTGGTGAAGTAGTCGATGGCCACAATCAGGAACCTCCATTAGCTGGACGCCATAAGGAAAGGGCCTAGGACATCTATTCCCCACTGGGCAAACTGAAGGGAACCATAAGCAGGCTATAAATATGCATTTAAAACCTTTTTAATATGCATTGCAGCGGAAGAGTAAAGATTAAACTATTTTAATCTAAACATGATATAAACTATGAACAGCAATGTAATATGACATGAACAGCAATGTATAATATAAAACATAGTCCTACCAGCAATAGTTTATTATCCATTCCTTTCTACATAGCCTACCATTGTATTATGACATGAACATCAATGTATAATATAAAACATGAGCCTATCGTATTAAACCTTTTGATGCACACCTTGGAAGAGGCAAAGCAACTCCTTGCAGCAGTGGAAGATGGAATGGATGATGCTCCCAAATCACCACTGAAGAGGTGGACGAAGCCCTACCAGCCACACAATCATCTGGCCTCCACGGGTGGTTCACATCGGGGACTTGCTTGACCAGCACTTTCCGAAGTGCTAGCTCCGGAAACTCCTTGGTAGTCAATTCTTTTTTCTCGAATGTCGAGACTCCTCATGCCACCGAAGAACACAATGGAGGTGGGAAACACTCTAGAAATAATCCTTCCCAAACTCTCTTTCCCAGCCTAGAGCACTAGGCAATCACACACCCAATACCCTTAGATCTCTCCTAACTTTTGGTAGAAAACCACTCTACCTTTCTCTCCTTTTTCTCTCAATTTTTGCAAGGCTTTTCTATCAAAAACCTTTCATTTCCCACATTCTCCCACGTCCTAAAACATCCCCTATCTTATAGGAGAGAGTGAGGAAGGTGGGTGAGAGTTATGAGGAGAATTAGTGGGGAGGGAGTTAAGGAGAGCAATTATCCAACCATTAATTTCAAATATCAGGTTAAATTCAAAAATAAGCTGATAATTCGAAATTAAATCATGTTTGAGTTTAAAACCCAATTTCCAACTCAAATGGAAGAGGTGCACCAATTTTTGTTCAACCCAAGTTGACCCAAAACTAGTCCGAATCAAATCCGATTCGATTAAAGCTAGTAAATTTGCAATTCAATCAAATTGAGTTTAGAAGCAATCATATTGCACATTAGACCTCCAAGACAACATTAAGAATTGATAAGAATAATCTCACAACTTTTGTGAAGCCAAGTGTCGACTCATGAGATAAGTCCATGTGTCGACACAAAGGTAAAATTTCATCTTATGAAATTTGGACCCCTAGATGATTTTCAATCGTCAATCAGCTATTAGGTCAAGTAGTTACCCTTATGGCGTGTGACCCCATAGATTCGAATACTAAGTCGATAGCACTAGAACAATTTCAGTACCAACTGAAGTTGTCATCTAGCAATGACACCTGACGTCCGAATAGGTCGAAGTTGCAAAGCAACCATCAAAAATCTCTGGCATATGGTTACTATATAATTCATCCCTTTGACCACTTAATGCTTTGGATGACTTAGGGTTAGACTGCCAACCCTATATCAGCTCATCTAAAATATGTCTCAATTTTGCAAGTTCAGTGACTCTTCACTAGAACTACCCTGGCCAAGGTTTTGCAATTTTTAGACATCAGTGAATCATTCACTCCAATCAATTCGGAGAGTTCAATCCCATCTTGATCCTACCATTGATTCATAAGTACTTGACTGTACCCAGCATCCTTTCAAGATCGAATTAGAAATTCGGGAAGTTCGATGCCAAAGCACAGTGAGTTGCTTACAAGCTACTATGGCGATCTCAGGTTTGAGGGACACATATATCCATATCCCTTCAAGAACAACCCTTTGACAGAAAAGGGAGTTCCATTAGGTGGGTCACGTTCAATGAATTGTCATACACTCCACTTGCGTGTGATACCAATGTCTCCACATTTCTTGGTTAAGAGGACAACCAACCTATATGACACACAACGATCTATACTTGACACATAATCATCTTATAATAATGCATCATTCGATCATGAACAATTTAAAAACTGCTTGTTATATCCTCTCTATATCGAGTACAAGGAAGTTCTAAGGATTTCATCACAAAGAGTTCATATTAAGAAAAATATACCTGTGATTAACTGCCAAAAGATAACTTTTATTTATATCAAAATTTATATCCAATATACAAATAGCACAACCGTCTACAGCCTAGACGATTGGCTTTGGGATACAATTCTCAACAACTCCCACTTGGACTAAAGCCAATTAGTACATAATTGCATTTCCATTTTCTAATTACAATCTTTAAACTCTTGAATTTTGACTGCTTTAGTGAAGGGGTTGGCCAGATTTTCCTTTCCATTGATCTTTTGAAGGTCGATGTCCCCTCGTGCCATGATCTTTTGCACGAGATGGTAGCGGCGCAGAATGTGCTTGGTGCACTGATGGGACCTTGGCTCTTTGGCTTGAGCTATGGCTCCAATGCTGTCAGAAAATACTGGAACAGGGCCATCCAGGGAAGGTGCCACTCCCAGCTCACCTAGGAACTTTCATAGCCACACGGCTTCCTTCGCTGCATCTGATGCTGCAATGTACTCTGCTTCGCAAACCGAGTCCACCACTGTGTGTTGCTTGGAACTTTTTCAGTAGATGGCTCCTCCATTTAGGGTAAATACAAAGCTCGACACACTTTTGCTAGCATCTTTATCCGACTGAAAACTTGAATCAGTATAACAACAAGTTTTAAGTCAGGCTCTCCATAGAGAAGCCATCGGTCTTTAGTATTTCTCAAATACTTTAGGATGGTTTTCATCACCTTCCAATGCACTTCACCTGGGTCAGACCAGTATTTGCTCACTACTCTTAGTGAGTATGCCACATTTGGTCTAGTACATGTCATTGCATATATTATGGATCCCACTGCCAAAGCATATGGGACTCTACTCATATGCTCTCTCTCCTTAGGAGTTGATGCACAATCCTTTTGGAGAGTAATTCCATGGCCTATCTGAAGATAGCCTTTCTTGGAATTTTTCATGCTAAATCATTTCAGCATGGTATCAATGCATGTTGACTGGGATAGTCCCAGAAGTCTCGAAGATCTATCTCTATAGATCTTCATCCCTAGGTTATAGGAGGCTTCACCCAAGTCTTTCATAGAGAACTAATATAATAACCAGACCTTTATTCCCTGTAGTACAGGGATGTCATTCCCGATTAAGAGAATGTCATCTACATACAATACAATGAATACAACCACAGAACCATTAGCCCACTTATAAATTCAAGGTTCTTCTCCGTTCTTAACGAAGCCATACGACTTGATACACTTATCAAATCGCATGTTCCAACTCCAAGATGCCTGCTTTAATCCATAGATAGACCTTTGGAGCTTGCAAACATTTGACTCATCTATGGATGTGAACCCTTCAGGTTGCATCATATGCACCTCCTCTTCCAGCTCATCATTTAGGAAGGCAGTTCGAACATCCATTTGCCAGATTTCATAATCGAAGTATACAGCTAAAGCAAGCATAATTTGAATGGATTTGAGCATTGCCACAAAGAAAAATGTCTCGTCATAATCAATACCATAATGTTGACGATACCCCTTGGCAACCAGACAGGCTTTGCAGGTCTCTACCCCGTTTCCTTTTGAAAATCCATCTACACCCAATGGGTTTTATCCCTTCAGGTGGATCAACTAATGTCCACACATTATTGATCTCCATGGACTCTATTTCGGATTTCATGACTTCTAGCTACTTATCAGAGTCAGACCTTTGTAGAGCATCCATATAGGTGATCGGATCCTTATTGTTTTCATCAAGTTCAATAGGATCTCCATCCTGGACCTAGAAACTGTAAATCTATCTGGTTGATGTGGTACTTTACCGGATCTCCCTAATGGGTGCTCAATGGGCTCCAGATTTGAATTAGTCAAATTGGTTCTGAGGTTTCTCTTAAATGTGTTGGTTTTCTATCTGTTGAACTTTACTAAATTCAATCTTAGTGGCTACAGTTCCTTCACTAAGGAACTTTCCAAAAAGATAACCCTAAGACCAACAAACAGCTTTTTTCCTCAGGCAGGTAAAAGAAAACCCTTTAGACTCTTTCGGATACCCAACGAATAGGCATCGATCAGACCTAGGTCCTAATTTATCAGTCTGCAAATGCTTAACATAGGCTGGACACCCCAGACCCTAAGGTGTGAGAGCACCGATTTTTGTTCAGACCACATCTCATATGGAGTCCTGTCCATAGACTTGCTAGGAGACCTAATAAGAAGATAGCAGGCAGTCTGTAGGGCATAACCCCAGAAAGAGATAGGTAAAGTGGCAAAGCTCATCATGGATCGAACCATATCCAACAAAGTCCTATTCCTCCTTTCAGACACACCATTCAGTTAGGGTATCCATGGAGGTGTCCATTAAAAAAGAATCCCATTCACTTGAAGATAAGTCAGAAACTTACAGGAAAGATATTCGCCTCCTCGATCAGATCGAAGAGTCTTTATACCCTTTCCAGTTTGCTTTTCAACTTCATTACGATATCGTTTGAATATTTCAAATGACTCAGACTTATGTCTTATAAGATAGATGTAACCGAACCTAGATAGGTCGCCTGTAAAAGTAATGAAATAATTATATCCACCTCTATCACTGACATTCATAGGTCCACATACATCTATATGTACTAGACTTAGAATTTCTTTAGCTCTTTTACCTTTTCCAGAAAAAGATGACTTGGTCATTTTTCCAAGAAAACAAGATTCACAGGTAGGGAATGATTCAAAATCATTCACCTCTAAGAGACCTTCTTGTCTTAACCTGTTTATCATGTCTTGTTTATATGACATAGCCTACGGTGCCAGAGATAAGCATCGTTGACATTATCCATTCTAGGGCATTTGTTTGTTGTGTACATTACACTCACAGGCTGTGATAGCAAATAAATGTCATTTACCAAATTTCTATTCATTACAACTGAACCATTCAAAGTAATGCTGCAAACATTTCTCTATATTGAAAGTTCAAAACATTCTTTAGCCAACAAGCCTACAGAGACAATGTTTATAAGAAATGCAGGACAATAATGGTAGTTATGTAAAATGATTTTACAAGATTCAAAAACAAGAGAGAAGTCTCCTAATGCCAGAACTGGAACTTGACCTCCATCTACAATATTCAGAAACCTTTCACCATCCTCGAAACTTCTAATTCAAACTCCCTGCAATTTGTTGCAAATGTGGTAAGGACTCATAGTATCAAGTACCCAATTAGTAGTATCACAAAAAGAATAGGTATAGGGATTTATCATATAAATACCTTGAGCAGTAACATCTTGCTGCTTCCTCTTCTTTGGCCTGTTTGGGTCAAGGGATGCAATATACAGAGGACAATTCCTCTTCCAATGACCCTACTTCTATAGTAGAAGCACTTCGCCTGACTCTAGTCTACCTTTTTCTTCCCTGCTTGACTGGCCCCACCAACACTCTACACCTTTTAGTCTTTTTCTTTTTATTTTTCTTCCCCTTCCTAAGGGGATGACGCACTACCCTATTTCCTCCCACCAAGTACACCACCCCTTATTGAGGTTGTGATCCTTCTCATAGTTCTATAGTAACCCCAATAGACTGTGGTAGTTCACCACAGGCCTATGCATCCGGAAGTGATCAAGGAAACCAAGATAAGAAGGGGGCAGAGAATCAGTATAGCATATTCCCTAACTATTCATGCAGGGGACATTCAAGTTTGGCCAGGCATTCAAATAACTCGGTCATGTACAATACATGATCAGTTATTGATGCCCCATCTCGCATATGGGCATTATAGATGGCACAGGAAGTCTTGTACAGCTCTACATTGTCATGCATGCCGAAGGATTCCCATAACTTTTGCGAAATTTCCTCCGATTGGGCCTCGAATTTGTGACTGAACTCATCGTTCATAGCCACCAGCATAATGCAACGTACAATAGTTCTATTAGAAAGCCACTTCTGATAAGTGTCCCTGATAGATATACGAGCATTGGCTGCGGGGACCTCAGGTATTGGATCCGATACAACATATAGGATTTTTTCGTACTCTAAGACAATCTTAAGCCTTCGATACCAATTATCGAAGTTTGGGCCAGAAAGTTTTTCATTATCAAGCAATGAGCGGAGGGACAAGTTGGCAGACATTTTCCTGAAAGGAAAACCATAATACCAATTAGTATATGAATTTCAATTTTAATCCTAAAGACATGGACTTTAGTCTAAAGGTCCTCCCACATATTTTATTTAGATTAGTAGCCTCTAGCTCCAATTCGAGGAATTACACTTAATTTCTTAGTGGGTACTAGAATCCTAAAGGTGCTACATGAGCCCAACTTTGGTCGGCTCACCCACGTGAACCTAAAGGTATGTTCAATTAACCAATTGCTTCTTCCTAGTAATTTCTAGTATTTCAAATTTTTGTCCCAGGAGCACTTCAATCGGCCTTTGGGCTTCCTGCTAAAGAAGGTCCTGGTTAGGTTCAACCATTAATATGACTAAATTCAGTACTTCTAACCAATGAATGATCAAGCTCGACTTTGACCGGCTCACCTGACCACCATTAAGAGAGTTGCACTAAGCCATCATATTATGAATGGCAATTCCAATAGCTTGATGACCACCCGTACTTTGGTACTATCGATGACCACCCAACTAAAGGACACATTGCCATCTAACTTAATGGTAGGCTAAGGCTTAGTTATCCCTATAACTTCACCTTTTTAAGGACCTAATAATTTAAAGGATTTAAAAAAGTGACATATGAAAATACATGGACCATGATCAAGAACCCTCCCACTAACTTGTAGAAGGTTCATGAACATCTTGGTCCATGGGCACCTGAAATCAGACAAATCTGATTAACCTTAGGTGACATGGGTTATCCAATTCAGTGAGATTCTCATGAGTCAATTTCGATTAGCCGTATCGGCCAGGTAAGCGCGATCAAGGTACGAGTTGCAGCATTAACCATCTTTCCTTAGACACTAGCTACAAGTGAGCTAGCCAGGTAAGAGGTACTCTCATAACCATAGACCATAAGGCTGCTTGCCTAGACACCAATTCGGTCACCTTCCTTAACCAGATCAGACTTAAAGAACCAGATTAATCACTGAGCCATAATAGATCCTTTAGATGTTTGGATCACACTTTCTAACTATTAGAAACTATAGAGAAATAAAACCTAATCCAACTTTTGATTAGTTTCTTTTCTCTAATTAATCCAATTCATCTAACCTTAGGTCTAACCCAATTAAGGATCTATTCCTAGCCCATCCCATTTAACCCAAGTTAGGTTCAGATGACTTAAGATCTTCAAATCAAATTCCTAGATCTCTCAGATGATGCAGGATGATCCTAGGACTGATGCAAAATAGAAATCTATTTTTTTTGTTTTTTTTTTGAATTAAATATATAGGCTAATAACCCGAAATCAAATAAAGAATCATAATCAGGAATGTATTGCAAGAAACTATCATACACGTAAAATAACTCATGCAGAATAATAAAGCCGGGACCTGAGAATTGAGAAACTCCTGATTAGGATAGCATACCTTCAACAAATCAGAAATCAGAATTAGGGAAGGATAGTACCAGGCAGTGATTGCAAATCTGGCTGATGAAGAGGTCTCTCAGCTCTTAGGATGGTGCCTGGAAGACAAGCCTGTAGTTCCTGAATTTGAAGGCAATTGGATCAGGTCTGAAGGCAAAGAAAGCCTTGTCTGGGAGGGGAAAACATTTCGGGGATCCTGCAAGTGTCAAAGGTTAATCAAAGAAACAAATAAACAAAGGAAAGAAACTAGGGTTTTGAAGGAAGAAGGATTAGGGTTTAGAAGAGCTAGCGGCCTGGGGAAGAAGAGATCCTTGGCATGTTGGGCGGCTAAGGCTTCTTCTCCTTGGGCATGGCTGATGAAGACTTGGGCGAGGAATCAAGGGTCAGCTAGGGCACACAAAACACAAGAACAAAGAACACAAGCTCGCAAGCTCAAAATTTCAGCAGGATTTTGATTTCATGAATAAAGTTAATACAAGAGGGGGAGGGGTGGGATTTATATAGATGTTCCCATGCCCTCTCCTAGAAAGAATACAAGTCCTCTCCTAGAAAGAATACAAGTCCTCTCCTAACCATGTTAGAAAAACAACACCAAAACAACTTAGAAATCCTAAACTACTTAGGAATTTGACCTAGTCTTCCCTTCTCCACTTGGCTTGGACCAAGTCAAACATGTGGACGCCTCCTTGGCTGGCGTGTTGGGTTCATGGGGCAGCAAGGGTAGGCGGCAAAAGGGCTTGGGCGCATGGGCTTTGGGCCTTTTGGAAGCTGGGATACCTGGGTCCTGGGGCAAGCTTATTCCTTGTATCAAAACAGCATCTTAGTTCTTAAGTACTTTGGTTTGACTCCTGGGCTTGGGATTTCAAGGCCTGGGGTGCTGGAATATCCTGGAATCATGGGGCACCTGGTCTGGAAATATTCTGTGGCATCTAGAGGGAATCTGGCATCTGGAAAAATACCTGAAAGGAATCTAGGCATCTAGAGAGCATATTGAAAAAATCTGAAGGGTATCTGGCCTCTAGCTCTTGGATGAGGCCTATTAGTGCTCCAAAACTGTGTTTCTCTCCTCTTATATAAAAATTGAACTCTCACTGACTTATACTCAAGACAGGACTCAATAGAGTGACTAGGATTGAGACAAATCAACTAGCCTCAACTTATTATAGGACCAATCTACTTTGTTACAAAATTGTGACACATGACTAAGGTTCTAAAAATCCTAATCAGTAAACCATATGGGATCCAGTGATTTATGTCTGATCCTGGTGTCCCCACCATCAGGTCATTAGAAAACTTAATTCTAAATCAATTTTAACATTTTTTTTAGTCATTGAAATAGTTTCAAGATTAAGGTCAAATGATTCTATATCAAATTTTGAACTTTTGATTTTCTATTTCTGTGAGTAAACTCAAAAAAAATTACTTCTAAAATTGATTCTTCATGTTAAAATAACTTTTCAACAAAATCATAAACCCCTTTAGATCCAATCTAGACCTTTTATGTCATCAAATTGAGAACAAACCAAGATTAAACAATTTTAATATACTATGTTAGATTAAACTAGCTTTAATCTACAACTCCATTTTGATTCCTTTTGGCACCCTAACATGCTATAGGAGACCCCCTTAAATGGGAAGTGAGGGCCTTTAACCCTTACTAATCTCCTACAACAAGATGCCCTGATGTTTCCATCCAATACATAAATCTACTAAGGATAACATGGAATATATTATACAAAACTAATCATGTCAAATATCAACCTGGCTCTGATACCATTTGAAGGGAACCATAAGCAGGCTATAGATATGTATTTTAAAACCTTTTAACATGCATTGCAGCAGAAGAGTAAAGATTAAACTATTTTAATCTAAACATGATATAGAAACTACTTCTATATAGCCTACCAATGTAATATGACATGAACAGCAATGTATAATATAAAACATGAACGTACCGTATTAAACCTTTTGATGCACACCTTAGAAGAGGCAAAGCAACTCCTTGCAGCAGTGGAAGATGGAATGGATGACGCTCCCAAATCACCAACTGAAGAGGTGGATGAAGCTCTACTAGCCACACAATCGTTTGGCCTCCACGGGTGGTTCACACCGGGGACTTGCTTGACCAGCGCTTTTCGAAGTGCTAGCTCCGAAAAATCCTTGGTAGCCGATTCTTTTCCTTGAATGTTGAGACTCCTCGCACTGCGAAGAACACAATGGAGGTGCGAAACACTCTGGAAACAATCCTTCCCAGACTCTCTTTCCCAGCCTAGAGCACTAGGCAATCACACACCAATACCCTTAGATCTCATCCCAACTTTTGGTAGAAAACCACTCTACCTTTCTCTCCTTTTTCTCTCAATTTTTTCAAGGCTTTTGCTATCAAAAACTTTCATTTCCTACATTCTCCCACGTCCTAAAATAGCCCCTATCTTATAGGAGAGAGTGAGGAAGGAGGGTGAGAGTTATGGAGAATTAGTGGGGAGGGGGAGTTAAGGAGAGCAATTATCCAACCATTAATTTCAAATATCAGGTTAAATTTGAAAATTAAGCTGATAATTCGAAATTAAATCATGTTTGAGTTTAAAATCCAATTTCCAACTCAAATGGATGAGGTGCACCAATTTTGGTTTAACCTGAATTGACACAAAACTAGTCTGAATCAAATCCGATTCGATTCAAGCTAGTAAATTTGCAATTCAATCAAATGAGTTTAGAAGCAATCATATTGCACATTAGACCTCCAAGACATCATTAAGAATGATAAGAATAATCTCATAACTTTTGTGAAACCAAGTGTTGACTCATGAGATAAGTCCATGTGTCGACACATAGGTAAAATTCATCTTATGAAATTTCAACCCCTAGATGATTCCCAATCATCAATAAGCTATTAGGTAAAGTAGTTACCCCTATGGCGTGTGACCCCATAGGTTCGAACACTAAGTCGGTAGTACTAAAACAATTTCAGTACCAATCGAAGTCGCCATCTAGCAATGACACCCGACGTCCGGATAGGTCGAAGTACAGAGCAACCATCAAAAACCTCTAGCATATGGTTACTATATAATTCATCCATTTGACCACTTAATGCTCTGGATGACTTAGGGTTAGACTACCAACCCTAGATCAACTCATCTAAACATGTCTTAATTTTGCAAGTTCAGTGACTCTTCACTAGAACTACCATGGCTAAGGTTTTGCTATATTGAGACATCAGTGAGTCATTCACTCCAATCAATTCAGAGAGTTCAATCCCATCTTGATCCTACCATTGCTCCGTAAGTACTTGACTGTACCCAGCATCCTTCAAGACCGAATTAGAAATTCGAGGAGTCCGGTGCCAGAGCACAGTGAGTTGCTTACAAGCTACTATGGTGATCTCAGGTCTGAGGGATATATATATTCATATCCCTTCACGAACAACCCTTTGACAGAAAAGGAAGTTCTGTTAGGTGGGTCACGTTCAATGAAATGTCATACACTCCACTTACATGTCATACCAATGTCTCCACATTCCTTGGTTAAGAGGACAACCAACCTACATGACATACAATGATCTATACTTGACATATAGTGTCCTATAACAATGCATCATTTGATCATGAACAATTTAAGAACTACTCGATATATCTCTCTATATTGAGTACAAGAAAGTTCTAAGGATTTCATCACACAAGAGTTCACATAAAAAAAATGCACTTGTGATGAACTGCCAAAAGATAACTTTTATTTATATCAAATTCATATCCAATATACAAATAGCACAACCGTTTATAGCCTAGACGATTGGCTTTGGGGCACAATTCCTAGCACAAATGGCCACGGGGTTGATAGATGGGAGATAGGGGCTGCCAGCTATCGTTGAATGCATGCGTGGCATTGGCACTTATCATATTTCTTCACGAAATCAGCCGCATCCTGCCATAAGATCTCCCAGAAATATCCCTGCCGGATCGCCTTGTGGGCTAGGGCCCTGCCGCACATGATTACCATAGATACCTTCGTGTATCTCTGGAGCACGTAAGTGGCCTCCGAGGGCTTTAGGCACTTTAGCAGGGGGTAGGAGTAGGATCTCCGATAGAGATGCTCATCCAGGATCACGTAGCGTGCGACCTTCTTCTTGAGAAGGCCGGCCTCCTTTGGTCCTCTGGCAAGGTACCGGTGGTAATGTATTTGATGTAGGGATCCATCCAGCTAGCCTCGGGGGGGACCTGCTGGACCTCGATCGTAGCCTCATAACTAGGGGCCTCGAGATGTTCGATGAAGGTGCACCCCAATAAAGTCTCTAGCAAGGTGGCCAGCCTGGAAAGGATGTCAGCTCATGTGTTCTTTGCTCGCGGGATATGAAAGATGCTAAAGTGCTGGAGGGGTCGACGTATGAGAGTGCACTCGATCTAGGTACTTCACCATCATTGGATCCCATGCTTCGTGCTCACCGGAGACTTGGCCCGCTACTAGCTATGAGTCTGTGAAGACCTTCAGCCTTTTGATGCCCAGTTCGCGGGACACCTTCAGCCCCGCAAGGAGTGCTTCATACTCTGCCTGGTTATTGGTTGCCTTGAAGAGGAATCAAAGTGTGCATTCCGCAATGACCCCATCAGGATAGCAAGGATGAGGCCAGCTATGCTTCCTCCTACGTTAGACGCGCCGTCCATGTGGAGTATCCACATTTTTTCATCGGGGTCAGGTCGGCCTGAGTTCGACCTATTGGTCCATCTCCTCTGAACTTCCTTTGGCCCAGGTGCATTCCATCATGAAATCGGCTAGAACTTGGGCCTTTGTGCCTGCCATGGGTGATATGTGATGTTGAATTCCCTAAGCTTCAGTGCCACTTGGCCAAGCATCCGAAATTATCGGGATGGCTCAGGATAACTCTCAGGGTTGATCAATGAGGATGGCAATAAAATGTGCTTAAAAATAAGGTCTGAGATGCTGTGAGATGTTATTAGTACAAAAATAATTTTTTCTGGCTATGTATACCTAGTTTCGACATCACGAAGTAGCTTGTGGTGTAGAGAATGGCCATTGAGAGCCATCTCTATCAGTGCAAACAGCAAAAGCTGACCGCCTCTAGTGAGATCGCTAGGTACAGGAGGAGCTCTCTCTGGGCTCCGGCCTGGATAGTAGTGGCGATGAGGCAAGAGCTTCTTTAGCTCCTCGAACACTTCTTGGCATTCTTCTGTCCAGGTGAAGTCATTCATCTTGGAGGACCTTGAAGAATGGCTGGCAATGCCTCAGGGAGCATGAGAGGAAGCGGCTCAAAGCCGCAATGCGCTCAATCAGATGCTGGACCTCCTTCTGAAGGCGTGGATGTCACATGTCTGTGATCGCTTGGATCTTCTCGGGGTTGGCCTCTATCCCCTTTGGGTCACCATAAACCTTAGGAACTTTTTCGCTGCTACACCGAAGGCGCACTTGACAGGATTCAGCTTCATTTAATAATGGCGGAGGTTATCGAAAACCTCCGCCAGGTCGGCGATATGGTCCTCCTCCAGGCCGTTCATGACAAGCATGTTATCCACGTACACTTGCATATTGCGACTAATCTGGTCCTTGAAGATCGTGCTGACCGAGCACTGGTAGCTGGCCCCTGCATTCTTAAGGCCAAAAGGCATCATCTTGTAACAATACGTACCTCGATCGGTCACAAACGACGTGCACTCCTCATCTTCTAGATGCGTGCAGATATGATTGTATCCGAAGAATGCATCCATGAAGCTGAGGTACTTATGACCCGAGGTCGCATCCACCAGTTGGTCGATCTTAGGGAGGGGGAAGCTACCCTTTGGGCATGCTTTGTTGAGGTCGGCGTAGTCTACACAGATCCTACACTTCCCAGAGGCTTTCCTGACTATCAACACATTAGCAAGCCAATCAGGATATCGTACCTCTCGGATGAAGCATGCCATGAGGAGTTGTTTGACCTCCTCGTTGATAGCCCTCTATCATTCTGGGATGAAGCTCCTTTTATTCTGCCAGACTGGACGATGGTTGGGGTCGACGTTCAGCCTGTGAGTTATCACCTCCGGTGGATACCGAGCATGTCAGTGGTAGTCCAGGTGAAGACATTTGCGTTGGCACGTAGGAAGCCGAGCAGACGGGATCTCTCTTCTTCGATTAGCAGAGCCCCAATTTATATCATTTTCGAGGGATCGTCCCCCAAAGAAAAAGATAGCAAGGGTTTGACCGGCCCGCTCTTTGGTTCTGATACTACCGGATCAGGTTGGTCGATGACAGGACTGAGATCCGCTCCCCTTAGACCCGGGACGGTCTGCCAGCAGTGCTACGCTGACTACTGAGACCCCCTCAAATCTCCGATCCCCCATAGGGTCAGGAATCAAACCAAGAGGCATTTTGTGGAGATGGTGGCATCAAGCAGATTGAGTCCTGGGCATCCTAGAATGGCATTATAGGGTAAGGGAAGCTTTACAACAATGAAGGTCACCAGCATGGTGCTTTGCTGGGGTGGTCTCCTAGTGATGGGGACATCAGAGGCTGCCCCAGACTTTGGCAGAGGCATTTCAACCCTCTGTGGTTATCAAATTAGAATTTAGGATGTGAGTCCAAGTTTTGTTCAATTTGTAATTAGGGTTTACTCAATTTGAATGAGTTCATTTGAGTTTTGTAAGTAAGTCCATTGGAGTCCTGTCCATACTTGAGTCCTATATTTAGAATGCTAAGTTAGTTGAGTCATGTCAAGTTTTGAGTCCTGTAAGTTTTTAAGTTTATCGGTCAAGTTAGCTCATATTGAGCTAGTCATTTTTCTGAGACCTGTAAGTTTTATATTGATCAAAAGCTTGTTCTTCAGGACACATCCGGGAGCGTGAGCGAACGATCCTCAGCAGACACTTCTACCATTGCTAGGTACATTCCCTTGATTCAATAATAGTAGTATTATAGGAAAGCTAGCCTAACCAGGGTTTCTCAACCCTAGCGATCCTGCTTATCTATTACTTTAGGGTTTATTTCTGCATGCATGACTTCCATAATTTTTATAGAATTCTATACTTTGAATATTGCCTTGAAATTCGGGATCTAAAACCTTAACTTCATGCTTAATCATGAAAAAATACTTTGCACACATATTTAATCCCGCATCATTTGGTATCAGACATAGTTTAAGGCTAGTTTCTGCATCCCATCATCTCAATATATGGCCTGTTATTCTTGTGATTTCTGCATGTAGGAAGATCCAAAAACCCTTATTTTTATTTTTCTAGATTTCTTATATTTGAAAGGATTTTTCATAGTTTTCTCATGATTTAATTCGATCTATGGATTTTTTGTACACCAGAATACTTCCTGAGAATAATTCTACTATTAGCAAGATAAATTTTAGTATATTTAGGGTTCTTCTTGCATAATCTTTCCATATTTTAATTTTTTTGCATATTTCTGCATATTAGGTACTTTTCTACATATTTTTTTTTTCTACCAAATATAAAACAAAAAAATATTCAAAATTAGAAAATACCAAAACTACAAAACCTTAATTTGCATTTCATATGTGTACCATCATCTACATAATTTACCTTAAGGGCACTTTTATTATGTCAGATGGGGGAAGGATTTGATCACCTCTCCTTAGCCCAAAACCACAATTCTTGCATCTGAACCCAACCTTAACTAAAATTGATTAGACCTAATTTGCTCTAGAGAGCTAGGGACATCAACAGGTTGGGTTCAACCATTGTGGGAAGACTAGTGCACCCAATTCATCTCCTATTACTAGAAGCTGGTGTCTAGGCTAGAGGTACAGTGTCAAATGACCTAAGCGGATCGATGGTTCTTTAATTGGGTCCTGCGTTAAGCAGGGGGCCTCCCACCATCCCATCTCTTACCTGGCCAGTAGAAGGATTAGGGTTTGAGTTGTGTATAAGTTGAGTCGAACCATTCTATTTGGGCTCTAGGTCTAGGTACCCATAGTCGATTTGTTTGAGTCTTGCATATGCACTAAATCAGGAGATTCATATCATCTACCACCTCCACAACCGGCTGAACCCATGGAATCCCACCTTGATGTTGTCCTAAAGATCTTAAGTGACCAGATGGCCCGATTGAACACCCGATTAGATCAAATGGATGACCAGATGACCCAATCGAATGCCCAATTGACTCATAGATTTGACAAAGTAGATGTTCGGCTAGGAACCCTAGAGGAGACATATAGGTCCCATTTTGAACCAAATCTTGAGTCACCTCCCCATCCTAGGAGAACCCCACGTCAAGATCCTTACTATGAGGCTGACCCTAAGAGAAACCCAAACCCTATCCATACTTTGAGGTTGACCTAGGAGAGCCCATCGTCATGACCCAGTTCTAGAGGTTCACCCAAGGAGACCCAATCAGGATTTCATAAACCAGGAAGATAGGGCTTATAGAAACATTAAACTTGATGCAGCCACTTTTGATGGCTGTCTTGACCCAAAGGTTTATATAGATTGGAAGGGAGAAGTTGACCAGTATTTTGAATGGTATGATATGTCTGAGGAACGTAAGTTTAGGTTTGCCAAGTTAAGCTAGTCCGCCAGGCCAGGTTATACTGGGCTATTATTGAAAGAACACTTAGGCTATGAGGCCATGAACCCATAGTCACCTGTAGGGCCATGAGGCCAAGCTTAGAGGGAAATCGTTCCAACCTCATATCGCCAGGGTTTGTTGGATCAGTGGCAAAGATTGAGTCAGGGTAGCAAGAGTGTAGATGAGTACATCGCGAAATTTGATGAGTATTCCATGCTATGTAACTTAGATGAAGATGAAGATGTTGTCCTGTCTAGATTTAGGGCTGGCCTTAGGGATGACATTAAGAGGGAGCTTTACCTGAGAGAGGTCAAAGACATAGAGCAGGCCTACCAGATTGCTAGGAATGTTGAGCATTTCCAGAGAGGGCCCATCTTTCGTAAACCCGAGCCCATTAGAAACCCTAACCCATACTTAGGATATAGTCAAGCCTACCCTAGTCGACCTGACCCAAATCGACCCAACCTGATTCGGCCTAGTCTAAGTCACCCTGACCCGAGTCGATCTCAACCTAGTACCTTCATGACCCATAAAGAAGATAAAGGCAAAGCTATAGAGGGTCAGAGGTAACTCATCTCCCAGAAGGTATGCTATAGATGCCGTAAACCATGTCACTTTGCTAGCTAGTGCCCAGCCAGTGCCCTACACATAGGTGAGCTAGGTGAGGATGAGCCTGAGTTCATAGTTGAGCTTGAAGGAGAAGTTTATGAAGTTGATGAACAATTGATAAATGAGTATAAGGGAGAGGAGGAAGTACCTGAGTCTGAAAACCTGTTAGGAGTGGTTAGGTGCATATTGATCCAAACCCAAATTAAGGAAGACCGGCGTAGGACCAAATCCTACAAACCTTTGTTAAGATAGGAGGTAAGGTATTCAAGATCATAATAGATAGTGAGAGTTGTGTCAATGCCATCTCTGCCAATACAATGAAATCTTTAGGATTGATCCCAGTTCCCCATCCTAGCCCCTATAAGGTTTCTTGGATAGATTCCACCTCCATCCCAATCAAATATAGATGCCAAATCCTGATCAAATTGCAAATATATGAGGAGAAAATTTGGTGTAATGTCCATCCCATGGGAGTTAGTAGTATTATCCTAGGTCGACCATGACTTTATGATCATAATGCAATCTTGTTTGGTCGAACCAATACCTATACATTTAGTCACCATGGGAAAAAGTTTGTGATCCACCCGACTCAACCTAAAGTCCCATTTAGGGGAGCTTCTAGTAGCCTTAAGGAGAAGAAAATAGGAGTTAATTTAATTAAGGCTAAGGAATTCGAGAAATAAACCCCTAAGCCCAGTGATATTGAAGAGTTGAGTCCAGTAGAAGATAAGCTAGAGACTGAATCCCTTGAGGAATCAAAGAAAAAATATCCTGAACCCACTGCAAAATTTGAAGAAGTGACTGAGATAGGATCAAACATAATAGAGGGTTCAAGAGAGTTGTCCATAGAGAAGGTCCAGGAACAAGTTCCTAAGGAACAACCCCAGGAGGTAGACATTAGTTTAAGAGACTTTCTTTCCAAAGACCTTCCAACTGGTGGTGAGCCTGATCAGTCTATAAAACCCGGTTCAACTATCCACACCTGCACTAAACACTGCACAGCATATGCATCAGGATATTAGCCATAAGAGTAATTTAAGTAATGAAACATCTAACAAACTAGCTAATTCTCGAATAAGAGCCAATGGATTCAAGTAAGGAATTATATTGGTTAGGTTTAGGCCTAAAAAAAGTTTCATGCTTGCAGAGCTGGATCTTTAGAGTGATAGAGAAGGTAGGACGCCATGTGCATGATTTGCCCTTGGAGTTTGGCTTTAGCTCTACCTTCAATACCGCAGACCTGATTGAGTATGGGGAACCGGCAGCGATTCCTAGTAAGGCCTTTGAACCTACCTCATCCATTGAGAGTGAGCCTGACCTTGAGTGTCCACCTATAATTTGGCCTAAGAGAGGAATACAGATCGAGCATGTCCTGGACGATCAAGCTTCCATGACATGGGATAGCGATTTTCAATGCCGCCTGGTCTGTTAGCAAGGTCTACCAGGATCCAATGCTTCATGGGATACTCGAGAGGACTTGCTGTGACTCCACTCAGACCTTCTTAAGAGGCACCAGGTTCAGTGTGACCCTTACTCGATGGGGTTGAGTTTCTCTAACCCCGGGAGAATTGATGGGGACATCAGAGGCCCCAAACTTTGGCAAAGGCATTTCAACCCTCTGTGGTTATCAAATTAGAGTTTAGGATGCGAGTCTAAGTTTTGTTCAATTTGTAATTAGGTTTAGTCAATTTGAGTGAGTTTATTTGAGTTTTATGAGTAAGTCCATTGGAGTCCTGTCCACACTTGAGTCCTGTATTTAGAATGCCAAGTCAATTGAGTTAGGTCAAGTTTTGAATCCTGTAAGTTTTGAAGTTTATCAATCAAGTCAGCTCATCTTGAGCTAGTCATTTTTCTGAGTCCTGTAAATTTTATAGTGAGTCCAATCAAATTTTACAAGTAGAAGACTCAAGATAATCGAAGATCTAGCCAGCTTAAAGTCATGGAGCCACATTAAAGACAATGGAAGACCCAGCAAAAGAATTTGAAGGCCTTGGAACCCTAGATCATAGCCTGGAGCATGATAGGCCGTCCAAGGCCCATGAGGAGCATCAAGAGGGGTGCCAACCCTTATGGTCACCCCCTTGGTCAGCCTCGCTTAGCCTCCCTTACAGTCACCCCTCTTTGGTCAACCAAGAGAAGGAGAGGAGAGAGAAAGGCTTGATCAAAAGTGGAGAGCCCTAGTTTATGTCTTTGAATGGGTTTAGGACTAATGTAATTTCTCATGAATACTCTTACTTGAGCCCCAAGTTGTAGACCTATTTAAAGGCCTCCCCTCCTCATGTAATTTCAGAATACTGATAAATTAAATTTGAGTTTCTCTCTTTGCTGTGTGCCCTTGCTGTGTGCGTGCTATGTGCGAGCTGTGTATGAGTTCTTCTTGTTCCTGCGCCCCTGCCTCCATCTACAACATCAAAACCCTAGCCACCCCTTCCTTCCAACCCTTGGGCGCCATCATCCAAGAGCCTTTCTTTTCCCTTCTTTCAATTATTTAGTTTTCATGCTCTTAGTTTTCTAATTCCAAATGGTGATTTGTAGGTCTGTCAATTTCCATGAGTCCGAGGATACCTTTTGATCAGCCGTCGGATCACCGAGCAGAAAGTCGCGAATCCACAGGGTCAGAAGCTTATTCTTCTAGGCCGCATCCGGGAGTGTGAGCGATCTCTTCATGGAACGATCTTCAGTAAGTACTTCTACCGTTACCAGGTATACCCCCTTGATTTATTAGTAGTGGTATTGTAGAAAAGCTAGCCTGACCAGGGTTTCTCAACCTTGGCGATCTTGCTTATCTAGGTTTCTTAACCTTGGCGATCATGCTTATCTATTACTTTAGGATTTATTTCTGCATGCATGACTTCTAGAATTTTCATAGAATTCTATACTTTGAATCTTGGCTTGAAATTCGAGATCTAAAACCTTAACTTCATGCTTAATCACGAAAAAACACTTTGCTTGCATAAACAGTCCTGCATCACCCAGCAGTTATTGGGAGTGTAATTTCTCCATCAACCTCGATTGAGTCTCTGGAAAAGCTTACCAGAGGCATAAGCACCGATCTTATTTGGTCAGTGGATAAATTCATTCTTGCAAAGACATCGTAAAAAAGGATGTTTGAGGAGCTTTCACTATCAACCATGATTCTTTTTATAGGATGTTTAGCTATCAACATTTCGATGATGATAGCATCATTATTTAGGTTGTCTACCCTAATTGACCCTTCTCCCACATAGGGGAGTACATCATCACTCTCCTCTCTCCCTCTAGCCCTCTTCGGGATTTTTCCTGCCCCTCAGGATATTATTCCTATCGGCTTCTTGATGGGATGGTTATCGATTACAAGGGGCGAGGCCCTTCGGCCTAGGCTGCAAGGGGCGCTACCCCCTCCACATACTTACCGAGGTAGTCATGCTTGATCAGCTCTTCAATCTCCCTCTTTAGGTGGCGGCATTCCTCCGTGTCATGGTCGTAGTCCCGGTGGAAACGACAGTAACAGGATTTGTCCTGCCCAGTCAATGGCCTCAGTGGTAGGGATCGACGCAGAAAGTGCTCGCCCTCGATTTCCATCAGGATATTTGCCCTAAAGGCGAGGAGAGGAGTAAAACTCTCTATATCAGTGGGGTTAACCTTGGACTTGGACTTTGATCACAGGACCCGCACCATCCTCCGGTTCTGGCGGCCAGACTTCTCCCCGATGGCTTGTCTCTTTGGGGGCCTCCCGTCCAACTCTCTCCTAGCATGATCCACCTCCTCGGCGCAGATGTACTTCTGTGCCCGGAGAAGAAACTCCGAGTATGCCCTTGGGGCTTCTTGTCGAGGGAGTAGGTGAAGCAGGAGGTTTGCAGTCCCCTCTTCAGGGCTAGCATGATGACAAACTCGTCGAGGTTGTAGATCTCCAGGGCGGCGGTCTTGAACCAAGACACGTAGTCCTGGAGGAGTTCCCAGTCCTACTGTCAGATTGAGAAGAGGCTATCAGCCTTGTGCGATGCCTTCCTGCAAGCATCAAAGTGCACCGCGAACTTCTCCTCCAGTTGAGGGAAGGAGTCTATACTTTCAGGTTTGAGCCTTGAAAACCAGACCCGAGCCGCCTTCGTAGAGTTGCGGGGAAGGTGACATAAAGGAGAGCATCGGTAGCTCCCTGGACCCTCATAAGGGCCTTGTAACTTTTCAGGTGGCCCAGGGGGTCGGTTGTCCCATCGAGGGATCAACCTATAGCATACGGAACCGACTGGGGATCAGTTCCTCTTGGATCTTTGAAAAGGGTGGACAGGTTTCGTAACCGTGGACTCACTGGGGGAGCCCTGCACTTTTGCAAACTGCGGGCCAAATCTGCCAGCTTGTGCTCATGTTCTTCGAGGCACCTTTCCGCTCGATGACGGATAGCCTCGTCAATCGACCCTCGGTGGAGGACATCGAGGGTGAGGGTGGACCAGAGTGGAGGAACTCATGCCTGAGTTCCCAGCCATGCCGGTGCTGCTAACACGAGGGTGCATGGTGGTCCGAGACTGGGGAGCGGCTCCCCCGACCAGTCAGATCATGCTGCGGCTGCTTGCCATTCGCCTGGTGGGCCTCCCGAGGGGGTGACACCACATGCAATGGCCCCTCCCGGAAGGATCATAGGTTGGTGCGAGGATCGGCTGCGTGAGCCGCTAGAGTCCCCGACTATTGTTGTGTTTTCAGAGAGCGCTGCCTTTGGTGGAGCTAGTGCGCCATCATGGCTAGGAGCTGGACCTGGTGGGCGAGTGTGGTGTACTAGAGGTCCGTCGAAGGTGGCTGTGATGGAGCAGGATGATCCCCCTCCGGGCGTTGGTCGCCGCGACGAGGGGGGTCCTCCGCCCGACTAGTGGGAGCTTCATGGGCTCGCATAGTCACCATCGAACTGTGGGCGCCCGCGGGATCTTCCTGCTGTGGGGGAGCGACATTTTCTTCTAACCGGTCCCCCTTCTTGGCCGCCAATCTATTGCCGCCCGAATTGCCATGGCCTATAGCTCTGACACGTCAGGTTCCCGCCTGATCCTTGGTTCCCGTCTCGCAGTCGGCTCACTAGCTTGCTCGGGGGTCTTGCAAGACAGAGGAAAACCTGGACAAGGGATTCCAGCGAAGGCACTCCGACGATCAAGTCAGTGGGACGATCGAGGGGAACAGATACCTTTGTGGCGGAGAGCTTGAGGGACTCTCTACATCCAGAGGGTGATAAAAGAGAAGATAATAATACCAGAATGAAAGAGTCTTCGTTGCTCTTCTTTTTTTTATTCGCTTACCTTTCTTACCTTTTTTGTGGGTCTTATATAGATGGGAGGCTTTTCAAGGGATTCCAGGTTCTCTTCTTCGAAGTAGGCTTTTTGTTGCCTGCTGTTGCGTTTCTGTCGGGCTGGTTCTGTGCCTGAGCCTCCAGCCATAACGGGATGTTACCACTTTTGAGGAGGCCATCCAGGTGCTACAAGGCATAGGGCCGTAGGGGGATGCCCTTCTCTAGGAGGTCCAAGCTTCCTGTCATGGAAGCTGCAGTCTTCTAGTCGTGCGGTCGTCGATGTGTCGGCATACTGCAAGACTGGGAGCCTGGCATTGTCCAGATCATGCAGATCATGCGCATGACACATCGTAGCAGGGCTGCGCTGATGGCAGGGTATGCGCCATCTCTAGAAGGCTCAAGGTGGCCAGGTATTCCGCTGCCTTTGTTTCGAATTCTGGCTCCCCCCCTCTTTACGCCTTTAACGAGAAACCATGCTCCTGGTAGGACGGTCTGCTTTAGAGAGGCAGACTCGACCTCGACCAGGAGCTGTCCTCAAATGGAGGGCTCATCCAATGAGCCCTGCCTCGATTGGGAGTTGATCTCGAAAGGGTGGTTCCTTCTGGAGAGGCGGACTCGACCTCGACCGGAAGCTAACCCGGAGGGCGGTCCTCATACGGGGGGCTCGCCCAATGAGCCCTACCTCGACTTGGAGCTGACCTCGGAAGGGCGGTCCCTTCTAGAGAGGCGGACTCGACCTCGACCGATAGCTGACCTTAAATGGAAGGCTCATCCAATAAGCCCTATCTCGACTGGGAGCTAACCTCGGAAGGGCAGTCCCTTCTGAAGAGGCAGACTCGACCTCGACCGGGAGCTGACCTCGAACCGGGGGCTCGCCCAATGAGCCATACCTCAACTGAGTGCTTACCTCAGCAAGGTGGTCCGCTTTGGTTCTTCGTCATGCGGCCTTGCCCAGGTGGTGGGCTTCTCATCATCGTGGCCATTCGCAGGCTCCACGTCAGCGGATGTCGCCGTACTGATCCATGTCAGCAAATGTCGCCATATCAGGAGGCAAGAAGTATGGTCTGGTAATTGTAGATGATATCTCACATTTTACATAGGTAATGTTCTTAGCTCATAAAGATGAAACATTTTCTGCATTCATCAAGTTTCATAAGAAAGTTTCAAATAAAAAAGGTATTTCAATTATCTCTTTACATAGTAATCATGGAACCGGATTTGAAAATCATGATTTTAAAATATTTGCAACGAAAATAAAATTCGTCACAACTTTTCTGCACCTAAGATATTTCAACAAAATAGGATGGTAGAAAGAAAGAACAGGACACTAGAAGAAATGGCATGCACTATGCTTTGTGAAAATGATTTATCTAGATAGTTTGGGCAGAAGCCATAAACACTGCATGTTATATTTTAAATATGTTTTGATCCGACCGATTTTGAAGAAAATGCCTTACGAACTCTGGAAAAGTAGAAAACCAACCATCAAGTATTTTCATGTATTTGGATGCCACTGTTTCATTCTAAACAATGGCAAAGATAATTTAAGTAAATTTGATGCCAAGTCAGATGAGGGTATCTTCTTAGGATACTCTACTTTTCCAAAGAGAGATTTTAAATAATTTAAGTAAATTTGATGCCAAGTCATATGAGGGTATCTTCTTATTGATAAGTAGAAACTTTTGATGATAAAATAGATATCCAAAGGATTAAAAAAATTAACAATCAATGAAGGACCTTCCAAAGAGCAAGAAGGTGATCAAAACCATGAGGAAGAACAAGTACAAGAAGTTGGGACTTCATCAATACCCAAACCATTATCTAGAGAATGAAGGTATGCTGATGGACACCTTAAAGAACTTATAATTGGTGATCCATCAAAAGGTAAGTACTCGTTCTCACTAAGAAATATGTGTGATTTAGCATTTGTATCACAAGTAAACCTAAATCAATTGAAAAAGCTGAAAAAGATCTTAATTGGATAAGTGCCATGCAAGATGAATTAATTCAATTCAAAAGAAACAAAGTTTGGACTGTAGTTGAAAGGCCTACTAATGTTTAATAATTAGACCCAAATGGGTTTTTAAAAATAAACTTGATGAAATAGAATAGTAACTAGAAATAAAGCTAGATTGATAGTAAAAGGTTATAATCAAGAAGAGGGTATTGATTTTGATGAAACTTTTGCTCCGGTTGCTAGATCAGAAGCAATTAGATTACTACTTGCTTTTGCTTGCTTTATAATTTTTAAATTATTTCAAATGAATATTAAAATATATTTTTAAATGATTTTATTGAAGAAAAAGTGTATATTGAACAACCCCCTGATTTTAAAAATCATGCATATCCTAACCATGTTTTTAAACTTCACAAGGCTTTATATGGTTTAAAATAAGCTCCAAAAGCTTGATATGATAGGTTAAGTAAATTTCTACTTGAAAATAGCTTTTCTAGAGGCAATGTAGATACTACAGTATTTTGAAAAAGAAAAATGATGATCTCTTAGTAGTACAAATTTATGTTGATATCATTTTTGGTGCTACTAATGAAACACTTTGTCAAGAGTTTGCCAAGCTTATGCAGGGAGAGTTCAAGATGAGTATGATGGGAGAACTAAACTTCTTCCTCGGACTCCAAATCAAGTAAACTAGAGAAGGGATCTTCATCAACCAAGCCAAATACACAAAAGAAATCTTAAAGAAGTTTGGGATGGAGACAACCAAGCCATTAGGTACACCTATGAGCCCTTCTTGCAAACTTGACAAAGATGAATATGATAAAAATATTGATAAAAAATTATATAGGGATATTATTGGTTCATTATTGTACTTAACTATATGTATGCCAGATATTATGTTTAGCATATGTATGTGTGCTAGATATCAGTCTGCTCCTAAAGAATCTCATTTATTGGTTGTTGAACGTATACTTAGATATTTATCTAGCATAATAGATATTGGACTATGGTATTCTAGAGATTTATTAATAGAATTGATTGCTTACTCTGATGCTGACTTTGCAGTTGTAAACTAGATAGGAAAAGCACTAGTGGAACCTATCAATTTCTTAGAGTTAATTTGATGGTTTAGCAAGAAACAAAATTCAGTTGTTCTATCCACGGCAGAAGCCGAATATATAGCAGCTGGAAGTTGTTATGCTCAAATCTTATGGATCAAACAATAACTTGAAGACTTTGGCATTAAGTTAAATAAAACTCCCATAAGATGTGATAACACAAGTGTAATCAATTTAACTAAAAATTCAGTTCAACACTCAAGAGGTAAATATATTGAAATAAGATATCATTTCATAAGAGATCATGTACAAAATGGTGATGTAATGGTTGATTTTGTGTGTACTGATAGGCAATTAGCACATATTTTCACTAAGCCCCTTGGTGAAGATAAGTTCTGCATGATTAGGAGAGAATTAGGTATCATTGATCCTTTTGACTGAAACTCCTTCAAACACTTCATTGAATTCATGCAAAAGTTCTAAATCCTCTCAAATATCACTAATATAATTCCGAGACACCCCCTTGAATTTTACCATTTTATTAAAATTTTCCATATTTTTTTTTTCTGAATTTTTGACCAAGTGTCGATACTTGAGATTTGCTCAAGTGTCAACTCATAAAAGTGTCGACACTTGAGCAAATTGCAAGTGTCGACTCATGACCGAATGACCAGTTTTTAGGGCATTACCGAGTGACCTTTTTTTTCATTTCTTTTTCAATTCTCTCTCTCCCAAGTGGTCCCTAACCTCTCCTGTCATCCTCCAACAGTGATTTCCCGACCCTATCCTTCCTTTTTTGGCAAAACCCTCCTTCTCTCCATCAATCTCAATCGTTCCTTGTTGTTTTGGTGGCCATGAGTCCAAGAAGACAGGTGGTTTTCCAAAAGAAAAGGTCTCAATTTGAGCATGGAGAAGCAAGCACAGGGAAAAGGAGATCGAAGGCATGACAGGATCTAGCTGGGCAGCAAGATGAGCCCAAGGTTCAGGCAGCTGTGAGAGCACCCCCTTCGCAGCCTTCCCCTGTAGTCGAAAGGATGGCAGGGAAGGTCATTGCTTGTGGCAGGAGGATAGACCTGCCATTTTTAGACTTAGAGGGATTCGTGATTGGTGATCTGGTGAGAGCTGCGGGACTAGTCCCCTTCTGTACCATGCGAGATCGATACTACCTGCATCTGATGAGAGAATTTTTTGGTAGTATGGCCACAGATGTGATCACTTAGACTGCTCAGGTCAAGGGTGTACAGATTCCAGTTACTCCAGAGACACTCAATCAGGTATGGGAAATTCCCCAACATGGACTAGAAGCTAGCTGTGTGGCAGACAGAGATGCCGCTTTCAAATGCATTTTGGAGCGGGATGACATCAGAGGTATATCCACTATTTCGTGAGTCAGTTGTTTGTAGAGATGAGATTGCTACATCATATTATTGCTCACATTCTTCTTTCGAAGACAGGCCATTTTGACTTCATCACTGAGCGAGAGCTTGTCTTGATGGTGACTCTGAGCCAGAGGATAGCCATCAACCTTCCAGTGCTATGGTGCATCAGATGGGTGAGGCGACCATCTAGAGGAGGTTGTGTCTACCATATGGGATGGGATTGATCCGTATTTTTCGTGCTTATAGGATACCTTTGGAGGGGGAGGCCTCCAAAGAGATATTGCACACTGGCACTTATGGCAAGAAATCATTACATCAGATGGGATACGTAAAGGTAGGAGGTAGATGGATGAGGGAGAGTCAGCCAGGAGCCTGATGAAGAGGATGAGATTCGGGCAGCAGAGGCTAAACTTTCTGCACCCGCTCCTCAGACGACTCCCTCCATACGAGCTCCAGTCGCTGGATCTGAGTCTAAGCCAGCTATGCCCCCTTCTGCTCGAGCTCCTTGACATACTTCAATTACAGACTCTGGATTAGAGGAGAGACTGATAGAGTAGATTATTGCGGTCCAAGAGGATGTATTGAGCGATCTGTTAGGACCAGTAGACTACAGATAGAGCTGCAGAGTTTGAGAGCACACACTGATGAGCAGCTTACTTGATCAGACAGAGCATGGAGGCAGGCTTTTCTGAGATCCAAGATCATTTGAGATCCATGTTGCTACCTCCAGCTTCAGCAAGACCTTCTATTCTACCTCCACCTCCTCCTACAGTTGATGATGATGTAGAGGATACTGAGTATGATGATGATGATGATAGTGATGCTGGTGATGATGACCCAGTAGATCGTGGCGATGCTGTATATGATGAGTCTACACCAGATGTCCCATCATCCACTGAGCATCAGCCTCCAGTTGATACAGTAGATACTTTAGCTCAGACTATGGATCCAGATGCCACTTCTGATCAGCGTGCCACAGATTCTCCATTCCTCACACCAGCTAATACTCTTGAGACTCATGCCACTAGGACCTCTAGGATCTTAGATTGCTCTGGCCCATCCCTTAGGACCAGAAGCATTACCATAAGACCCCTAGACCATATGCATCTAGGATCATGGCACCTATTGTATTAGATTTTCCATCTGATGATGAGTAGCCTCGTAGATGCTATGCTTATCTTGTGTTTCATATACTTTCTATAGTGTATTTCAGTCCATATATGCTATTTTGTTGATGTCTGCAAGAACATCATTTGCGGTACTGAAACTTCTTTGTCTATGATAGTTGTATTTCTTTTTATTACTCTTCTTTTTGTCTTATTAATTTTTTTGACAAAAGCACTAATTAAGAGGGAGAAATTTTTTTTAATTTTTAATGATGACAAAAAGGGAGACTAAGATAGATTATATAAGCAAAAATCCAAAATTTTCAAGAATTCACATTCTACTTAAGAAAGGGGAGAAAATCTCACTTTGTTTGACTCACTAACTTTAAAATATTGTTGTATGAACAAAAGAGCTAATACATCTTCATCTAAATACCATTATGAACTTTGATATACTAACAAATGTAAAGTTTGTTTGATAAACTTATTTAATTTACAATGCCTTTGAAAATATGCTTACTTGAAAGCTTAATACAATAGCCAAATTTGAACTCAAATACTTATATACTCAAAGTTTTGTCATCATCAAATAGGGAGAGATTGTTAGCTTTGGCCTTGATTTTGATAAATAACAAAACGTTGAGTATATATTTTGTACTAATGTTTCAATTGGAGTTGTGAATTCTAGGTTACAATTATATCAAATTCTTTACACAAAAGCATAAAAGTCATTTACATTAATACAAGATGAATTTCAAAGTTTAAGAAGTCCTTTCACTTTGGAAAGCCAAAAATTTGATCAATTTGGTCATTATGAAAAAGAAACTGGAAGTATATTGGACAAATTTTAGAGTTTCAGAGCTTGGCACACACCTTGGAATTGGCACAGATCAAGTGTCGACCTTAGTGTCCACTCATGAAGCCTAGTATCGACACTTCTGAAGACCGGCATGTAGAAATTTTGCCGGCATGCCAAGTGTCGACCTAAGTATCGACTCACAAGTCGACTCAAGGCCTGAGACCAGAAATGGACAGAATATTATTTTGGACTCTAGTGAAGTGTTGACCCAAGTGTCGACTCACAGATCAACTCATGGTCTAAGACAAAAAGTTATAGAACAATGTCATTCCTAAATTTTTGCCAAATGCTGACTCAAGTGTCGACACAAGTATCAACTCATAAGCTGAAGTGTCGATTCACAGACGCATAGCCTGAGACCAGAAATGAAGCAGAACCATGGATTTCAAGAATTACACCTAGTGTCGATCCAAGTGTCGATCCAAGTGTCAACCCTAGTGTCGACTCACAAGTCGACTCACAAATTCTGACAACAGTAAAGACTATGTTTTCATAAGTTCAGAATTGATTCAAACGGTCTATAATGGCTAGTTTTCCTCTCCAATAGTCATAAATAGTCTTTTGAAGGTTTTGATGTATTTAACATTGACTAAACTTATTGAATACACAAAAGATAATTCCTATCATCTTAGAAAGCTATTGAAAAGACAGAGAGAGCTAAAAAGAAGATTCCAAGTGAAAAGCCTTTATTCTAACTGTTGAGCCTTCAAATCAATATCCAAAAGTGTTCATTGAAAGCTTCCAAGAAGAAGAAGACAACTCAAGCATTCAAGAAGAGCTTCATCGACATTATTTTTGCTCTTTGAGAGCTTTTTCTTGTACTTAAAACTATACTTTTGGTCTTATTAGTTGTAACTAGTTTCAGGAATATTGAAACTAGGGATTAGGCCCTTCCAAGCCGTGAATTGGAATACAAGCCAAGAGTGACTTGTGGGAAAGGTGTTGGTGAGCCTAAGTAATAAAACCAACAAGCAGTTTTGACTTATGAGCTCGAAAAATAAGTTGGCTGTAATATTTGATAGATTATAGTAAAATTTTCAAGAGGTAGCTTGGGAAGTGGATGTAGATGCTTGGAGTGCACCGAACCACTATAAAATTCTTGTGTTTGTGTATGATTTGCCTCCTCATTTCTTTCTTTAGCATTACTCTTTATTCTTTAAAGCATTGCATTTAGATCACATTCTACACATTCATATTGTCACACAAATATATTAGTTTAGCACATAGTTTAAATTTTTTAAAAACCTAATTCATCATCCCTCTTGGGTTGCTATGTCGGGCAACAAATATGTATCAATAAACCACCAAGTATATATTATTTAGTCATATACTGTATACTAGTAAGCATATTCTAGAAATTATGTATTTATGTATGTAGAGTGTGTATTAAAATGTCAAATAAATATTCTTTAGAAATGTATTAATTGGTCATATATTATGTATTAATAAATATTATATTCGAAAAACTATGTATTAATTCATCTATAGGTATATATTAGATATATTATGTATGTATCAAAAAAGCTTACGGTATGTATCAATAAACCATTAAATATATATCATTAAACCGCTAAATATGTATCAGTAAACCATTATGTATGTACATGACCAAATGATACATAATATTTTACTGAAACATATTATAAGATTTTTTAATATACAAATAGCAGCAATCCAATACATATCTATAGATAAATTAATATATAGTTTTTCAAATATAGTGTTCACCAATATATAGTATATAACTAATTGATACATACTCGATGGCTTACCGATACATGCTATAAGCTTTTTGGATATATACCTAATAGCAATCCAATACATATCTATAAATTAATTGATATATAGTTTTTGAAATATAGTATTTATCAATATATAGTATATGGCTAATTAATACATACTTAACAAAATATTCATTTGATATTCCAATACATATCGTTAGATAAATCGATATATAATTTATAGAATATAATGCTCACCAATACACAATATATAATCAAATAATGCATACTAGATGGTTTACTAAGTAAAAAGTATGGCTGAAAACGAGTAAGAAAGAGAGTGTCATAATTATATAACTATAATTCCATTAGCAGAAAAGATGTTTGACTTTTTATTTTTTAGGATCCATTTTTTCATGAATAAATATCATAAAAAAGTTAGTCAACTTTTTTATTAACTAACTTATCTATGTTCTTGTCCATTTCATGATAAGTAAGTTACTTTTATTTGATAGCATTTATTCATGAAATGGAATGGAAAAAATCTTACTTACCTAAGAGATGGTTAAATTATTTTTTCACTAACCAGTAAAGTAAATATTTAATATTATTTCTAAATATTCTCCTTCTAATTTTTTATACCATCTTATTCAATGTCTAATAATTTAGTTATCCAGTGTTTTCAAATCCTAATCCTCGCGGGAATGCTATAGAAAATATAGATAAATTTAATAATTTATTCAAAAATATTAACATTAAAAATATGAATAACAAATTTTGGAACTATAAAAAAATATAAAAAAATTATTTTTTATTTAAATATTATTAAAAAATATAAATTTTTAACTAAAATTTTATTTATTAAAAAAATAAAATTTTAAAATTAATAAAAAACATAAATAATGAAGTATGACACCCGTTCCCTTTGAGGTGGATGAGGTAAGCTGGAGCCCATCCCGAGCACACGGAGACTTCCCGGCGCTTTGTTGTTCTTTTCAGGAACCGTGCTCGTTTTGCTATCCATCTCTAACCGTAGGATGCATCCTGACGTCAGGAATTAAAAAAGGGGGACGTTCAACCCACAAAAATGTGAGCTTGTACTTGTGGAGAGGGCGGCGAATGGGTTGGTGCTCTCCCTCTGGTCCGAAGCAGGTGGCCACGACGCTCATCTGCTTCCTGACCGGCGTGGCTCTGTTCGCAACCGGCGCCCATCTCTCCTACGTCCACATCGGACCCCAGCAAGCCCGCACCCGCGCGCGCGACGAATTCGTCCGCGAATACCTCCGCAAGAAGTACGACTACGGCAAATAATAGCAGCAGCTTCCAGACCCCCTCTGCAGCCATCGATGGCTTTGGTTCCGACTTCGAACTTGGTGGAGTCTTCTGTGATCGCGGAGGTGGACATGGGCGGCGGCTCGGATCCGGACTCCGTCACCGTCCGGGCCACCGTCGTGCAGGCCTCCACCGTCTTCTATAACACACCCGCAACCCTCGGTAGTCTCTCGCTCACCCTTATTTACTTCTTCGATTTCTTTTCTTTGGAGCTGATCAACTTTGGGTTCCCGGGTTTTCTATTTTCTAGGGTTTTTCTTGGCTCTTGTGGTTGTAAATGAGACATTGCTGTTGTTGCCTTCTCTGCCGTATTTCTTGCAGCTTTCTTAGTTTTAGCTTATACAAGTATTGAATGCCTTTAGCAAGTGAAATGACAAGGGGAATGCCATTGCGTGTTAATTATTGGACATTTTGGATAGCAGGGTGTTGGCACTGAATCCCCGTCGACCGGATGGAGTGGTTCGTCCGTCGGATCGCCGTTGACTGGAACATGTAAAACAGATTCTCTGATCAAAAATCTTCTGGCGGAACATTTCGATGCTAAAGTCAGAAGGAACTCAAGCAGCATAATGGAGAGCTTGAAAACAGAAAGAGAAAGAAAATAATTCGAATTTTTGGGAATGAGCTTCACTTACCTCGAGAGTGTCATTTCTTACCGGTATTTATAGGCTCGAACATAACTATTTACGGTTATGGAAGTTGGCAAACACAACCTTCTCATAACTATAAGTAGTGGCAGTCGGAAAATCAGTTATTTCGGAACTTATCTGATCTGAGGATTTCGATCATGTGGGCGATTGCAACAACCAAAACAGATTTCAACTGATTCGGGGTTGAAAAAGTCCACATATTAATATGCCTTTATTTTTTAGAGTAGATCTGAAATGAGTTCAACATTCGCTTTAGTAGTGCTCCTAAAGGGAATGTTAGCTATATATTTTAGAAAAGTTTCTTTTGAAATAACAAAGAAAGATAAACACTTACATCTTGAATACGAGATAACATGCTCTTCAGATTATGTTGAAGGAATAAAGCCGAAGATGTTCAATTGAAAAACTTGGCATTTGGACCAAGACAACAATACGAAGCCGAAGACATAAGGTTAATAAGCTTGGCTTCTAGACCAGACAAGATATGAAGCCCAAGACATAAAGTTGACAAGCTTAATTTTCGGACCAAGAAAAAGATATGAAGTTGGAGATATAAAAAACGTTAGGCATGATCTTTGGACCAAGATAAAGATACGAAGCCAGAGACATAAAGACGTTAAGCATACTCTTCGGACCAAGAAAAAGATACGAAGCCGGAGATATAAAAATTGTTAGGCATGGTCTTTGGACCAAGATAAAGATACGAAGCCAGAGTCATGGTCTTCGGACTAAGATAAAGATACGAAGCGGATATATAAAGATTGTTAGGCATGGTCTTCGGACCAAGATAAAGATACGAAGCCAGAGACATAAAGACGTTAGGTATACTTTTTGGACTAAGATAAAGATACGAAGCCGAAGATATAGAACATCCTTTTGTAGATCAGAATCTTCATCAAGTCCAGGAGATATTTTCCTTTATATATTGATTTGACCAATAAACAAAAAATTGAAATTGGTTCAAAGAATAGCTCAGCAATTAATTAAAATAAAAACAATATATCATAACAGCTGCCCTCCACTTCCAAGTTTGAAATGATTAATTTCAAAAAATGGAAGTATTTAAAATTTGTCGTTTAGTAGTAACTGATATATAATAATGGCGTTGAACCCTGGCACGTTTTTCGTAATAACTGTTTGGTGGCGTGAGAGACGTGGTGAAGACACGTGTTACCTTTTCATTTGCTGCTTTGAAAGAAACACTTTGAATCTGGAAAAATTCTGAGAAATCTTTTAAAAAAGAGCTTTTTTTTATCAAGGCAGGACACCTGGCAATCATCTGGAGACTGATCACAGTTAAGAAGCCATCATAGCCATTCACGGTATTTCACGCGGATTGCGGTCACCGTCTTATTAATGGGTGATTATTAGGAAATCGTATCCACGATCGAGACTGTTGATACGGCGCACGATCGAGGAGATCTCCGAACCGCCTCGAAATCCTGTAATCTCACCTATAAAAGAGAACTTTTCAAGAAGAATTTTTTTCGCCTCCGCGTTTCTTCTTCCTCCCGCTCTGCACTACAGCTTGCCATTTTCATTTTTTCAGAGGTTAGAGATCTTTCTTCCCTTCTTCCTTTTGCTTCTTTACAATGTTAGAGTCCACTAGGAATCCTCCCAGTGGTAGGGGTTCGCCGGGAGGAGAAACCAGTAGAAGGCCACCGGGAGGAAGTTCGGATAGGAAGAGGAGTCCAGAAAGATCTTCTGATTCTGTTGCCAGTTCCTTTACGCTTGCCAAGATAGAAGGTGTTAGGCAGCATTTCCATATCCCACGGACTTTCAAAATGATCCTTCCAAAGCCTGAGGAAAGGGTAGATAAACCCCCTATGCAATCAATTGTCATATATGAAGACCACCTTAAGGCTGGTCTTCGGCTTTCCTTCATCTTTTTTTCACAAAAAATTTTAATCTTTACCAAATTGTTCCAGCTCAGTTAACTCCTAATAGTTTTAGGAACATTTGTGGATTCCTAGTCCTTTGCAAACTTAGTAACGTAGAGCCGAAGACTTCCCTATTCACTTCTCTGTTTATGCTGAAAAGAGACTTTCACGGTAAAGGGTGGTAGGTCATAGGTCCTCGGCCAGGCCAAAGACTAATAAAAGGAACCCCTAGTGCCATACATGGGTGGAAATCATGTTTTTTCTTTGTATTCTATACCAACTGGGGGTTCAATACTGAATGGAAAGCTCCACGCTTGGATGCGAATGCTGGGAAAAGGTTCTGAAAGCCGATCTTAAGGACTTTGAAATTCTATCAGAGCCGGAAATTTCCTCTTTTAGAGAATTGCTGAAGGAAGAAAACCTTCACCAAGCCCATATCAGCGAAGTCCCAACATTAGGTATAGAGATAGTGGTCTTCGAATTTTCCTTCTCCATCTTTTTCTTCTTCTCTTTTATATATAATATATAAGACGAAATCCTTTGACTGCAGATGAACCAATGAAGCCACAACTTGATAAAGTTCGACAGGCTTCCAGGAAGAGGGCAGTGCCTGTTCCGCCGGAGTCCGAAGTCCAAAAGAAAAGAAGAGCCGAAGAGGGCTCGAGCACTCCTCCGATGAGGCCCGCATCGGTCGAAGAGATTCCGCCTACTTCCTCACCAATTCCACCTGTGAGCCTTCCAGGAGTCCATCTCTGAGAAGGCCCCCTCCGAAGAGTCCTCGACCGGTGCCGTCTCCGGATCAGCGCGACGTGGCATTTGACAGGGAATCCTTACTTGCATCTTCGAAGGAGAAAGGAAAGGAAAGAGCAAAGTATCGGTTCGAAGACGACCCCAGGTGGAACGCCTCTTCGGAAGGAGGCTGCAACGTGGATTTTATCATTTTTTCTGATGTAGAGGGCTTGGAGAACCCCAAACTGGCCAGGGAGCTAATGAAGCGTACGCTTCTTCCCAATGACTGGGACAATACTAAGTCCCGATATGTTGAAGATGTTTCTGACTCAGTGTTCTCATCCGCATTGAAGGTAAGCATTGGATTTTGTATTTTCAAAGCATAAATCTGTTGTTGCTAACCTTTCAATTTGTTAATGCAGATGATCCATAATATCACTGTCATGGAAGAAAGCATTTTCGAATTCAGTGATAACTACAAAAGAATGAAGGAAAGAATGAAAGCGGCTGAGGCTGAAAGGAAAAAGGCTGAGGAACAAAGGCAAGCTATGGAGGAGAAGCTTGCTCAAAGTGATGCCTTGGTTCAGAACTTAAAAATTGATGTGGAAAAAATATAATCGAAGAACTCTGAACAGGAGGCAAGACTCAAGAAGAGAAAGAATAAGGTTCGGTTTCTGGAAGCTCTACTTAAGAAAGCCTATTAGAAATTCGAAGAGGCTATCAAGAAGACCGAAGAGGCTGCTGAAGAGATTCAATCTTTAAAAGATCGGCTAGGAAGGGCGGTATAGAAGATTATAAGCATCTTCGGCTTTTGAAGGTGAGATGATTGAAGTAGGAACCCATAGTTACAAAGGATACTTCAATGACGGGTGAAGGAGGTGCAAAGCCTTTATCCAGATTTGGATATTTCGGGAATCAACTATTTGTTCTCGAAGGTCCAAATGAGCCCGAATCACTAGAAGGTCCTGAAGCACCTGCCACAGCCGAAGAAGTGGCTAGTCCAATTGATCTCACCCAAGCCAATGACACTTCAGTAATGGATAACTTGTAATTTTTTTTCTTTTCCCTTCTCTTTTGAAATGTAAACATCTTATTAATGAAAATTATTCCAGTAAGATATTTCTTTGTGAAATATATGTGAATGAATGGAAATTGTCCCAAGTAAAAAGTCTTCGGATTAGAATATAATTGAAACCTCCGAAGTATATTATAATGCTAATATCCTCGGACTTAGAATAACAATCTTTTAGGAAACAGAATTTCCAAATCTGATCCAAGATTATATTAAATAACAATATTAAAATAAGAATGATCGAAATTTTAAGATACCAAGTCTCCAAAATATGCTAAGTCTTCGGACTTAGGATAATCTTATAGATTGAGATGAGATAATACTAAGTCTCCAAATAAGGAAGTCAAGTCTTCGAATTGGAAAATATGCTAAGTCTTCGGACTTAGGATGATTCCATAAAATGAGAAGAGAATTCTAGATAATTTAAACAAGAAAGAATATCATCTCTAGATGAGAATACCAAGTCTTTGGACTTGAAAATTCGTTAAGTCTTCTGACTTAGGATAAAATAGACCGTGTGGGTCACCTGCATCTTCATTATAAATGAAAGACCGATTAACCTTTGGCATTTTACGGGATGGATCGCTTGGATCATCCTTATATCTTTTGATTAAGGGTTAAGATAGGCTGATTGGGCCTACCTCGGCATTTCATAGAGTAGATCACGAAGATCATTCTCATGCCTTTTTTGAGATGGAATTAAGATAAGCTGATCATACCCATCTCGGCACTTCGTGAGGAAGATCACGGAGATCATCCTCATGCCTTTTTGATTAAGATGGACTGGTTAAGCCCAACTCGGTACTTTGTAGGGTAGATCATGGAGATCATTCTTATGCCTTTGAGAAAAGAAAAATTAAGATAGGCTGGTTAAGCCTACCTCGGCACTTTGTAGGGTAGATCATGGAGATCATCCTTATGCCTTTTCAGAAATAGAATTAAGACAATAGTTAAATCTATCTTGATGACCTTGAATAAAACCTTTATTAATAATACTTGCGGAGGTTTGTACATTTCAAGGTCGAGGTAGTAGAATACCTTCTAAGGTTTCCAACCGATAAGTCCCGGGTCGAATAATCTCTTTGACTCGGTATGATCCTTTCCATGTAGAAGAGAGTTTACCTTACTCAGTTGGTTAGGATACTTCAGACTTTCGCAGAACCAGATCCTCAGGATGGAAGGTTCGTTCTTTTACACGAGAGTTGTAGTATCTTGTAATTTTCTGCTGATATGCAGCCATTTTCAATTGTGCCTGAAGTCGTGTACCTTGTAGCAAATCTAGGTCAACTCTTCGGCATTCAGAATTTTTGGGCTCTTTATACTGATCAATCCGCAGATATTGTAAAGAGACATCTATAGGAAGGACTGCTTCAGTGCCATAAGATAGATGAAAAGAAGATTCACCGGTAGCTGTTCTGTGAGTGGTTCGGTATTTCCAAAGTGGCCAAATTGAAACGATGGACAAATTCCTTCAAACTTTTTCTTTCATATTGCTGGAGGAGAAATAAGCTATCTATGTTGCACGGCATCTTCTGGCACGTTCTGAAGTGCGAAATGAACTGCCACTCCAGTTCAGCAAAAGAGTGGATCGTCTTTGGTGGCAGGCTCGAATATCACATTCGAGCTGATATTTTCAATGTAGCAGAAAAAGCAAGACAGTAAAGAGCATCGGTTGCTCCTTGTACCATCATATGAGCCTTATAGCTCCCTAGATGGTCGAGAGGATCTGAAGTCCCATCATAAGCCTCTAGCTGTGGGATCTTGAAATGTCTGGGAATAACTTCATCCAAAATGCGGTCAGAAAATGGTGGCTGAGAGTTGAAAGTATAACATCATCATTTCTTCTCAGATCTGAAATTCTGGCTATTTCTGTCTGCATGGATTTGAATTTCTCTTCAAATTCATAGTTGATCTCTCTTTGCCTAGCCCCTTCTGGTGCAAAACTTCTAGAAGAACAGAGGGAGAGTGTCGGACCCTTTTCTTTCCACCATGATCCCTGCTTGACGATCTGGTGGAGAGGCATAGCGGTCACGAGATGACCGGGTCTGTGAGAAACTGGGAGTGACTTTTTGATACCGATCTTCCTCTCTTTCAGGTTGATGACTGGGCTACGGAACAAGTGGTGGAAACTGCCTTTGAGCAGCAGCTTTTTGCAGATTTTGAACCAGCGTTGTCAATGCTTCTACCCTGTTTAGAAGGGTTTCAAACTGCTGCTGCCCCACCATTATCATAGGAGGCTGCAGTCCCTGATATGCTGGAAGATCTCCATTTGGAGGAGCCTGCTGCTCCTTGCTTGTGGATGTGTTTCGAACTTTTCCTTTCACCATTTTTGCTTAGCAAAACTTTCCTTCAAAACAGAGGAAACAGGTCTCTTCCCCTAACTGGTGCGCCAATTTGTTAACACTGAATCCCCGCTGACCGGATGGATGGTTTGTCCGCCGGATCGTGGTCGATCGGAACCTGCAAAATAGATTCCCTGACTGGAAATCTTTCAGCGGGGACACTCCGATGCCAAAGTCAGAAAAAACTCAGGCAGTAGAATGGAGAGCTTGAAAGCAGAGAGGGAATGGAAAGAATTCGAATTTCTGGGAATGAGCTTCGCTTATCTCGAGTGTTCCCTCTTACCAGTATTTATAGTCTCCAACGTAACTACTTATAGTTATGGGAGTTGGCAAACGCAACCTCCTCATAACTGTAAGTAGTGGCGGTCGGAAAATCAGTTATTTCGGAGCTTATCCAATCTGAGAATTTCGACCATGTGGGTGGTTGCAACAACCAAAACAGACTTCAACTGACTTGGGGTTAGAAAAGCCTACATGTTTAATATGCCTCTCTTTTTTAGAGTAGATCTGAAGTGAGCTCAACATTCTCTTTAGTAGCGCTCCTAAAGGGAATGTTAGCTATATACTTCAGAAGAGTTTTTTTGAAAATAACAAAGAAAGATAAACACTTACAGTCTTGAATACGAGATAGCATGCTCTTCAGATTATGTTGAAGGAATAAAACCGAAGATGTTCAATTGAAAGGCTTGGCCTTCGGACTAAGACAACAATACGAAGCCGAAGACATAAGGTTAATAAGCTTGGCTTTTGGACCAGACAAGATATGAAGCCTAAGACATAAGGTTGACAAGCTTAATCTTCGGACCAAGAAAAAGATTCGAAGCGGAGCGGAGATATAAAGACGTTAGGCATGGTCTTCAGACCAAGATAAAGATACGAAGCCAGAGACATAAAGACGTTAGGCATACTATTCGGATCAAGAAAAAGATACGAAGCCGGAGATATAAAGATTGTTAGGCATGGTCTTCGGACCAAGATAAAGATACGAAGCCAGAGACATAAAGACGTTAGGCATGGTCTTCGGACCAAGATAAAGATACGAAACCGAATATAAAGATTGTTAGGCATGATCTTCGGACCAAGATAAAGATACAAAGCCAGAGACATAAAGACGTTAGGCATACTTTTCGGACTAAGATAAATATACGAAGCCTGAGACTTAAGGTTGTTGGATTTATTCTTCGGACTAAGATAAAGATACGAAGCCAAAGATATATAGAACATCCTTTTGTAGATCAGAATCTTCATTAAATCAGGAGATATTTTCTTTTGCATATTGATTTGACCAATAAACCAAAAAATTGAAATTGGTTCAAAAAAAGCTCGGCAATTAATTAAAATAAAAACATGATATCATAACAAAGGGGAATATGCTTGAGTTGAGATTCTTTATTTGTTTTTCTTGATGATATGTGGATGGAGTATTTCGATAGGATTGCAACTCCTCGATCTGTATTATTTTGTTTATGTTGACGTCTGGGAGATCGCTAATAAGGAAATATAGTGGCTATGTCACCATATTTGGAGTAAATTGACAAAGTAGAAGTCAGTTTTGACCGCTGTAACTGGTTAAAACGGCTTGAGGTTTTACTGTTAAGTGAGAATATTGGGGAAATTTGTATGTATTTGATGGTTTTTGTTTTATTGTGTGTTATTGAGTAACCGTGAAATAAGGAAGTGGCGAAAGATAATAAATAACACGAAGCTGGCATTTGCTTGGAAATTTCGCCAAGAGAACACAATAATATGATATTAGAGGAAATTTCGTCAAGAGAACACAATAATATGATATTAGTGTCAATAATAAATGTCAGCTATATGGCCACCATATATAAAAATGTATGGCATAGAGAATGAAATTTACCACTTTTCTTTCTTCAATTCAAATCTTTTCTTTTGGGTAAAATCCTGGAAAATCTAAGAAACCTTGTTGAAGGGCACCAGAACGATTTGTTTAATGGTTTCAGACAATGAAAAAGTGAAAATTTTATATTTCATTTCTTTATTATTGGTTGCCTATATGGTGTAGCTAGTCTAACCTGGATTTGCTACGGGGTAATGATATGTTTGAGAATGGTAGATCCTTGTTTGGAGTTCTGTTTTTTCTTGGACATATTAATATCATTATGTTTTGCCATTGCTGATCTCCGGCTTTTTCATATTTTGTTCAGTATTACCTAAACTGAATGAAACGAAAATTATCTATTGTGTAGTAAATCATGTAGAGACATTGTTCAAAGAGCGATATATTGCTTCGACTACAATCCTAATAATTTGTATGGGGGATGAGAGCTGATGGTTTATGTTACAAAAGTTTACAGTTCTGCTATTGCATATTTATACGGCAGATATTAGATTTCATGACCTTTTTCTTTTCAGCACAGCCTGTTCTTCTACAAGCAGCAAGATAGCTCCTTTAAATTGACATGAAGAGGAATTTGGTTCTCCTTTTTCAATGTCTTGGTGATGGTAGGGCAGGGAAACTGATGAAACATAGAAGAATAAAATTCCATCATACATTACACGGAAGAAACCCTATTAGTCATTTATGGTGACAATCAATATAAAACTTCTGTTACTGTGCTGGAAACTTATTGCACCTCCGTGGGCTAAGGCTTCCTTTTGTTGCTGAGCAAGTGGAAGAAAAATAAGTAAACCACAAGGTCAAAAAAATAAAAAAACTTGTTAATTGAATTGATAAAATTGCACAGAAGTTTTGGAGAAAGTGGTTAGATATGGAAACTATCTTTTGACACTTGGTTGACGTCATTCTCTCAGAATACAACCTATGAGATAAAAAGATGTAGGACATGTAGAGAAGATTTTGGCCGCTTATTTTCTTGATATTCATTGTGCTGTGAATTTTCATTTTATTTTGAAATAATTAAAGAAAAGAAAATTCATCTCCAATTTCTTTCTTTTCCTCATTTTTTAGTGACCAATAGAGCCTAAATCCTCAACTCTATACCATGTTTCAGTTAAAAAGCAAATTAATGCTTCTGTTCCCTAGGTTTTGAACCTTAGACTGATGCATGTATCAGTCCAAGCCTATCCATGGTATGTGACAAGAAGACAAAACAACCATCTTTCATGTTCTTAACCTTATTGTTTGAGAAAGGCCTTTCTTGCTAGTGTTTGTTATATGAAATCTAGAACTAATTCTCACAATTATTTCTTGCAGATAAAGCAGAGAGACTAATTGCAGAGGCTGTTGCATATGGATCACAATTAGTTGTGTTCCCAGAAGCATTTATTGGTGGCTATCCCCGTGGCTCTACTTTTGGTGTCACGATAGGTAGTCGTTCAGCCAAGGGCAAAGAGGAGTTTCGGAAGTATCATGCTGCAGCAATTGATGTGCCTGGTATGCTCAAACATCATACATACTCCATCATCATTCCTTGAGGCACTAGAGATGCGTGATCATGATTGTTGACATATTAGTATACTATATTGGATGTTTCTTGTCTGTATAAGTTATTTGCAAACATCCAGATTAGTAATTTTAATAAGGAACCTCTCAAAATGCGGAGGTTAGAATGGGATTTTTGATATCCAATAATATGGTTAACGCCTCTACGATGGGCATATGCATCTGCTACGTGACATATCTACAGTTGCATGTTTCTGAAACTTGGATCCTTCAAACATAAATTCAACATCTCTAGTGGTTTTTTTTTGTATTTTTTCTAGAGATTTTATTCTATCATCATGGAGGTTCATCTAGTTGCCAAGCAGAAGTCATCCGTTTGCCATTTGCTTGTCCTGAATCAAACTTGTCTCAGCCTGAATTCTGCCTGTAATAAGTTGGTATTCCCAAAAGGGGGTGGTTCGAGTTGAGACAGCCGACCTTGGTGCTTCCGCTATCCCTGTTACTCATTTTGCCTTGCACACTTTTGTATGATAAGAATGTAAGTAGTTTTGTGAATTTTGTCAAGTACAAAAGAAGTTTGCCATGTGGCTATATATGCATTAACAACCTAATACATGGCTATGATAAAACATTTTACCTATCCCTTGAGCCCACAAACAGTCATGCTTTCTTGCATCCACACTTTCTTCTCTTAGCATTTTTGCTACCTAGATGCTTCTACCTATACTGTAACTGAATGTTGGAAATGCCCTTGTCTACTTGACCACTTGATGTTGTAAATGTTTTTGCTAATACCAAGGACCATTAAATTTAGGTTGTGCTTATGGATGCATTTAGAAAAGGACCATCTTATAGGGCTGGATCACTAAATTAATGTGTCAACCTTGTTACTCTCTCTCTCTCTCTCAAAAAAGGAGGGTGTCAACCTTGTCCTTAGGGCTATTTCCCTTGCAACTTAATCTTGGAAAACAGCTATATATTCCTCTTGAGATGCTTGCCTTGAGGCTCTATGATAGATACCAAAGAAATATTCCAGAGGCAATGTCTTACTAGACATTAACACATCTGTAGTCAAGGTTTTAAATACTGTGAGATGAGGCCATTCTAGTTTTTCCATGGCATGGGATGCCCCACTCTTGCATACTGATACTTAAGACAGTGGATGTCCAATCTTGTCTCAATCCTTTCCTAATTCATACCATTTCAGCCCATTGCTTGGTCTATAAAGTTATAGTTCATTTCGTGATTTGTCCCGTTCTAGTCCATTTGCTGACTCGTCCCGTCCCAACACTTGAGACAATGCCCATCCAAACACTAGGGATAGTGTGACACCTTGTTGTCCCGTTGGTATTTAAAACCTTGTTTATAGTGATAATTGCAATCATACAACAGAGGCTTTATGTTTGACTAGATTCAATTTGGCTCTTGGATGATTAAGCTAGCATCATGTAAGGGAGCTCAATGATGAATGAGTTTTGTATAGTGGAAGTTGTTGATGCAACCATTTACTTGTTGATCTATTGATGTTGATAAACTTGCTTGGAAAACCTATCATTATTTCATTAAGGGCCCGTTCTTTTTTGGGTAGATATCATGAGAAAGTTGGTCAACTTTGCTATTGACTAACTTATCTATATTCTCATACTTTTTAAGATGGGTAAGTTACTTTCCTAGATAGTATTTATCCATAAAATGGAAGGAAAATCTTACCCATCTCGAGGATAGCTAAATTATTTTCTCACCAACCAGTAAAGTAAATATTAAATTTTATTCTTAAATATCTTCATTCTCATTTCCAATATCTCCATCATTCAATGCTCAATAATTTACTTGTCCACTACCATTTATACTTACAAAGTATAAAGGGTATTATGGAAAATATAAATAAATTTTAACAACTTATTCAGAAAAGTAGTAATGCAAAAGAACATGGGTAACATATTTCAAAGCCACTTTTCCATGTATAAAAGAACATGAATCAATTATTTTTCTATCTAATATTGACTGAGAAATATTATCTAAATATTGACTGAGAAATATTTATCTAAGAAAATATAGTTTTCAAGGTAAATTTGTTTACCAAAAAGAACGGACCCTAAGTTATAGTTATCTTCAAGTTTAGGTGGTGACCACACTCAAACGAAAGACTGCCACATAAAACTTCCTTAATGACACTTTAATTACAAATTGCCCTGATTTCTTTTAAGACTTAGATCAGCACCTAGATATGGAACTTCTGTCTTGATTGTCCATCAATTGCATTGACAAAAGGTGAAGTAGCGAGAATCATAGTATTTTGTGGAAAGAACCTTTTGAATTCTACCATTTGGTTTATAATTAAACCCCCTAAGCAAGCTAGCAAATAAACCAACTTCCCACCCTCCATTTCCGTGAGGCATCTCTAGAATTAGGATGGCAAATGACAATTTCGCTCTAATATCTGTCCAATGAGCTAAAATAACAATTAATTTGCTTGATATATTTTGCAGACCGGAAAGCATGGCATAAGAGAAATATTTTTACTCCCAACATGCTTTCTTACTAAATGTTCTGTGTCTAGCATTTGCGACTTCATTCATATTTTTGAAGGCCCTTGAACTTTCAAGATTATCCCAGGGGTCCATTCTTTACAAGAAAGGTCCTGCAACTTTTAAGATTCTTCTCAAACACCAAAATAGATTCTTGCATTTGCATTGTCCAGGGCAGCATTTGAGAAATGTATGTCATTGCACTAATTTGTGGACTATACTTACCTAGCACTCATGGGCCCCGTGTACATGGCTGAATCATTGGTATTTTGCCCTCAGAGAACTAGCTTTGGATGGGCTTGCACTTCAGATTCACCCCTTTCTTGATTTCTGTCTTTTTTTCTCGAATGAAAATCAAAGCAAGCTGCAAATCTCCCATTGGATGTATCCCATTCGAGGTCAAGTAGCCTCCCCTGGAGGAGCCAAAATAAGCACACCCAAAAATTGAATATGCACATATATACATACATGCATGCATGTACATATACATACATATACATAAAATGAATATGCACCAAAAAATTGGATATGCGCATATACATATACATACATACAGATACATACATATAGATACATACATACGTATGTACGTACATATACATATACATACAACATACATATACATATGTATGTGTGTATGTATAATCTTTGCCTTTATCTAAGGGTCTTTAATTTAGTTTTAGGGATGGCATGAGACGAGGATAAGTAAACTTTAATGAGAAGGGACTTGAAAACAACTTGCTATGGTTAGGATTGTGTCTTTGGGGGGTGACAGAGAGGAACATATATTTATCTGAAGACATTAATTTCTATATTATCTTATTAGCAACCTTAAAAATAGGGAAGTTTGGGAGGCTAGTTAAATTGGTGGCAATAGCATGCAATCGTGTAAATCTCCCCACTAGTTTTGGGTTTTAAAACTCACATTGATCCTGTTCCTTTGAAAATGTATTATCTTTATTGCAGGAAATTGCAAACAAGTTTTCAAGGACATTTATTACATTCGGCCATTTAATGACACTAATCTAGTCACTTTTCTTAAAGAATGCCTTTTCAAATGTACTACTGCCAAACACATCCAGAGGATCATTCTCTGCTCTTTTAAAGAGTCTCTCACCTATTGGTTCTTGAGATATTTAGGATGTCCTTGCATATGATTCCTCAGCTCGCCTCTGTCAAACAAGGGAAGCTATGAGGATGTCTTCATCCAGATAGGGTGTTATGCTAAAACTTCTTGCCTTCAGTGTTGGGATCCGGTGCAACGCAGCGGAAGGGTATTTTCAAAATAGAGAAATTAATATGCACAAAATCCTAAACCAGGAACTCCTTAATAAGACTAAAATGTATGAAGACTAACATTCTTATGCAAATTAGAATTAGAGTACTAACCTGTAACCGTTAATTCCAATTTGATGAAGATTTAATCTTGAAGATGAACGGGCTATTTGAGTTCACCAGGCGTCCAGGTGTCGCCCTCCGATGGTGATCCACACAAAGCAATGACCAAGATCCTAACTCCTTGTTCCAATGGTTCCTTCAATTGAATTCTTCTTCCAGGAATTCAATACTTGGATTATGGCTAGAAATCTTCCACTCAAAGGTGTGTCTTCCTTCTTACCCTTCTCCACCTTCTACCAAGACATAGAACCTTTAGGACACCTTTGTCTTGAAAGTAAGACCTTGTCCTAAGAAGATTAATGCTTGTCTTTAATTGGTGGAGAAATTAAGACAAAGATGCCTTAATGTAAGGAAGAAAAGAATTGGACCAGAACTCTTCTTTTCCTTTACCGTCGGAGACTCTCTCTTAACCTTGTTTAGTAGCAGAGTTTCGACAGAGTTTTACTCTGTAAAGGAAACAATGCAAAAACAAGAAGGGGAGAAAGAGTCTTCAGGAGAGGAAGAAAGAAAAAAATCACATCACCGAGTTCTGATTCCCACCCCCTTTTTATAGTTTTCGGAGAGGCACCCTCACAACTCTCCGTAAACAATTTTCTCACGCCCTTTCCTTCTTCTCACGCCCTTTCTTCTTCTCACGGCCTTCTGGATTAATTCTTACGGCCTTCCAGATCAATCCTCACGGCTTTTCTCAAAGGAAGAAGTCGCGACGATTGGGAGAAAGAAGTCGCGAACTTGAATCTCCGAAGAGATCTGATTTCGCGCTCCGGGAAGAAACTGCGCTTTTTTCTTTCTTAAAACCTCTCCACCCGTTAGATTATCATCCAAGGGTGGACAAATGAGGCGCTAATACTAAGAAAGAAGGCCGTCCCATCTTAATTCATCGGAGAATTAAGTGGGCGCGCGCCAAGAGTCCATGCGCCCATGGACTCCTCCAAATGGCGCGCCAAGAGTCCATAAGCGCATGGACTCTTGGTGTTTTTGGCGTGCAGGGAAAGGGGGCGGGTGGGGAAGTGGCCTAGCTAATAGGTTAGCCAATTGGGTTAGCCATAATCCCTAAATTCTCAATTAAGGTCTAATTAGATCCAATTAGAACCCAAATCGAGTCAATTCGGAACCCTAATTCGATTACGATTCGAATAGGGTTAGGATTTGCAACACTTGCTAGAGTGTCTTCATGCAAATGACTCTTGATCAATTCTTTTAGGTTCCACATCTAGCGGCAGTGGGTTCGAATACAAGTTGACCTAATTTGATTAGAACTCTTTCTAATCGATTTAGGTCAAATCGAGCTTACCCGATTTTGATCAATTAGGACTCTTCCTAATAAGTGATCATTCAAATCAACCCACAAGACAAGATTGACGTCTAGCAACGTGTCATGTCTACCCAGAAGATATGAAAATTCTGGTGAAATACCAAAATTATCCCTTTAGTAGAAAGTTACCGTACAATTAAATCCTTCAATCAGCCTGCACCCAAAATATAATTATGGATATGGATATATGTCAAATCCAATATTATATTTGTTTCTAGCTCAATCTTATATTGATGATTCAATTATCTTGATATTAGAAACCATCTCTAATATCTTTACTTTGATCAAAGATTTCCTGAATCATCATCCGATTGATAACTAGCTAGATGCAATCTCTCTTACTAAGAGTGATCGATTCCTTGTTACCTACTCATTACCTTCATATCCAATTCACCATTCCCAGTATCAATCCTGTGCATGACTCAGTGTCATGATTAGGATTGAACCAAAGCATGGGTTCATGTACATAAGGTACTATGGCAGTCTCAGGTCAAAGGATTACTTGTACCACTCCTACTATGAGAACCTTCTATTGACATGTAGCTAAGACTCCATTAGATGTTCTCAAGTTGGATCATATCAGTGAACTCATTCTCTAATGAGCACCCCATCCTAGTATTAGTGTCATACACAAGTGACTGTGAGAGCAGTCACCTATTAGTTACAAGGATGTGTAGTCTTACCGGAAAAACCTGATCCCCTATTCAAGATTCCTTCGATAGGAATATTTTTTATTAAGGTTTTAAGACTTTAGGTCTCACTGGTATGATCTCATCATAACCCTAAAATCATAGCCCTAATCTATGGAGTTCATCATATAATATAATCACTGCGTATGATGAAAAATAATGCCTTTATTAGAATATTGTCAATTACATGGTTTGAGAGATACAACATAGATTGGCTTGTAGGGCATATCCCTTTCAATCTCCCACTTGCACTAAAGTCAATCGCCTTTAAATCTTAACCCCATACTCTCGAGATGGCGATCAAACTCTTGCTGTGGTAGAGCCTTAGTGAACGGGTTTGCTACGTATTCTTGTATCAACTCTATTTAGTAGACATCTTGTCTTTCTACTATTTCTATACGAGATGGAAGCGTCTCAGATGTGCTTGGACTTATGATGAGCTCTTGGTTCCTTAGCTTGAGCAACAGCTCCAGTGTTGTCACAGTAAAGTGGCACTAGAATTTCTATCTCAGGAACAAACACCCAACTCTGTGATGAACTTCTTCATCCAGACTGCTTCCTTGGCGGCTTCACGACAGCTATGTATTCTGCCTCTATGGTTGAGTCAGCTACAGTCTGCTGCTTGTACTTCCAACTTACTGCTCCACCATTAGGGTAAAAACATATCCCGATATGGATTTGCTATCATCAGGGTTTGATTGAAAACTAGAATCAGAATAAGCTTCTATTTAAATCAGAACCACCATAAACCAGAAAAATATCTTAGTCCTTCTCAGGTACTTAAGAATATTTTAACTGCTTCCAATGATCCACTCCTGGATCAGCCTGAAACCTACTGACAATGCCTAAAGCATATGCCATCAGGCCTGGTACATAACATGGCATACATTATGGACCTATTGCTCAAGCATAAGATATAGAATTCATTATATTCTTTCTTCAGGTGTCTTAGGAGACATCATTTTGGAAAGATGTATGCCTTGACTCATAGGAAGATAACCTCTTTTACTTCCATCCATGCTGAATCTTTTCAGCACTAAGTCAATGTACCTAGATTGGGATAAACCTAGCATCCTCTTAGACCTATCTCTATAGATCTAATACCTAGTATAGGATGCTTCTTCCAAATCTTTCATGGAAAACTGGTTTGATAGCCAAACCTGACTGATTGTAACATGGGATATCATTCCCAATGAGAGTATGTTATCTACATACAGAACCAAGAAGACTATGGCACTCCCACTAGTCTTCTTATAAAACACGGGTTCATCCATATTTTTGATAAAACCAAACCTTTTAATAGTTTCATCAAACGGATGTTCCAACTCCTTGAAGCTTGCTTTAATCCAAATGGATTTCTTTAGCTTGTATACTTGATTAGGTTTATTCTTTGAAATAAAACCTTCTGGCTGTGACATGTAGACTTCTTCCTCAAGGAAACATTGAGGAATGCAGTCTTCACATCCATCTGCCAGATCTCATAATCGTGGTATGCTGCTATAGCAAAGTAAAAATCGAATTGATTGAGCATGGCAAAAGGTAGAGAATATTTCATCATAATCAAATTCATGTTTTGTCTAAAACCTTTTGCCACTAATCTAGTTTATAGGTTTCAACTTGGCTATCAGCCCCAATATTTTCTTATGAGACCTTTGCCCCAATAGGATTAGCACCCTTGGTGCATCAACCCAAAAGTCCATAGCTTGGTTGGAATTACAAGATCTATCTCGGATTCCATGGCTTTCTTGCCATCTATCTGAATCAGTACTCAAGATAGCTTCCGTATAGGTCAGAGGTTCATCATTTTGAATGACTTGGGCTTCATTATTTTCAATAATAAACCAATACCTCTCAGGTGCCCGTGACACTCTATCAGACCTACGGGAGGAGTTGGTGTTCTGGTTCTGATCTAACTATATGTCTATTGATTGAGAATTGTCTATCTGTGTTTCTTGTACTTCTCCAAGTTCAATAGTTCTACCATTGCCCTTTTCTAAAATAAACTCTTTTTTTTCTAAAAGTGGCATGTCTGCTGACAAAAATCTTTTGTTCAGTTGGATGGTAAAACAGATATCCTCTACCCTCTCTAGGATATCCTACAATAGACATTTATCCGCTCTAGGTTCCAACTTATGTTCAAAATTTCTTTTAACATAAGCTGGACATCCCCATACCTTAAAATATTTAAGATACGGTTTCTTTCCACTCCAAATTTCATATGGAGTACTAACAACGGATTTAGAAGGTACTTTGTTCAGAATGTAAATAGCAGTTTCTAGGGCATGACCCCAGAAGGAAATGGGTAAATTTGTGAAGCACATCATGGATCGTACCATATCTAATAAGGTACGATTCCTCCTTTCAGCTATACCATTTAGCTGTGGTGTATAAGGAGGGGTCCATTCAGAAAGAATTCCATTAACTTTAAGATAGTCTAAAAACTCCGTGGATAAGTATTCTCCTCCTCGATCAGACCGAAGAACTTTATACTTTTTCCGGTTTGTTTTTCGACCATAATTTGATACTCCTTAAATTTATCAAAGGCTTCAGATTTATGTTTCATAAGATACACATATCCGAACCTAGATAAATCATCTGTAAAAGTGATAAATATGAGTATCCACCTCTGGCCTGAGTTGTCATTGGACCACATGCATCAGTATGTATAAGTCCTAATAACTCAGTTGACCTTTTTCCATGTCCAGTAAATGGAGTCTTGGTCATCTTACCCATGAGACATGATTCGCAAGTTCCTAATGATTCATACTCATAAGGATCAAGGAATTTTTCTTGTATAACTTGCTTATCCTAGACTCATTAACATGATCAAGTCGATGATGCCAAAGTAAAGTTTCATTAAAGTCCTCTCTTTTTCTTTTATTATTGACATGAAAAACACTATCATTGAAAGAAAGAGTTAAGAGCCCATTGCTAAATATGCCAGAACAAATAATTTTATTAGACAACATTATCGAGCAATCAGTGCTCGTTACATCCATTACATATCCTTGTTTTAATAACAAGGGAACATATACAATGTTCCTAATAATCTTAGGCATATAATAACAATTATATAACTCCAAGATCTTCCCTGAAGGCAACTTCAGAATATAGGTCCCTACAGCTTTTGCTTGGATGATATCTCCACTAGCACCGTAGAGATTGAAGTCACCTTCCTTCAATACTTAAGCTTGTGGAGGCCCTGCAAAGATTTGCATATATGGTAACCACAAGCGGTATCCAATACCCAAGTATTTGAAACTGAAGAATTTAATGTCAATATAGCATGTATCTCATACATACCTTTTGGCGTATCTGATGCACCAGGCTTCACAGTTGCAAGGTAAGCCTTGCAATTCCTTTTCCAATGTCCCGCTTTGCCGCAAAAGAAACAGGTTGACTGTTTGAGGCCTTCTTTCCTTTCTTATTCTTATTGATGCCATCTTAGGGTTTAGCCTCCTATTAAAACCTTTTTTGCCTGATTTCTTCTTATTGGTCTTATTAATAAGAAGTGGAGCCTTTTCTTTCTTTATGTGGCTCTCCGCTGTTTTTAACATATTTAACAGCTCAGGCAATGAAGTGTTCAGTTTGTTCATGTGATAATTCAAGACAAACTGAGAAAATGACTCCGGGAGTGATTGCAGGATTAAATCCTGATTCAACTCCCCATCCATGATAAACCTAATTGACCCAATCTGGTGATCAAGTCAATTACCTTCAGAACATGATCCTGAACGGATGTTCCCTCTGTCATCCTAGCACGGAATAACTGCTTAGATATTTCATATCTAGCAGTTCTGTTATGTTCTCCATAAAGCTCTTTTTAAATTGAGCATTATGGATGAGTATCCATGCTTTCATGTTGTCTCTGTAACTCATTGGTCATAGAGGCTAGTATGATACACTTGACAGTAAAGAGTCATTCTGCCACATTTTGTATGTGGCCATATCTTCCTCTGTGGCAACATCCCCTAGTGGATTAAGACTAGGGGTATCTAGAATATAAGAAAGTTTTTCTGAACTCAGCACAATCTTTAAATTTCTCAACCAGTCCACATAGTTCGGACCAGTCAGTTTGTTGGTATCTAAGATACTTCGTAGTGACAATGAAGATGCCATTTATCTATATTTAACAACGAACAATACATAAGCAAACAACCATGAAATGACTTTCATAATTAAATTAGGTCTTCAATTTAATTATGTCTCCCACTATTTTATAAAAAATTATAGCCCTCACTATGATAATCAAGAAGAACCCTGGTCGGTTTTTCTTAGTGAGATTGAGATCCTAATAACTTATAAAAGATCTTGCAGAAAACACAACAATCTTTTATAAGTTCAAAGGTAGGAAACTCTTCCAATTATATCTCATATATTCTCAAGAAGTAACTTGGCCTTTAGAACATTATTTGTCTTGCAGAAAACACAACAAACCATAATGTTCTAGTTAAGTCAAGACCCTTTCATTTCTATACAGTCAATACTCAAATAATAATGCCCTTGCAGATAACACAACAAAGCATTATATTGAATATACTGTAAGCATATCTATGCTCTAGACTAGTATTATGTCAATCACCATATTAGGTCTTGCAGATAACACAACAAACCTAATATGGTTCATAACACAATAATGATCCAGCATGAAGGAAGGCCAATATATAGTATTTTTAACACTAAGCATTTTAGTCAAGATTTAAATTTAATCAAATCGGCCAGGCAAGTGGAAGATGTGGGAGTCCCCCCGTTGCTTTCCTAGACACCAATAAAAATTGGTCAGGTCAGTCAACGGAACCAATTAAAAACCACAATTCTCTTTACCTTCCCAGAACCCCTTTCTAGACATCGAATGATCAATTGTACATCATGACTAGTGATGCTTATTAGTTAAATATACTAAGACTTAATATAATTTTTAAGATGAGGGATTTATAAATTGCCAGCACATCCTTATAGAATGTATCACAATCAACATATCACTCTTATAAATAAACAAATATGTGCTAAGTGTGTCATCATACTAGGACAACCATTTATCACATAATGGATCCACCACTATGCCAGGGCAACCTTATTTTAGGGCAACCTTATTTTAGTATGATACTTCAAAAACAATACATAGCTCTATCATAATTAGGGTTTGAGTAGAAAGACCCTAACTAGTGGCATACATCCAAAAACATATATGCAATCAAAGATAGTGCTAAGTGTAGTAACATATTAGGATTTAAAACACCTAAGATGTGATCAAACTATCATAAATTATAGTCCTAATTAAGGTGGCTCTGATACCACTGTTGGGATCCGGTGCAACGTAGCGGAAGGGTAATTTCAAATATAGAAATTAATATGCATCAAAACCCTAAACCAGGAACTCCTTAATAAGACTAAAATGTATGAAGACTAACATTCTTATGCAAATTAGAATTAGAGTACTGACCTGTAACCGCTAATTCCAATTTGATGAAGATTTATCTTGAAGATGAACGGGCTATTTGAGTTCACCAGGCGTCCAGGTGTCCGCCCTCTGATGGTGATCCACACAAAGCAATGACCAAGATCCTAACTCCTTGTTCCAATGGTTCCTTCAATTGAATTCTTCTTCCAGGAATTCAATACTTGGATTATGGTTGGAAATCTTCCACTCAAAGGTGTCTTCTTCCTTCTTACCCCTTCTCCACCTTCTACCAAGACTTAGAACCTTTAGGACACCTTTGTCTTGAAAGTAAGACCTTGTCCTAAAGATTAATGCTTGTCTTTAATTGGTGGAGAAATTAAGACAAAGATGTCTTAATGTAAGGAAGAAAGAATTGGATCAGAACTCTTCTTTTCCTTTACCGTCGGAGACTTTCTCTCTTAACCTTGTTTAGTAGTAGAGTTTCGACAGAGTTTTACTCTGTAAAGAAAACAATGCAAAAACAAGAAGGGGAGAAAGAGTCTTCAGGAGAGGAAGAAAGAAAAAAATCACATCACCGAGTTCTGATTCCCACCCCCTTTTTTATAGTTTTCGGAGAGGCGCCCTCACAACTGTCTTCAAGAGAGGAAAAAGAAAAAAAAATCACATCACCGAGTTCTGATTCCCACCCCCTTTTTATAGTTTTCGGAGAGGCACCCTCACAACTCTCCGTAAACAATTTTCTCATGCCCTTTCCTTCTTCTCACGCCCTTTCCTTCTTCTCACGGCCTTCTGGATTAATTCTCACGGCCTTCCAGATCAATCCTCACGGCTTTTCTCAAAGGAAGAAGTCGCGACGATTGGGAGAAAGAAGTCGCGAAACTTGAATCTCCGAAGAGATCTGATTTCGCGCTCCCGGGAAGAAATTGCGCTTTCTTTTTTTCTTAAAATCTCTCCACCCGTTAGATTATCATCCAAAGGTGGACAAATGAGGCGCTAATACTAAGAAAGAAGGCCGTCCCATCTTAATTCATCGGAGAATTAAGTAGGCGCGCGCCAAGAGTCCATGCGCCCATGGACTCCAAATGGCGCGCCAAGAGTCCATGAGCGCATGGACTCTTGTGTTTTTGGCGTGCAAGGGAAGGGGGCGGGTGGGGAAGTGGCCTAGCTAATAGTTAGCCAATTGGGTTAGCCATAATCCCTAAATTCTCAATTAAGGTCTAATTAGATCCAATTAGAACCCAAATCGAGTCAATTCGGAACCCTAATTCGATTACGATTCGAATAGGAGTTAGGATTTGCAACACTTGCTAGAGTGTCTTCATGCAAATGACTCTTGATCAATTCTTTTAAGTGTGTGACCCATTGGTTCCACATCTAGCCGGCATGGGTTCGAATACAAGTTGACCTAATTTGATTAGAACTCTTTCTAATCGATTTAGGTCAAATCGGGCTTACCCGATTTTGATCAATTAGGACTCTTCCTAATAAGTGATCATTCAAATCAACCCACAAGACAAGATTGACGTCTAGCACGTGTCATGTCTACCCGGAAGATATGGAAATTCTGGTGAAATACCAAAATTACCCTTCAGTAGAAAGTTACCGTACAATTAAATCCTTCGATCAGCCTGCACCCAAAATATAATTATGGATATGGATATATGTCAAATCCAATATTATATTGTTTCTAGCTCAATCTTATATTGATGATTCAATTATCTTGATATTAGAAACCATCTCTAATATCTTTACTTTGATCAAAGATTCCCTGAATCATCATCCGATTGATAACTAGCTAGATGCAATCTCCTCTTACTAAGAGTGATCGATCCTTGTTGACCTACTCATTACCTTCGTATCCAATTCACCATTCCAATATCAATCCTGTGCATGACTCAGTGTCATGATTAGGATTGAACCAAAGCATGGGTTCATGTACATAAGGTACGTATGGCAGTCTCAGGTCAAGGATTACTTGTACCACTCCCACTATGAGAACCTTCTATGACATGTAGCTAAGACTCCATTAGATGTTCTCAGTTGGATCATATCAGTGAACTCCTTCTCTAATGCACCCACATCCTAGTATTAGTGTCATACACAAGTGACTGTGAGAGCAGTTACCCTATTCAGTATACATAGATGGCTAGTCTTACCGAAAAACCCTGATCCCCTACTCAGGTTCCTTCGACTAGGAATATTTTTGATTAAGGTTTTAAGACTTTATGTTCACTGGTATGATCCATCATAACCCTAAAATCATAGCCCTACGTTCCTTCACTAGCTAGCCTATATATTAAGGTTATCATGACAATACATCATATGATCTAGCTGTAATAACATAGCCTGTTATTCAATATAGTTTAGTGTTTTGAATATCCTGTTAATTATATATTGTATAATTAGTTTTAGAATACTTTGTATGATTATATTTAGAATATTCATGGACTATATCTGTAAGTATGCTGACCACATTATCATCTGTGAATAACATGTTATGCGCGCACACACATATACATGATGCGGTAATCCATCTCTAGATTTATGTATGCATAATTAATTTGGAGCCTTTATTGCATCAACTTTGGGTTTGGAGAAATAAAGTGGTAAGTAATACTACCATGGCTTGGTGGGATCGGAGAAGTTGCAACCTCTTCTATTATTGAAGTGAGATTTGCAGGTACACCTTTATTCTGGATTCTATGTTGTCATAATTTTTGGATTTCTTAGACTTTAAGCATGTATTTTTTTGGTTAAAAACATACACCTCAAACTTTCTTAAAGTTATCTGCACTTTTCTCTATGAAATTTATCATGAAGAATTTTTTTTCCCTGAAGTCTGATGTTTTTCACTAATCTTTAAATGCTTGCACTTAAATTAGCATAATTCGCTTCATCTGATACATGTTTGGCAATATAATCTCATCAAATTCCCATTGAATAGGCCTCTTTTTTATGTTGGTTTCCTCAAATGCTTCACTCTTATTTTGATTTTCAGATTATTCTCAAGTGGGTTATTTAGATATCAGAACTGGAAAACACCTGCTACAAATCTCAGCTTTGATTTCCTATTGACTGTCTTAATTGGATGCAAGCACACATAATATTTAATTCTCAGTAGATAAAACTAGCTGGTGGCATCATGCATTAAGCCCACTTGTTGTTGTTGGATAAAAGCAGCAAGGAATGTTAGTTTGGACAGCTTGAAAAACCTTATGCTTATGCGTATTATTGAGTCAATTTGGTTAGCTTTTAGATGCTCTAAGTTCAAATTCCCAGCACTCCAAAATTTTGTTCTTATACGTTCCATGTTTTTTTGATGATCTGTGCATGATTAGATCATGACTTTCCAGAACCTTCAGAGCTTCAGTTCAGGAACGAACAACCTTCACCTAATAGTGTAACTATAAGTATAAATTATAAATTTTTAGTACTGCAGTGATTTTGTTATACAACTATTGTCTAGAACCCTTTTAACTAAGAATCTCTCCATAACTATTTAGTACAGTCAATAGTCTGATACTTGAATAGTTAAATTGATCATCTGACTAACACTGAGGCACCAACCATGAAATGCCATGAATTTGCATATTGTTGTCACTTCAATTTTCATTGAAGATTTGTCATAGTTATTCAATATTTACATCTAATGTACAGGTCCTGAAGTTGACCGCTTGGCAGCAATATCTGGAAAATATAAGGTCTTTTTAGTAATGGGTGTGATTGAGAGGGCCGGATACACACTCTATTGTACAGTTCTGTTTTTTGACCCTCAGGGTCAATACCTGGGGAAGCACCGCAAACTCATGCCTACAGCTTTGGAACGTGTAATATGGGGATTTGGAGATGGATCTACAGTTCCTGTTTATGAAACTCCACTTGGAAAGATTGGTGCTCTCATATGCTGGGAGAATAAAATGCCACTTTTGAGGTCAGCATTGTATGGTAAAGGTAGGCATTTCGATGTTTTTCGTAATTTAGTATTGTTATCTAATTGTTCCTTAAATAATAGCTGTAGATAAGTATTCGGGCTTGGTTAGTCAACTAAGGCATGCAAAAGGTTCAGTTTATTCTTACATGCAAAGAAAAATGTTTCCTCTTTGCAATTGGTTGTATACATTATACTTTTGCTTATGGTCTACAACCAGTGCAATATTATTAAGAATCTACATTTACTAAGGCTGTTCTGTAGGTTCACTTGCACTGGACTCTTGTGCTCCTTTAAATGTTGATTATCTTATTATCCATGCACAATTTCATATCAGGTTTGATTAAAATGCATGTTGTCAACTGAACTATTTGTTCATTGATCTTACCTATCTTTTCCCTCATTTCTATTCACTATTGATTTTTTTTTCCCTTTCTATATCCTTTACTATCATAATAGTATTCTGAAAGCTTCTATTACGTGGTCCCATTGTTTAAGGTTAGCCTTGTAATTCAAACCACATTAGATTGGACTAGTGCAGCATGCTTCAATAAGATGTTGAGGAAGGAAATGCAGAGGGATGGTACTCACAATTTGTGTAGCATATTTTCTGAACCCAAATTCGTGACATTTAATTGAGGCTAAACCATTCTGTCACTTTCCTTTCTTGTTTCGCCCTAATATCTACTTTCCTCACAACCTTAGATTGCTTTCTACCCATCTAAGTCTCATACAACCTTAGATTGCTTTCTCCCCATCTTCTTTTGACTGACTGCCAATCTTATTGTTAGCATTGTTTAATTTTTATGTTCTACCAGCCACATTATAAGTCACTTAACATGAATGTGACAACTTAGTTGTAAAAACTCCATCCTGCTTGACTGTCTACCAAGAATCCAAACAAAGCATCAAAAGATGTGTTAGAAAAGTAATGTCAAACACAACACCAACTAAAAAGTGCTTGAAAATGGAAAATAGATCAATGAAACAAATAAAAGGCAGTGAGATGACACCATCATGCTTTGTTGAAGTGTTGGTAGAATCTCAAATAGTCTAATTAAGGCTTGAAGGCACTAGGAGCATTTTAGAATTTGAAAAAAAGAGTTTTTTAGGCTCAGTGAGGAATTTAGTAGAAAAGGAAATTATGAGAAGAAATGGATAGGCAAGAGAAAGGGTTATAATTATTGTTATTGTTTTCGTATTATTTGTTAAAAACAAGTAACATGAGTTTAATTATGGATTTCGCATGCTTTACCATTTTCTTCGCGTCTGTTTGGATTGGGAATTGACAGAAAAAAAAAAAGGGAAAAACTAAGTCTAACACATTTATAGCTTGAAATTTTTATACTAATGAGTCATCTCCCATGTTTGATCATACACAGCCAAAAATCTCAGTCCAAAGATATTGTCCTCTCATTTTAAAGAAACCTCAGCTGTCTTGAACCTTTGCCTTTCTGAACGTTTTGCAAAAAATTTACACTTACAGAACTTTAACCTCAAATTGATTCTACAGTTAGTTCATAGGTTTAATAAGATACGTGTATCCATATAATTCTGATTCATACAGAAAGCCCTTCTCCGACTTAAAACCATCCAAAATTCAGAAGATGCAACCATGCATTTCAAACTCTGACTATGAAAGACCCTTTTATTACATACTTAGTCCCTTTTTCTACTTTAAAGGCACACAATCCCACTCTTCTTCTATCTGCATAAAAGACAAGAAATTCTAGAAGGCTTATAAACTTTTTTGCCAAACAACTAGGTTATCATAATACACAATCCCACCTGAATTGATGATGATATGCATTCCATTTCTTTCATACTTAACACCATCATGTATGGTTGAGAACTGTGTTTTATTATCACTTTGTTATTCGGTGACTAGATGAATGAGTGTTTTTGAATCTTCTTCTTTTGTTTCTGTGTATTGTAGACCTATGAGAATTCTTTAGGAGTACAGGCAAGTAGCAGCATATATAATGGAAGTGTTTCACTTTAGGCCATGGATAATGGTACTTGTGTCTTGTGGTTTTTGGATGGTCTGTTAGGGGTAAGGCTTCATATTTGTGTTGGAACTAAATAGGGAAGGTATATATTGTTGAGCCCATGTACTTTGATGTCATTTGCTTCTAATGATATCTTCAGGCTGTTGTCTTAATTTGGGAAAGACAGTTGTTGATAACTCAGGGTTCTTTAGAAAAGTTGGGATAATCTTGTTTTACTAAGTTAAATTGGTTAAGTCTAGGTTAGAATAAAAAATGAGATCCATCTATGTCAATTATCTAGGATTTGAATTAGTGAGTCATTCTTAGAAGTCTTTGTTTATTCTTTGCTAAGATGTATACAAAATGATATTAATATGGTACGGCATGTGGGAGAATGAAGGCATGCCAAATCTCTAATCAAGCCTTCATCAGTCTCTTTCTGTTCTAAAAATGCCTTAATCAAGTCCTAGTCAACCTGTTCACAGTTAAAATGATACCTCGAGCCTTGATCAACGCCTTCTCTAAATTCTAGAAATGCTTAATGAAACTCCACAGCAAACCAAGGATTCCTTATTCAAGCCCTGATCATATTAGTTCAAGGTTCTAGAATCCATCAGATATCCAATCATATGTTAATCTTGGAATGGATTTGACCTACAGTGTATCTATATAATCAATTTTCTGTTATCAAGTTTTAATTTTTTCTTCTGTAGCCTAATTTGTCTTCCACTGCATGTATAAATGAACCCTAGTATATTTTAAGGATGAAAGGAATCCAGTAAAAACCCCTTTTCCTCTTTAATTCTCTAATGCCTACTATTTGTCTCACTTAAATTATTCTGTCATTCAATATTCTTCTGCAATGGGGCAGTTGCATGCTTGAGCAGCTTTCTAGGCTGCTACAACCAAGGTTAGAAAACTTGGATTGATGTTTGTTTTGGTTGGACATTATAAGTTTTAGTTTGTTCCAATGGATTTGGCTCTGGTTTTGCTAATAGTAGTTGATGAAATTTCAATTAATATTAGAAAAATAGAAGATATAATTAAAAATGAAATTAGCCAAGCAAATAAATTCGACATCATTTAAAATAATTTATATTGCTCGGTACCTTTTAATGTATCTTTTTGGTGGTTCACAGTAAGACTTTTTTCGGGAAAACATATGCTGTGAAAAATTTGGTTTACAGTGTATTATCCACTTTAGATGTAGATGCTTATGATATTTTAATTTTAGGAAAGCTGAGCATATGTCAAGAGATTTATTCCCCCAAAATACCGTTGGAGTTTAAACTAGATGAAATAATTTTCCTCGAAAAAAGATGAAATATTTACTTATGCTGAAAAAAAATGAAAAAAGGAATAAAAGGAATAAGTTGCTCATGTACACAATGAATTTGGCCTCATAAGTTTTGGTTGAAAATAGGAAGGCAACTAGGGTTTTAGAGAATTAGATTTTAATATGTAAGTTTGTCATTGGAATTCAGATGATCTGTCTATTAAATCAATGTGTTAAAGCATATATAAGGTTGCATGGGTGATGAAGTGAAAACAACTTGAACATTGTGCTGAAATATATGCTGCAAGTTTAGCTGTTGTTGAGTTCACATTCTTTTCTTGAGCTTCTTTTCTCATAACCTGTCCAACCGTTCATGCGGTTGCTAATAAATTCTTCATGATGCGCTCCAGGTATTGAGATATATTGTGCTCCCACAGCTGATGCCAGGGATGTCTGGCAAGCTTCAATGACCCACATTGCACTTGAGGGTGGATGCTTTGTTCTGTCTGCTAACCAATTTTGCCGGAGAAAAGACTATCCTCCCCCACCGGACTATGTGTTTGCAGGAGTAGAGGATGAGCCTTCACCAGACTATGTTGTATGTGCAGGAGGAAGCGTCATCATTTCACCATCTGGTGCAGTTCTGGCAGGCCCAAACTATGAAGGAGAGGCCCTCATCTCAGCTGACCTAGGTACAACAAAAACTGCTGTGAATGGTGTATAGCCCTATTGTGATATTTGCAGAATGAATATAGAACGTGATAAGAAATGATGCATACATGCATTTGCATAATTAATCTTAGCCACAAGTTAGTTTCTCAAAAATAACCTTGATACATTAACGAGAAAGTTCAACAATAATTTAGATGGCATAAAACTAAACAATAATAAAGAAATGAAGTTTTACAAGTACTGAAGATTTGATATGGTCCATAGGAAGTCAATCATTTGAGAGGCAATGACAGCATGCAAGAGCAACAACAGAGGCAACAGCTTATAACATCATTAGCCTGTAGTACAAGAACAATTTAGTCATAGCTTGCGAATAAGTTATGAGTTGTCTGTAAATGTTGTGCATTTTCTACTTTGTAAATTATTTTACTTCCTGAATTCATTCAGCTAATTAAATGCTCTTGGAATTGTTTAGTAATTTGCACAATTTTGTTATTATGGATTTAATTGAGTATTTTTCTTTTTGACAACATGATGCGCAGACCTTGGAGAAATTGTGAGAGCCAAGTTTGATTTTGATGTGGTTGGGCACTATTCAAGGCCTGAGGTGCTGAGTCTGACTGTTAAAGACCATCCACAGATCCCAGTCTCATTTGCTTCTACTGCGAAGACAGAAAATTCACAAAAATCTTAGTCCTCGCTATCATATTAGCTATTTGTAATGTATCATGTACCATTTGCTGGACTGCAATCTTCACACGTATGTGTGAACGTGGGCTTTTTATGCTCGATGTCTTAGTAAAAGATTTCTAGTATGTGTCTCAGAGTTTATGGTGGTTGTTTCTTGACTTTCTGGGATGTACACCATCAGAAGGTGCTGCTCTGTTCAAAGTAGTATGTTGTAGCATTGTTACTGAAAGGTAATGTCTGAGATCTACCAGTAATCTTTTTCGGTTCGAGCACTGATTTTGTGGAATGTAGAACCAGTCTCAAAGTGCAGCTAGCTGCTCCAAGTATATCCGTGACTGTTGTAGCAGGACTAAATAAATAACAAGGACAAATCAGAGAAGCACATGAATATCTTAATATTTTATTAAATAAGAAGAGATTTTATGACTGAATTTGGAGATGTTTAGTGCACCATTTGGTTGTTTATATAAAATGGACTTGCTACAAGTATGTGTTGCTGCCAGAATCCCAACTGAAAGTATTGAGGTCAGTACGTTGCAGGAGCGACTTGTGAGGTTGATTGTACTCCAAGCTGCAGTGTCGGGTTGACAGTCGGAGTGCTTGATTTAAGAGAATTTTTAGATTTTATATCGATCATCTTTTCATTGTGGTAAGGTTGGATAGGCTCACGGATGAAATACATTATATCGGGATATCAGTGATGGTAAGGTTGGATAGGCTCACGAGTGAAATACATTATATCGGGATATCAGGAAGTCAGGTAGTAGGTTAAATTTTTGAACAATATAACTTTTCATTGTGCTTTGTGGTGTTCCGTTTTTTTTTTAAAAAAAATCAAGTATCACTAAGATGGTAGTGTAGTTAGTGGGCGTTTTGATTCCCGTCCTCCCGATTGTAGGTTCGAAACTTGAGCCTTGCGAGTTACTTGATTAAATTCAGGAATTTTTCTGGGATACGTGACTGGGAGTGGGGGATCGAAACTTGAGCCTTGCGAGTTACTTGATTAAATTCAGAAATTTTTCTGGGGTACGTAACTGGGAGCGGGGGAGTGTTTTACTCTGACGGTTTAGTGGAGTCAGGCTGACTTACTCACCTTCGGGTAGGAAGGGTGAATGAAAAATACGGTCTGCATTGAATATGGTCTGGCAGGGAGGGGATCCCAGTGGCGGCAGGGATAGCTACAATGAGACTTTATCCCCCCTTTCCTTTTTCCTTAGAAAAAAAAAAAAAAAAATCAAGTAGTTTTTTGAGATTTAAAGTATGACACTATATCTTTCAAAAGGCGGTGCCTTTAGTGATTGGGTTTAAATTATATCATTTAGATTTTGGTTTAAATTGTATCATTTAGATTTGAAATAAGTTGATGAAATTGAAAATTTTTTTTTCAATAAAATTTTGATTGGATATATTTTTAATTCAAGAAAAATCAAGTAAAGTGGTAGAAGATAAAGTTGATATAAAAATTAAGATATACCTTCTAAAAGATTATAACTTTTTTGAGTTTATTTATATCTATTTTAGAAATGAAAATTCTATTAAAACTAGAAAGATGAATTTAAACTGAATTATGTAAAGATGAATTTTATCTTTATAAAATAATCGTATATCTCCATTTTAGATCATCAATGAAAGAAAAAGGAATTTAAATTTTATTTTTACAACTTTTTTATTTTGTTTTATTTTTTTTTTGTAAGATTTGAGTTAAATGGGTTGGGAGAAAACTTTCCACTTCAAGATCAAATTAGTGCTAGTGACAGTAGCTAACTCGGTTGAGGTTTAATTGGTGATCTTTGGTTGACCTAAAATTAGAAAAAGAAGTCTTCTTATTGGAATTTGTCAAACAGGGGATCTTTTAATATTTAAGTTAATCAAACTTTAGGATAATAGTAGAAAACGAAGAGATTTCGGGTTTCTTAAAAGAGAGTGAAGTGAAAAAAATTCACTTGAGGATCTCCTGATCCTCCTTTTGCATGGAATGGGATCGGTGTTCATTATGGAGACAATGGATGTGCAATTATTGCTGAGCAATAGTTTCTGCATTGCACATATGGTAACAACCATTCCGATCTAGCAATAATGACCTGGCATAACCGCCATTGAGATCATAGTCACATTCTCAATGGCAATTAATTGCTTTAAATGAACTTTAATAGAAGACACATCGCTCTTTTCCATTATTCGATTAGATTAGAATAGCACTTCGGATAGCATTGAGATAAATAATACCAAGGTTAGGTACTCTACCTATATCGAGATCCGATAGATAAATATACATTATATCACTTGCCCCCCACTTCTAAGTCCAAGATTATTTCTGCTAGATAAATATACATTATATCACTTGCCCCCCACTTTTAAATCCAAGATTATTTCTGCTTGATTAAAGGAAGTATTGTTTTAATGAGTTGATTAAGATCATAAGTATGTTAGTGAGTTGATTGAGATCATACTTTGATGCTTTTAAGATTATGTAGAAGGTCTGTATTTAATGTGAAGTGGTGTTGATTAAAATCTTTGAGGCACCATCATTTTGGTGTGATTTTATGGATATTGATTAGATTTTTCTAATAAATTTGAAATTGTGATCCAAGTGAACCCTTAGCAACATATCCTAAGCTAACATGTGCCATGATCAACTTAGGTAGCTATGGGGCATGTTAATTGGGCCATTCACATGCCTATAAAAAGCATTTATCTTCCCTTCTTTTCTCATTTGCATTTGCCTAAGACCTGCTATAGTGCGGCTATGTTTCCATCTTTTACGGCACTTGCAACAAATGTGATCTAGTGAAGTACTTTGTTTCTAGTTGCACCATCATTTTAGCATTTATGATGACTTTTGCTATTAGTAGTGCAATTGTTTATGGATGCTTGAAGTCCCTCTTTTTCAATTTTTTTGGAATTTTTTAGATTAGATATTCTTCTTCTTTCTTTCTTCTCCTTTTTTTGCCCTTTCTGCCATGAATGAAGGTGAGAATTCTGTTGGGAGTTGGTTGACTGACCATCTTTCTCCTTCCATCATTCTCTTTCTAGTAGTCCAAAAGTTGGGTTTGAAGTTTTTTTCAAACTTTGAGAACAAGAAGGTTGTCCTTATCCAAGGGGATCTAGATAGACTTGGGATCAAATATTTCATTCCTCTTAAGTTCAATCTCATGCTTCTCAATCTCATGCGAAGATCGAGTTACTTCTCCTTAACACAGCTTATATGAGGAAACTCTTAAAGCTAAGCTGAGAGTTCCACTACTTTTCTTTATCTCTCAATTGATGATGTATTATCAATTAGTCTCAACCTACATAGTTTCTAATTCTTAGTGGGTTATCATCTATTTGCTCATTATGTCTCCATGATTTATGTCTTATTGTTACCCTCTTTTGAGCTTGTTTCACTCTAGAAGGCATTTTCAGGAGAGGAATTGGTGGTATTTCTCTTCTTAGAAAGAGTACCAACTAATCTAAGAAACTCTTTCTATTTATCGATGGAAATAAAGATTTTTTTTGTTTCCTCTGAGTAGATGTCCTATCTCAACACCCTTTGGAGAAAACCTTGGAGATCATTGAATCAGACTTTAGGATTATCAGATAATGATCAATGGTCTCTCGATACTCTACTCGGGTATAATGAACTTTTCATGTGGGGTTTGTTGTTCAAGTAGACTTTAATCAATGTTGGCTTGAGCTTGGCTAATCTCCTAGATAAATACTCTAACCTCAATGTGGATATTATCTCTCAGTTGATGATGTATTATCAATTAGTCTTAACCTACCTAGTTTCTAATTCTTAGAGAGTTATCATCTATTTGCTCATTATTTGTTTCCTTCATGATTTCTGTCATATTGTTGCCCTCTTTTGAGCTTGTTTCACTCTAGGAGGCATTTTCAGGAGAGGAATTGGTGGTATTTCTCTTCTCAAAAAGAGTACCAACTAATCTAAGAAACTCTTTCTATTTATGGATGGAAAGAAAGATTTTTTTCCTTCGAGTAACTATGCTATCTCAACACCTTTTGGAGAAAACCATAGAGATTGTTGCTGCCTAGATCACCGTGGCCTGAACTCAAGCGAGGTCTAGTTGGAGTTGAGCTCTCGCATGAGGGCTAGGTTTTTCATCACGGACTCCTTGCGCTCGGTCGGTCGTTCGTGCAAAAAGGAGGAGACCCAGGTCGAGGATTCCGACGGAGACACTCCGATGGTCAAATTAGTAGAGTGATCAAGGAGAATAGATCCTCTTTAACGGGGCTTAGAGGAGCCTCCACGTCTAAAGAGTTCAAAAGATAGAAGAGTTAGAGTCGTGGGTGACTGGAGGAGTCCTCTGGTGCACATCTGACCCTCACCTCTACTCCTTTTTTCCTTACCATTGTCGGAGGTCCCTTTCTTATAGCAATTGGTTTTGTATTGTGGGGCTTAGAGCCCCCCTTTCTCCTCCGTGCCTCCCTGGGGGGGCATCTTGTTTCAAAAGATTGCCTTGTTACTCGAGCCGTGCGGGACAAGGTCCAAAGTTCTCAGAGGGAAGCTCTATAATAGGTATAGGCAGTGTACTGCAGGGTTTGTGCCCTTAGTGGGGTGATCCATTATGATAAATGCAAGTGGCATGCCATGAGGTTTGGCACCCCGATAGGGCACTCCTTAAAAGAGTGCAGGTGACATGCTACTGGGCCTGGAAGCCTGGAGGAGCACTATCCTAGCGGGAGATGCAAGTGGAGTGCTATAGGATCTGAATCCCTAGCAGAGTACTCCCCTATAGAAGGTGAAAGTAGCATGCCACAGGGTTTGGAACTCCAGTGGAGCACTCCTCTATAGAGGTACAGGCGGCGTGCTACAGGGTCTAGAGCTCCGATGAAGCACTTCTCTGCAGAAGGTGCAGGCACGTGCTACAGGATCTGGAGCTCCGGCAGGAGCCTCCATTGCAGAAGATTCGACTCTCTAAGAGTTGCGATGGGTTCGACGGAGATGGTGATGTCTCCCACTGGGGTTGCCATCTGGGTCATCCCGGTAGCTACTTCTCGAGGGAGCACGCCCCCTTCCTCTGTCGGTGTTGCCATCGCGGTTCTAAGGGCTCCTGTCACCTTCAGCATTTGACCCGACCGGGGGTTCTATCGGACCACGACCCTCCTCGACTGAAAACTTACTTCGGACAGGAGCTTGACCTTGGTTGGGAGCTTACCTCGGATGTGAGCTTGACCTTGACTGGGAGCTTACCTTGATTGGGAGCTCACCTCATATGGGAGCTCGACCTCAGCTAGGAGCTCACCTCAGACGAGAGCTCGACCTCGATCGAGAACTCTCCTCGGACGGGAGCTCAATAGCCAATGCTCATTTGGTGGCTCTTCATGCCACCTCAACCATGAAGAGCCACCTCAACCACCAATTGCATCTGATATGGATGCCACATCAATGGTTCATCACATTAGAGATCATTGAATCATACTCTGGGATTATCAGATAATGATCAATGGTCTCTCGATACTCTACTCGGGTCCAATGAACTTTTCATATGGGATTTGTTGTTCGAGTAGACTTTAATCAATGTTGGCTTGAGCTTGGCTAATCTCCTAGGTAAATACTCTAATCATATTATTATCTTTTTTTAGACTGTAATGCAGTTCACCACTTTTCTTCAATATTGCAGCAATGAAAGCTAACTTCTCTATAATTATGAAGGTTGTTCGTAAGAGGAAGGCCACTAGGAATAAGCCCTCTATTAAAAGGGCTCAAAAAAGTTCATCCTTGGTCCCACCAAAGCCATTATTCAAGGGACTGTACTCTCACTCTGGTACAAAGCCTTGGAGAGAGAGAATCAAATCAATCCTAAGGTTACGATCATCTCCCCCATTCACTCTACTCCTCTAGAGCCTCTTTTTTCTCCTCAGCTTTAGCCTCCAATTGCAGCTTCATTGTAGCCATCATCATGCACCTCGACCTCCTTTGCTCCAATCTCCTTGCACTTGAGTAGGACTAGAAATAGGAAATCCTCTTGCCAGAGTTTGTGCATAGGAGGACTCTCTAATGCTTAAGTTAGTTGAATCTAAGATAATATCAGAAGAAAAAGAGTGAAGAGTTTCTTGAGAAAGGGTGAAGAGAAAAAACTTATATGAGGATCCCCCGGTCCTTCTTTTATATAGGTCAACGACTAATGAGATGCAATATTTGCTAGGTAATGGCTCCCACATTGTTCATATAGTTCAATTGTGCAATAATGATCAAGTTAGTGTAACCATTGTTAAGATTGTAGCTATGTTCTTAATGGGCATTAATTGCTCTTCAATAGACTTCAATGAAGACACATGACTCTTCTTAATTGCTTAATCAAACTAGCATGGCACTTCAGCTAACATCGAAGCAAAACACTTTAAACAATATTGAGGTCAAGTATTTTAACCTATACTGAGATCTAGTAGATAAATATACATCATTTTTTATGTATTTGTTGGCCCTAGGCTTGATTTTGATGATAAGCAAAATATTTGAGTATGTAAGGGATACTAATGATTTGTTTAAGTATGTTTTTAAGTAACTCAGGTAACAAGTTGAATAGATCAAAGAGTATGTTAAGACCATCAAAAAGAGAAGTAAAGTTTTAATAGCCTTGGTTGTCTTCAAAAAGCAAAAGAACCATGAAGATTGATGAACAAGTAAAAAATTAAGTAATAAAGTGAAAAAAATTCATTCTAAGTCATAAAGATCAAGTTTGGAATACATTTTTTTGAGTGGAACACCTCAAGTGTCGACTCATGAAACTCAAGTGTTGACACCCAGCTGAATATCAGAAGTTTCAGAAGCTTGGCATGTAGAATTTTCAACTGGCACATTAGGTGTCGACCTAAGTATCGACTCAAGAAGATCAAGTATCGACTCAGAGATCAGCTCATGGCCCGAGAACAAAAAGTACAGAACATTGATTTCAAGGCCCAATTCAAGTGTTGACTCACATATCTCAAGTATTGACCAAAGTGTCGACTCAAGAAAGTTAGGTGTCAACTCATAGATCAGCTCAAGGCCTGAGACAATAAAGATACAGAATAATGGTATATTAGGCCACTTCAAGTGTTGACTCACCAAAAGCAAGTATCGACCTAAGTGTAGACTCACCATCTCAAGTGTCGACTCCGGTAGCCTTGATAGAATAGTAACGACTATATTTTCATAGTTGCAGAATTTGTTTTTAAGTTCCAAACGACTAATTTCTCATCTCCAATGGCCATAAATGATTTTTTCAAAAATTTTGAAGTATTTATTCCTTAAAGAACATATTGAATTGACAAGAGAGGTGTTTCCTAGCAAAGCAACTCAAGAGGGGGGTGAATTGGGTTTTAAAAACTTTTAAAAAGATTTAAACAAGCATATGCCAATTTAAATACAATGTAGGTGCTAGTGATTCAAGTGTGTGTGCTTAAAGATATGTAATGAAATTAGTGAAATAAATACATAATAAATATGGATGAAATAATAAGAGAGAGCAAGCAACCACCAACATAAAGATGTATAGTGGTTTAGTGCATACCAAGGCACCTGCATCCACTTTCTAAGACCCACTTGGGAATTTCAATATTATTTCACTTGATTACAATCGATTAGTTTTCCGGGCTCACTAATCACAACCCCTTGGTTTTCACAAGGCTAACCAAAAATATATTGGTTTTCTTAAGGCTCACCAAAAATCTCTTGGTTTTTCGGGATAACCAAAAATCTAGTTGGTTTTCACAAAGCTCACCAACAACCTAAGTTGGTTTTTGAAACAAGGCTCACCAACAACCCAAACACTAGTTTCAAATCACTTGAAACTAGGAACAACAATAAAGTTGAATATAAAGTAATAATACAATCAAGTTTTCAAAAATAAAGCAAATATCTCTTTGAAGCTCTTTGATTGCTGTTGAAGATGCTTATCTTCAAGTTGTTGAAGCCTTAAATGATGCTTGAAGGATGGACTTGAATTCTCTTGAATGCTTGAAGGCTCAACCTCACTTAAAAGTAATAAACTCTTAATGGATGATCAATAAAATCTCATTAGTTCCTTTCCTCTTGAGTTTGGTCCACCTTAAATACCTTTCCAAGCCTTAAATGATCGTTTTTGACCATTGAAGAGATGAAAATAGCTATTGAGGATGAAAAGGACCAATTCTGTACTTCAAAAAACTAACATTACTGTTCACCCAGAACTCCAAGTATCGACACTTCAGGTCGTGAGTCGATACTTCGATCGACACTAGGTCAAAAATACTTTCGGAAGCTCTCTAGAATGCACTAGTGCATCAACACTTCTTTTGGTGAGTCGACACTTCATCTTTATGAGTCGACACTTGAGAAAAGTCTTGAATGCAGCATGTTCTGTATCATTTTTGTCTCAGGCCTTGAGTCGACCCTTGAGTCAATACGTGAGTCGACACTTGAGCTTCATGAGTCGATACTTCATACATGCCATCTGAATCTTCTTCTACGTATCAGCTCAAGCTTCTGTGAGTTAACACCTTGAGTCGATACTTCACTTCCATGAATCGATACTTGGCTGAAACTTTCCTGAAACTCTTCTAAAACTTTTCCAAACTTAAATTTTGAGTCCTTCAAAGTTATTCTCATATACCAAGGTCTATTTAACTTGAAATTTCATCCATAAAACTGATGTCTTCAACAAGATGACAAGCAATTTCAATTTTCATCATATAAGTATCCCGTTCTAATAAATACACTTTTAACACAGTTAGTTTTCAAATATACTTAAATATTTTGTTAATCATCATGATATGGTTGTATTCGCTGACGTGGAGTCCATTTGGATGCCAGTTGTCAACCAGCAAATGGAGGTGCCACCTAAGCCTGGCACCCAAGCAAGAAGTCGAAGTGAGTCCCCTGCCGAGGTTAGCTCCCAATCGTGGTCGAGCTCAGGCTACCACCAAGCGAAAGAGGGAAGGCAATAGAGATTCAAATCATTACAAGAAAGAGAGTTGCCTTCATCGAGACCCCGCCGCTGAGATAGTACACTGATAGGCGGCAGCCCGCTGCCTAAGGCCTATAGAGGGGGGCGCCTCACCGGAGGCCCCCTCAAGCCCCAGTTTACATCGATCAAGAAGGAACATCCCCTTTAAGGTGCGGCACTCCCCAGTCTACTATCTGCACTACCCATAAGTAGAAGGCCGCGCCAGAGGATTCAAACCCTGGGGCAGCCGCTCGCATGACAATGCTTTGCCAAGTTTTCCGAAACATGACGACCGATCAGAACATCAGAGCCAGTAACATAACTCCCCACCTCAAAGAAAAAAATGGGAGCTCATGCATAGTTCCCGTGTGCTACCAGATGTCACCCCCTGGGACTCCCTCGAAAGGGGAACATCTAGAAAGCAAGTAGGAGGTCACACACGGCCTCTTCATAACAAACCAAAAAGGGCCTCCGAATGAAGGGAGAGAACACAAGAGGCAAAAACCAGCATAGGGTAAGAGAGGTAATCATTGGCACACATAAAGGGAAACCAAGCTAGACACAATGCTATGGGGCTATCGAAAAATTCGTTGGAAGAATTCCATGGACACAGCCAACCCTACTCCAGCCCTCCTTTACTAACACTCTACACTCACTTTCTTTTCTAAAAAACATGACCCCTGAACATGGAAACCTCACCGGGATCCATCGAGGGGGATCTGTTTCCCTGGATCGCCCACTGACTTGATCGTCGGAGTGCCCCCATTGGAATCCCCAGCCTGGGTCTCCTTTCTTTTGCAGGGGTCTGAGAACATGCGCAGGATCCTAGGTGAGGGGGGTGATGCCCGACGCCACACTGGAGCTACAGGCATAACAATCCAGGCGGCAATAGATTGGAGTGCTAGGAAGGGGGGTTGGGCAGGATGCTGAAACGTTAGTCAAACTACTCCCCCCACCACAAAAGTAGCTCCACTTGAGGCATAGTGGTGACACGCACACAGGAAGCCTCTGCCAGCTGCATGGAGGGCCCTCCTTCTCATGGAAGCCCATGCAGCCTAGAGGGGGAGCTCCCTGCTCCACCATAATCGCCTCCGATGGATGTCCAACCCACCGCACTCGCCTAGCAGATGCAAGTGATGTCCACGGTGGTGTGGCAGTTACAACACCAGCAATGGTCCCTAGCTACCCAGCAGCAGCCAAGGACCTCTACGGCCCAAGTTGCCGCCCCCCGCGGCAGTCTGCATCCCTTCCAAGAAGGGCACTCACAGTCGCAGGCCACAACTGATCCCCGGGGTAGCCTCCAGGCCCCGGTGAAGCGATAGAGGAGTGGGTCGATCGATTGGGAGAGATAGTCCCTAGGCTTAAAGTGTGCCTCCCATAGGCACCGTAGATGCTGCCATAGTAAGGCCCCCCATCGCACCCTCCTCAGCATTTGCCTCCATCCTCTCTAGCAGCCTCAGTGAAAGACTTTGCCAATGAGGCTATCAAGCGCATGCTAGAGAAGCACCTGGAAGAACAAGAGCATAGACTTGCGGAGATGTCCTGCTAGTTTGCCAACATGCAAGGCTCCTCCAAAGAGCCAACAGGCTATGATGCTCGTCCCTCTTTCTCCCGAGAGATCCAAGAGGGGCCAATCCTGAGTCAGTTCTGCATGCCTCAGGTGGATCCCTACGACGGGACCACCAACCCCTTGGACCACCTAGGGAGTTACAAGACTCTCATGGGAGTCCAGGGGCAATAGATTCCCTCCTCTGCATAGCCTTTCCTGCTACCCTACAGAAGGTCGCTCGAGTCTGGTTTACCCGTCTCGAGCCCGAAAGCATAAGTTCCTTCATGGAGCTGGAAAGAAGGTTCGTGGCACACTTCGACGCCTGCCGAAAGGTGCCACGAGAAGCCGATAGCCTTTTCTCCATCAAGCAATAGGACCCCGAGCCCTTGCAGGACTATGTGGCCTGCTTCAAGATTGCCACATTGGAGATCTACAACCTGGACGAGCCCATCACCATGATGGCACTGAAGAGAGGGCTCCGGACTTCCCGCCTGACTTACTTCCTAGACAAGAAGCCGCCGAAGACATACCTTGACCTCCTCCTCCACGTTCACAAGTATGTTTACGCTGAGGAGGCAGACCATACCAGGAGAGAGCTAGATGGGAAACCCTTGAAGAGACAAGCTTCGAGGGAGGCTCAAGAGGCATGCAGGCTCGAGCCGAATTCTAGTTTCTGAGCGAGGCCCAAGCCAAAGAACAGTCCCATTTCGGAAGAAGCATACACCCCTCTCCTCACTCTGAGGTCGAAGATCCTCATGGAGATTGAGGACGAGTGCTACCTACTCCGCCTTCCCCTAATGGGATCATCTGGTGGTCATGACAAGACAAGATACTGCTGGTTCTACCGCGACCACGGCCACGACATCGAGGACTGCCGCCACCTTCAAAGAGATATCAAAAATCTGATAAGGAGGGGCTATCTTGGAAAGTTCATGGGGGGCAAGACCCCTGCAGAGCCCCAAGTACTTATGGCTCTTCCTCCTACCCCTGCAATTGACAACCGGCCCACCGAGAGGCCCATGGGCATGATGTGTTGGGGGGCAAGCTCTCCCCAAACTGGAAAGGCCCCTACGGAGTAGTCGAGGTCCTTCCACTTGGAGCCTACCACCTCGCCGATATCAACGATGACGAAAGTCTAAGCGCTTACCTCCAAAAATGTAAGGCTCCCCCCTTTCAATAAAAGTTTTTTTTTCTGTGCAATGTTATCTTTGCCCTGCAGGAAAACCATCGCCCGACCCCAGGCCTGGCGATCCATGCCGGGAAACTCCTAAAGCTCCGCACCTATCACCATGCTTACAATCCGAAGATGTCAGCGAGGCTTTTTAGAAGTTTCACCATCTACCGCCTGACTCAGCCCAGCACCTCAAGCCGGGAAACTCCTAAAGTCTCTCACCTATCACCGTGCTCACAGTTGGAGATGTCAGCAGGACTCCCTAGAAGTTTAGCCATCTACCGTCTAACTCACAACCCAACACCTCAAGTCAGGAAACTCCTGAAGCCCCGCACCTATCATCGTGCTCACAGTCCGGAGATGTCAGGGAGACTCCCTAGAAGTTCTGCCATCTACTACCTGACTCACAGCCCAGCACCTCAAGTTAGGAAACTCCTGAAACCTCGCACCTATCATCGTGCTCACAGTCTGGAGATGTCAATGGAACTCCCCAAAAGTTCTACCATCTATCGCCTGACTCACAGCCCGGCACCTAAGCCCGAAAACTTCTGAAGCCCAACACCTATGCCCGGAAACTCCTGAAGCCCAGCACCTAAGCCCAGAAAATCCTGAAACCCGGCACCTAAACCCAGAAACTCCTGATTCCCGACCCCTATGTTGACTCCACTAATTGATTTTGATGATAAGCAAAACAGTTAAGTATAATTTGAGGACTAATGATTTGCTTTAAGTGTGTCTTCATTGAAAGGATGCTCACAAAATTTGAAGAAGCCCAATTGTGTTGAAGAACCAAGTTTGAATGGAATGAATGCACAAAACAAGACTTGGACACTCAAAGAGTTGGTTGAATGGATGACTAAGGCAAATGGAAACATGTTCCAGCACAAGTTCAGTAATTTCTGCACCTTTTTTGATGATGTGTTGACTCAAGGTTTCGACACATGACATGATGTTTCGACACATGAAGATGGTGTGTCGACTCAGACCGGTATGCAGCAAAATTTTAAATGGCATAGATATGTGTCGACACATGGACCTTATGTGTCGACTCAAGATATCAACACATGGATCAACACATCGTCTGAGAATTTCAAGCCACAGAACTTGCAGAAGTTGAAGGAACAGTTGATGTGTCGACATACGGACCTAATGTGTTGACTCAATATGTCGACTCAACCGAGAATGTGTCAACTCAGCTGATTTTTCCAGAGAATCTGAATGGAACATTTTGAACTTGTGTCGACTCAAGAAGAACATGTGTCGACCTAATGTGTCGACACATGAAGAAGAAGTGTCAACACATGGAGTTCTGACAACAGTAATTGCTAGTTTTTTCAAGCATAGAACTCTCCCAAATACCCTCCAACGGCTAGTTTTTCAAGTATAACGGCTAGATTTTGGTATTGGGGCTTGGGAAGGAATATAAAGGCTCCAAATCAAATCAAGACAATAACTATTCAACTATTCATAAGAGTATTGAATATCCTTAAAGAGTTTAAAGAGAAAAGAAGAGAGAAGAGCCTTAACTCCTATTCATTCAAAGCTCAACTACTCTCAAGCAAAGGGAAGCCTTCCAAGCATTCAAAGCTATCAAGTGCATTGAAGATCATTCAATCTTGGGCATTTAAAAGGCTTCAACAAGAGCAAAGCAACACTACATCGAGCTACATCGACTTATTTGCTTTTTATTGAAAGCTTACATTGGTTCTTTATTTCTCCATCTTTTATCTTGTAAAGGTTATTGGTTAGCCTATTGGAAAACCAAGTGAGGTTATTGGTAAGCCTTGAAAATCAATTACATTGGTGGTTAGCTCGCAAAACCACTAAGGTTCTTGGTTAGCCCGAAAAACCAAGGAAGATTTTTGGTTAGCCTTGTGAAAACCAATTAGGTTCTTGGTTAGCCCGTAAAACCAAGTGAGGTTGTGATTTGTGAGCCTTGTAAAAATAAGTCAGGTTTTGATTAGTGAGCCTGGAAAACTAATCAGCTGTAATCATTGGATTATAGTGAATCCCCACGGGGGTCTTGGGGAGTGGATGCAGGTGCATTGTTGGCACTGAACCACTATAGATTGTTGTATTTATGATTGCTTGTTCTCTCCCTCCTTGCTTTTTACATTTTGCTTATTGCTTTTAATTTCCACTGCACTTTTATATTAGAGCATTGCACTTAAATCACAGTACCTTATTGAATTGAATTATACATCTTGTCTTGCAAAGTTTGCTACTTGTTTTATCAAGCTTAGCTTTAAATTTTTGAAACCCAATTCACCCCCCCTCTTGGATTGCTCTCTGGGCAACAAGTGGTATCAGAGCCTTGTTCTTAGTATATAGGCTTTACCGCCTTGAGTAAAGATATATGGCAACCCCAATTGGTACTAGTGTAGTTGAGGGACAAGCCTCAAATAGACCTCCATTTTTCAATGGTGCAAATTACACTTATTGTAAAACTAGGATGAGAATTTATATGCATTCTATAGATTACAATTTGTAAAAAGTAGTTGATAAAGGTCTTCATGTTCCTTCAGTGGTGGTTAATGGTGTTTCCATCCCAAAACTTGAAGAGGATTGGGATGAAAATGATATTAAACAATCTGAGATCAATGCTAAGGCAATGAATCTCTTGTATTATGTATTAGATCCTAGTGAGTTCAATAGGATATCTACATGCATGTCTGCCAAAAAAATATGGGACACACTTGAAGTTACCCACGAGGGTACCGATCAAGTGAAGAATACTAAGGTCAATATGTTAGTGCACACATATGAGATGTTCCAAATGGAACCAAATGAATCTATTACTGATATGTATACTCATTTTACAAATATTGTAAATGCTATTAGGAGTCTTGGTAAAGTCATATCTAATGCCGATCTTGTGAATAAAATTCTTAGGTCATTATCGACGTCGTGGGATCCAAAGGTGATTGCAATTCAAGAGGCAAAAGATGTAAACAAGCTTCTACTTGAGTAGCTAGTAGGATCGCTCATGACCTATGAGCTTAACTTGAAACAGAAATCAATGGACTTGGATAAAAAGAAAAAGGGGATCGCTTTTAAATCAAATGTTCAAGAAGAATCCTCGATTGATGAGTCCGATGATGATGAAGAAGAAGAAGGTGAAGAAGCCCTCCTTGTCCAAAAATTTAGAAGATTCATGAAGAGGAGGAAGTTTCCCTACAAAAAAAATTTTCAATCCAAGGAAAAGGGAAAGGAAAAAGAAAAAGAGAAAGAAAAATAAAAGGAGAAGGAAGTATCTATATGCTTCGAGTGCAAGAAGCCCGGGCACTACAAATTTGATTGTCCTCTCCTCAAGAAATCAAGGAAGAAACTAAGGAAGAAAGCAATGATTGCCACGTGGAGTGATCGTGAAGACTCCATTTCAGAAGAAAAGCAGACTGAAATTGCAAATCTCTGCTTCATAGCACATCAGGATAACGAAGAGGTATGTTTCGACTCTAAAGTTGATTTTACTTTTGATGAGCTTAGAAGTGCTTTTGAAGAATTGATGCATGATTATATGTTAGTATTATCTGAAAATAAAAAATTAAAAAAGCATGCTAATAGTTTCTCATTAGAAAACAATTCTTTACTTAATTATGTTAGTTCTTTGAAAACTAAGCTAGATGTTTTGGAAAAGAAAAATAATGCTTTAGCTATGGAAAATGAAGTTCTAAAAAGACCTAAACATGTTGTTTCTAACAATGATCTTTTAAAGAAAAACAAGGATTTGGAACTTGAAAATAAAAAATACAAAAATGAACTTGAGAAAATCAAACCTTTTGTTGATAAGTTCAGAAAAGCTGAATTTACTTTTAAATAATCAAAGAGCAATTTTCAACAAGGCAGGTTTAGGATATAAACTCCAAAAGCAACAAAAGTATTTCAAAAATTTTTTGATACCTGCATCATCCAGTATCACTTATTTTACTTGCAAAAAATTAGGTCATAAATCATATCAATGCAACTTTAGAAAAATCATATCTTTGGTAAAGTGTGGGTTCCAAAAGGAACCATTTTGAATGCTAACCCAAAAGGACCCAAGTTAGCTTGGATACCTAAAAACAAAGCTTGATCTTATCGCAGGTGTATCTTGCAACCAAGAAAAACAAACGAATTTGGTATCTTGATAGTGGTTGCTTAAGGTACATGACTGGAGATGTGAAGCAATTCACTTCTCTTGAAGCTTTGAATAGAGGGAGTGTGACCTTCGATGATAATGGTAAATGTAAAATCATTGGAATTGGTAAGGTTCACATAACTCCTTCTAATAGTATTAGTAATGTACTTCTAGTAGATGGTTTAAAGCATAATCTTTAAGTATTAGTCAGTTTTGTGATAAAAGTTTTCAAGTAGTTTTCAAATCATCATATTGCATGATTTCTAGTCCAAATTTAAATGAAGTACAATTCATTGGAAAAAGGCATGTAAATATTTATCTTGTAGATCTTGATGATCTATCTTTACCTAATGGAGAATGCCTTGTTGCAATGAATTCTATCAAAGAAGAGACTAGTTGGTTATGGCATAGAAGGTTAGGGCATGCTAGTATGTACCTTATTTCAAAACTTTACAAAAAGAATTTAGTTAGAGATTTACCTGAAATCAGTTTTGAAAAAGATAGAATTTGCCAAGCATGTCAATTTGGAAAACAAGTCAAAACTTCTTTTAAACCAAAAGGATTTGTAATTACTAGCAGACCACTTGAACTACTCCATATGAATCTCTTTGGACTAACTAGAACATCAAGTCTAGGAGGCAAGAGATATGGATTAGTTATTGTAGATGATTTTTCAAGATTTACTTGGGTTTTCATTTTAACACAAAAAAATGAATCATTTTCTGTATTCATAAAGTTTTATAGAAAAGTTTCAAACAAAAAAGATGTTTTAGTCGTTTGTATCCGTAGTGATCATGGAACCGAATTTGAAAATCAAGATTTCGAAAACTTTTGTAATGAAAAAGGGATAGAATGCAATTTCTCTGCACCTAGGACACCTCAGCAGAATGGGATAGTAGAAATGAAAAATCATACTTTAGAAGAAATGGCACGCACTATGCTTTATGAAAACAATTTGCCAAGATATTTTGGGCTGAAGCTATAAATACAGCCTGTTATGTTTTGAATCGAGTTTTGATATGCCCTATTTTAAAGAAAACTTCATATGAGCTTTGGAACCAAAGAAAACCAACTTTGAAATATTTTCGAGTTTTTGGTTGTAAATGCTTTATTTTGAATAATGGAAAAGATCATCTAGGAAAGTTCGATGCTAAGTCTGATGAAGGTATCTTCTTAGGATACTCTACATCAAGCAGGGCATACAGAGTATTTAACAAACAAACTTTAGTTGTAGAAGAGTCAGTACATGTTGTATTTGAGGAATCTGCTAACAAATCCTCAAGAAAAGAGGATACATCTGATGATTGTGTAGGTGCTGACAAACTTCAGAAGCTGACATTGGATGATCAAGCTCAACCAAATGAAGAAAATCAGGACAAGGGTGAGAAAGAAGATGACACTCCAGTGCATCATGATCTACCTAAGGAGTGGAGGTATGCTCATGGACATCCTAAGAAATTAATTTTAGGTAATCCATCTAAAGAGGTAAGAACTCGAGCTTCTATTAAAAATGAATGTGATTACATAGCTTTTGTATCTCAAGTAGAACCTAAATATTTGAAGAAGCTGAAAAAGACTCTAATTGGATAAATGCTATGCAAGAAGAACTAATACAATTTGACAGAAATAATGTTCGGACACTTATAGAAAGATCATCTAATGTTTCAATTATTGGCCCTAAATGGGTATTTAGGAATAAATTAGATGAAAATGGTTTTGTCATTAGAAATAAAGCTAGGCTAGTTGCTAAAGGCTACAATTAGGAGAAAGGGATTGACTTTGATGAAACCTTTGCTCCTGTTGCTAGACTTGAAGCAATTAGACTATTGTTAGCTTTTGCATGTTTCATGAACTTCAAATTATTTCAAATAGATGTTAAGAGTGCTTTCTTAAACGATTTTATAAATGAAAAAGTTTTTGTTGAACAACCACCCGGATTTGAAAGTCATGCACATCCTGATCATGTTTTCAAACTGCTCAAAGCACTTTATGGATTAAAGCAAGCACCTAGAGCATGGTATGAAAGGTTAAGCAAATTTCTTATTGAAAATAAATTTTCTAGAGGAAACGTTGACAAAACACTATTTTTGAAAAGGAAAGACAATGATTTATTGGTAGTACAAATATATGTTGATGATATCATTTTCGGTGATACTAATGAAATTCTCTGTCAAGAGTTTGCTAAGCTTATGCAGGGTGAGTTCGAGATGAGCATGATGGGAGAACTCAACTTCTTTCTCGGACTCCAGATCAAGCAAACTTCAGATGGTATCTTCATCAACCAAGCAAGTACACAAGAAAAATTATCAAAAAGTTTGGGATGGAGACTACAAAGTCAATAGGTACGTCTATGAGCCCCTCATGTAAACTAGATAAAGATGAAAATAGTAAATCTGTAGATCAGAAATTATATAAAGGCATATAGTCTCTTTACTGTATCTTACTGCTAGTAGACCGGATATTATGTTCAGTGTTTACATGTATGCTAGATATCAGTCTGAACCTAAGGAATCATATCTTATGGCTGTTAAGCGCATTATTAGATATCTGTCTGGTACTATTAGCATTGGTTTGTGGTATGGTAGAAATTCTTCTGCTGAATTGATTGGATATTCTGATGCAGACTTTGCTGGTTGTAGATTAGATAGAAAGAGTACTAGTGGAACTTGCCAATTTCTTGGGATTAACTTAATCTCATGGTTTAGCAAGAAACAAACTTCAGTTACACCATCCATAACTGAGGCTGAGTATATTGCAGCAGGAAGTTGTGCTCAAATCTTGTGGATTAAGTAACAACTTGAAGACTTTGGAATCAAGTTGGCTAGAACTATTATTAAATATGATAATACCAGTGCAATTTGCTTGACTAAAAATCCTGTTCAACACTCTAGGAGCAAGCACATTGAAATTAGACATCACTTTATTAGAGATCATGTTGAAAACAATGATATTTTGCTTGAATTTATATATAGTGAATTTCAATTAGCTGATATTTTAACTAAACCTCTCTTGGAAGATCGATTCTGTATGATTAGAAGAGAGCTCGGGATCATCAATCCCTTTGATTAAATCTTTTCTCCAAATTTGACTCAAATTAGATCTATTCAACCTTATTTTTGATGAATCGTGATTAATCATTGATGATTTGACTCCAAATACATGTTACTTCAATTGATTTTGATCATTTAGTGAAATTCCAATTTTTTAGTTTTTAAGTCGATGTGTCGACACGTCATGAGTCAACACATCATGTGTCGACACATGCGTGAGTCGACACATGCCCGACGGAAAACAGAGATTTTAAGGGTTTCCGAACCATTTTCCCCCCAAAATTCTTTCTCCTCCGAGTTGACACCTTGATTCTAGGTATCCATCCTGTTCATCCTCTCATTTCTTTGCTTTTACCCGCCGTTTTCTCGGGTTTGGAGGCTCAGTGGTCATTTTTGTTGGATTTCCTTCTAGGTTTTAGCTCCTAAACCCTAGAAACTCCCTATTTCCACCAAAAACCTTGCCCAAACCTTGATTGTTGATAATGGGTCCTCGCAAACATGTCGTTCGCCGACCACGTCAGTCACAGCATGAAGAAGAGCGGAGAACGAAGGCACGACATGAGTCTAGGGCTCCGGATCCGCCAGCACGATAGTTGTTTGCACCTTCTAGTCGGATGAGCTCCAAGATAGTGGTTGGAGGATGCCGAGTGGACTTTTCTTTCTTGGACCAGCAGCATTTTTGGATAGGAGAGTGGATCCGACATGCTAATTTGGCATCTTTCTATTCGCTCAGCGAGAGATATTATCCCGGGCTGATGAGAGAGTCCTACGGATCACTTGCCCGCGGATCAGATGGCTGGATTGCTCAGGTTAAAGGATGGGATATTCCCATTTCAACAGAGATTCTGAGCAAGGTATGGGATATACCCATGACTGGATCAGTATGGATAGTTATTGGACAGAGTTAGTGGGCTCCAGTGTATTTTTGAGTCTGATATCTTACCAGAGGGAGCCACTGTTCCTGCTTCGAGACTGTCTATGGAGAGAGACTGCTACATCAAATAGTTGCCTAGATTTTTCTGCCGAAGATTGGTCGATTTGACTACATTGCCGAGCGAGAGCTGCTCGTGATGGTCTCCCTGATTTAGCGGACGCCGATTTATCTTCCTGTTCTGATGATCCATCAGATTACTGAGGCGGCGTCTAGTCAGTGACTCTGCTTGCCGTATGGCATGGGGTTGACAATACTATTTAGAGAATATGGAGTCAGCTTCCAGGATGAGCCTTATCGTACTTTGATCCATACCGATGTCTATAACATCAGGTCATTGCATCGCATGGGTTATCACTTAGTCCGAGGCCAGTGGACATGGAGGATATCAGGACAGGCCAAGGATGTAGCTGACATTGATGAGGACACAGCAGAGGAGGAGCAGATTCTTTCTGGTGAGGCTGGACCGAGCGAGACACAGCCTGAGATGGCAGCACAGCCAGCTCAGTCAGATCCTTCTACATCTGTCCAGCCACAGCCAGAGCAGACGGAGACTCCTGGTATTTCAGATACTCTAGAGGACAGAGTCAGATGCATAGAGATCGATGTTTTCATCATGAGGCAGCATCTAGACATCTTTACTGTTGAGATGAGAGAGAGCCACATTGGTCTTAGTGATGGTATTTCGGCTATTCTCTACTGCAGACACAGTTCCTGCTTCGTTGATGTACCTGCTCCAGCACCAGCTGATGACATTGGTGATATTGATACTGGTGCTGAGACTACTATTGGAGATGGAGTTGGAGGTACTATTGTTGGAGATATTGATGGAGATGAGGTGACTAACTCCGACCGGTTTGATATTGATGATCTTATGTCAGAGCCAGTTATGAAGGTGACGAATGATGTGGCTGCAAGACTTGTTGACCCATCATTCTCACCTGCTCCGATACCTGATCCATCCTCTTCTTCCAGATCGCTTGATCACACTTCAGTTCCAATTCCGATTCCTATTCTTAGTCCTGTTAGTGATATACCTGTTACTGATTTACCTACTATTGATTCTCCTGATATTCATACACCTATCATTCAGACACCCACACCTGATACATCTATTGTAGATACACGGATACTTTCTACAGCTAATACTATTATTCTTGATACGCCTATATCATCAGCTGTTACACCTACTTTTGATAGTCCTACCCTTCATACTTCATCAGTCATTCGAGAGCTTGGATTTTGTATACCTGGCTTTCAGCATCTCGATTCAGGCCTCACTTTTGATCATACTCCTGCTCCAGCTGTTGCTGAGATGATTCGCCTGATCAATTCAATTCCTGTGGAGGATGTAGCTTCTACCTCTACTACTTCAGCCAGAGGTCGGACCTATATTCATCGTAGAGGATGTGGACGCCATACCCTTCCTCAGCCGACCAGGATCAGACTTCGAGATCTTCGACCATGATGGCCATGAGCTCGATCTTTTACTGATACCGGACCGATCAAGATCGGTTCATCTTCTAATGACTCGATGGATGAGGATTAAGACATTGATGTATTTATAGATAGTTTTATATCTCTAGATAGTTTTATATTTCTAGATAGTTTTATATTTCTAGATAGTTTACTTTTATGCTTACATGTACTTTTATCTTTGTTGTGTACTTGATGTACAAGTTCCTGACATATATGAAAAACCTTGTGTTTTCTCATTTCTATATCTTTGATGAACATAAATGATGTCTTGAATTGCTTTTATACATTCAATGACTATACTTTGTCTTGTTTATTCATTTCCTTTACTTCCTACCTTTTTAATGATAACAAAAATGGGGAGTAATTCATGATGTTATTTAAGTATAAATGTATTTACTTCTCCAAACTAAAGGGGGAGTAACTTTTACTTTTTGAAAACCTGAATTTATGAAAGGGGGAGCTTCACCTTTTATTAAAGTAAATTTGATTCTCAAAACCCTCTTTCAATTTTTTTGAAAAGATTCTCACTAATTTTGTTATGATTCATTAATTCAGGGGGAGCTTTGTTAATTGCTGAAATTTCATTGTAAGAGAATCATGATACATGTTCTTATTGCATTTAAATGAATATCAAAGTTATGACAAAGTTCTGATACTCTGTATCTTTGAAACAAGCTCAAATTCTATCACTTGTATTTTGAATGATTATATTTTTAAGTAATGATTGATACTTAATGCTTTCAATATTGTGCATCTTGATCAATTCTCTTAAAGCTTTACTTTTAAAGCAATTTATACTTAAGGGTTTTGTCATCATCAAAAAAAGGGAAGATTGTTGACTCCACTAATTGATTTTGATGATAAGCAAAATAGTTAAGTATAATTTGAGGACTAATGATTTGCTTTAAGTGTGTCTTCATTGAAAGGATGCTCACAAAATTTGAAGAAGCCCAATTATGTTGAAGAACCAAGTTTGAATGGAATGAATGTACAAAACAAGACTTGGACACTCAAAGAGTTGGTTGAATGGATGACTAAGGCAAATGGAAACATGTTCCAGCACAAGTTCAGCAATTTCTGCACCTTTTTTTGATGATGTGTCGACTCAAGGTGTCGACACATAACATGATGTGTCGACACATGAAGATGGTGTGTCGACTCAGGCCGGTACGCAGTGAAATTTTAAATGGCATAGATGATATGTCGACACATGGACCTTATATGTCGACTCAAGGTGTCAACACATGGATCAACACATCGCCTGAGAATTTCAAGCCACAGAACTTGAAGAAGTTGAAGGAACATTTGATATGTTGACACACGGACCTAATGTGTCGACTCAATGTGTCGACTCAGCTGATTTTTTCAGAGAATCTGAATGGAACATTTTGAACATGTGCCGACTCAAGAAGAACATGTGTCGACCTAATATGTCGACACATGAAGAGGAAGTGTCGACACATGGAGTTTTGACAACAGTAATGGCTAGTTTTTTCAAGCGCAGAACTCTCCCAAATGCCCTCCAATGGCTAGTTTTTCCAAGTATAATGGCTAGATTTCGATTTTGGGGGCTTGGAAAGGTATATAAAGGCTCCAAATCAAATCAAGACAATAACTATTCAACTATTCACAAGAATATTGAATATCCTTAAAGAGTTTAAAAAGAAAAGAAGAGAGAAGAGCCTTAACTCCTATTCATTCAAAGCTCAACCACTCTCAAGCAAAGGGAAGCCTTCCAAGCATTCAAAGCTATCAAGTGTATTGAAGATCATTTAATCTTGGGCATTCAAAAGGCTTCAACAAGAGCAAAGCAACACTTGGTGGGGACACCAGAGGTACCAGAATAAGACAGAGGCTTTTCAGCCCTCTATGGATTGATCAATAATTTATGAGTCCATCTATAATAAGGGCTTAGCCCATTTGAGTCCATTTTAGTTGTTATTTGAGTCTTTTGAGTTATTATTTTAGTTCTATACTAGTCAGCTCATGTTGAGCTAGTTTAGTCCAATTTTAGTCAGCTCATGTCGAGCTAATTTTTGTTTTTTTTTTTTGAGTCCTGTCCAAGCAAATTGAAGACTCAAGACCACATCATACAAGTAAAGACCAAGTCCAACTAGATTGAAGACATGGAAGTTTAGCCCAAGTCCAACCCAGCTTGAAGATTTGAAGACCCCAGGAGGAAAATTCAAAAAATCCTGATTCCTTGCAGATGCCCTCCAGATGCCCAGATTCCCTTCCAGATGCCAAAGTATATTCATAGACCAAGGCATCCATGATTTTAGAGGTCTATCTGCATCCTAGCCCTAAGAAATCAAGCCCAGGCGCCAAGCCCAAGGCCCTAAGAACAAGATACCAGGGAATATTCCTGCTACCTGGCTACCAGGCCATCCCAGCTTCCAGAGGCCCAAACCCATGCACCCGAGCCCCTTTGGGCTGGCCCCTTACTGCTCTTAGAAGCCCAACACGCCCCCCTAGGCATCCTTGGAGTGTTGGCCAAGTCAAGAAAATTTTTAGGAATTTTTCTACCTAATGTTTCCTTATTTTCTAGCTAGGGTTTGAGAGGGAAAAGGATTCTTATGTAAAGACTTATGTGCCCTTACTTGGAGCCCAAGGTTAAGGGTCTATTTAAAGGACCCTAGCCTCTTGTATGAAGGGAGATTTTGATATGAAATAAACCTTGAGTTCTTATATTGTTTTGTGTGATTACCCTACTGTGTGCATAAAGGGGTTTGAGAGTTCTTCTTCCTGGTGTTTGCAACCATCTTCCTGCCGCCAATCATCCTTCCAGCCCCCTCCAAAACTTTCTTTCCTTTGCTATTTTCCTTTATTTTCTTGATTTTCTCTGAGTTTTCTAACCCCTGACAGGTCGTTTGTAGGTCCCCGAGTTCCTACGAATCCAATGACTCCAGCCAAGCCTCAATCGGACCACCGAGCAAAAAGCCGGGTATCTGCGGGTCTTTGGCTCGGTTTTCCAGGCCGTATCCATCGAGGAATAAGAGATCCCTTTACTGTGATCTTCACCGGGTACTTCAAACATTGTCAGGTACACCCCCTCTGCCTCCAGTCTTTATATTGTAGGAGAACTTGCCCTAACCGAGGCTTCTCAGCCCCGGCGATCCTTCTTTAGTACTTTTCTAGGTTCTAATCTGCATGCTTGGCTTCAAAAATTCATATAAAATTCTCTATAATTAATTTTGATCTAAAATTAGGGAATTAATCACCTAACCCCACATATAAAACATACAAAAAGAATTGCATGCATATTAGTCCTGCATCATTTGATATCAGAGCTTAGATTAGGGCTTGTTTTCTGCAATTTTTCAGTCTGTATATGTTTTGTTATTTAAATTATTTCTCCTTGATAAAAACTCTAAAAATTCTAAAATTTATTTTTTTGGATTCATCATAATTCACAGTAATTTTAGAATTTTTGAATATTTTATTATGTCCTGTGAATTTTCTGCAAGCCAAAATATAGCCTGCAAATTTTCGACTCTGTTTTTTTTAGCAAGACAAGTTTGGAAGTTTTAGGGTTTTGTTTAGCATCTTTTGCATATCTTTTAATTTTAGTATATTTCCTACATATTATTCCATAATTTGCAAGTTTTCTTCTATTTAAGAAAATACCAAAATAAAAAAAAATTACATATTCTCTAAAAATACCAAAAACATCTAAACCCTAATTTGCATCCTCATCTGCCTGCCATCATTGCATAATTTACTTTTAAGGGCACTCTTGCTATATCAGATGGGGGGAGGATTTGATCACCTCTCCTTAGCCCAAAACCACATCCCTTGCATTCGGTCCCAAGCCTTAACCTAAAATTAACTAGACTTAATTTGCCCTAGTGGGCTAGGGACACCAACTGGTCGGGTCCGGGCTAGTGTTAGATCACTGTGTCAAGTTAACCTGTGTGTGCCTTGTGCTCAGTGTCTAGAATGGTGGTTCAGGGATTCAATCCTGAAGGGCTTGTGTGCTGGTCCGCTTACCTGGCCAATCTCTGATTGGTGTCTAGGATTGGTAATCAAGGACCTAACACTCCCCTTACACCTGCCTGGCTGAGTACAGGGTTACTATAGGCTAATTTGTCACCCTGATTGAGCATCCAGTTTTGGACTCTAGGTCTAGTCAGCTATAGTCGGTTTGATCGAGTCTTGCATGAGCATTAGATCAGGAGTCCCATCTCATCCACCATCTCCCTGAACCCATGGATAAGCAGGAAGCTAGGATTCAAGCCCTTATAGACCAAATGGCCCAGATGTCTACCCAGTTAATTACCCAAATGACTTAGTTGACCCAGACCAATAGCCTCAACCCAACTCAACCTAGTGAAACCATAGAGCCCAACCCTATGAGAACCCACTACTCTGACCCATATAGGGAGTCCAATCCTAGGAGAACCCAATACTTTGACCTATATAAGGAGCCCAACCCTAGGAGAACCCCTTACCATGATCCCTACCGTGAGGTTGAACCTAGGAAAGACCATCGCCATGACCCTTATTATTATACTGAACCTAGGAGGACCCCAAACCCTGATCCCTACCGTGAGGTTGAACCTATGAGAGCCCATTGTCATGACCCATACTATGATACTGAACCTAGGAGGACCCCAAACCCTGATCCATACCTTGAGGCTGAACCTAGGAGAGCCCATCGTCATGACCCATACTATGATACTGAACCTAGGAGGACCCCAAACCCTGATCCCTACCGTGAGGTTGAACCTAGGAGAGTCCATCGTCATGACCCATACTATGATACTGAACCTAGGAGGACCCTAAACCCTGATCCATACCGTGAGGTTGAACCTAGGAGAGCCCATCATCATGACCCAATCCCTGAGGTTCATCCTAGAAGACCCAATCAGGATTTTGTAGACCAGGAAAATAGATCCTATTTACCCATATCCTATAAGCCTAGTATATCCACAACCTATAGATCTTATGACTCCAAATCCTACGAACCTATAACCTATGAATCCAGAACCTATGAACCTAGATCCTATGATTCTAGATCCCATGATCATAGATCCTATGCATCCACACCCTAAAAGCCCAGTAGACCCAAGACCCATAGAGCTGAACCTAAATCCTATGAGCCCAGAGAGCCCATAACCCCTAGGTATCAACCTAGTACTAGTCATGCTTCCCCTAGTCAACTTGAATCCCGTAGGATTAGTATCCCTAAATATGAACCCAGTAGTGAGCCACTACCCCTTATACAACCTGAACCTACTAGGAGTAGTACCCATAATCAGAGACCAGAACCTAACCAATTTCTCACTAGCCGACCTTCTCCAACCATTTCTGAGATTCACAAGGCTTACATTAACGCGGAAGTGTATGAAGCTGATGTGAGCCTAGTGGATGAGTATGAGGAAGAAGAGGAGACACCTTTAGTAGACCTCGAATTAGCTGACCCAGTAGATACCCAGGTAAAAACCAACCCAGAGCTAGTTGACCTTGACCACATCCAACCTAAAGCTATAGAGGATGAACAATTAGAGGAAGAGAACTCTGATACTAGGATTTTACCTAGGAAAACACTAGAAAAGGATCTAATTATAGAGCCTATTCCTAAATTTCATAAACAAGAAGACTTTATTGAGGATTTGGCTTACTTAACCCATTGCCCTCAGGATGAATCCCTTCCTACCATTTCTATTGAAGATCTCTTCCAAAAATTGTTGACCCATCCTTCCATAGCATGGACCTTTTCTTGCCTATAGATATATCGCAACCCCGTAAGGTTAGCCTCATTAGTCTAGGATTAGTCCCTGACACCCCTTCTTTTATCTTACTTTATCCAACTAATCTTGAACCTTTTTTCTCTACCCTACCAGACTAATTTTGAATCCACTTCCTATTTTCTGCCCTTTCCAGACACCTCCAACATTTCTAGGATCATTAGATTGCATTTAGCAGAGATTAGCATACTGCATGCATTCATCATGCATGTTAGGTTTGCATCTTACTTCTGGCATACTCTTTGGAATTTGCTAGGAGTTCACTGTAAATTTTCTTGTGCATGTCAAGCTAGGATCAAACCTAGGGAACCTATAATCTGTTAGGTTTAGATCCAAAGAGTTCAATAAAATTTTTTTCTATAGGAATGCATAGTCAAGTATGTTAGGTGTTAGTATGAGTACTTTGAATCATTTGTTAGGAGTCTGCATGTGCCCAGCATGTTCACCACCTACACTAATTTTAAATAAACTGGCTAATTCCCGAAGATGGATCAAAGAATTTGATGTAGTGGATTCTATCTTGGTTAGGCTTAGACCTAAAAGAAGCTTCATGCTCGTAGAGCCGAACCTTTTAAAGTGATAGAGAAGGTTGGATCAAATGCCTAGGTGTTAGACATGCCTTCGGATTTGGGCATTAGTTCTACCTTCAATATTATAGACCTGGTTGAGTATAAGGAACCGGCAGCGATACCTAGTGAGGCTTTTGAACCTATTCCTTTTCATTATGACCCTAACCCAGAGTGTCCACTAATAAATTTGGCCTGAGAGAGGAGAACGGATCGAGCGTATCCTGGACGATCAAGCCATTATGACCCGGGGCCGCGGTTATCAACGTTTCCTGGTCTGATGGCAAGGCCGGCCAGAGTCGGACGATTCATGGATTTCTCGAGAGGACTTGCAGCACCTCAACCTAGACCTCCTTGAGAGATATGTGAACCAGCTTGATCTTCACTCGACAAGGTTGAGTTCCTCCCACCCTGGGAGAATTGGAGGGGACACCAGAGGTACCAGAATAAGACAGAGGCTTTTCAGCCCTCTGTGGATTGATCAATAATTTATGAGTCCATCTGTAATAAGGGCTTAGCCCATTTGCCCTTACTTGGAGCCCAAGGTTAAGGGTCTATTTAAAGAACCCTAGCCTCTTGTATGAAGGGAGATTTTGATATGAAATAAACCTTGAGTTCTTATATTATTTTGTGTGATTACCTTACTGTGTGCATAAAGGGGTTTGAGAGTTCTTCTTCCCGGTGTTTGCAACCATCTTCCTGCCGCCAATCATCCTTCTAGCCCCCTCCAAAACTTTCTTCCCTTTACTGTTTTCCTTTATTTTCTTGATTTCCTCTGAGTTTTCTAACCCCTGACAGGTCGTTTGTAGGTCCCCGAGTTCCTACGAATCCAACGACTCCAGCCAAGCCTCAATCGGACCACCGAGCAGAAAGCCGGGTATCTGCGGGTCTTTGGCTCAGTTTTCCAGGCCGCATCTGTTGAGGAATGAGAGATCCCTTCGCTGCGATCTTCACCGGGCACTTCAAACGTTGTCAGGTACACCCCTCTACCTCCAATCTTTATATTGTAGGAGAACTTGCCCTAACCGAGGCTTCTCAGTCCCGGCGATCCTTCTTTAGTACTTTTCTAGGTTCTAATATGCATGCTTGGCTTCAAAAATTCATATAAATTTTTTTACAACTAATTTTAATCTAAAATTCAGGAATTAATCACCTAACTCCACATATAAAACATACAAAAAGAATTGCATGCATATTAGTCCCGCATCAACACTACATCGAGCTACATCGACTTATTTGCTTTTTATTGAAAGCTTACATTGGTTCTTTATTTCTCCATCTTTTATCTTGTAAAGGTTATTGGTTAGACTATTTGAAAACCAAGTGAGGTTATTGGTAAGCCTTGAAAACCAATTAGGTTGGTGGTTAGCCCGCAAAACCACTAAGGTTCTTGGTTAGCCTGGAAAACCAAGGGAGGTTTTTGGTTAGCCTTGTGAAAATCAATTAGGTTCTTGGTTAGCCCGTAAAACCAAGTGAGGTTGTGACTTGTGAGCCTTGTAAAAACAAGTCAGGTTTTGATTAGTGAGCCCAGAAAACTAATCGGCTATAATCATTGGATTATAGTGAATTCTCAAGGGGATCTTGGAGAGTGGATGTAGGTGCATTATTGGCACCGAACCACTATAGATTATTGTGTTTGTGATTGCTTGTTCTCTCCCTCCTTTCTCTTTACATTTTGCTTATTGCTTTTAATTTCCGCTGCACTTTTATATTAGAGCATTGCACTTAAATCACAGTACCTTGTTGAATTGAATTGCACATCTTGTCTTGCAAAGTTTGCTACTTGTTTTATCAAGCTTAGCTTTAAATTTTTGAAACCCAATTCACCCCCCCTCTTGGGTTGCTCTCTAGGCAACACCCTATGCCCGAAAACTCCTGAAGCCCGACACCTAAGCTCGAAAAATCCTGAAGCCTGGCATCTCAAGCTAGGAAACTCCTGAAGCCCGGCACCTCAAGATGGGAAACTCCTGAAGCCCCGCACCTATCACCGTGCTCACAGTTCGAAGATGTTAGTAGGACACCCTAGCGGTTCTGCCATCTACTGCCTGACTCATCGCCTGGCACCTCAAGCTGGGAAACTCCAGAAGTCCTGTATTCAATCCACTGGACCCCCAGTTCGGAGATGGCAAAGTGGGGCACTCCCGAAGGCCCACACCCCGCTGGCCAGACTCAAAGCCAGTGAGGACAATCTCAAGACTACTCATGTCAAGTTCCCTAACTTAACGGTCTCTCTGGGCCATGCAGGCCCCCCTAAAGCCATCCACCAGCTCCTGGCTTAACTGAAGAGGTTCAAGGTAACCATAAAAACAAAAACATAGTAAAGTGAGAAGGACTTCGTTGATGTTGCATGAAAAAGATACATCATCAATGGACCCCCGACAGGCCAGGCAGTCCAAAAAAAAAGAGAAGAAGAAAAAAAAGAGAGAAGAATGGCAGGTTCTGAAAGGAGATCGGAAACTATCCCTTAGCAGGCTCCTTCCCGGGATGGCGGATAGACATGCAGGCATCCCCTTGGCCTCCACCACCCTCGCTGGCGGGACCTCCTCAACGACAAGGGCAGGCTCCACCTCAACCATGGCAGTAGGAGTCGCAGCTCTACTTGTGCCTCCACCAAGTTTGCCCAGGACCATGATCTCATCTAGCCTCAACCCTAGGAAGCGATAGGCCACCAAGGATTTGCAGATCCCGAATCCTTTGATGAAGAATCCGTGGCTGCCTCTTAGACTTCATTGGCAAACTTTGTCGAGGCCCTGAACCTGGGCACTGCCTCGATGGCCTTCTTCTTGGTGGCCTCCATCAGAGCCACCACCCTAGCAGCTTTCTCCTTGGCTGCCGACAATCGAGCCTGCACCACCTCTAGCCATGCCTGGAGGCTGCTCATTAGCTCTTCTGTCAGGGCAGCATCGGCCTTGAGCTCCTCCACCCGACGGGAGGCTTGATCCCTTTCTCGGGCCAAGGACACTTCGAGGTCTCTAACCCGATTCTCGGCATTGACCACTTCGGCCTGGAAAATCCTATTCTTCTCCTCCAAGGCCCGAGCCCTATCAGCCTACTCCTGGGCCTCAGTCATCAGTGACATCCTTTTCTGCTCCCACTGGGTGCAGTAGTCATGAATGAGAAGAACGTCTGTTCTGATCTGCACCATCAAAGATATTAGCCATGGCAGTCAGACTGAAGCAACAGAAAGGTAGAAGACTACCATGAAGAGGAGGGGAAGAGTGCCAAGAAGGGCCTTCACCAGCATTTTGCCTCCCCTCTTGCGGCGATCGCATGAGTAGACCACGAACTACATCATGCGCTCTGCAAGTACAAGATCCTGGATGATCACTGAATTCGATCTCATCCCAAGTGCTGCCCTCTGGACAGTAGCCCTCCTAGATGCTGAGGGTGCCACCACATCCAGGGGAGCCACCTCCGAAGGCATCTCATCTGGTGGTGGGGAGCTCGTCGCTGCAGGCGATGGCGTTGGTGATGGTTGCTCCACCACCCTTTCTCCCTCCACGTCCACCTCGTTGACTGTAGGAAGGTGGACCGCAACCGCTGCAGCCGGCCTGGCCAGCGTGCTCGCACCAAGTTCTCAGGCCGGAAGCTGGGCTCACTATTTCAAAGGCCTAGGGATTGTGATGAGGGATGGGATTCTAATATGATGTAGGATGATATGCAAGGGATGAACATGAAGAAAATTATATTAAAGCAAGCAAATATTTTCAGATTTTTTTTTATGGTTTTATTTCCAAAACTAGACAATATTAGGTTAGGGTTATCCTATATCAATTAGCATCCTACCCATATGCTAGATCAATCAAAGAGAAAAGAAAATCAGGATCCTAGGTCTAAGAAGGCCTATTAGGAGCATGTTCAACTTCAAGAAATTAGAAAAAGTGAAAAGGGAAGGGGTCTACATACCTAGCAATGATTTGCATGATGTCGCAGAAGAGATCTCTCAACTCAGATTGATGCCTGGATGGTCCGGTCACTTTTTCGCAGATTCGCCGACTTTTTATCAGCTTCGTTCGGGGGCAAAGAAAACTTGATCCAGATGGCATGGCACCAGAGGGATCCTGCAAATGTCAAAGGTTAGGATGATAGAAGATGAGAAAAATATAGAACAGGAGATTAAAGAAGGGAAGAGTGAGCTGTTGTTGCTGTCGGCAGTCTGTTGTGGCTTGGTGTTGGGCGTCTTGGGGTTTGAGGATGGAGGCTGGGTGGCTTGGAGTTGAGGGAAGAGAAAGAGTAGTAGGGGTGGCTAGGGTTTGCACATACAAGTAACCACGAGTCTCACACCCACTCCAAGGGAGGACACAAATTTCACAAAAAAATTTAGCAGAGTTTATTTCATGAATAAGAGATTAGATTACAAGAGGGAAAGGGATGGGATATTTATAGATTCACCCAGGGCCCTAGCCTCCTAATCAAATCTAGATTACAAAGTAGCTTAGGACTAGGAGTACATAATTTGAATGGAATTAAAACTTGATTCCTAGTAAGATGTGGACTTCTCTCTCCTTCTTGGACTTGGTCAAAGATCCTCTCATGGGCTAGGATGCCTCCTTGGATTAGGCTTGGATTTTGGGGTGCCTTCTTGTGGACCTTGGGCAGCAATTGGGCATCCTTCAAGTGGGCTTGGGTGGCCTCCAAGTGGGCTTGGTGCATGACATCCTTGATGGGCTGGGGAAAACCCTAGGCGCCTATTTCAATATGGACTGGAGAAGGCCTGGGGTGCCATCTTGTTCTGGGCTTTTGGGCTAGGGCGCCTAGAAGATAGAATATTCTCTGTGGCACCAGGTATCTTCAAGTGGGGAGGCGCCATGGGCTTGGACTCTACTCTGTCTTGGAAGGGCCTGGTGAATGCTTTGGTTGGTGATCCTCCTCTTATACAAAACTAGACTAACTCAAACTTACAGGACTCAACTGGACTTATGAGGTTGAGACAAGGGATTTACTGGACTCAATTAGACTTCTTGCCTCAACTTATTACAAGACTCAATTGATGAACTTTATTACAAGGCTTAGCAAAATTGACCAACACATGACTTAGAGAACAAAATTGGAGCTTGAAATCTTTAACTAATCTGATGTCCCCATCAATTCTCCCAGGGTGGGAGGAACTCGACCCTGTCAAGTAAAGGTTGATCTAGCTCTAGCACTGCCCTGATGGGTCTAGGTTGAGGCATTATAGATCCTCTCGTGTGATCAACGAAATCTCATATCTTGGTCGACCTTGCCAATGAACCAAGTGACATGGAAGCCTTTGTGATGCGGGAATAATATGCATGCCATTTTTTTTGTATGCTTTACATGTTGAGTTAGGTGATTAATTTCCAAATTTTAGATCAAAATTATTTGTAAGGAATTTTGTATTAATTTTTGAAGATCAGCATGCAGATTAGGACCTAGAAAAGTAGCAAAGAAGGACCGCCGGGGCTGAGAAGCCTCGGTTAGGGCAAGTTCTCCTACAATAAAACTACTGGAGGTAGAAGGGTGTACCTGATAATATCTGTGAAGATCGCAGCGAAGGGGTCTCTCATTCCTCGATGGATGCGGCCTGGAAAACCGAGCCAAAGACCCGCGGATACCCGGCTTTCTGCTCGGTGATCCGATTGAGGCTTGGCTGGAGTCGTTGGATTCGTAGGAACTCGGGGACCTGTAAACGACCTGTCAGGGGTTAGAAAACTCATAAAGGAATAAGAAAACAAAGGGAAAACAGCAAGGGAAGGCTTCTTTTGGAGTAGGCGTCCAGGGATCTGAGAGGCTTATCACACAACTCAATAGAAGAACTCAAGGTTTTTATTCATCAAAAAATTCTCCTTCATACAAGAGGCTAGGGTCCCTTAAATAGACCCTTAACCTTGGGCTCCAAGTAAGGGTACATAAGTCTTTACATAAGAATCCTTTTCCCTCTCAAACCCTAGCTAGAAAATAAGAAAATATTAGGTAGAAAAATCCCTAAAAATTTTCTTGACTTGGTCAAGACTCCAAGGATGCCTAGGGGGGTGTGTTGGGCTTCTAGGAGCAGCAAAAGGCCGGCCCAAAGGGGCTCGGGTGCATGGGTTTGGGCCTCTGGAAGCTGGGGTGGCATGGTAGCCAGGTAGCAGGAATATTCCCTGGTATCTTGCTTCTTAGGGGCTTGGGCTTGGCACCTGGGCTTAATTTCTTTGGGCTAGGATGCAGATGGACCTCTGAAATCATGGATGCCCTTATCTATAAATATACTTTGGCATCTGGAAGGGAATCTGGGCTTCTGGAGGGCATCTGCAAAAAATCAGGGTTTTCTGAATTTTCCTCCTGGGGTCTTCAAATCTTCAAGCTGGGTTCGACTTGTGCTATACTTCCATGTCTTCAATCTAGTTGGACTTGGTCTTCACTTGTATGATATAGTCTTGAGTCTTCAGTATGCTTGGACAGGACTCAAAAAAATAAAATAAGCTCAACATGAGCTGACTAGCATTGGACTGAACTAGCTCAACATAAGCTGACTAATACAGAACTGAAATAAATACTCAAAAGACTCAAACAACAACTAAAAAAAGGACTCAGATGGGCTAAGACCTTATTACAGATGGACTCATAAATTATTGATCAATTCACAGAGGGTTGAGAAGCCTCTGCCTTATTCTGGTGCCTTTGGTGTCCCCACCACTTTGATCCGGGTACTAGTGACTTGGTCATCCAGGAAATGCTCAATCGTTCCTCTCACAGACTAATTTGATGGTGGACACTCAAGGTTGGGTTCACTCTCAAAGAAAAGGGTTAGGCTTAAAACTCACTGGGTATCATTGCTGGCTCCCTATACTCAACTAAGTCTGAAATATTGAAGGTTGAGCTTAATGCCAAGTAGGTGGTAACTTAGGCACTAGGTCCAACTTTCTTTATCACTTTGATGGATCTAGCTCTACGAGTATGTAGCCTAATCATCACAAGATTTTCCTAGCGAACTCTTAGACTCTTTTCGGAAATTAACCATATTCTTGTAAAAATCTTTGCTTATAGTAATCTTATGATTAATTTCTCATGCAGATCTCTAATCATGTAGTGCAAGAACTCATACACCTAATGACATACATGCAAACACCTAATGCCAACATTTATTGATATGTAGACTCGAGAAAATCCTAAGCTACAACTATGGGTTTGTCCCTTGATCAGGTGGGTGACATGCAGATGAGAACTTGGCATGCACTCCTAACAGATGCCATAGGGTCCTCCAAAAGTGAAATATAAACATGATATGAGTAATAGGTGTATGCAACATGCTTACCTCTACAAAATACAATCTAATGGTCAGAGAAACATAAGAAGCTTCAGAAAAGGGCAGAAAATAAGATGTAGGTTCAGGGTTAGTTTGGTAGGGTAGAAAGTAAGAAAAGGGTTTGGAGTCGATCAGATAGAATAGAAGACAAGAAGGGGTGTTAGGGATTAGTCCTAGACTAATGAGGTTAATCTTATGGGGTTGGTGTATACCTACAGGATCTGCATTATGAAATAATGGGTCATTAATTTCAGAGAAGAGATCGTCAATGGAAACTATAGGAGAGGATTCTTCCTGAGGGTACTGATAAGACAAATCCTCAATAAAGTCTTCTAGTTCATGAAATTTAGGACTGGGCTCTATAATTGGATTTCTTCTAGTGTCTCCTCAGGTAGAGTTGCAATCACAGGATCATGGGTTTCTTCCTCTAATGGTTCTTCCACTACAGCTTTAGTTTGGGTGTGGTCAAGGTTAGCTAATTTTAAGTTGGCTTTAGTCTGGGTATCTACTGGGCCAACTAATTATAGATCTTATATACGTAGCTCTTCTTCTTCTTCCTCATACTCATCTACTAAGCTCACATCAACTTCGTATATCTCCTCCTTAATGTCAGCCTTGTGAATCAATGGGGTGGTAAAAGGGGGTTGGCTAAGGAGAAATTGACTAGTGTCTGGGGTAGCAGGGGTGGGTCGACTAAGGAAAAATGGACTAATACTGGGCTCATATCTAAGGATACTATTCCTATTGGATTCGGGTCAACTAAGGGGAATTAGTGTTGGAGATTATGTCCCAAAACCAATCGTCTAAGTTGTTGGCGGTTGTGCTACCTTGTATTTTGTATATGAATTTTTAATAAATAAAAGTTATTTATTTTGGTTGTTCATCATATTTACATTTTCTTAAAATGAACTCTTGTATGATGGAGTCCTTAGAACTACATTGTTTGATATAGAGAGGATATATCAAGTAGTTCTTAAACTGGTTCATAACCAAATGATACATTGTTATAAGACGACAATGTATCAAGTGTAGGTTGGTGTATGTCACATTTATTGGTTGTCCTCTTAACCAAGGAGTGTGGGGACACTGGTATGACATGCAAGTGAAATGTATGACATTTCACTGAATGTAATCATTTGCAGAGCCCTCTTTTGCCAAAGGATTGCTCACGAAGAGATATGGGTATATGTGTCCCTCAGACCTGAGGTCACCATGGCAGCTTGCAAGCAACTCACTATACTTTGATACCAGACTACCTGGATTTCTAATCCAATGATGAAAGGTTTCTGGGTGCAGTAAGTACTTGTGGAGCGGTGATGGATCAAGATGGAATTGACCCCTCCAAATAGTTTGAAGTGAATGACTCACTATGTCTTAATTTAGCAAAACCTTGGCCAAGATAGTTCTTGCGAGGAGTCACAGAACTTGTGAGGTTGAGACATGATCTGGATATACCAAATTAGGGTTGGCAGTCGAGCCTTAGGTCATCCTGAGCATTATGAGGTCAAAGGGATGAATTATGCGGTAACCATATGCCAGAGGTTCTTGTGAGGTGCTCTGCATCTTTGACCTATCCAGAAGTCGGGTATCATTGCTAGATGAGAACTTTGACTGGTACTAGAGATGTTCCAGTGCTACTGGCTTAGTGTTCAAACCTATGAGGTCACATACCATAGAGGATTTCTATCTGATCTTAAGGCTAATTAACGATTGAGAATCGTTTGCCATCATTGGAAGTCAATATGATTGATTTTGTTCCAAGTGTCGACACTTGAAATTTTACAGGTGTCGACACTTGATAAAGTATCGACACTTGGCTATTTTCATGAGTCGACACTTCCTGTGATAAGCAGAATTCTGGAAAAAAAAATTTGGAAAAGATTTGACCTGGTTTGAATTTTGAATTTGAACCATTTTAGCTCCAGACTTTCTTGAAATGATTGTCATTCCTTCCTAAAGAGTTTGGATCCATTTGGTATGACCTTGATATTCTCCTCCCTTCTCTCCCCCAATCACTCCTCCTTCCTTCTCCTCCCTCTCATAGCTGTCCCTATAAATGAAGGTCATTCTAGAGGCTACTGAAGGTTATGCTAATGGTTCTTTGAGAGGAAGAAGAAGGGCTTAGTAAGGACTTGGGATTGGGTGTGAGTTACCTAGCAATCAAGCTAGGTCTTGGGAAGAGAGTCTCTTGGAAAAGGGTTCCACCTCTCTTCCTAGTCTTCCCGGAAGAAGAAGATCGGCCCAAGGATCCCGAAGAGCTAGCACTTCGAGAGAGTTGATCAGAGTCGAGCCCAGGTATGGATTTCCTATAGAGGCCAGATACGTGTGTGGCTCGAGCACCCTCCTCCTTCCACTGCTTCTCTCAGGTATAAAGGTATGGTACTTTATATTTGTGTTCTTCTCTTGTTTTGATGTTATGTTGCATGCTAGGTTATTATGCTAGATCCTGTTGCGGGTGGATCGGTAGATCATTTAGATCTATCTACCAAGCCTTCTGTTGTGCATGCTTTAAAATTATTTTAAATTCATTCCTTCTGTCCTATTTTTCTACATATTGTATGCTTGGTGTAGGTGCTTTCACCTTCAATTGGACTGGCACTAGGCTGATAGTTAGGGGTACTAATCCTATAGGGTTTAGGTCTCCTAGGGATTATGGGTCCCTTGGGCTCATAGGACAAGGGCTCATACTACGAGTTATGGATCTCTTGGGCTCATAGGATATGGGTTTAGATCTATGGGTTATGGGTCTATTGGGCTCATGGGATATGGGCTCATAGGATCGGGGTTCATAGGATCTGGATTCATAGGTTCTGGATTCACAGGACCTGGGTAGGTACTTTTCTCTAAGTTTGTTTTTCATGGCTCTCCAGGTAGTTATGGGTGTTTCTCCTTTCAGTTTAGCCATTCTCTCAAACATATCCCAGTCTACCTTAGCCTGGTGAACTAACTTAGCTTTAGCAAACCTGAACTGATCATTTTCAAAATAGAAATTCATTTGGCTTTCAAAATATAGGTCTATATATCTTTCCTAACTAAGATAATTCTCAAACTCAGGATCACCACCAAATGTAGATACTATTCCCTAAACATTTCTAATAGGTCTCTTATCCTAGTCCAAGAATTTTTGATTGGGCTTCCTATGATTGGCTCCTAGTATGGGTCAGAGTATTGGGCTCTCCTAGGGTTGGGCTCCAAGTATGGGTCATGGTATAGGGTTCTCCTAGGGTTGGGCTCTAAGTATGGGTCAAGGTATTAGGCTCTCCTAGGGTTAGGAGGTGTGGGCAAAGGTGACTCAAGTTTGGATCTAGTATGAGTCCTACGGGTTTCCTCTAGGGTTCCTGTTGACTCCGTTATTGATTTTGATGATAAACAAAATACTTAAGTATAAGTTGAGTACTAATTGTTTCTTTAAAGTGTGCTTATAGAAAAAGGTACTCACCAAATTCAACAAGTTTTGTTTGCTTGTCAAAGAATGAAAAAGTCCCTTCCATGATTGAAAGACCAGCTTTTAATGGACTTAAGAACTTAAAGATTACTTGAAAGGACTTAAATAATGAAGCACAACTTGATTTCAGCATAGGTTCAATGGTTTTGAAGAAATCTCAGTCAAGTGTCAACTCAAAGTGTCGACTCATAGCTCAAGTGTCGACTTGTGATAGTAGAAGTGTTGACTCAAGCCGGCACGCAGAAAGTGTTTCAGATGGTATGGCTAAAGTGTCGACTCACACCAGTCAAGAGTCAACTCAAGGTATCGACTCAAGGATCGGCTCATCGCCTAAGAATTTTTGGATACATAATTTGCTAAAATTAAAGACTTGCCTGAAGTGTCGACTCATGGTTGACAAGTATCAACTCAAGTATCAACTCACCAGAAGAAGTGTCGACTGACCTGAGAATTTCAGAGAACTTCATTAAAGAAATTTAAACTTGGTGTCAACTCATGGAATGCAAGTGTCGACCCTAAGTGTCAACTCACAAGGTTTAAGTGTCGACACTTAGAGTTCTGGAAACAATAACGACTAGTTTTTCAAATACAGAACTCAGCCCTCTTGCCTCCCAATGGCTATAAACTAGTTTTGAGGCCTTCAAATTGTATTTAAGTGGTTCAAATCAAATCAAAACACAAGAAGAAGAAGAGAAACAAAAGAAAAGCAAGAAAAGAAGAGAAAAAGCAAGTGCATTCACTCCCATTCATTATGATCGACAACCATCAAGCAAAAAGAAGTCTCCAATCATTCAAAGCCTTCAAGAAGCATTCAAGCTTAACTTTTGATTATTGATTAAGGCTTCATCAAGCTCAAGACAAGCAACTTCACCAAGCTTCAAAGAAAAATCAGCTTTACTTTAAAAAGCTTTTATTGTTGCTTTACTTTAAACCTTATCTCTTGTTGAAAAGGTTATTGGTTAGCCTTGAAAATCAAGGAGGTTATTGGTGAGCCTTGAAAACTAATTAGCCTCTTGGTTAGCCTACAAAACCAAGGGAGGTTGTTAGTGAGACTTAAAACCAATTAGGTTCTTGGTTAGCCCGTAAAACCAAGGGAGGTTTTGACTTGTAAGCCTTGTGAAAATTAGTCGGGTTTTGATTAGTGAGCCCGAAAAACTAATCGACTATAATCGGTTGAGATTATAGTGAATTCCCAAGGGGATCATGAGGAGTGGATGTAGGTATATTGAAAAGCACCGAACCACTATATCTTGATTGTGTTTGTGGATTGATTATCTCTCTCTTGCTCTTTTATTATTGTATTTACATTTCTGCTGCATACTCATTAAGAGCATTCTAATTCACCTTACACTAGCACTCATAATTGTTTATTACATTTGTCACATATTCTTGTAAGTAAATATTTTATTTTTAGAAATCCAATTCACCCCCTCTCTTGGGTTGCTTACTAGGCAACAAGTGGTATCAAAGCCCTATTCTCAGTTTATATGTCTTACCGCCTTGAGTAAAGATCTATGGCAACCCCTATTGGTACTAGTGTAGTTGAGGGACAGGCCTCAAATAGACCTCCATATTTTAATGGAATAAATTATACTTATTGAAAAACTAGAATGAGAATTTACATGCATTCAATAGATTATAATTTATGAAAAGTTATTGACAAAGGTCCACATATTCCTTCGATTGTGGTTAATGGTGTTTCCATCCTAAAGCTTGAGAAGGATTGAGATGAAAATGACATTAAACAATCCAAGATTAATGTGAAAGCAATGAATCTCCTTTATTGTGCATTAGATCTTAGTGAGTTTAATAGGATTTCTACATACACATCTGCTAAGAAAATATGGGACACACTTGAAGTTACCTATGAGGGTACCAATCAAGTAAAGAACACTAAATTAAACATGTTAGTGCATACTTTTTGAAATATTCCGAATGGAACCAAATGAATCTATCACTGACATGTATACTAGATTCACAAACATTATAAATGGCATGAGAAGTTTAGAAAAAATTATATCTAATGCTGATCTTGTCAATAAAATTCTCTGATCACTTCCAACTTCATGGAATCCAAAGGTGGCCACCATACAAGAAGCTAAAGATATTGACAAACTATCCTTGGAGCAACTAGTGGGATCGCTCATGACTTATGAGCTAAATCTGAAGCAAAAATCTATGGACTTGGATAAAAAGAAAAAGAGGATAGCATTCAAACCTATAATTTATGAAGAATCCTCAAATGAAGAATCAGAAGAAGAAGAAGAGGATGAGAGTGAGGAAGCTCTTCTAGCAAGAAAGTTTAGAAGATTTATGAAAAGAAGAAAGTTCCCTTACAAGAAAAGGTTTCAAACAAGCAAAGACAAGGAAAAGGAAAAGGAGAAAAAAAAGGAAAAGGAGAAGGAGGTGCCTACATGCTTCAAATGCACGAAGCCCGAACACTACAAGTTTGACTGTCTTCTCCTAAAGAAATCAAGAAAGAAGCTTAGAAAAAAAGCTATGATGGCAACGTGGAGTAACAACGAGGATTCCAGCTTAGATGAAGAACAAACTGAAGTTGCCAATCTTTATTTCATGGCACAATAAGAACAAGAAGAGATAATTTCTGACTCTGAAGTGGACTTTACTTTTGATGAATTAAAAAATGCATTTGATGAATTGATGCATGATCATAAATTGATTTTATCTAAAAACAAAAAATTGAAAAAGCATGCAAACAGTTTTTCACATGAAAATAATTTTCTTTTAAATGAAGTTAGTGATTTGAAAAATAAGCTTGATGTTTTGGAAAAGAAAAACAAAGCTTTAATAATGAAAAATAAAGCTTTAAAAATGCCTAAAGCTATTGTTTCAAATGGTGATCTTTTGAAGAAAAACAAAGACTTAGAAATAGAGAACAAAAATTATAAAGAAGAACTTGATAAAATAAAATCCTTTGTTGAAAAATTTACGTATAGCTCTAAAAAATTAAGCCTTCTTTTGAATAATCAAAGAGCTATTTTTAACAAAGCAGGATTATGATATAAACCTCAAAAATAGCAAAGGTATTTCAAAAATTTCTTTATACCCGCATCATCAAGCATTACATGTTTTTCATGCAAAAAACTAGGACATAAAGCTTTTCAATGCAACTTGAGAAAAATCAATGATTTTGAAAAGATTTGGGTTCCAAAAAGAACCAATTTGAGCACTAAACCTAAAGGATCCAAGTTAGCTTGAATACCTAAAAACAAAACTTGATTTATTTTATAGGTGTGTCTTGTAACCAAGGAAAACAAAAGGCTATGGTATCTTGATAGTGGTTGTTCAAGACACATGACAAGAGATGCGAAGCAATTTACCTCTCTTGAGGCAATAAATGGAGGGAGTGTGACCTTCGATGATAATGGTAAAGATAAAATTATTGGTATTGGTAAGGTTCACATCTTTCCTTCTACTTGCATTGATAATGTACTTTTAGTTGATGGTTTAAAGCATAATCTTTTGAGTATTAGTCAATTTTATGATAAAGGTTTTCAAGTTGTTTTCAAATCATCATATTGCATGATAGCTAGTCTTGATAAAATTGGAGAAAATTCATTAGAAAAAGGCATGAAAATATTTATCTAGTAGATTTGGACAATCTATTTTTGCCTGATGGAGAATGCTTAGTTGCAATGAATTCTACTATAAATGAGACTAGTGAGCTTTGGTATCGTAGACTAGGACATGCTAGCATATATTTACTTTCAAAACTTTGTAAAAAGAATTTAGTAAGAGATTTGCCAAAACTTAGTTTTGAAAAAGATAAAATTTGCCAAGCTTGCCAATTTGGAAAACAAGTGAAGACATATTTCAAACCTAAAGGTTTTGTTACAACTACTAGGCCATTAGAACTACTCCATATGGATATTTTTGGATCAACTAGGATATCTAGCTTAGGAGGTAAGAGATATGGATTAGTTATAATGGATGACTTTTCAAGGTTTACTTGGATTTTCTTTCTTGCTCATAAAGGTGAATCATTTTTAGTATTTATAAAGTTTTATCAACAGGTTTCTAATGAAAAAGGTACTTCTGTTATTTGCATACATAGTGATCATGGTTCTGAATTCGAAAATCAAGATTTCAGAAATTTCTGTAATGAAAAAGGTATTGAACATAATTTTTCTGCACCTAGGACACCTCAGCAGAATGGGATAGTAGAAAGAAAAAATCGTACCTTAGAAGAAATGGCATGCACTATGTTTTGTGAAAATGATTTACCAAAATATTTTTGGACTGAAGTAATTAATACTACTTGTTATATTTTGAATCACATTTTAATTCATCCCATTTTAAAGAAAACACCTTATGAGCTTTGGAATCAAAGAAAACTAACTTTAAAGTATTTTCGAGTTTTTGATTGTAAATGTTTCATTTTGAATAATGGTAAAGATAATCTTGAAAATTTTGATACCAAGTCTGATGAAGGTATCTTTCTAGGATATTCTACATCAAGCAGGGCATACATAATTTTTAACAAAAGAACCTTCGTAGTAGAGGAGTCTGTACATGTAGTTTTTGAAGAGTCTACTGATAAATTCTCTAGAAAAGAAGATACATCTGATGCATGTACAAGTGCTGAAAAGCTAAAGAAGCTAACATTGGAAGATCAACTCTCGCAACAAAGTGAAGAAGATCAAGACAAATGTGAAAGAGAAGAAGCCATACAATCCACATCAAAGCATCAAGATCTACCTAAGGAGTGGAGGTATGCTCATGGACATCCTAAGAAGTTAATCCTAGATGATCCATCTAAAGGGGTAAGAACTCGATCTTTAATTAGAAATGAATGTGATTATATTACTTTTGTTTCTCAAATAGAGCCAAAATATTTTGAAGATGCTGAAAAAGATCCTAACTGGATAAATGCTATGCAAGATGAACTAATTCAATTTGAAAGAAATAATGTTTGGATATTATAGAAAAGGTATAGGAATAAATTGAATAATGGTATTGTTAATAGAAATAAAGCTAGTCTAGTTATCAAAGGCTACAATTAGGAGGAAGGAATTGATTTTGATAAAAATTTTGCTCCTTTTGCTAGACTTAAGGCAATTAGACTACTATTAGCATTTGCTTGTTTTATGAACTTTAAACTTTTTCAAATGGATGTCAAGAGTGCTTTTTTGAATGGTTTTATAACTAAAGAAGTTTTTGTCGAACAACTACCTGGTTTTGAAAATCATGCACATCCTGATCATGTTTATAAATTGCACAAAGCACTTTATGATTTAAAGCAAGCACCCCAGCATGGTATGATCGAATCAGCAAGTTTCTGATTGAAAATGAATTTTCTAGAGGCCATGTTGATGCTACCTTATTTCTAAAGAATAAAAATGATGACTTATTAGTAGTACAAATTTATGTTGATGATATTATATTCGGTGCTACTAATAAAATTCTTTGCCAAGAGTTTGCTAAGCTAATGCAGGGTGAGTTCGAAATGAGCATGATGTGAGAACTCAATTTTTTCTTCGGACTCTAAATTAAGCAAACCAAGGATGGAATCTTTATTAACCAAGCTAAGTACACAAGAGAAATCTTAAAGAAGTTTGGGATGGAGTCTACTAAGTCAATAGGTTCTCCTATGAGCCTCTCTTGTAAACTTGATAAAGATGAGTATGGTAAATCTGTTGATCAAAAATTATATAGAGGCATGATTGGCTCTTTATTATATTTAGCTGCTAGTAGACCTGATATTATGTTTAGTGTCTGTATGTGTGCTAGATATCAGTCTGATCCTAAAGAGTCTCATCTATTGGCTGTTAAGCGCATATTTAGATACTTAACTGGTATAATTGATATTGGTTTATGGTATTCTAGAAATTCTTCTATTGATTTAATTGGATTTTCTGAGCTGATTTTGCTGGGTGTAAACTTGATAGAAAAAAGTACTAGTAGAACTTGTCAATTTCTTGGAGTTAACTTAATCTATTGGTTTAGCAAGAAACAAACTTCGGTTGCACTATCCACAACTGAGGTTGAGTATATTGTAGCAGGAAGTTGTTGTGCTCAAATCTTGTGGATTAAGCAACAACTCAAAGATTTTGGAATCAAACTAAGTAAAACACCTATTAAATGTGATAATATTAGTGCTATCTGTTTAACTAAAAATCATGTTCAGCATTCTAGAAGTAAGCATATTGAAATTAGGCATCATTTCATTAGAAATTATATTGAAAATAATGATGTTGTACTTGAATTTGTTAGTACTGAAATGCAATTAGCTAACATTCTGACTAAGCCTCTCCAAGAGGATCGGTTATGTATGATTAGAAGAGAACTTGGGATCATCAATCCTTTTGATTGAAAATTTCTATCTTTTTATATATATTGACCCTTGATTGATCAAATTCATTGATGATTATGTTAAATCTCCTAGAATTTCATTGAAATTCTATTCAATTTTGATCAATGCTTCATTTCCTTTTTTTAGTTTTATGTCGAAGTGTCGACACTTGGAAGTGTCGATACCTGGAAGTGTCGACACTTGAACGACGACAGACTAAAATAAAATCAGAAAATGAAGTATTTTCTTCTCCATTTTCTTCCAAATCGAGCCGACTCATCTCCTAAACTGTTCCTTTCACTTCTTCCCTGCAAATCAAACTTCCAATCATCTCAAATTTGTGTTTTGGATGGTTTTTGCTTCAGTTTCTCCCTTCCTTTTGATTTTGAACCATAGAAATTCTAGGTTTCTTCCCTTTTTTCAATCCAACCTTGTATCTTTGGAATGGGGCCTAAGAAGCAAGTTGTTCGTCGTCCAAGACCATCCAATCATGAAGAAGAAAGAAAAACAAAGGCTAGGCATGAAGCCAGAGCAGCAGATGCACCCGATGTCACTGCTAGACCTCTCTTTCCAATGGCTAGTCGGATGGGATCGAAGACCATCGTCAGAGGATGTCATGTGGACTTCCAGTTCATTGATCAGTAGTAGTTCAGGATAGGTCAGTGGCTTAGAGATGCTAGCTTGGTGTCATTTTGTTCATTGACTGAGAGATTTTATCCGGGCTTGATTCGAGAGTTCTATGGCTCATTAGCCCGAGGTAGTGATGGATGGGTAGCTCAGGTACGAGACAGAGATGTCCCAGTGATAGCAGAGATTTTAAGCAAAATATGGGACATACCCATGATAGGTTCTATTGTAGATGTCTAGTGGATAGATTCAGTGGTCTCCATTGTATCTTCAAGACAGATGACTTACCTGAGGGAGCCACTGTGGTAGCTTCGAGACTGTCAACTGAGATAAGGTTGCTACATCACATTGTTGCCCGGATCCTTCTACCGAAGATCGGTCATTTTAACTTCATCACAGAGCGAGAGCTGTTGGTGATGGTTTCTTTGGTACAGCACACTCCTGTATGCCTACCAGTACTCATGGTACATTAGTTGATGGAGGCATCTATTAGCCAGAGATTGTGTTTTCCCTATGGGATGGGCTTGACTCTACTTTTTAGAGCTTATGGTGTAGTGATGGATGCTAAGCCCTATCGGCAGCTACTGCACACTGATGTTTATGATATCAGATCTCTTCACTGGATGGGGTATCAGCTTGTTAAAGGCCAGTGGAGATGGCGCATATCTGGTCAGGCTACTGATAGAGATGAGGATGCAAGGGAGGAGGAGCGTATCTTTTCGGGTGAGGCAGAGCCTTCTGAGATTCATAGAGATACATCTAAGGCATAGCCTGAGCCGTTCAGTTCAGCTAGAGCCAGCTCCTCAGCCTGAGTCAGCACGGTCTGATATCCCTGGAGTTTCTGAGAGTCTAGAGGATAGGGTCACTTGCATTGAGACTGAGTTAATTATTATTCGGCAGTGAGTTAACTCATTTCATATGGAGACGAGAGAGCCATCGAGGACTGGGAGATGGGATCTCTGCCATTATGTCCACTTTGAGTAGACCCTCTTCAAGGAGTGCTCCTGTGCTTCTGGTCCAGATGATTCAGTTCCAACACCACCGGCACCGAGACTAGATTTGGATGATATTGACTCTAATGATACTGACATCGCAGATTTGATGACAGAGCTAGTACCGGAGATAGCAGCTGACCCTCCTAGGAGTCCCATTCATGATCCATCTAATTCATCCTTCCAGACTCCTATTTTACCTACTCCTCTCTCCAAACCTGATATTTACACTTTCATTCCTGTACCTACACCTATTATACTGAAATTCCCAGGTCACTGAGAGGGGGGGTGAATCAGTGACTCCCAAATCTTTTTATCAAATTATAACTGCTGAACTTGTAACAAAAACTGTACAACCTGCAAGCAACAGCACTACCACTCTTCTGCTCTTCCCTGTACTGATCTCAGGAAAGCGGAGTCAACCCGGTAGGCTCTCCACAACATAACATATCTCCAGATATAGATCAATCACAATACAAACAAAAATTTTACCGTGGTTCAGCCGTAGCCTACGTCCACAAACGATCACCCTCACTGGGTGGCTCTCACTAAGCAAAAAAAATGATCTAGAAGATCTGCTCCTCACTGAAGCTCATGATCTTCAAGATCTACTCTTCACTAGAGTTCTTTGATCTCACTAATCTTATAGAGTTTACTTCTCATTGATACATACACAGTTGCCTCTTATTTGAGGTCTTACTAATTGAAACACCGTTCAAGATAGATCAAGAATCAAGAACAAGATATCTCCCTTTGATCTCACAGATCAAACAACATAATTCATCCCATAACCAATGAACTATAAAGAAATGGATGAATGGGATCTTACCAATTTCAGATCACTACTGAAAGAATACCACACACTTGCTGTTGTTGAAACAGATTTGCAATCACCAAAGATTTTCGTTGATCTGCTCCTCATTGAAGCATCTCTTCTCAATCAATGGAAATCATCTCTTCAATCTTTAAAGTTGAATCTAGAAACCACACCCTCAGCTCTCATCAACAGCAATTTTAGCATCATCTCTCATTTCTGAATTCTGCTCAATCTCTTCTTTTTCAGCACAGCCCAGCCCCTTTTTCATTTCTTCTCCTCAACTATTTTTCTTCTCTTTTTTTTTTATTCTCAAGAAGAGATCGTTCCTCAACCTCCGACGTTCTCTATGAAGTTTCAATATATATACTTCAGCCCCATGTGACCGAGAACCCCATAAAACTACCTCCAATTGGCACCGTCAAAATAGCCTACCCGTCATCCGAGCCGACTGGAATTTAATCGAGCCGACCCTTCCAGACCACAGGATTCCAGACTGTCAAATCCAGTTGACTAGAATTTCACCCAGCCAACTCTTCCAGACCACAGGATTCTAGACTGTCAAATCTAGCTGACTAGAATTTCACCGAGCTGACTGGATCCCCTGTTCTAAAAAAAAGTTATTTTCCTTCAACTATCAGTTTACCTTTTAAAACAGTTGAGATTGATCTTGTCATTAATAGAGAACTTATATATCTTTGAATGATCTTTCCAACAAGCTTAAGAACAGCAAAAACGGAGCTCTATACAGAAAGATATGATCATTTAAAGATGACAGAAACCTAGAACGAAATGTACTAGTGGAAAAAACTGATTTACCTTTAACCATCAATTTATCTTCTAAATCAGTAGAATTTGATCTTATAATCAATAGAGAAGTTGTGGACCTTTGAAAGAGCTTTCCAAAAAGCCTAAGAATAGCTAAAACTGAGCCTATGCTGAAAGATATAATCATTTAAAGATTACTGTGTTCTGAAATTTTTCTGCTGTCACCCTACAGTCTTCACGATGCAATTTCGACTGATTAAACAGATGCTACACTATAATCTCCCCCTTTTGAGATAAATCATAGTAACCATACACCTGCAAACACAACTTGGGTAATCACTTCATATCAACATATCTGTGCACTGTACTAACATATTTGTGCTGTGCCATGTGCCGTGCCATTTGCAATGCCAACAACTACAACTCAATCATCACTGAGAACAACATATACCTTCAGTTATTGATACTCTTGTTATTCCACCATCTGATACATCTTTTGATACACCTATTATTCACTCTTCATCATTGCATACATCTTCACTTATTCGGGAACTAGGCTTCAATACTCCTGGTTTCCATCATCTTGACTTTGGTCCTAACTTTGATCATTCCCCTCCTCTTTCGGCCATTCCAGTTAGTGCTATTCCACCATCTACCACCTGACTCACAGCCTGGCACCTCAAGTCAAAAAACTCCTGAAGCCCCGTACATGTCACCATGCTCACAGTCCGGAGATATTAATGGGACTTTCCAGAAGTTTCGCCATCTACCGCCTGACTCATAGCCCGGCACCTCAAGTTGAGAAACTCCTGAAGCCCCGCACCTGTCATCGTGCTCACAATCCGGAGATGTCAGTGGGACTCCCCAGATGTTCTGCCATCTACTACTTGACTTACAGCCTGGCACCTCAAGTTGGAAAACTCCTGAAACCCTGTACCTGTCGCCGTGCTCACAGTCTGGAGATGTCGGCGAGACTTCCCAGACGTTCTACCATCTACCACCTGACTCACAACTCGACACCTAAACCAGAAACTTCTGAAGCCCAGCCCAAAAACTCCTGAAGATCGGCACCTAAGCCCAAAAACTCTTGAAGCCCAGCACCTAAGCCCAGAAACTCCTGAAGCCCGGCACCTCAAGCTGGGAAACTTTTGAAGCCCCGCACTTGTTGTCGTGCTCACAGTTCAGAGATGTCAGCAGGACACCCCAGTGGTTCCGCCATCTATTGCCTGGCTCACAGCCCGGCACCTCAAGCTGGAAAACTCCAGAATTCCTGCATTCAACCCGCTGGACCTCCAGTACGGAGACGGCAAAGTGGAGCACTCCCGAAGGCCCATACCCTGCCGGCCAAACTCAAAGCCAGTGAGGACAATCTAAAGACTCTTCATGTCAAGTTCCCCAACTTGACGATCTCTCAAGGCCACGCAGGCCCCCCCTTAAGCCATCCACCAGGTCATGGCTTAATTGAAGAGGTTCAAGGTAACCATAAAAATAAAAACTCAGTGAAGTGAGAAGGACTTCATTGATGTTGCATGAAAAAGATACATCATCAACAAACCCCCGATAGGCCAGGCGGTCCCAAAAAAAAAAAGAGAAGAAAAAAAGAGAGAGAAGAATGGCAGGTTCTGAAAGGAGATCAAAGCCTATCCCTTAGTAGGCTCCTTCCCAGGATGGCGGATAGATGCACCGGCATCCCCTTGGGCATTCGTAGCCCCCGCCGATAGGATCTCCTCAATGACAAGGGTAGGCTCCACCTCAACCATGGTAGTAGGAGTCATAGCTCCACTTGAGCCTCCACCAAGGTCACCCAGGACCATGATCTCATCTAGCCTCAGCCCTGGGAAGCGATAGGCCACCAAGGATTTGCAGATCCCAAATCCTTTGATGAAAAAATCCATGGCCACCTCTCAGACTTCATCAGCAAACTCTGCCGAGGCCTTGAACCTGGGCACTGCCTTAATGGCCTGCTTCTTGGTGGCTTCCATCAAAGCCACCGCCCCAGCAGCTTTCTCCTTGACTGCAGACAACCGAGCCTGCGCCACCTCCAGCCATGCCTGGAGGCCACTCATCAGCTCCTCCGCTTGGGCAGCGTCGACCTTGTGCTCCTCCGCCCGATGAGAGGCCCGATCCCTTTCTCAGGCCAAAGACACTTCGAGGTCCCTGACCTGATTCTCGGCATTGACCACTTCGGCCTGGAGGACCCTATTCTTCTCCTCTAATGCTCAGGCCCTGTCAGCCTACTCCTGGGCCTCAGCCACCAGTGACATCCTTTCCCACTCCCATTGGGTGCAATAGTCATGAACGAGAAGAACGTCGGTTCTGATCTGCACCATCAAAGATGTTAGCCATGGTAGTTAGACTGAAGCAACAAAAAGGTAGAAGACTACCATGAAGAGGAGGGGAAGAATGCCAAGAAGGGCCTCCGCCAGCATCCTACCTCCCCTCTCATAGTAGTCACGTGATTGGACTACAAACTACATCATGCACTCTACAAGCGCAAGATCCTGGGTGGCCGTCGAATTCGGTCTCATCTCAAGTGCTGCCCTACGGACATTTGCCCTCCTCGATGCTAAGGGCACCACCGCATCTGGGGGAGCCACCTCCAAAGGCATCTCATCTGGCGGCGAGGAGCTCATCGCCGCAGGTGATGGTGTCGGTGATGGTTACTCTACCACCCTTTCTCCCTCTACGTCCACCTCGATGACTGTAGGAAGGTGGACCGCAACTGCTGTAGCCAGCCTAGCTAGCGTGCTCGCACCAGGTTCTCGGGTTGAAAGCTAGGCTCGCTGTTCCGAAGGCCCAGGGGCTGTGATGAGGGATGAGATTTTAATATGATGTAGGATGATATACAAGGGATGAACATGAAAAAAATCATATTAAAGTAAGCAAATATTTTCAGATTTTTCTTATGGTTTTATTTCCAAAATTAGACAAGATTAGGTTAGGGTTATCCTATATTAATTAGCATCCTACCCACATGCTAGATCAATCAAAGAGAAAAGAAAATCAGGATCCTAGGTCTAAGAAGGCCTATTAGGAGCATGTTCAACTTCAAGAAATTAGAAAAAGTGAGAAGGGAAGGGGTCTACATATATAGCAATGATTTGCATGATGTTGCAGAAGAGATATCTCAACTCAGATTGATGCCTGGATGGTCCGGTCACTTTTTCACGGATTTGCCGGCTTTTTATCAGCTTCATTCAGGGGCAAACAAAACTTCATCCGGAGGGTGTGGCACCAGAGGGATCCTGCAAACATCAAAAGTTAGGATGATAGAAGATCACAAAAATATAGAATAGGAGATTGAAGAAGGGAAGAGTGGGTTGTTGTTGCTGTTGGCAGTCTATTGTGGCTTGGTGTTGGGTGTCTTGGGGTTTGAGGATGGAGGCTGGGTGGCTTGGAGTTGAGGGAAGAGAGAGAGTAGCAGGGGCGGCTAGGGTTTGCACACACAAGTAACCACAGGTCTCACACCCACTCCAAAAGGAGGACACAAATTTTCACAAGAAAATTTAGCAGAGTTTATTTCATGAATAAGAGATTAGATTACAAGAGGGGAAGGGATGGGGTATTTATAGATTCATCCAGGGCCCTAATCTCCCAATCAAATTTAGATTACAAAGTGGCTTAGGACTAGGAGTACATAATTTGAATGGAATTAAAACTTGATTCCTAGTAGGATGTAGACTTCTCTCTCCTTCTTGGACTTGGTCAAAGATCCTCTCATGGGCTAGGACGCCTCCTTGGATTGGGCTTGGACTTTTGGGTGCCTTCTTGTGGAGCTTGGGCAGCAAATGGGCATCCTTCAAGTGGGCTTGGCAGCCTCCAATTGGGCTTGGCGCATGACATCCTTGATGGGCTGGGGAAAACCCTGGGCGCCTATTTCAATCTAGATTGGAGAAGGCCTGGGGTGCAATCTTCTTCTGGGCTTCTGGGCTAGGGTGTTTGGAAGATAAAATATTCTTTGGGGCACCAGGTATCTTCAAGTGGGGAGGCGCCATGGGCTTGGACTTTGCTCTGACCTGGGTGGGCCTAGTGAATGCTTTGGTTGGTGATCCTCCTCTTGTACAAAACTGGACTAACTCCAACTTATAGGACTCAACTGGACTTAGGAGGTTGAGACAAGGGATTTACTGGACTCAATTGGACTTCTTGCCTCAACTTATTACATGACTGAATTGATGAACTTTATTATAGGGCTTAGCAAAATTGACCAACACATGACTTAGAGAACAAAATTGGAGCTTGAAATCTTTAACTGATATGATATCCCCATCAATTCTCCCGGGATGGGAGGAACTCGATCCTATCGAGTAAAGTTTGATCTAGCTTTAGCACTACTCTGATGGGTCTAGGTTGAGGCATTGCATATCCTCTCGCGTGATCCACGAAACCTCAGATCTCGGTCGACCTTGCCAACGAACCAAGTGACATGGAAGCCTTTGATCCGAGTAGTAGTGGCTTGGTCATCCAGGAAATGCTCAATCATTCCTCTCACAGGCTAATTTGATGGTGGACACTCAAGGTTGGGTTTGCTCTCAAAGAAAAGGGTTAGGCTCAAAACTCACTGGGCATCAATGCCGGCTCCCTATACTCAACTAAATCTGAAATATTGAAGGTTGAGCTTAATGCCAAGTAGGTGGTAACTTAGGCACTATGTCCAACTTTCTTTATCACTTTGATGGATCCAGCTCTACGAGTATGTAGCCTAATCACCATAAGATTTTCCTAGCAAATTCTTAGACTCTTTTCGGGAATTAACCATGTTCTTATAAAAATCATTGCTTACAGTAATCTTATAATTAATTCCTCATGCAGATTCTAATCATGTAGTGCAAAACCTCATACACTTAATGACATGCAGGCAAACACCTAATGCCAACATTTATTGATATATAAACTCGACAAAACCCTAAGCTACAACTGTGGGTTTGTCCCTTGGTTAGGTGGGTGACATGCAGATGAGAACTTGGCATGCACTCCTAACAGATGCCATAGGGTCCTCCAAAAGTAAAATACAAACATGACATGCGTAATGGGTGTATGCAACATACTTACCTTTACAAAATGCAATCTAATGGTCAGAAAAATATAAGAAGCTTCAGAAAAGGGTAGAAAATAAGAGGTAGGTTCAGGATTTGTTTGGTAGGGTAGAAAGTAAGAAAAGGGTTTGGGGTCAATTGGATAGGATAGGAGACAAGAAGGGGTGTCAGGGATTAGTCTTAGACTAATGAGGTTAATCTTATGGGGTTAATGTATACCTACAGGATCTGCATTATGAAAGAATGGATCATTAATTTCAGGAAAGAGATCATCAATGGAAACTATAGGAGAGGATTCTTCCTGAGGGTACTGATAAGCCAAATCCTCAATAAAGTTACAGGACTCAATTGATGGACTTTATTATAGGGCTTAGCAAAATCGACCAACACATGACTTAGAGAACCAAATTGGAGCTTGAAATCTTTAACTGATCTGATGTCCCCATCAGGCTGGTTTGATTGCTTGCCCTGTAGGGCTAGAGACTGAAGCAGGTCCCGCCTCTTGGCTGGGCTTAACTCGGGCCCTCTTTGGTGGAGCTTCCCCAGGCCCGGAAGGCAGGCCTCTCTTATGGGCAAACCCCAGAAGCTCCTGCATCAAGAACTTCATACCTATAGGAAGAAGAAGACAAAGTCCAGCAACAGGCCGAAAAGGGTTCATTGAAGAAGAGATCCCCCACCGGACTCACCTAGCCCCTGGATTGGGTTGATCCCGGCGTCGAACAAGTTCCGCTCTAATAGCAGAACCTTGAAAGGGGGATCTGATCGGAAATAAGCTGGCCATATACTTCCCGATCAGAGGCCTCAACTTAGAAGTTCTGGTTTGGGGTATGGTCTGGATCACTCAAGACCCAGTCCACCCCTTCGACAGAAGCAAAAAAGAATTTCCTTTTCCGTCCTTTGATGGAAGAGGGGTGCTCAAACTTTATCCCCCTCGGGCGAGGATAAACACTCCACCACCTGTCCTCGGTCGGGTGGCGATTCAGGATAAAAAAGGCCTTGATCAAGGAGAAGCGGGCAACAATCCCGTGGAAGTGGCAGAAAACAATGAAACAGTTGATGACCCTAATGGTGTTGGGAGCCAGCTGGGCTAGAACAAGATGATAGTTGCTCAGAAAAGAGAGAAAAAAAGATGAAAAAGAAAGCGAATGCCCTCGAGAAAGAACTCTTCGTAGAGGGCTATTCGACCTAGGCCACTAGAGGTGACCCGCTCCCCCGGTTGCAGGATCGAGAGCCGAATAGAGTCCGGGATCCCATAAGTGGCCCTGACCACAGAGAGATTCTCCCCGGTTATCGTCGAAGCTACACCCAAAGGCCTAGTCGGACAGGAAGACCTAGAAGAAGCAATAGGAGCAGAAGAGATGGAAGGAGTAGAAGGGACCCTGGCCCCATCGATGACCACTCCGGTCAGGCAAAGTCTTTTGTGGATGATGAGAGGGACCTCCTCCTCCTCGTCTGAAGATGGAGTCCTCAATCGAGAGGGCCCTGCCCCATCGAGGTTACCAGAAAAGTGATGGTGCCGACCGGATGGAGCCATCCAAGATCAGAGAAAGAAGGAGGTGTATAGGGAAAGGTGACCCGAGAGCCCTATAGGAAGACTCAGCCTAGCCGAAGAAGAAGAAAAAGGCCAAGGGAGACTATCCTAGTTGTTAAGGAAAAAGACAGTTGGGAGAAGGAAGAAGCTCTAGCCCGGTGGTGAGCGGGAAAGTTTTGAAAGAGGCGATTTGAAGAAAAGCTTACCCCCTTTTTAAAGCCACCAGACTGTAGCCGTACGTCCTTTCAGCATTCCAACCACCGGATAGGCACCACATGGCAACATCGATTGGAGGCAACGCCCCGATGTAATGGAAATAGCCTCGAGTCGTACATCCACCATTATGCTTCCTCGGACCCGCTGATGTGGCACCCTCATACTGGCCTCAAGGCATAGTGTGCGAAGTGGCAGTGATCGTGGCATTTAATGGCACCAGATCTCAACCTTTCCGTGTCAGCTCCATAATTACCTACTTAGCCCAGAGCGCGATGTTTTCTCAGGACTTGGGAACAGGAGACCAATGAAGAAACAACATCATTAGGTCCTGCACGAATCCATTCAACAGAGATTGCAACCATAAGCTCTGTCCTATCAAGTTCTTCTGCTAGGTTGGCTCCCCCCAAGTCGAGACTCCAGCAGAAGCCCGATTCCTCGAGTTCCTTTACTGGGTTGGCTCTCCCCTGGTCGAGGTTCCAGCCGAAGTCAGACTCCACCTTCTATTGGGCTGGCTCCCCCCATGTCGAGACTCTAGCAAAAGCCCGATTCCTCGAGTCCCTTCACTGGGTTAGCTCCTCCCTGGTCGAGACTCCAACCGAAGTCAGACTCTCCCTTTTGCTAGTCTAGCTCCCCCGAGGTCAAGATTCTAGCAGAAGACTGATTCCTCGAGTCCCTTTGCTAGGTTGGCTCCCCCTAGTCGAGACTCCAATCGAAGTCAAACTCCACCTTCTATCGGGTTGGCTCCTCCTAGGTTGAGACTCCAGCAGAAGCCCGATTCCTTGAGCCCTTCCCTGGGTTGGCTCCTCCCTAGTTGAGACTCCAGCCGAAGTCAAACTCCACCTTCTACTGGGTTGGCTCCCCCAAGTCGAGACTCCAGTAGAAGCCCGATTCCTCGAGTTCCTTCGCTAGGTTAGCTCCCCCTGGTCGAGACTCTAGCCGAAGTCAGACTTCACCTTCTACTAGGCTGGCTCCCCCCATGTCGAGACTCCAGCAGAAACTTGATTCCTTAAGTTTCTTCGCTGGGTTGGCTCCCCCTGGTCAAGACTCTAGCCGAAGTCAAGCTCCACCTCGAAGATCTTCTGCTGGGCTGGCTCCCCCCAGGTCAAGACTCCAGCAGAAGCTGAATTTCTCTCCAAGTTTTCCCGTCGAGCTAGCTCCTCCAAAGTGCACACTCGCGGGGCACATAGTTGCGACCCCTGGCGGGCCTCCTTCGAAGCAGCTCAGGTGAAGAAGAAGAAGGAGGAGGAGGAGAAGGAGACAAGAAGAAGCTCACAGTAGTCAAAGAAAAAGCCTTCATTGATCAAAAGTCCCTTACATCCTACGGAGGTTCCCGACAGGCCAGTGGTGAGGACACCAGGATCATAACAGATCACTGGATCCCATATAGTTTACTGGTTAGGTTTTTTTTTTAGAACCTTAGCCATGTGTCATAATTTTGTAAGCAAGTAAGATTGAGTCCTGTAATAAGTTGAGACTAGTTGATTTGTCTCAACCTAGTCCAGTCTATTAAGTCCTGTATTTAAGTATGAGTCCAGTAAGAGTCCAGTTTTTGTACAAGATGAGAGGATACCCTATTTTGGAGTTCCACCAAGCCTCATCCAAGAGCCAGAGGTCTTCACATCAGCCAATTGGACCTTGTATGCCATCCTAGGGTCCAAGATTCTTGCAAGATGCCTAGATTCCCTCCAGATGATTTCCAAATGCCATATTCCCTACAGAAGCTAGGGAATATTCTACATACCAGGCCACCCCAGGATCCTAAAGACATACCTGCACCCCAGCCCAGGAGAATTCAAGGCCCAAGTCCATAAAGAACCAAGATTCTATATTGATTCTAGGAATATTCCAGCCTAGGGTGCCCCAGCTTCCAGGAGGCCCAAAGCCCATGCACCCAAGCCCATTCAATGCCGCCCAAGCCCATAAGAAGCTGGCCCATTGCTACTCCTTGAAGCCCACATGCCAACCCTAGGTGTCCTTGAAATGTTGACTTGGTCCAAGCCAAGTGGAGAGAGGGAGGGAGAAGACTAGGTCAAGTTCCTAACCTAGTTGGGATTTGTTCTCCTAAATGTTTTAAGACTTGTAATTCTAACCTAGCTAGGAGATGACTTGTAACCTAAGTGGGAGAAGACTTGTAATCCCTTTAGGAGAGGGCATGGGAGCTCTATAAATACCCCACCCCTCTTCCTCTTGTAATCAGTCTTTTTATCATATGAATTAAACTTTGCTAAAATTTTGATATGATTTATGCTCTTGTGTTGGTGTTGGTGTTTTGGTATTTGTTGGTTGCTTTGTGTGCCCTAGCCATCCCTGCTGCCCTAGCATTCTTCCACACCCTAGCTTATTGCCATCCAAGCCTTCATACGCCCAAGGGAAGAGTGCCCTAGGTCGCCCAAGCAAGGAGTCCATCATCCTTCACCAAGCCGCCCACTCCAAACCCTGATTCCACCTTCTTCAAACCCTAATCTCCTTTTATTATTTTGTTGTTGCTTTCTAACAATCCTCTGATGCTTGCAGGATCCCCAAGGTGTTTCTCCTTCCTAGAGGAGGCCTTCTTTGCCTCCAAGATCGCCCAAATCAGCCATCTAATCCAAGGAAATGGAAGCTTCATCATCCAAGATCCAATCATAATGCGAGTGATTTCTTCAATTGCTGAATCTACAATCACTGACTGGTTACATCCTTTCCTTCTCTTGATTTCTGATTTGTTGAAGATAAGTTATCCTAAGCTAGGAATTTGTCAATTCTCAGATCCTGACTGTTATTTTTTTGCATGAGTATGCCTGCGATATGATGATTCTTTGCATTGCTGATTATCCTGCTAGTTCTTACTTAATTTTAGAAATTTAGCCTGCAAATTTAATGTTAAAAAAATTATAAAAAAAATTAGTTTACTATTTTTCCTGCATCTTTAGCATTCTTAAAGTCATCCCGCATCAATCGGGAAGCCTCCCGGAGATCTAAGTTACAAGTAAGAAGGGATTCTCCCTGGCAGTACTCCTGGAAGCAACTAAGGGTGCGCCAGTCCTTTCAGGTGGGCTTCCGGGGAAGGAGGATAGTGGTGCCTCCACTTCTACCAGCCCGTCATGCCCAGGAAGTCACCGGATCTCCAAGGCCCAGCATCAGTTCCACCAGGAAAATACAGCTCCCCTTCCATGAGTGAACATCTAAGGAAGGGGTACAACGATGCATCCTCCTCAACCGCACCGTCCTTCTTAGATTTCACCAATCTGGTGATTCCAAGGGTAGCACGGTCGCTCCTCGTTAGGCCACATTCAGTAGCACCACGGCAACCACTACCTTCTACATGGCGACTGCGACCGTGGCCATCCCCTCATTCAGTTGCATGACCAGGTGCACCCAGGAGGTTCGTAGGTAAGCTGCTCCTATCATACCAGTAACCACCTTCTCTGCCCCCTAGGGCCTCTTCACTTTCTCCTCCTTCAGGGGGATCTCGAGCTCAGCGAACTTCTCTGACCGGGATGCCCCCGCCTGGATGCTGACCGGATATCCCTGGAGAAGCATCATGTAGCCTCCCGGACCTGAAGCTCACCAGAAGACCTCCCTTAGCACAAGCCAGGAGAGAAGAGTCAAAGAGAAAAGGTATTGGAGAAAAGAGGATGTTCTACGAAGGCCCATCCACATGTGCTTAAAATGGCGAGGGATGGCCTCTCTGTAACGGATCCTACCTACCCCTCTACCGATTGAAGATATGTATCTCATTAATTTCCAGGCCAGCCAGAAAATGCCACGTACCGGTGCTGGATGACCTGCACACCTCATTCTCAAAGGATTCGCATCGACCTAGGAGAAGCATTTATGGCCACTGTCGAAAAGCCGAAGCACCACGAAACCCCCTATCAATGCAAAGGCGTGGTCTTCGAAGCATAAGTGCACAGAGACATTGGTGAAGTAAAGGATGCCCCAGTCCATGTCAGCATGATCATTACTCTCTACGCCCCGAGCACCGTATCATCTTCTGGACTCGATAGTGGGGGGCAACTAATACGGCTGTATCCGCTGATGTGGAGTCCATCTGGATGCCAGTTGTCAGCCAACTGATGGAGGTGCCACATAAGCCTGGCACTCAAGCAAGGAGTGATGCGGGACTAATATGCATGCAATTCTTTTTGTATGTTTTATATGTGGGGTTAGGTGATTAATTCCCAAATTTCAGATCAAAATTAGTTGTAGGGAATTTTGTATGAATTTTTGAAGTCAAGCATGCAGATTAGAACCTAGAAAAGTACTAAAGAAGGATCGCCGGGACTGAGAAGCCTCGGTTAGGGCAAGTTCTCCTACAATAATAAGACTGGAGGTAGGGGGTGTACCTGACAATGTCTAAAGTGCCCGGTGAAGATCGCAGTGAAGGGATCTCTCGTTCCTCGATGGATGCGGCCTGGAAAACCGAGCCAAAGACCCGCGGATACTCGGCTTTCTGCTCGGTGGTCCGATTAAGGCTTGGCTGGAGTCGTTGGATTCGTAGGAACTCGAGGACCTGTAAACGACCTGTCAGGGGTTAGAAAACTTAGAGAAAATCAAGAAAACAAAGGAAAATAGCAAAGAAAAGAAAGTTTTGAAGGGGGCTGGAAGGATGGTTGGCGGCAGGAAGATGATTGCAAACACCGGGAAGAAGAACTCTCAAACCCCTTTATGCACACAGTAGGGTAATCACACAAAACAATAGAAAAACTCAAGGTTTATTTCATATAAAAAATCTCCCTTCATACAAGAGGCTAGGGTCCCTTAAATAGATCCTTAACCTTGGCCCCCAAGTAAGGGTACAATTGGCATTACATAAGAATCCTTTTCCCTCTCAAATCCTAGCTAGAAAATAAGGAAACATTAGGTAGAAAAATCTCTAAAAATTCTCTTGACTTGGTCAACACTCCAAGGATGCCTAGGGGGCGTGTTGGGCTTCTAAAAGCAGCAAGGGGCTGGCCCAAAGGGGCTCGGGCGCATGGGTTTGGGCCTTTGGAAGCTGGGATGGCCTGGTAGCCAGGTAACATGAATATTCCCTGGTATCTTGCTTCTTAGGGGCTTGGGCTTGGCGCCTGGGCTTGATTTCTTTGGGCTAGGTTGCAGATGGACCTCTAAAATCATGGATGCCTTGGTCTATAAATATACTTTGGCATCTGGAAGGGAATCTGGACATCTGGAGGGCATCTGCAAGGAATCAGGGTTTCTAATTTTCCTCCTGGAGTCTTCAAATCTTCAAGCTAGGTTGGACTTGGGCTAAACTTCCATGTCTTCAATCTGGTTGGACTTGGTCTTCACTTGTATGATGTGGTCTTGAATCTTCAATATGGTTGAACAGGACTCAAAAAAAAATAAAATTAGCTCGACATGAGCTGACTAACACTGGACTGAACTAGCTCAACATGAGCTGACTAGTACAGAACTGAAATAACAACTCAAAAGACTCAAATAACAACTAAAATAGACTCAGATGGGCTAATCCCTTATTACAGATGGACTCATAAATTATTGATCAATCCATAGAGGGTTGAAAAGCCTCTATCTTATTCTGGCGCCTTTGGTGTCCCCACCAAGGAGACAATGTGAGTCCCCAGCCGAGGTTAGCTCCCAGTTGAGGTTGAGCTCAAGCTGCCTCCAAGCGAAGGAGGGAAGAAAACAAAGATTCAAATCATCGTGAGAAAGAGAGTTTCCTTCATTAAGCCCCACCACTGAGATAGTACAACTGACAGGCGGCAGCCCACAGCCTCAGGCCTATGGAGGGGGCGCCTCATTGGAGGCACCCGGGCTCCCTCAGGCCCTAGTTTACACCGATCAGGAAGGAACGTCCTGATGGGGACATCAGGTTAACCCTAGTTCACTATGGATCCCTAAGTTTTGAGTCCCTTAGCCATGATTCCAATTTTGTCTTTGAGTCCAATAATCAAGTCTTGTTAGCCCTTTAAGTCTTATAAGTAGGGCTTAAGTCAGTTGAGTCACTTGAAGTCCTGTAATTAGGTCTTGATCAGTTAAGCCCGATTGTGCCCATTAAGTCCTACATTTGGGCCTTGAATTTTGTTTTCAGGCCTTGTTACACTCGAGTCTTGTATTTAGAGTCGACTCACATCATTAGGGTTTATGAGTCAAGTTTTGGGATATGTTTGATTCAGTTGAGCTTAGTTATTCAATTGAGCCAATTTTGAGTCCTATGAGTCCTGTAAATTTTATGTTGAGTCTAGTCCAGTAAAGTAAATTGAGTCCTATACTAAGTTGATACTAGAAGTCCAATTGAGTTGTCTCAACCCTAGTCCAATCTAATTGAGTCATGTAAGTATAAGTCCAGTTTTATATAAGAGGAGGAGAACTAGCCTCAAAGTAGAAGCCCATGAAGCTCCACATATGAAGATTCCAAGCCCCACATGATACTCGGGAATATTCTAAGCACCCCAGCCCAGGAGACTTCTCAGTCCCAGAAGCCCATGGCACCCCAGGCCTTCCCAAGACCATGTTCAGATGGAGCCCAGGATTTTTAGCCCACCAGAAGGACATGAACCAGGCCCATGCACCAACCTTGGAGGCCACCCAAGACCAAGCCCATTGGAGGATGCCCTTGCTGCCCTAAAGTTCAAGCCCAAGTCCATTTAGGCATCCAAGCCCAAGAAGGAGCTTTTGACCAAGTCAAAGAAGGAGAGAAGACCATTTCTAACAAGGAGATCCTATTTTATTTCTACTCAAATTGTGTACTCCTAGTTCTAGGCCACTTTGTAATCCTTCTCCCTATCAAATATTGTATTACTATCCTAACTAGGAGAGGGCATGGGAACATCTATAAATACCCCACCCCTCCACCCTCTTGTAACTAATGATCAATTATCATGAATTGTTATGAATGAATTTCTCTTGAGTTTTCTTCAAAATTCTGAGTGAATTTCTGTGTGATTAAAGGTATCTTGTGATCCCTCCGGGAATCTATGTGATCTCTGCACCCTGCCTCCAAGCCGCTAGCCTTCTTCACCTCTTGGCTGTCTTCTTCAAACCTCTTCCTCTTTTTCTTCTTTTAGTGATTTAACCCTACTTTTCCTTGTTTTCTAATCCTTGATAGGTGATTTACAGTGAAAGATTGTGCCCTGAAAGCTAATTGAAATATTGTATTTTGATCCCAAAATCAATGAATTGACATTATTATAATAAAGGCATTATTTTCATCATACGCTGTGTCTTTATGATTATATGATGAACCCCATAGATTAGGGCTATGGTTCTAGGATTATGATGAGATCATATCAGTGAGATCTAAAGCCTTAAAACCCTAATCTAAAATATTCCTGGTCGATGGGACATTGAGTTGGGGATCAATGTTTCCGGCAAGACCAGCACATCCTATATATGCTTTGTGATGAGGGTGACTGATCTCACAGTCACTTGTGTTTGACACTAATACTAGGATGTGAGTGTTCATTAGAGAATGAGTTCATTGAATTGATCCAGATTGAGAATATCTAATGGAACCTTATCTGTTTGTCAATAGATAATTCTCATAGTGGGAGTAGTGCATATGGTCCTTTGACCTGAGACTACCATGGTACCTTATATATATGAATCCATACTTTGGTTCGCAATCAATCATGACACTGAGTCAAGCACGAGGTGATACTGAGTATGGTGGATTGTATATGGAGGTTGTGAGTAGGTCAACAAGGAATTGATCAGCCCTAGTAAGAGGGAATTGCATCCAACTAATTTCGATCAAATGATGGATTCAGGAAATCTTTGATCAAAGTATGAACATTAGAGTTAATTTCTAATGGTTCATTAATGAATCATATTCGGGATGCAAGTTGATCAAAGGACTGAATTGCCCGGTAACTCACCACTGAAGGGTATTTTGGTAATTCTACCAAAATTTCACATCTTCCGGGTAGACATGATATGTTGCTAGACGTCAATCTTGTCTTGTAGGTATATGATTGAATTATGGTAATTCAAATCAGTTAATTTGAATTAGATTCTAATTGACCGAGTCGAGCTAGTTTGAGTTGACCTAAATCGGCATAGTTGAGATCTAACCGAATTAAGTCAAATAGCACTCGGACCTACTGCTGGCTAGGTGTGGAACCCAATGGGTCACACACAAAAGAGAATTGATGAAGGATTTAATTTGGAATTAAATCATGTTTGCAGGATAAACACACTAGCATGTGTTGCAGACCAAATTTCTATTCGAATCATATTCGAATTTGGTTCCGAATTGGGCTTAATTGGGTTCTAATTGAACCAAATTAAGGTCTAATTTAAATTTTAGGACATTGGGCTAACCCATGGCTGAACCCAAGTGAGTCAAGTGCACTGACCCTCTCTCTCCAAGCCGCCCACACCCTTCCTCACCCGCGCGCACCAAGAAGAAGAGTCCACGCGCTTGTGGACTTCTCTTCACGTGCGTGGGAAGGAAATACCGTCGGAGAAAAATCAAGAAAAGGGGGGGCGATTTGGATCCTTGTCTGATGCCCTTGGATCTGGATCTGATGGCCAGAAAAATTAAGGGGAAAGATCCGTCGCTTTTCGGTCGCAAATCTGTCTCCAAAAGTCGCGATTCTTCCTGATGTTTTTTTGAGAGTCCTCCTCGTCGGAAAATCAAAAATTAAATCAGAGAATCATGATTTTTGGTTGAGGGGATGCGTGAGGAATGAGGGATTGTGATTCCTGGGGTTTCAGAGGGTTGCGATGTTTTGAGAAAACGCCCCTCTAAAATCTATAAAAGGGTTTGGGTTCTCGGGGGTTTTCTGATAGATAATAAAAGAAGAAATATACAGAGATCATATTCCTCTCCTCCTCTCCGAAATACTCCTTCCCTTTATGCTTGTTGGGTATTGTTTCCTTTATAGAGATAATCTATGTCGAAACTCTGACCCTAAACAAGAATAAGAGGAAGGTCTTGAACGGTAAAGGAAAGGAAAAGGAAGGGTCTGTTCTTCTTCTTTTCTTCCTTGAATTAAGACTTTACTTGTCTTAATTTCTTCTTCCAATTCAATTCAAGAAAAGGAATTCAAGAAAGGGAATTCAAGAAAAGAATTCAACAAGAGGAAAGAAGGAAGAAAAGAAATTTTCAAGAAGGAAAATTTCAGCCCAAAAGTCCAAGAATTAAATTCTTGAAAAAGAATTCAAGAAGAGGAGCCAAGAACAAGAAATTGTTGTCTTCATCTTTTTCTGTGTGGATCACCATTGGAGGGTGAACATTTGGGCACCTGGTGGAGATTTAAAGTTTGGATTTTAGCAATACAAGTTAGTACTTTAGTATGAGTTTAAATCTTATACATACATGTTATATGTTTTAATTCTTTTAAGGAGATCTTGGGTTAAGGGTTTGGTGAAGATTTCATAAAGATAAAAAAATTTTGAAATCTATGTTTCCGCCTTGCCACCGAACCCTACATACAGGTCCCTCAAAGTTCACGAATCCAAGGATTCCATCTGACCAGCTTTCGAGTCACCGAATTTAAAGCCGCAAATACGTAGGGTCGATAGCTTTATTTTCTAGGCCGTATCCGAGAGCATAGAGCAAACTTTTCATGGATCGATCTACAAATCTCTGCTAGGTACACCCCCTAGACTCCTCTAGTAGCGGTATTGCAGAAGAGCTAGTCCTAACCAGGGCTTCTCAGCCTTAGCAATCCTATTTCTTCACTTTTATGATTTATTTATGCATGCCAGTGTTTCAGATTTTCTATAAAATTTCTTACTTAATATCTTGGCTTGAAATTTGGGATACAAACTCCTAACTTAATATCTAATCACAAAAAAATAACTAACATGCATAAATAGTCCTACATTATTTTGGAATCAGAGCTAGTTTAGGATAGTTGCATCTTCATCAAAAACACCAAAAAATTTCATCTCTGATTTTCTGCATCATGTCTTCTGCATTAGAGATCTAGGTTTCGATCAATTTCATCCATCTAAGAATTTTATTTTGCTCTAAAAATTACATGACGTGTCCTCTATTTTGTCTTGATGATTTTCATAATTTTTAATTATTTTTATAAAAATTAAAAGGTCCTAAAATTTGGCATCATAGAAACCCAAACTGAAATCCTGAGTTTTCTGCACGTAGTCCAAAAACCCTAGGAGTTGCATTATCATCCAATTTTCTCTCTACATCAAATTTGGTAGGGATCATCATCACTGTCCATCCTCTTTTCTATAATTTTTTTAGGTTTTTTTCTGCATCAAAAATTATTTCAAATTCTACATCAAACCGAATCCTAATTTTTTGATTCTGTGATTTCTTCACACCTCACTGAACCTAACCTAATCAACTGCCAAACCCCTCAAATCCCAAGCCAAATTTTGTTTGCTAACTTAATCTACTTAAACCTAACTTGCCATCTCATAAAAAGACAAAAAAATTATTTTTCTAATTATTGTTAGATTACATCAGGACTATCGAATGTTCATCATCTTCTCTAATCAATCTTAAGGGCAATTTCCTCTCTCAGATCAGGGCAGGATTTCATCACATGTCCTGAGCCCAAAACAACCACCTAGCATCAGAACCCAAGCCTTAATTAAAATCAATTAGCAACCTAATTACTCTAGAGAGCTTAGGGACACCAACAAGTCGGGTCTAAATTGTGTGGGCCAACTAGTGCACCTAATTTTCTAGCTATTACTGAAAACTGGTGTCTAAAGCTAGAGGTCCAAAGGCAAATGCCCTAAGTGGACTGGTGGTTTTTAATTAAGACCCTATCACAGGCAGGGGGAGCCTCCCACCACCCCACCTCTTACCTGGCCAGTGGAAGGATTAGCTGTTAAGTTAAGTGTAAGTTGAGTAGACCCATTCAATTTTGGCTCTAGGTCTAGGAAACTGTAGTCCATTTTTTTCTTGTGTGCTTGACTGCATCAAACCACCTTGCTTGTTTGATTGCATGACCACTAAACTAGGAACCAAATATCAATAGTCTAAGCCCCAACCCAGTTCAACCATGGAACCCAATTTTGAGAATCTCATCAAGGCCATGAGTAAATAGATTGTCACCCAATTGACCACCCAGAAGAACCACAAGCTTGACCAACTCAATACCTAATCCCAAAACCAGTTTGCCCAGTTAACTGCTCAGATAAACCAAATGACCCAATCAAATGCCCAAGCAACCAATAGGCTTGACCAATTACCCAATAGGTGTGACCGGGTAGGAAATCAGTTAGGAACCTTAGAGGATAACCATAGGACCTATACTAGACCTAAACTTGAGTTACCTAGGAGAGCCCCACATCCTGATTCCACATCCTATGAACCTGGATCCTATGTACCCAAACCTTTTGAACCTATATCCCATAGCCCCAAGCCCACATCCTATAAGCCTAAGAGATCTATAACCTCTAGGTTTGAGCCCCTACCCTATGAATCCAAGGAACCCCTAATCCCTAGGTATCAGCCTAGTATCAGTCAAGTTCCCCTTAGTCAACCTGAGCTCTATAAGGCCAGTACCCCTAGATATGAGCCTAGTGTTAGTCCACTTTCCTTTAGTCAACCTAAACCCTTTAGGACTAGTGCCCTTAGCCTAGAACTAGATCCTAACCAACCCAACCCGAGCCAACCCCAACCCAGTACCACTATGGCCTGTAGGGAAGATAGAGGCAAGTTTGTAAAGGTTCAAAAGAGTTCCAATCCCCTGAGAGTGTGTTTTAGATGTCGCAAACCAAGCCATTTTGTTAGCCAGTGTCCAGTCAGCACCCTACACCGAGGTGAGCTAGATAAGGATGAGTATGAATCCATTGTTGAGCTTGAAGAAGAGGTATATGAGGCTGATCCAAGTTTGGTAGAGGAGTATGAAGATGATGAGTCTATTGAAGATTTAAAGGAAGAAACTCCTAAGCTCATTGATGAATCTAATGAAGACATTAATGAGTTGAGTCCAGTAGAGATACCTGTAGAAGACCTATACTTAGTTGACCTAGTAGGTACCCAGGTAGAAGCCAATCCAAAGTTAGTTAACCCTAACCATACCTTGATAGAAGTCAACCCAAAGGTAGTTGACCCAGACCACACCCAAATTGAACCTGTAGTAGAAGAGCAGTTAGAGGATGAGGAACCCAACCCTGCTATTAGACTCCTACCTGAGGAGCCACTAGAAGGAAGCCCAATTACAGAGCCCAGTCCTGAGATCCAAGAATCAGAAGAATTTATTAAGGACCTGATCTCTTTAAAACAGTACCTTTAGGATGAAGTCACTCCTTTGACTCCAATTGATCTCTTCCCTGAGATTAGTGATCCATTCTTCCATAAGATAGACTCTGTAGATAGACATCAACCCCATTAGGTCAACCTCATTAGTCTAGGATTAGTCCCTGATACCCCTTCTTATATCCTACTTTATCCAACTAACCCTGTACCTTTTTCCCTACCCTACCAGACTAATCCTGAACCAACCTCCTATTTCTACCCTTTCTAGAAATCTCCAACATTTCTAGGATCATTAAATTGCATTTTGTTGAGATTAGCATACTGCATACATTCATTGTGCATGTTAGATTTGCATTTTATTTTTGGTATACCTTATGGCATTTACTAGAAGTTCATTGTAAATTTTCATGTGCATGTCAAACTAGGGTCAAACCTAATGAACCTAAAGTTTATTAGGTTTAGACCCAAAGAGTCCAATAAATTTTCTCCGATAGGAATGCCTAGTCAAGTTTATTAAGTATTGGTTTTGAATCCAAAAAGTCCCCTAGTGCAGGCACCAAGGTTAAAAGAAGAATTCAATCAAACCTAGTCAACACCAATTCCTTATGGATTGCAAATTGAGTTCTAACCTTGTTAACTTGTTCCTAGTCTGAGTCTTGAGTCTAGTTAATTCTTCTTGTATCATGAATTTTATGTTTGAGTCTTGCTAAGTATTAGGTCTTGAAGCCTTGGGTCAATTGAGTTGTAAGAGTCAAATGTACTCAAGTCCAAATTGAGTTGTAATTTTTCTTTTGAGCTTGAGTCAAGTCCAACCAAGGGAGCATATATTTGGACCATGGGATGAACCAAAGCTACATCAAGTAAATCTTCAAATCAAGGGTGCATGTAATAAGAGCCATTGGATGGAATAAAACTTTGATTGAAGCCACCTCACCAAACACCTTATCCAAGAGAATGGACACTTGGCACCCATACATAAAGATTTTCATATTTGGACACTTGGCACCCATATATGAAGATTTTCAGATTTAGACACTTGGCACCCATGCATGCAGATTTTCAGATTTGGTGCCCCCTTTTCATGAATTTTGAAATTCAAATAAGTAACTACATTTCCCCCTCTTTTCATGTAAAATTTGAATTTCAAATGGGACTTAGAAGGTTATAAATAGGCCCCTAATCTCTTTGTAAAAGGGTGCTTTTGAATGAATGAAATCCAGAATTTTCTTATCTCCATTTGTATTTGCAAATGCCATCCATGAGGGATTGAGTGAGAGGCTCAACCAAGTGCTTTAGTTCTCAAATTCCAGCAAAAGTTCTTCTTCCATTGATGCCTACCTCATCTTCAAGATCAGCAGGCCACACTCCACCTAGATCATCAACAATCCTCTACTCCCTCCCTTCCATTATTTCTATTCCATGATATCTTTCAATTTTCCCATAATACTAATGGGTGTTCTTGCAGGATCTTAATGAGTACCCGGTCCAGGATGAAGTCCTCCTTGCCCTCAACACAGCAGCAAGGACCTCTACTTCCAATGGGTGGTTTGGTTTGATCATTCAATCGCCAGTCTTGAGAGTTCCTGTAGTAAGGTTAGTGTAGGGTCTTTGAAAGTCATTATTGGTCTCTAAACCCTATCCTTACCTCTTGAGGTCTAAGATTCTGAATAGGGTAAAGTCCTAATTAGATATTTTCTCGAGCTACGTAGGTCCTTATTTCTTAACCTAATCTAGATTTGCACAGCGAAGCATTTTAGCCTTCTAATTTAGTCTTCTTCTATGCATCCAAATGACTCCTCTTTGAATGAATTATAATCATATGTTTAGAGTTTAATTAGCTTAATTTCTTTAGTCATTCATGCCATATTTCTTATAAGCATGCTGCATCATATTTGGTATCAGAGCATGGTAGGTTAGGGTAGGACTTTCTATTTTCTGCTTGCTGCATTTCTGAGTAGGCTGATTATAATTCGTATAAAACTCAAAACAAAAGTAGTTAATTTTTCATTGAAGTAATTTTTTTCCTAATCCATATTAAGTTATCCATCAGCATGAAAAATTTTATATTTGAAGAAAAATCACAGAAAAAATGAAAATTCCTGAACTTCATCACTGTTGCTGAAGTTTCTATATGTTCTGTTCCGTTCCATTTAGCATTGTCTGAGTTCCAGGAATTGTCCAGCAAAGTACAGATTTTATTTTTTTATTTCCTTTCATTTGGTATATCCTCTACAAGTTAGGAGTGTTTTGTGATTTTCTCAGAATTCTCTGAGATTAATTTATAGCACTTCTCTGCCCCAATTCAGAACTACAACGCACTAAGTTTCTACACCAGAAATTAGAGTTCATATACATGCTTGCATTCATCTCATGATAAATCATTTTAAGGGCATCATTATGACATGGGGGCAGGATTTCATCACCTGTCCTTAATCCAAAATCACCATCCTGCATATCGGACCCAACCCTTAATTAAAACTGAGTAAACACTTAATTTGCTCTAGTGAGCTAGGGACACCCACAAGGTCGGGTCGAACCAAGTATCAAGCCAATTTAGACAACTTGTTTGTGTGTGCTTGTGTATCTGGTGTCTAGACAAGTGGTTCAGGGACAAGAGCCTGAAGGAAGGTGGGTTGGTCCGCTTACCTGGCCAATTTCAAAATGGTGTCTAAGGTAAGCAAAGAGGGACCTCCACCAACCTTACACTTACCTGGCCAGGTGCCAAGTTACTACAACAAAGATTGTCATCTTGACCTAATATTTGGTTTGGACTCTAGGTCTAGCAAACCCCTAGCCCGAGTTTGAGCTTGTGTGTGCATGACAACTAGATCAGGAACTCCCTATCAGCATTCACTTGACCATCCCAGTTCTTCCATGGATCCCAATCTAGAAACCCTGATGAGAACTATGACTGAGCAGTTAAAGTAATTGAACACTAGGTTTGATCGAATGGAAGAGAGAATAGGAATCCTTGAAGATGCCCGTTTGGCCCCTACTGAGCCACAATCACCCAGATTGCCACCTGCCCATCCTAAAGTCCAATGCCAGGAGTATACTCCTGACCCACAACCAAGGAGAGTTCACCATGATTATGTTGACCCGGATGAGAGAGCCCTTAGAAACATTCATCTAGATGTACTCACATTTGATAGAAACTTGGATCTTAAGGTGTATGTAGACTGGAAGGATGATATGGACCAATATTTTGATTGGTATGAAATATTGGAAGATAGGAAATTTAAGTTTGCCAAACTTAGATTGGTCCGTTAGGCTAGATTGTATTGGGGTAATGTTGAGCACATGAGTCGACAGAGGGGTGACATACCTATAGCCACTTGGAGAGCTATGAAGGTGAAACTTAGGGAGAAGTATTTACCAATATCCTATGAACAGAGACTCTTGGATCAATGGCAACGATTAACTCAAGGGAATAAGACAATGTCCGAATATGTTGCCAAGTTTGATGAGTTCATGATGAGATGCAACGTAGTTGAGTCTGAGGCAGCAACCTTGTCTAGGTTTAGAGCAGGACTACATGAGGAGATCCAGAGAACTATTTCTAAGAGAAGTTGATGACCTAGACCAAGCCTACCAAGTTGCTAGAGACTGTGAGAAATTTCAGAGGAGACCTTTATTTCGCCGACCTGAGCCCACTAGGATTAATCCTCCTAGAAATAGGCCCATTTCAAACCCAAGTCCAACCAATAGACCCAGTCCTACTACTCCATTAGTTCAAAGAGAGGATAAAGGTAAAAGTCCAGAGGTTCGAAGAGAAGGAAATGTTCATTATTTTAGGTGCCACAGGATAGGTCACTATGCAAGCTAATGTCCCACTAGAGCATTACACATAGGGGAAGTAGAAGAAGAGGTTACGGAACTCATAGAGAACTGTGAGGTGGAAGAAGAAGTGTATGAGGCAGGTGTGAGTTTAGCTGATGAGTATGAAGGGGATGAAGAGATCATAGACTCATCAGAAACCCTAGGAGTTGTAAGATGTGTTTTGACCCAAACCAAGGAGCAAGAAGATTGGCGTAGGACTAGTATCCTACAAACCTTTATTAAGATAGGAGAGAAGGTGTGCAAGGTCATCTTAGATAGTGGTAGCTGCGTCAATGCCATATCAACCAATACAGTCAAGAACCTAGGTTTACCCACTGTGCCCCATCCTAATCCATATAAGGTATCTTGGATAGATTCAACCTCAATTCCCATTAAGTCTAGGTGCCAAGTCACAATCCAGTTCCAATCATACCAAGAAAAGGTTTGGTGCGATGTTCTTCCAATGGGAGTTAGTAGCATCATATTAGGCCAACCATGGTTGTATGATCATGATGCTATACTCTATGGTCATTATAATTCATGTTCTTTCACTCATAATGGGAAGAAGATTGTAATCAATTCCTCACCACCTAAGGACCAAGTTAAGAGAGGATCAAGTCACTTGAGGGATAAGAAACAGGGGATAAACATGATCACTGCTAAAGAATTGGAGCAAGAGCTTAGCAATGGTTCACCTATTTGGGTTTTAGCAGTTAAGGAGAATCAGGACCAACCCCATAAGGAAAAACCCCAGGAAGTGTTAGGGTTTTTAGAGGAGTTTCAAGACATCTTTCCTGAAGACCTTCCTAATCACCTTCCACTCTTGAGAGACATTCAACATGCCATAGATTTGATCCCAGGATCGACATTACCGAACCTCCCCCATTATAGAATGAACCCTACAGAACACTCTGAGTTACAATGTCAAGTTAGAGAGCTTCTCCAAAAGGGATTCATTAGAGAGAGCCTAAGCCCATGTACAGTACCAGCCCTTCCGATCCCTAAGAAAGATGGCACATGGAGAATGTGTGTAGATAGCAAGGCCATAAATAAAATCACCATTAAGTACCATTTTCCTATTCCCTGTTTAGACGACATGTTGGATATGATGGCCAGAGCAAAGATTTTCTCCAAAATTGATCTTAAGAGTGGCTATCATCAAGTAAGAATCAGGCCCGGGGATGAATGGAAAATTGCCTTCAAAATCAAAGATGGCTTGTATGAGTGGGTAGTGATGCCTTTCGGCCTGTCCAATGCACCTAGTACCTTCATGAGGATCATGACCCAGGTTTTAAAGACATTCATTGGAAAGTTCGTAGTGGACTACTTTGATAACATTCTCATCTACGGTAAAACTAAGGAAGACCATTTGAACCATCTGAAACAGGTTTGCCAAGCCCTTAGACAAGATAGTCTCTATGCCAACCTCAAGAAATGTGAATTCATGACCCATAGAGTTATCTTTCTAGGATTTGTTGTCACCACTGAAGGGGTGTCTGTCGATCTTGAAAAGGTAAAGTCCATAGTCGATTGGCCCATACCCAAAAGCATCCATAATGTCCGTAGTTTCCACGGTTTAGCCACCTTCTATAGGAGATTCATTAGAGGATTCAGCACAATAGTAGCACCCATTACTAACTGCATTAGGAAGGGAACCTTGACAAAATCTACCGATAGAGCCTTCCTAGAAATAAAAAAGAAAATGATACAAGCACCTATTTTGAGGTTACCCGATTTTTCAAAGGTATTTGAGGTTGCTTGTGATGCCTTTGGAGTAGGAATTGGAGGAGTTTTGATTCAAGAGAGTCATCCAGTGGCATTCTTTAATGAGAAATTGAATGAAGCAAGGACAAGATACTTGACATACGATAGCGAATTGTATGCGGTAGTTCAGGCTTTGAGGTACTGGAGACACTATTTACTATCGCAGGAATTTATTCTTTATTCCGATCATGAAGCCTTACGATTCCTTAATTCCCAAAAAAAACTGAACCCTAAGCATGGAAAATGGGTAGAATTCATTCAGGCTTACACCTTTGTTCTGAAGCACCATGCTGGCACTGAAAATAGGGTTGCAGATGCTTTAAGCCGACGATCCATGTTTTTGACCTCAATTAGCACCGAGGTTGTAGGATTTGATAGACTAAAAGAGGAATACCCTAAGTGTCCAAACTTTAGTGAAATCTACCAATCTCTCCAACAAGGACCATCTAGTGTACATAGTAACCATACTCTTCTAGATGGATTCCTTTTCAAAGGAAATCAACTGTGTGTTCCCCGAACTTCCATTAGAGAGTTTTTGATCTAGAAAGTTCATGCTGGAGGCCTAGCAGGTCATTTTGGAAGAAATATGACCATCATAGCAGTAGAAGACCAATTCTTTTGGCCTGGCCTTAAAAGGAATGTGGCCCAAGTTGTAGCCCAATGTTGAACATATGCTATTGCCAAACAACAAAGACAGAACACCGGTTTATACACTCCCTTACCAGTCCCTGATTGTCCATGGCAGGATCTTAGTATGGACTTTGTACTAGGACTCCCAAAGACCTCTAGGAGACACGATTCCATCTTCATTACAGTCGATCGATTTTCTAAGATGGCTCACTTCATCCCATGTTCTCAAATCCTAGATGCTTCTAGAATGGCCAAACTTTTTCTTGACGAGGTGGTTAGACTACATGGTTTACCCAAAACCATTGTATCTAATAGAGATGTTAGGTTCACTAACTATTTTTGGAAGACCCTTTGGCATATGCTAGGAACCAAACTGAAATTCTCCACTGCCTATCATCCTCAGATTGATGGCCAAACTAAAGTAGTCAATCGGAGTCTAGGAAATCTGCTTAGATGTCTAGTTGGTGACAATACAAGAAATTGGGATCTCTTACTCCCTCGCGCTGAATTTGCTTACAACAGCTCAGTCAATAGATTTACTAGGAAGAGCCCATTTGAAGTGGTCCATGGTTACAAACCTAGGAAGCCCTTAGATCTTATCCCTTTACCCATACAAGCATGAGTTTCTGAGTCAGCTGAGTCATATGCACAGCATATTAGAGATATACATAAATAAATTAAGAAAAAGATCCAATTAAGCAATGAAACTTATAGGCATATGGCAAATTCACGTAGAAGAGCCAAAGAATTCACTGAAGGAGATTATGTTATAAAAAGCTTAGACCAGAGCGGTTCCCACCAGGAACCTTAAAAAAATTGCATGCTCGTAGTGCAGGTCCATTTAAAGTTATGAAGAAAATAGGATCTAATGCATATGTGCTAGACTTACCATCTAATTTAGGTATTAGCTTGACTTTCAATGTTTCAGACCTAGTAGAGTATAAGGAGCCAATAATGATACCTAGCAAGCCATTTGAGCCAGAGCCAATTATTGAGAGTGAATCCATTCCTGAGTGTCCACCAACAATTCTACCAGAACAGCGAGATAAGATTGAGCGAATTCTGGATGACCAAGCCATCACCACTCGGAATAAAGGTTACCAACGCTATTTAGTTCATTGGCAAGGTCGACCTGAGTCCGAAGACTCATGGATTACTCGAGAGGATCTACAAAGAATCAACCAAGACTTATTAGAGTACTACCAAAGTAAAATAGATCCCTACTCGACAGAGTCAAGTTCTTTCCACCTCGGGGGAATTGGTGCGGGCACCAAGGTTAAAAGAAGACTTCAATCAAACCTAGTCAACACCAATTCCTTATGGATTGCAAATTGAGTTCTAACCTTGTTAACTTGTTCCTAGTCCGAGTCTTGAGTCTAGTTAATTCTTCTTGTATCATGAATTTTATGTTTGAGTCTTGCTAAGTATTAGGTCTTGAAGCCTTGGGTCAATTGAGTTATAAGAGTCAAATGTACTCAAGTCCAAATTGAATTGTAGTTTTTCTTTTGAGTTTGAGTCGAGTCCAACCAAGGGAGCATATATTTGGACCATGGGATGAACCAAAGCTACATCAAGTAAATCTTCAAATCAAGGGTGCATGAAATAAGAGCCATTAGATGGAATGAAACTTTGATTGAAGCCACCTCACCAAACACCTTATCCAAGAGAATGGATACTTGGCACCCATACATGAAGATTTTCAGATTTGGACACTTGGCACCCATATATGAAGATTTTCAGATTTAGACACTTGGCACCCATGCACGCAAATTTTCAGATTTGGTGCCCCCTTTTCATGAATTTTGAAATTCAAATATATAACTACATTTCCCCCTCTTTTCATGTAAAATTTGAATTTCAAATAGGGCTTAGAAGGTTATAAATAGACCCCTAATCTCTTTGTAAAAGGATGCTTTTAAGTGAATGAAATCCAGAATTTTCTTATCTCCATTTGTGTTTGCAAATGCCATCCATGAGGGATTGAGTGAGAGGCTCAACCAAGTGCTTTAGTTCTCAAATTCCAGCAAAAGTTCTTCTTCCATTGACGCCCACCTCATCTTCAAGATCAGCCGGCCACACTCCACCTAGATCATCAACAATCCTTTACTCCCTCCCTTTCATTATTTTTATTCCATGCTATCTTCCAATTTTCCCACAATACTAATGGGTGTTCTTGCAGGATCCTAATGAGTACCCAGTCCAAGATGAAGTCCTCCTTGCCCTCCACTCAGCAGCAAGGACCTCTACTTCCAATGGGTGGTTTGGTTTGTTCATTCAACCGCCAGTCTTGAGAGTTCCTGTAGTAAGGTTAGTGTAAGGTCTTTGAAAGTCATTATTGGTATCTAAACCCTATCCTTACCTCTTGAGATCTGAGATTCTGAATATGGTAAAGTCCTAATTAGATGTTTTCTCTAGCCACGTAGGTCCTTATTTCTTAACTTAATCTAGATTTGCACTACGAAGCATTTTAGCCTTCTAATTTAGTCTTCTTCTATGCATCCAAATGACTCCTCTTTGAATGAATTATAATCATATGTTTAGAGTTTAATTAGCTTAATTGCTTTAGTCATTCATGCCATATGTCCTATAAGTATGCCTCATCATCCCCAGACCTAATTCTTCTATCCACACTTGCACTGACCTCTGCACAGCATTTGCATTAGGACATTAGCCAAAAGATTAATTTAAGTAATGAAATCTATAAAAACTGGCTAATTCTCGAAAGAAAGCAAAGAAATTTAATGTAGGAAATTCTGTTATGGTTAAAAAGCTTCATGCTCATAAAGAACCCTTTAGAGTAATAAAGAAAGTGGAACCTAATGTCTATGTGCTTAATCTGACCTTAGATTTAGGCATTAGCTCTACCTTCAATATCACGAACTTGGTGAGTATAGGAAACCGGAAGTGATTCCTAGTGAGATTTTTGGACCTCACCCATCCTTTGAAAGAGAAACCTTGCCTGACTGTCCACTAAATTTGCCTAAGAGAGGAATACGAATTGAGCGTATCCTAGATGATCAAGCTATCATGACCCGGGGCCACAGCTATCAACGCTACCTGGTCCGATGGCAAGGTCGATTAGAATCTGGCGAATCATGGATTATTCGAGAGGACTTGCAATGCCTCAACCCAGACCTCCTTGAGTGATACCAGAGCCAGAGTGACCCTTACTCGATGGAGTCGAGTTCCTCCCATCCCGAGAGAATTGATAGGGACATCAGGTCAATCCTAGTTCACTATGGGTTCCTGAGTTTTGAGTCCCTTAGCCATTATTCCAATTTTATCTTTGAGTCCAATAATCAAGTCTTGTTAGCCCTTTGAGTCTTATAAGTAGGGCTTAAGTCAGTTGAGTCACTTGAAGTTCTGTAATTAGGGTTTTGATCAGTTAAGCCCGATTATGCCCATTGAGTCCTGCATTTGGGCCTTGAGTTTTGTTTTTAGGCCTTGTTATACTTGAGCCTTATATTTAGAGTTGACTCACACCATTAGGATTTATGAGTCAAGTTTTGGGATATGTTCGGTTCAGTTGAGCTTAGTTGTTCAGTTAAGCTAATTTTGAGTCCTATGAGTCCTTTAAGTTTTATGTTGAGTCTAGTCCAGTTAAGTAAGTTTAGTCCTGTACTAAGTTGAGACTAGAAGTCCAATTGAGTTGTCTCAATCATAGTCCAGTCCAATTGAGTCCTGTAAGTATAAGTCCAATTTTATACAAGAGGAGGAGAACCAGCCTCAAAGTAGAAGCCCATGAGCTCCACATATGAAGATTCCAAGCCCCACATGATACCCAGGAATATTCTAAGCGGCCCAGCCCAGGAGACTTCTCAATCCCAGAAGCCCATGGTGCCCCAGGCCTTCCCAAGGCCACATTCAAATGGAACCCAGCATTTCTAGCCCACCAGGAGGATATGAACCAAGCCCATGCGCCAACCTTGGAGGCCACCCAAGACCAAGCCCATTGGAGGATGCCCTTGCTACCCTAAAGTTCAAGCCCAAGTCCATTTAGGTGTCCAGGTCCAAGAAGGAGCTTTTGACTAAGTCAAAGAAGGAGAGAAGACCAATTCTAATAAGGAGATTCTATTTTATTTCTACTCAAATTGTGTACTCCTAGTTCTAGGCCACTTTGTAATCCTTCTTCCTATCAAATCTTGTATTCTTATCTTAACTAGGAGAGAGCATGGGAACATTTATAAATACCCCACCCCTCCACCCTCTTGTAACTAATGATCAACTATTATGAATTGTTATGAATGAATTTCTCTTGAGTTTTTCTCAAAATTTTGAGTGAATTTTTATGTGATTAAGGGTATCTGTGTGATCCCTACGCCCTGCCTTCAAGCCGCCAGCGTTCTTCACCTCTTGGCTGCCTTCTTCAAATCTCTTTCCCTTTTTCTTCTTTTAGTGATCTAACCCTACTTTTCCTTGTTTTCTAACCCATGATAGGTGATTTGCAGGTACCTCAGAGTTCACGAATCCAAGGATTCCATCTAACCAGCTTTCGAGTCTTCGGATTGAAAGCCACGATTTTGTAAGGTCGATAGCTTTATTTTCCAGGCCGCATATAAGAGCATAGAGCGAACTCTTCATGGATCGATCTACAAATCTCTGCCAAGTACCACCCCTAGACTCCTCTGATAGAGATATTGCAGAAGACCTAGTCCTAACCAGGGTTTCTCAACCTTGGCGGTCCTGTTTCTTCACTTTTAGGGTTTATTTCCACATGCCTGTGCTTCAAGTTTTCTATAGAATTCCCTGCTTAATCTCTTGGCTTGAAATTCGGGATACAAACTCCTAACTTAATATCTAATCACAAAAAAATAACTAGAATGGATAAATAGTCCCACATTAGTTTGGTATCAGAGCTAGTTTAGGATAGTTGCATCTTCATCAAAAACACCAAAAAATTTTATCTCTGATTTTCTGCATCCCATCTTTTGCATTAGGGGTCTAGGTTTTGATCAATTTCATTAACCTAAGCATTTTATTTTGCTCTAAAATTTGCATGACATGTCCTCTATTTTATCCTGATAATTTTCATAATTTTTAATTATTTTTACAGAAACTAAAAGGTCCTAAAATTCGGCATCTTAGAAACCCTAACCAAAATCCTGAGTTTTCTGCACACAGTCCGAAAACCCTAGGAGTTGCATCATCATCCGATTTTTTCTCTGCATCAAGTTTGGTAGGGGATCATCGTCACTGTCCATCCTCTGTTTTGTAATTTTTTTAGATTTTCTTCTATATCAAAAACCATGTCAAATTCTACATCAAACCAAACCCTAATTTTTTGATTCTGTGATTTCTGCACACCTGACTGAACCTAACCTAATTAACTACCAAACCCCTCAAATCCCAAGCCAAATTTTGTTTGCTAACTTAATCAACTTAAACCTAACTTGCCATCTCATAAAAAGACAAAAAAAAAAAAAATTTCTGATTGTTGTTAGATTGCATCAGGACCATCTAATGTTCATCATCTTCTTTAATCAATCTTAAGGTCAATTTTCTCTCTCAGATCAGGCAGGATTTCATCACCTATCCTAGGCCCAAAACAACCACCCAGCATCAGAACCCAAGCCTTAATTAAAATCAATTAGCAACCTAATTGCTCTAGAGAGCTTAGGAACACCAACAGGTCGGGTCCGAATTGTGTGGGCCAACTAGTGCACCTAATTCCCCAACTATTACTAAAAACTGGTGTCTAAGGCTAGAGGTCCAGAGGAAAATGCCCTAAGTGGACTGGTGGTTTTTAATTAGAACCTTGTCACAGCCAGGGGGAGCCTTCCACCACCTCACCTCTTACCTAGCCAGTGGAAGGATTAGCTATTGAGTTAAGTGTAAGTTGAGTAGAACCATTCAATTTTGGCTCTAGGTCTAGAAAATTGTAGTCCATTTTTTTCTTGTGTGCTTGACTGCATCATACCACCTTGCTTATTTGATTGCATGACCACTAGACTAAGGACCAAGTATCAATAGTCTAAGCCCCAACCCAATTCAACCATGGAACCTAATTTTGAGAATCTCATGAAGGCCATGAGTGAACAGATTGTCACCCAATTGACCACCCAGATGAACCACAAGCTTAACCAAACCAATACCCAATCCCCAAACCAGTTTGCCCAGTTAACTACTCAGATAAATCAAATGACCCAATCAAATGCCCAAGCAACCAATAGGCTTGACCAATTATCCAATAGGTGTGACCAGGTAGGAGATCAGTTAGGAACCTTAGAGGATAACCATAGGACCCATACTAGACCTAAACTCGAGTTACCTAGGAGAGCCCCGCACCCTGATTCCACATCCTATGAACCTAGTTCCTATGTACCCAAACCTTTTGAACCCATATCCCATAGCCCCATGCCAATATCCTATAAGCCCAAGAGATTTATAACCTCTAGGTCTGAGCCTCTACCCCATGAATCCAAGGAACCCCTAATCCCTAGGTATCAGCCTAGTATTAGTCAAGTCCCCTTAGTCAACCTGAGCCCCATAAGACCAGTACCCCTAGATATGAGCCTAGTTTTAGTCCACTTCCCTTTAGTTAACCTAAACCCTTTAGGACTAGTGCCCCTAGCCCAGGACTAGATCCTAACCAACCCAACCCGAGCCAACCCTAACCCAGTACCACTATGGCCCGTAGGGAAGATAGAGACAAGTCTGTAAAGCTTCAAAAGAGTTCCAATCCCCCGAGAGTGTATTTTAAATGTCACAAACTAAGCCATTTTGTTAGCCAGTATTCAGTCAGCACCCTACACCGAGGTGAGCTAGATAAGGATGAGTCTGAACCCATTGTTTAGCCTGAAGAAGAGGTATATGAGGCTGATCCAAGTTTGGTAGAGGAGTATGAAGATGATGAGCCTATTGAAGACATTAATGAGTTGAGTCCAGTAGAGATACCTATAAAAGACCTAGACTTAGTTGACCCAGTAGGTACCTAGGTAGAAGCCAACTCAAAGTTAGTTAACCCTAACCATACCCCGATAGAAGTCAACCCAAAGGTAGTTGACCCAGATCACACCCTGATTGAACCTGTAGTGGAAGAGCATTTAGAGGATGAGGAACCCAACCCTACTATTAGACTCTTACCTGAGGAGCCACTAGAAGAAAGCTCAATTACAGAGCCCAGTCCTGAGTCCAAGAATCAAAAAAATTTATTAAGGACCTGATCTCTTTAAAACAGTACCTTTATGATGAAGTCACTTCTTTGACTCCAGTTGATCTCTTCCCTGATATTAGTGACCCATTCTTCCATAAGATAGAATTGTAGATAGACATCAACCCCATAAGGTCAACCTCATTGGTCTAGGATTAGTCCCTGATACCCCTTCTTATATCCTACTTTATCCAACTAACCCTGAACCTTTTTTTCTATCCTACCAAACTAATCCTGAACCCACCTCTTATTTCTGCCCTTTCCAAAAACCTTCAGTATTTCTAGGATCATTAGATTACATTTTATTGAGATTAGCATACTGCATACATTCATTGTGCATGTTAGATTCGTATTTTACTTTTGGTATACCATATAGCATTTACTAGAAGTTCATTATAAATTTTCATGTGCATGTAAAACCAAGGTCAAACCTAGAGAACCTAAAGTTTGTTAGGTTTAGATCCAAAGAGTCCAATAAATTTTCTCTGATGGGAATGCCTAGTCGAGTCTATTAAGTATTGGTTTTGAGTCTAATAAGTTCCCAGACCTAATTCATCTGTCCACACCTGCACTAACCTCTATACAGCATTTGCATCAAGAAATTAGCCAAAAAATTAATTTAAGTAATGAAATCTATAAAAACTAGTTAATTCCCAAAAAAAAGCCAAGAAATTTAATATAGAAAATTCTGTTATGGTTAAGAAGCTTCATGCTCACAGAGTTGAACCCTTTAGAGTGATAAAGAAAGTGGAACCCAATGCCTATGTGCTTGATCTGACCTTAGCTTTAAGCATTAGCTCTACCTTTAATATTGTGAACTTGGTTGAGTATAGGAAACCGACAGTGATTCCTAGGAAGATTTTTGGACCTCACCCATCCTTTAAGAGAGAAACCTTACCTGAGTGTCCACTAATCTTGCCTAAGAAAGGAATACAGATCGAGCGTATCCTCGACGATCAAGCTATCATGATCCGGGGCCATGACTATCAACACTACCTGGTCCAATGGCAAGGTCAACTAGAATCTGGCGATTCATGGATTACTCAAGAGGACTTGCAGTGCCTCGACCTAGACCTATTTGAGCGATACCAGAGCCAGAGCGACCTTTACTCGATGGAGTCGAGTTCCCCCCACCCCGGGAGAATGATGGGGACATCAGGTCAACCCTAGTTCACTATGGGTCCCTGAGTTTTGAGTCCCTTAGCCAAAATTCCAATTTTATCTTTGAGTCCAATAATCAAGTCTTGTTAGCCCTTTGAGTCTTATAAGTAGGGCTTAAGTCAGTTGAGTCACTTAAAGTCCTGTAATTAGGGTTTTGATCAGTTAAGTCTGATTGTGCCCATTGAGTCCTGTATTTGGGCCTTGAGTTTTGCTTTCAGGCCTTATTATACTTGAGTCTTGTATTTAGAGTCGACTTACACCATTAGAATTTATGAGTCAAGTTTTGGGATATGTTCGGTTTAGTTGAGCTTAGTTGTTCAGTTGAGCCAATTTTGAGTCCTATGAGTCCTATAAGTTTTATGTTGAGTCTTGTCCAGTTAAGTAAGTTGAGTCCTGTACTAAGATGAGACTAGATGTCTAATTGAGTTGTCTCAACCCTAGTCCAGTCCAATTAAGTCATGTAAGTATAAGTCCAATTTTATACAAGAGGAGGAGAAACAGCCTCAAAGTAGAAGCCCATGAAGCTCCACATATGAGATTCCAAGCCCCACATGATACCCGGAAATATTCTAGGTGCCCTAGCCCAGGAGACTTCTCAATCCCAGAAGCCCATGGCACCCCAAGCCTTCCCAAGACCATATTCAGAGGGAGCCCAGGATTTCCATCCTACCAGGAGGACATGAACCAGGCCCATGTGCCAACCTTGGAGGCCACCCAAGACCAAGCCCATTGGAGGATGCCCTTGCTACCCATAAGTTCAAGCTCAAGTCCATTTAGGCATCCAAGCCCAAGAAGGAGCTTTTGACCAAGTCAAAGAAGAAGAGAAGACCAATTCTAACAAGGAGATCCTATTTTATTTCTACTCAAATTGTGTACTCCTAGTTCTAGGTCACTTTGTAATCCTTCTCCCTATCAAATCTTGTATTCCTATCCTAACTAGGAGAGGGCATGGGATTATCTATAAATACCCCACCCTTCCACCCTCTTATAACTAATGATCAATTATTATGAATTATTATGAATGAATTTCTCTTGAGTTTTTCTCAAAATTCTGATTGAGTTTTTGTGTAAGGATATCTGTGTGATCCCTCCAGGAATATGTGTGATCCCTGTGCCCTGCCTCCAAGCCGCCAGCCTTCTTCACCTCTTGGCCACCTTCTTCAAATCTCTTCCCCTTTTTTTCTTTCAGTGATCTAACCCTACTTTTTCTTGTTTTCTAACCCTTGATAGGTGATTTATAGGTCCCTTAGAGTTTATGAATCCAAGGATTTTATTTGAGCAGCTTACGGGTCACCGAATTGAAAGCCGCGAATCCACAAGGTCGATAGCTTTGTTTTTCAGGCCGTATCCGAGAGCGTAGAGCGAACTCTTCATGGATTGATCTACAAATCTATGCCAGGTACACCCTCTAGACTCCTTTGGTAGCGGTATTGTAGAAGAGCTAGTCCTAACCAGGGTTTCTCAGCCTTGGCAGTCCTGTTTCTTCACTTTTAAGGTTTATTTCTGCATGCCTGTGCTTCAAATTTTTTATAGAATTATCTACTTAATATCTTGGCTTGAAATTTAGGATACAGACTCCTAACTTAATATCTAATCACAAAAAAATAATTGGAATGCATAAATAGTCATGCATCATATCCCCTTCAAGGTGCGACGCTCCCTAGTCTACTATTTGCACTACCTACAAGTAGAAGGCCATGCCAGAGGATTCAAATCCTAGGGTGATCACCCACATGCCAATGCTCTGCCAGGTTTTCTAAAACATGGCAACCAACTAGAACATCAAATCCAGCAACATAACTCCCCACCTCAAAGAGGGAAACAGGAGCTTACGTGTAGTTCCCGCGTGCTGCCAGATGTCACCCCCTGGGACTCCCCCGAAAGGGGAATATTTAGAAAGCAAGCAGGAGGTCACGCATGGCCTCTTCATAACAAACTAAAAGGGGCCTCCGAACGAAGGGAGAGAACATAATAGGCAAAAACTAGCAAGGGATAAGAGAGGTAATCGTTGGCATACAAAAGGAGAGAGTAAGCCAGACACAACGCTCTAGGGCTACCGGAGAATTCGTCGAAAGAATCCCATGAACATAGCCAACCCTACTCTAGCCCTCCTTCTCTGCTAACACCCTACACTCACTTTCTTTTCTCAAAAACATGACCCCCGAATGTGGAAACCTCATCGGGAGCCACCGAGGGGGATCTGTTCTCCTAGATTGCCCACTGACTTGATCATCGGAGTGCCCCTACCGGAATCCCCGGCCCGAGTCTCTTTTCTTTTGTAGGGGTCCAGGAATGTGCATAGGATCCCAGGTGAGGGGAGCGATGCCCGATGTTGCACTGCACCGAAGCTACAGGCCATGATGGTCAGGTGGCAACACATCAAAATCAATACAGGAGTCAACAAGAGGGAAAAAGAACAAGCATATTGACTTTGTACTCAAGAGAGTCTTAAAAAAAAGGTTAGCATACAAAAGTAAAAAGCAAGTATTGAGTGATAGCTTTCAATTCTCAACAACCATCAATCCTTCAAGACTTTTCACCAAGAAGACAACTCAAGAAGAATCTTCCAAGAGCTTCAACGACCACTTTTCAGCTCTTTGAGAGAGCATTTTGGTTTTACTTACTCTTATTCTTTTGTACTTGAGTTGAAACTAGTTTCAAGGGTGTTGAAACTAGTGAGAGGCCATTCCAAGCCTAAAATTGGAAGTGTTTAGCTAAGAGTGGCTTATGTAAAGGTTATTGGTGAGCCTAAGTGACAAAACCAACAAGCGTTTGACTTGTGAGCCTGGTTAAAATAAGTTGGCTATAATCTTTGAGGATTATAGTAAAATTTTTAAGAAATACTTGGGGAGTGGACGTAGGTGCTTGGAGTGCACTGAACCACTATAAAACCTTATATTTTTATGCTTTCTCTTCTTTGTTATTTGCTCATATTCATTCACTACATTTGCTTGACATAGTCACATTGCATAAAGCACCTTCACTGCTTTTAAATTGGCACATTCTTGTAAAAAGTTTTTAAAACCTAATTCACCCCCCTCTTGGGTTACTTCACTAGGAAACAAGTGAGATTTAGTACTCAGCAAAGAGGTCCAACGATCTTGAGTAAAAGATCATGGCAGCCCAATATGGTGCTTGTATTGCTGAAGAACAAGCTTCAAACTGACCACCATTATTCAATGGCATGAACTACACTTATTGGAAAACATGCATGCACATTTATATTCAATCTATAGATTATAATCTTTGGAGAGTAATCATTAAAGGTCCTCACACATCCACCATTATGATTAATGGCATTCCCACACCCAAACTTGAAGAAGATTAGGATGAGAATAACATTAAACAAGCAGAATAAAATGTTAAGGCTATGAATTTGCTATTTTGTGCTTTAAATCCTAGCAAATTCAATAGAATCTTAGCATGTAATTTAGCTAAGGAGATATGGGATACAATTAAAGTAATCCATGAGGGTACAAATCAAGTGAAGAATTCTAAGATTAATATGCTTGTATATACTTATGAAATGTTTAAGATGAAACCTACTGAATTTATCCCTGAAATGTATATTAGGTTCACTAACATATCAATAGCTTGAAAGGACTAGGCAAAGTTTATTCTAATGCTGAACTTGTGAAAAAAATCCTCAGGTCCCTTATAACATCATGGGATGCAAAAGTAACAGCGATCCAAGAAGCCAAGAATCTAGATGTGCTATCCTTGAATTAGCTTTTGGGATCTCTCATGACTTATAAGCTATCCCTAAAGTAAAAGATGGCTGAAAATGATAAAAAGAAGACTATAGCCCTTGCATCCACAATCCCCAAAGAGAGCACAAGTGATGAGTGTGAAGAAGACGAAGATGAAGATGAGACTACACTTGTGGCTCATAAATTTTGAAGATTCTTGAGAAAGAAGAAGCAGGGATTTAAGTAAAAGGAGAGCCAAACAAGGAAAAGGAGAAGGAGAAAGAATGCCCAATTTGCTTTGAATGCAAGAAGCCGAGCCACTACAAGATGGACTGCCCTCTTCTCAAAAAGGGCAAGAGAAAATTCAAGAAGAAGGCCGTGATGGCTACTTGGAGTGAAAGCAAAGACTCTAGTTTGGAGGAAGAGCAGCAAAAGTTGCCAACCTTTGCCTCATAGCAAATGAAGAAGAGGTAAGTTCTAAAATTGAAAGTAAGTTTACTTTTGATGAGTTACAAGATGCTTTTGATGAATTGATGAATGATTATTTGAAACTAAAGTCAAAGCATAAGGATTTAAGGAAACAGATTTTTGAATTATCTTCCAAAAATGAAGAAGTTTCTAAAGAAAAAGAAAGTTTGGAAAGAGAAAATATTGATTTGAAAGATAAATGCAATAAACTTTGAAATGAGAAAAATGTATTGATTGAAGAAATACAAAGTTTGAAAAAGCTTAAATCAAGTTTTAAAAAGAAAAACTTTTCAAAGAATGCAAGACCTTATCCCAAGAAAATAAGAAGTTGAAAGATGAGCTTGATAAGGTAAAATCATTTATTGAAAAGTTTACTTTTAGTTCTGAAAAATTAAGTTTACTTTTAAACAATCAAAGAGCTATTTTTGATAAGGCTGAACTTGGTTATAAATAACAAAGGAAAAATTATTAAAAAATTTCTTTATTCTAGCTTCATCTAGTATTACTTATTTTAGTTATGGTAAACTTGGTCATAAGGCATATTAATTAATTTAAGAAAGATAAACAAATCAAGAAAAATTTGGGTTCCAAAAGGAACCTTCACTACTAACCCTAAAGGACCGAAGATGGCTTGGGTACCTAAAGTATCAACTTTATTTTTTTTGTAGGTATGTCTTGCAACCAAGGAGAAAAGAAGAATATGGTAGCTTGATAGCGGTTGCTCAAGATACATGACGGGAGATGTGAAGCAATTCACCTCTCTTGAAGTTTTAAATGGGGGAAATGTAACCTTTGGAGACAATGAAAAAGGTAAAATTATTGGTGTTGATAAAGTTCACATTTCTCCATTTACTTTCATTGATAATGTGTTACTAGTATAAAGTTTAAAGCATAATTTACTAAGCATTAGCCAATTTTGTGATAGAGATTTTAAAGTTGTTTTTGAATCATCACTTTGCATGGTGTTTGGTCTTAATAATGATGGGCTAAAATTCATTGGATATAGGTATGATAACATCTATCTAGTAAATTTTGACAATCTTCCTATACAAGATGGTGAATGCCTAGTTATAATAGATGCCAAAATTAATGAAACTAGCTGGTTATGGCATCGTAGATTAGGATATGCTAGCATGCATTTATTTTTCAAATTATGCAAAAAGGATTTAGTCAAAGATTTGCCAAAACTTAGATTTGAAAAAGATAAGATTTATAATGCTTGCCAATCTGGCAAACAAACAAGAACTTCTTTCAAATCTAAGGAAATTGTTTCAACTACTAGGCCACTTGAACTACTCTATATGGATCTTTTTGGACCAACTAGGACCACAAGCCTAGGAGGCAATAGATATGGTTTAATTATGGTCGATGATTTCTCACATTTTACTTGGATTTTGTTCTTAGCTCATAAAGATGAATCTTTCTCTACTTTTACAAAGTTCTATATAAAAGTTTCAAATGAAAAAGGTACGTCTATTATTTGCATTTGAAGTGATCATGGAATTGAATTTGAAAATCAGGATTTTGAAGAATTTTGTAATGAAATATGTATTGAACACAAATTTTCTATACTTAGGATATATCAATAAAATGGGATAGTAGAAAGGAAAAATAGAATTTTAAAATAAATGGCACGTACTATGCTTTGTGAAAATGACCTCCCTAAATATTTTGGGGCTGAAGCAATCATCACTGGATGTTACATTTTAAACCGAGTTTTAATTCGACCAATTTTAAAGAAAACTCCCTATGAACTTTAGAAAGAAAGAAAACCTACTATTAAGTATTTTCGTGTATTTGGATGCCGGTGTTTCATATTAAACAATGACAAAGATAAGTTAAGCAAATTTGATACCAAGTCAGATGAAGATATCTTTTTAGAATACTCAACATCTAGCAAGGCATACAGGGTATTCAATAAAAGAACACTTATTATGGAAAAATCCATGCATGTTGTATTTGGTGAGTCTACTAATAAGTCCTCTAGAAAATAGGATATTTCAGATAATGTTGCAGGTATTCAAAGACTTGAGAAGCTAACTATGAATGATCCTCCTTCCAAAGAGAACGAGGAAGATCAAAGCAAGGATGATGAAGAAGAAATCTCAAGACCTTCACCAAAGCACAAGGACCTGCCTAAGGAGTGGAGGTATGCTCATGGACATCCTAAGAAACTAATCATAGATAATCCATCAAAAGGGATAAGAAATTGATCTTCTCTTAGAAATAAATGTGATTATCTTGCTTTTGTGTCTCAAATAGAACCTAAAAATATAGAAGAAGCTGAAAAGACCCTAATTGGATGAATGCTATGCAAGAAGAACAAACCAATTTGAAAGAAATAGGGTTTGAACATTAGTAGAAAGACCATCCAATACTTCCATAATAGGTACTAAGTGGGTATATAGGAATAAGTTGGATGAAAATGGAATTGTAACTAGGAATAAGGCTAGACTAGTTGCTAAAGGCTATAATCAAGAGGAAGGCATTGATTTTGATAAAACTTTTTCTCCTATTACTAGACTTGAAGCAATTAGACTTTTACTAGCATTTACATGTTTCATGGATTTTAAGTTATTTTAAATAGATGCCAAAAGTGTATTTTTAAATGGATACATAGCAAAAGAGGTATATGTAAAACAACCACATGGTTTTGAAGATCATGCATATCCTGACCATATTTTAAAATTGTATAAAGCTCTTTATGGTTTAAAATAGATCCTATGTGCTTGGTATGAAAGATTAAGCAAATTTCTGATTGATAATGGCTTTACTAGGGAACATGTGAATACTACTTTGTTTCTAAGAAGAAAAGCTGATGACCTCTTAGTGGTACTAATCTATATTGATGACATTATATTTGGTGCCACTAATGAAGCTCTTTGTCAAGAGTTTGCTAAGCTTATTTAGGGTGAGTTCGAGATAAGAATGATGGAAGAATTAAGCTACTTCCTTGGACTCCAAATCAAACAAACCAAAGAAGAGATCTTCATTAATCAAGCTAAGTACACCAAGGAAATTCTAAAAAAGTTTGGGATGGAGAAGACAAAACCTCTTGGCACACCAATGAGCCCTTCATGCAAGCTTGACAAAGATGAATCTGGTAAGAGTATTGATCAAAAATTTTATAAAGGTATCATTGGCTCATTATTGTATTTAACAGCAAGTAAGCCAGATATCATGTTTAGTGTATGTATGTGTGCAAGGTCTCAGTTTGAATCTAAAGAATCTTATTTATTGACTGTCAAACGCATGCTTAGATATCTATCTGGCACTATTGACATTAGTTTATGGTACTCTAAGGACTTAGCAATAAAATTGATTGCTTATTATGATGCTAATTTTGCTGGTTGTAAAGTAGATAGAAAAAGCACATCATGAACCTGTCAATTTTTTAGAAAATTTAATCTCTTGGTTTAGCAAGAAACAGAATTCAATTGTACTATCTACAACTGAAGCTGAATATATCATAGTTGGAAGTTGTTGTACTCAAATCTTATGGATTAAACAACAACTCGAAGATTTTGGCATTAAATTAACTAAAACACCTATTAGATGTGACAACACTAGTACAATCGACTTAACTAAAAATCCTGTGCAACATTCAAGAAGTAAACACATTGAAATAAGGCATTGTTTCATAAGAGATCATGTGCAAAATGAAGATGTAGTGCTTGAATTTGTGTATACTAACAATCAACTAACTGATATCTTTACAAAAACTCTTAGTGAAGATAAATTTTGCATGATTAGAAGATAATTAGGAGTTATAGATCCTTTTGAATAGCTTTTTCTCAATTTTTTCTAGACTCTCCTTAGTGAAAAGAAAACATCAAAATTTATTATTTTAAAGGATTTAGAGCTTATTTAATTGTTTCCCATTGATTTCCATTAATTCTCATTTTTTTCTAATTTTTTCTGAAATTTTTGAATTTTTTTTCCCAACACTGAAGTGTTGATACTTGGATTTTACCCAAGTGTCGACTCACCAAAGTGTCGACACTTGGAGAAATCGCAAGTGTCGACTCACGATCCGAACTCAAGTATTTCTAGGGCTTATCATAGTTTTTTTTTTTACTTTCATTTTCTAACCCTGGTCGCCCCTATTCTTCACCTGGTCCTCCTAAACTCAGAATATCATTCCAAACTTTCTAGATTGAGAGATTTTGACTCTCATCCACCCTCCAATCCTCATCTTGCACCAAAACCCTTCATCCATCGCAATGGGTCCAAGGAAACAGCTCACTCATAGGAGAAAGTAGCCTGCTACAGTGTCTAGTCCAAGTGAAAGAAGATTTAAAGTGAGGCATGAGCAGAGTAAGGAGGCCCCATGACCTCTACCATTTTGGTTGCAGAAAGGATGTCTGGAACGGTGATAGCTAGTGGCAGAAGGATAGATTTCCAGTGGTTGGACCAAGAGGGTTTTCAGCTTGCTTAGTGGCTACACTCAGTTGGTTGCGAGAATTTCTGCTCGATAAGGGAACACTTCTATCCCCATTTGATTCGTGAGTTTTATGGATCTCTAGCTCAAGGCTCAAATGGTTGGACAATTGAAGTAAGAGGGACACAGATACCCCTCTCAGTAAAGGTTCTGAGCAGAGTATGGGTGCTACCACTCAAAGGAGTGATAGCGGATACAATGTCTGATAGAGCAGAGGCATACCAGTGCATACTAGAAAGGGATGATGTCAGAGGGTTCACTACAATAGTGGCGATCCAATTGTCCATTCAGATGAGATTGTTTTACCACGTCATCGCCCACATTATTCTATCAAAGACGGGATGATTCGATTTTATTACTAAGAGAGAGCTCGTGGTGATGGTGAGTATGGTCAGAGAGTTTAGACTGAACTTGCCCAGGATTATGTGCAAATAGATGCAGGAGGCAACATCTAGTTAGAGACTTTGTCTGCCATACGGGATGGCCCTCACCAGACTTTTCTGAGCCTTCGGGACCTCACTGAAGGGCGAGGCCCCGAAGGAGATCCTTCGTACTGATACGTATGGTGAGCGGTCACTCCATTGGATGGGGTACCGCAAGATTCGAGATCGGTTGGTCAGACGTGACGAGACTGAGGGGGATGCAAAGGCTACAGAGGAGGAGCTCCGAGCTGAGAAGGCAGGACCTTCTAGAGCTACAGAGGAGGCCAGACCATCAGAGGCTAGGAGTGACGATGAGCCTGTAGCAGCAAAGGATTTTACTACCACTCCACTGGCCGCAAGGACTTCTAGAGGATTAGAAGGAGCTTTTGGGAGAGAAGACTTTCTTCGGATTTCATTCAGGCTATAGAGATTGGAGACGGAGTTCAGGCATTATAGAGCACAAACAAATCTCCAGCTCGGCCTTCTGAGATCAGAGATGGAGTCAGGCTTCTCCCAAGTGCTGGCGGTCATAGCACAGATCAGCATAGTTCAGATGATGGCCCCAGCTGCACCAGACTCTCCACCTCCGCCACAGGATCCACCCACAGGCTAGGAGCCTCCACAATCTCAGACTAAGGAACTCGTACCACCACAGGATCCCCCTCTATTTCAGCACTAGGATCCAAATCCACAGCAGGATTCACAAACTGGAGACAGGAGAATGACACACCATATCAGACACCAGTCGCTGAGGATTCAGACTCAAAGTCAGACTCTGATTCACCCTCAGACAGACTAGCAGACGTTCCACAGCATCCTGTATCATAGAGCAAGCCCTTGGCATCGAGAGAATTCCCAGTTCCTGGTTCCCTCCATTCCGGTAGGACCCGTTCAGTCAGACCTAGAGCACCTAGATCTAGAGTCACAGCCCTATTAGTTATAGAGTTTCCCTCCGATGAGGAGTGATGTTAGGCTATAGATCTCTAGGCATTTGTTTTTTTGCTGATGTACTTGACTATTTTATGTTTTTGACTCTTGATGATGTATCTTTTGATGACTTATGCATTTTAGGATATTGTACTTTATGATGGCATGTTTTGTGATATTGTATCAGATACAATTTGACTTATGATATGCAGTTTATACTTTGGCTATCTTGTATCCATTTAATCTATGCTATCTATTTGATCTATGCAGTGATATTTATATCTTTCATGCTTCTCTTACTGGTCTATCTTGTTCCCACTGTATGCAATACTCAGGGGGAGTAACATTCAGGGGAAGCATCCACAAAGATAAGATGTATTTCTTTCATGATGACAAAAAGGGAGAGAAATTTAGAAAGATAGTATATAAGCAATGCATATGTAGAGAGTAAAGAGTAATCCAAGAAGAAATTGAGAACTAGGGCAATAATCAACAATTTTTCAAAATTCTCAAAAGAAACTTAATTTGCTCTGATAAAATGCAAAGTAAATCCATCATCCTTAAAATAGATCTTGCATTTTTTTTATGCTCTGATACATCCTTTCAACATCATATGCAATAATCCATAATTTTTTTTGCTCGGATACACCTTTTAAACATCTTATGCAATTTGCTCCGATACATTGTACCTTGATACATTGTTTTCTTGCTCTAATACGTTCTTTTTTCAAACATTTCTCTAATACATTCTTTCAAACATCATATACAATTTTGTCTTGATTGTATTAAGGCACATTCGTAACACTTCCTAAAGCAATCTTATCAAAATAACAATAATGGCACGGTATTTTTAAAATTTTCTATCATTATCAAAGCATTTTGATATAAATGTTATAAATAAATGCTCTGATATATTATAAATCTTATATACTCAAAGTTTATGCCTTGATATATTATAGATCTTATTCTTTTTTGCTTATATACTCAAAGTTTTGTTATCATCAAAAAGGGGGAGATTGTTGGCCCCAGGCTTGATTTTGATGATAAGCAAAATGTTTGAGTATGTAAGGGATACTAATAATTTGTTTAAGTATGTTTTTAAGCAACTTAGGTAACAAGTTGAATGGATCAAAGAGTATATTAAGACCATCAAAAAGAGAAGTAAAGTTTTAATAGTCTTGGTTATCTTCAAGAAGTAAAGAAACCATGAAGATTGATAAACAAATGAAAAATTAAGAGATAAAGTGGAAGAAATTCATTTTAAGTCATGAAGATCAAGTTTGGAACACATTTCTTGGGTGGAACACCTTAAGTGTCAACTCATGGAACTCAAGTATCGACATCCAGTTGAGTATCAGAAGTTTCAGAAGCTTGGCATGTAGAATTTTTCAACTGGCATGCCAGGCATTGACCTAAGTGTCGACTCAAGACTGTCAAGTCTCAACTCAGAAATCAGCTCATGGCCTGAGAACAAAAAGTACAGAACATTGATTTCAAGGCTTAATTCAAGTGTCGACTTGCACATCTCAAGTGTTGACCTAAGTATCGACTCAAGAAAGTCAGGTATCGACTCACATATCAGTTCAAGGCTTGAGATAGTAAAGATATAGAATAATGGTATATTAGGCCACTTCAAGTATCAACTTACCAGAAGCAAGTGTCGACCTAAGTGTCGACTCACCACCTCAAATGTCGACTCAAGCAGCCCTGATAGCATAGTAACGGCTATATTTTCAGAGCTACAGAATTTGTTTTTAAGTTCTAAATGGCTAGTCTCTCATCTCCAACGGCCATAAATGGTATTTTTAGAAGTTTTGAAGTATTTATTCCTAAGAGAACATATTGAATTGAGAAGAGAGGGAAAAAGAACAAGCATATTGACTTTGTACTCAAGAGAATCTTCAAAAAAAAAGGTTAGCATACAAAAGTGAAAAGCAAGCATTGAGTGATAGCTTTCAATTCTCAACAACCATCAATCTTTCAAGGCTTTTTACCAAGAAGACAACTCAAGAAAAATATTCCAAGAGCTTCAACGACTACTTTTCAACTCTTTGAGAGAGCATTTTAGTTTTACTTACTCTTATTATTTTGTACTTGAGTTGAAACTAGTTTCAAGGGTATTGAAACTAGTGAAAGGCCATTCCAAGCCAAAAATTGAAAGTGTTTAGCCAAGAGTGGCTTGTATAAAGGTTGTTGGTGAGCATAAGTGATAAAACCAATAAGGATTTAACTTGTAAGCCTGATTAAAACAAGTTGACTGTAATCTTTAAGGATTATAGTAAAATTTTCAATGAATACTTAGGGAGTGGATGTAGGTACTTGGAGTGTACCAAACCACTATAAAATCTTGTATTTTTATGCTTGCTCTTCTTTGTTATTTGCTCTTATTCATTTACTGCATTTGCTTGACATAGTCACATTGCATAAAGCACCTTCACTACTTTTGAATTGGCACATTATTGTAAAAAGTTTTTAAAACCCAATTCATCCCGCCCTCTTCGGTTGCTTCGCTGGGCAACAGTATTGATCTTAGTAATTTCTTTTAGAGTGATTTTTAGATATTTAGATGTGATTTTATGTAACATTTTTGGAGAATTTCGTGATCATTTAAAGTCTTTAAAAAATTGATTTTAGCAAACATTTCATGACTCTTTATATACTTTATCTAGGATACTTAAATAACTCTTCATTAGCTTACATAATTCATTATTTTTATCATAACTAAATTTTAGTAACTGTAATAAATATCTATTAAACAAGATCGAGGTATGTGGGTGGGGATCTTATTTAATTTGCATGCAAACTCATCTATGATTAGATGTGCCTATACATAATAATATGTGGCTATGATTAAAGAACCGGCCTTTTTTAGTTTATATATGAATCAAGAAAAGTCTAAGTGACTATACATGTATATGATATAATTATGGCAAAATAAAAGATGAACACATATCTATTATGGCCGTTACCGATGGCTTTTCATAGTGAGATATGCCTTTTCTCAATAGTGATATGAAAATACCGCGATCAATATGCCTATCGGAAGCCATGATACACTGTTTCGTACCGTGATCCAAAGATCATGCGATCAACGTGCTTCTCAATGCATCGTTTCATGATCCGATGGCATCCGTGATCCAAAGGAATTTAACAAACCTTTTGCAAATTTATTAAGCTGCTCTATGATATCAACATGATGGACAGTAGAGGGTTCTGGAGTAGTAGTAGAAGCAGGTTTAGGAGCAGTAGTAGGAGCAGGTTCAGGTATTGGAGTATCAGAAGGAGTAAGAGGAGAAATGGGAGTAAAGTCTGGTATGAATGCATCAAAAGCTATCTGATCTGGTGAACCTTGCAGTGGCTGAGGCTCAGGGATTGGAATTGAGGTGGCTTCACCTGTTTCCATCTCAACCTGTTCTTCTTCTGGTTCTTCAGTGACTGGTGCTTCAGATTTCTTCTTCCAAGTCCCCTCAGATAGCAAGTAACCCATCCTCTGTAAGGTTTTAGCTGTATAAGTGTCACTGTGTAGGAGGGATTTACTATCTTCTCCTGATAGATCAATATTTGTAGCCTAAAAGAAAAGAGTAAGAATCATCCCATAAGGCAAACATGCCTTCACCTTTCTTACAGCTTCCTTCATCTAACTTATCATTATAGCAGGAAGATTGATTTTATCTCCAATTATAAGTAGCTCCATAAAACATAGGCCGCGCTCACTCACCCAGTCATATTGACCTGTCCTAGGTAGAAATATCCGACTTATGAAGCTGTGGAGCAGCCTCATTTCAATGGATAAGGAGCTAGCTTTAAGGATTCCAATCTCATCAACGTCAGTCCGCTCTAGTACAGTCTATAAAGCCCTTGTCCTATCCTTTAGGACTAAATACTCTGTACCTTTAAATGGGATTTCCAGGGTATTCCCATGTAGTTCTTCTGAGATAATGATCCTTTTCCCTTTGACCAGAGACTCAATGTGATTTTCTCCAAATCTCAAGTTCTCATAAAATGTTCTGACCAGATTTGGATAAGTTTTAATATCCAATGAACACATATTCTGCCAGCCCTAATTTTTGATTAAATCCCCAACTATAAACCTTATTTCCTTAAGGAATTCAAATAAAATTCTTTTACCTGTTGTTATAGGCCACATACCCAAGGAAATTTGTTGAATTGGAGGGACGGAGCTGGGTTCATCAATCGGTTGAGGAGGAACTTGAGAAGAGTTGTCTTCACAGTATTTGGTTCTTCTTTCCTGTGGAGCTTCCTCAGTTTTTCGTCGAGACTTCTTCCCTACTGCCCTTTTTGGAGCCATCCCACAAGCACACTGAGATCAGAAGAAGTTTTGGAAGGATGGAGTTTTTGGAAAGGTTCCTCAGAGGGAAAGAATGTAAAGTCAAAGATAGAAAAGTAAATGAAAAATTCTACGGCTCGAACTAAAAAGAGATAGCCTGACATCCGAGCTGGCTCGCTCAAGGTGAGTTCTACTCGAGTCAGCTCGAGCAGAGGGAGCACAAAACATTAAGTGAATAAAAAAAAAATCCACAAGGAGAATAATTATGAATTTAAATGGAGCAAGGAGGTTGTTTAGATGATATTTCCTTAAGTTTGATGGAAAATAGGTTGAGATTTCAAAAGAGGGTTACACAAATCTAATTCACATCTAATCATTGCAAATCTATCAAAATTTAAAGGTTTAGTAAAAATGTCAGCAAGTCGGTTTTCAGTTGGCACGAAATCTAGTTCAATGTCACCATTTAAAACATGATCTCTTATAAAATAGTGCCTAATTTTAATGTGCTTAGTTCTTGAATGCTGAACAAGATTTTTAGTCAAATTAATGGTACTTGTATTATCATATTTAATTAAAATTTTAGACTGAGTAATACTAAAATCTTCTAGTTATTATTTAATCCAAAGCACTTGAGCACAACAACTACCAGTAGCAACGTACTCTGCCTCAGCAGTGGACAATGCTACGGAGTTTTGCTTTTTACAGTACCATGAAATTAAATTCAACCCTAGAAATTGGCATGTTTTACTAGTGCTCTTTCTATCAATTTTGCAACCAGCATAGTCAGCATCCGAAAAACCAATTAAATTTAAAGATGATTCTTTAGAATACCAAAGATCTAAATTACTTGTACCTTTTAGATACTTGATAATTCTTTTAACAGCAAGCATATATATTTCTTTAGGATTACATTGAAATCTAGCACAAACACATACATTGTACAAGATATCCGGTCTACTAGCAATCAAATATAATAGGGATCTAATCATATCTCTATATAGCTTTTGATCAACATTGGATCCATTTTCATCTTTGTCTAGCTTGCAGGTAGGGCTCATGGGTGTGCTAGCTTCTTTGCTTGTTTCCATGCCAAACTTCTTGATTATTTCTTTGATATACTTAGCTTGGCTCATAAAGATGCCTTCCTTCATTTGTTTGACTTGTAATCCAAGGAAGTAGTTGAGTTCACCCATAAGGCTCATTTCAAACTCATCCTGCATCAACTCAGCAAATTCTCCATAAAGATTTTCATTAGTTGTACCAAAATAATATCATCAACGTAAATTTGTACAACTAACATGTCATTCCCTTTGTTCTTAATGAAAAGAGTTTTGTCAACATTTCCTCTTTTGAAATCATTTTCAAGTAAAAATTTGCTTAGTATATCATACCAGGTCCTAGGTGCTTGTTTTAAACCATATAAAGCTTTATTTAGTTTAAACACATGATTTGGAAAAGCATGATTTTCAAAACCTGGTGGTTGTTCTATAAAAACTTGTTCAGAAATAAATCCATTTAGAAAAGCAATTTTGACATCTATTTGGAATAGTTTAAAATTCATGTAGCAAGCAAATGCAGGAAGTAACCTAACGGCCTCAAGTCTTGCTACAGGAGCATAAGTTTCATCAAAATCTATTCCTTCTTCTTGGTTGTACCCTTTAGCTACCAACCTTGCTTAATTTCTCATAACCTTACCATTCTCATCTAGTTTGTTCCTATATACCCATTTGGTTCCTATGATGGGATGGTCTAGAGGTCTATTAACTAGAGTCCAAATATTATTTCTTTCAAACTGGTTTAATTCATCATGCATGGCCATCATCCAGTTTTGATCAGTTTTAGCTTCTTCTAAACTATGTGGTTCAATTTGTGAGACAAAGGCTAGGTAGTCATGTGCATCCACTACAACAGGTTAGGGTTATCCCGACCATTTTCCGTCGACGCTTCTGGGAAGCGTCGGGAAGACCCAGAACCCGCCGACGCTTTTTGAAAGTGTCGACAATAACCTAAAGTCCGCCGACGCTTTTAAGCATCGGCAATTAACCCTGAGTTTTACCGACGCTTTTAAGCGTCGCCGGACCACCCCGCTGAAATCCGGGATATTTGCCGACGCTTTTAAACATCGCCAGAGTCTGGGACCTTTGCTGACACTTATAAGCATCGCTGGACTCGGGACATTTGCCGACGCTTATAAGCATCGTGGAGTCCGAAACCTTTGCCGACGCTTATAAGCATCGCCGGACTTGAACCCGTTGGACATTTGCCGACGCTTATAAGTGCCGCCGAAGTCCGGAACCTTTGCCGACGCTTATAAGCATCGTCAGAGTCCCTTCCCAGGACATTTGCCGATGCTTATAAGCATCGCCGAAGTCCGGGACCTTTGCCGATGCTTATAAGCGTCGCCGGAAGGGACATTTGCCGACGTTTATAAGCGTCGCCGGGGTCCTGGACTTTTGGCGACGCTTATAAGCATCGCCGGACTCCCAGGACCCCCAAAACCCCAAACCCCCCCCAACTCCTCCTCCTCCTCCTCCTCCTCCTCCTCCACTCGATCCACCGATGCAGCAGCCGTCCGTGATCTCCCGATCAATCAAGCCACCGCCGAACCCCCCCTCCTCCTCCTCCTCCTCCTCCTCCTCCTCCTCCCCCCCTCCTCCTCCTCCTCCAAGATCTCCCCGCTCGGTCCGCCGACGCAGCAGCCGTCCGTGATCTCCCGGTCGATCGAGCCACCGCCGAACCCCCCCTCCTCCTCCTCCTCCTCCTCCTCCTCCTCCTCCTCCTCCCCCCTCCTCCTCCTCCAAGATCTCCCCGCTCGATCCCTCGTCGCCGAAGCTCGATCTCCGGGGCCTTCTTCTCCATTGCATTACTCCGAAGCTCGGTAAGTTATTTTTTTTTCTTGGTCAGTTTTAAATTATGTGATAATTTATTGCTCGGTATTTCAATAATTATATTGTCATAGAAAAATAATTGGAGCACCTGGGACATGATCTGGTTCATCAGGCAATTTTCTTTTAATCCGGCTACAATTTGTTTCATCTTTCTTTTTATTTGCTTTTGTTTAAGATATATAGGTTAGAAAGAAATTAATGTTACAGAGCAATATCTGTGATCCTGCCCATAGGAGATTTTAAGGACAGATGGAAAGGAATGTAATAGTTTATGGTATATATTTTTGCTCGAAAGATAATTTATTGTAAACATCTCCAATTTATCTACATTTTTTCCTTGTGTATATCTTTGCTTCCATACAAAAATAAATAAATAAATAAATAACTCTATGATGTCACAAAATTATTCTTATATATATCTTTTCCTTGTTCATATAACATGATAGATAGTGAATAAAACTCACACTAAATATCACAATACTTTGGCTATTATTAATGCATATAACTATGTATTTGCGCTGTTGGTTTTGACTTCAGGAGGCCTCAAATTGCTGCATTTAGATGCCTTGGAACGGGTATATAACCTAGGGCTTGAAAATGGTTGGTGAGCTTTCTAATTTTTAGGGTTCGGTAGTTGTGTGTTCGCATCTATTTCTTCTTCTTAGTTTTATATGATCTTGGTGGAGTGTGTTACGAGCCTTTTTTTTTTTTAATCCATGTCTCAAAACGATGCAGCTTGCATTGCGCCCAAGAGTGCGGCACAGAAAGGTCACCTGTTGACTTTCTGGGGCTCTTAGTGTAAAAATACTTATGCCTCGTTACTAAAAAGCCACTGGTTCTTTTAACTATCTTAACAAAGTCCTCGAATAAAAGATGGATCCCATACCTAGGTACACACACAAAAAAAAAAAAAAAACAAAAGAAAAGAAAAGAAAAAAGGTAGGAGGTCCAACCAAATAAAAAAAATAGCATGCCACATGGCACAAGAACATTGGTGCATATGCTATGAACCATCATATGGAAAAGTCCATCTTTGTTTTTGCGGTGTGATTTTCTGAAATAGTTTACCAAAACGTGCTTCACAACCCCGGATGGTACAAAGCCAATACATTTCAACCTCCAAGTTGTCACGGAGTTGAAAGTTGTGTTCCTATTTGGACCGTGCAGCGGACTTAATACTGAAATATCTATCACCGGAGCATATTGTTGAGGTATCGACTAGAGCTTGTTATGGCCCCGTCTGTCAATTCACTTACCCATCTATCAGTCATATTAAACTTAATACTGAAGCAGCTTTACTTAGTTGTTATCAAGTACGGTCCTTCGATGTGCTCCTTCTTACATGGTCTGTTTCTGAGATTTCAAATAGCTAATTCCCTAAATTACATAAAAAGTTATCTCATGCTGATAATATCACCAGTAACAGTCTTCTCCATCCATGGAAGCGAATGAGGACTATAATACAGTAATGGCATGATCAACAGTCCGATACTTTCGGATTTGTCTATTTTCTCAGTCATCTTTTATAAATAACCAAGACCTTAAGGATCTCAAGATAAATAACTCTTTTTTATGTTCATTACTTTCTTTCTATCTATTCTAGATGTCTAGCTTGAATGTTGGAAGATCCTTGCCAGAGCTAACTCCAGCTAAAAACTTTGTTTATAGATCACTTCAGTGATGATTACTTCGATATCGAAATCTAATGCAACATGTCCGATAAGTTGTCCATGAATAACTCCATTTTTATATATTTCAATACCATATGTAGTTTTGTTACGATCAATTATGATTTTTTATATTTTTTTAAAAAACTTGCATTGCATTGAAACATAGACCCGTCAATTCATTAAAGTACATATTCTACACGATCCGTACAATTATTTAATTTTGTACGGATGGCAGAAATATGTACAGTGGTCAATTGAATGTCCAGTTTGGACAGTTTGAGAATTGCAAATAATTTTATAGGTGCTTACAGTAATCAAACGGTATGGATAGAGTTTCAGATATATTTCGGATATCATTTCCTTTTAGTTCTCCTCATACATATTTATTTGTATGGGGAGAACTAAGGGAAAATGCTGCCAAAATTTTTCTGGAACTTCTATTGCGTATCCTTTGGTTACTGTAAATGACCTATATAATTAATGCAATTCTTGAATGGGATAGGACTTCTTTACCTATTAGTTGGTGATAGGGTGCATTTAATAATACTGTAATTGATCTATTGAATAAACTTATTTTAAATTTGTTCTGTTCTTATAAATATTTATTTATTTCAGTTAGCTTTTTCTTACAATGGATAAGAATTGGATAACTAAACCGAGGAATAGCAAAGAATATCTGGATGGAATACAGAATTTCATTAAATTTGGTATGGAGAGAAGTAGTATCAGTGGGAACATTTTATGTCCATGTCGAAAATGTGTAAATTCCAGTTCTCTATATCCAAATATTGTTGAAGAACATTTGGTATGGAATGGTTTTTTAAGAGGTTATACTGAGTGGTTTTTTCATGGAGAGTCAAGGTTACAATCTACATGTAACCAAACCTCTAACATGGAACATATACCTGATTTTGGATCCAGTAACCAACAGAAAAATCTTGCAAGAGATGATGATATCAGGGGTTTACTCAGAGATGCATTTGAATATGGTGCTCAACATCCTGGAGATTACAGTGGAGGACAAGTAGCAGCTGGGTTACCTGAGGATCCTATATTTACTGAATCTATACATGATGGAGAGCCGATACCCCCAACTAAAGTTGGAACAGATCGTTATCAGAAGCTGATAAGAGATGCAGATCAAGAATTATATGCCGGTTGCAAGAATTTTTCAAAAATTTCTTTTCTTGTGCATCTGTTTCATATAAAATACTTGAATGGATGGTCTGGCAAGAGTTTTACTATGCTGCTCAAGTTGTTAAAGGATGCATTTCCTGAAGGTACTAGTTTACCAACATCTTGTTATGAAGCCAAAAAACTAGAAAAGGAATTGGATCTTGGATACGAAAAGATTCATAGCTGTCCAAATGATTGTATATTATATCAGGGAGAACATGCCGATCAAGAGTCGTGCCATGTGTGTGGATGTTCATAATGGACGAAGCAAAAAGAAAATGAGAGTGAGGGATTAGATGAATTGGATGCAACATACATTAAACAAAAGCCGGCGAAGGTATTACGCTATTTTCCTCTTGTACCTAGATTGAAAAGGATCTATGCATCATCAAAGACAGCTTCGTCAATGAGATGGCATGATGAAAGCCGTACAAAAGATGGAATGCTGAGACACCCAGCGGATAGTTTAGCATGGAAAGCATTTGATGACAGACATCCTGATTTTGCATCTGATGCTCATAATGTCAGGCTGGGTTTAGCCAGTGATGGGTTCAATCCATTTCGGACCTTAAGTTCTGTCTATAGCACCTGGCCAGTTATACTGATTCCTTATAATTTGCCACCATGGATATGCATGAAACAGTCTTCACTTATTTTATCAATGGTCATTCCAGGAGATAAGGATCCAGGCAATGATATTGATGTTTTCTTACAACCTTTAATAGATGAATTGAAACAATTGTGGGAGGGTATCAATGCAATTGATGCTTCGAATGGCCGAACATTCAATCTACGGGCAGCTCTATTATGGACTGTTAACGATTTTCCTGCATATGCTAATTTATCTGGCTGGAGCACTAAGGGACGAGTTGCATGTCCTTCTTGTGGTTAAAACATGAAGAAAAGTTCTGTTATATGGGACATCGTCGATGGTTGGAGGCAAATCATCCATTTTGATTTCAGAAGGATTTATTTGATGGTACCATAGAGTTGGGATCTGCTCCAATTCTACCTTCTGGTTCTGATATTCGTAGACAAATGCTTGGTATTAGACACAGTTATGGCAAGATGACAAAGTCCTCTAAAAAGCGAGGAAGAGATGATGTTGAGACTTCAGTACAAGAAGAAGTATCGGAGGAAGTCAATACTTGCACCTTAGATACGGCAGTGTTCGAGGATCCCGATAATTTCTTTAAAGTTGAAAATGATGATGATATAATCACAGCAACTACCCATCAGCATACTAAACAATTATGGAAAAAAAGAAGCATATTCTTTGACTTACCTTATTAGGAGCATAATATACTCTGGCATAATCTTGATGTTATGCATATAGAAAAGAATGTCTGTGATAATTTGATTGGAACAATATTAAATCTTGATGGAAAGACTAAAGATAACATGAAGGCGCGTCTTGATTTAAAAGAAATGGGCATCCGACATAAACTTCATCCACAAGTGCTTGCAAATGATAGAATTTATATCCCTCATGCATGTTATACAATGTCTAGTCGAGAAAAATATCTCTTCCTGACAGTTTTAAAGAATATCAAAGTTCCTGATGGATATGCCTCAAATATTTCACGATGTGTGAATCTGAAAGATCGCAAAATTTCAAATCTTAAAAGTCATGATGGACATATATTAATGCAAGATATTCTTCCATTGGCTTTAAGGTCGTCAATGCCAAAATAAGTTATTACGGTTGTTTTTCAGTTATCATCATTCTTCAAGGCATTATGTTCTAAGGTTCTTGATCCTCAGGAGCTTGATCAGTTGTAGTCTCAAGTCGTACTTACATTATGTCAGATGAAAAAGATTTTTCCTCCTGGATTTTTTATGATTATGGTTCATCTACTCATTCACCTAGCTTCGGAAGCTAAACTTGGTGGATCGGTACAGTACAAATGAATGTATCCAATCGAGAGGTAATGCTGTAAAACTTAAATTTTATAATTTATATAACTTTTTCATTATTTAATGTGATATAAATATCATGCTTTTTGAAGGTATCTTGTACGTTTGAAGGATTATGTACGAAACAAAGCCCATCCTGAGGGCTCAATAGCAGAGGGATATATTGCTGAAGAGTGTTTAACATTTTGTTCAAGATATCTCGAAGGTGTTGAGACTGTATTCAATCGACCTCAACGTCATGGTGATACAATGGAGAATACAGATCTATACAAATTTGCATCATCCAGAAGATTTATAGGCAAAGCTGAAAGTATTGTTCTTGACCATAAATCCATGTCACAAGCACACCGTTATGTATTGCTACATAGTGACATAATATCTGACTATCGCAGGTTAGTCTATCTACACATGGATAATACTAAATATTAGACATGTTGTTGTCAAACTTATATTTGATTGTCATGCAGTGAATTTTTATCCGTACAACGACAAGCCAATCATTCCACTCGTCCTAATCCAAGGATTGAACAAAGATGGTTGGTTGAGTTATTCCCTAATTGGCTTGCCAATCAGGTTGGTATATATAAGTCGTATAATAATTTTATATATTTTTAACATCAAATAAATGATCGATAATTGAGATTATAATTTTTAGGTACCGGTACTGATGGAGAAAAATAGTTCAGTAGAATTAATTGCACTTGCCAGAGGTCCAAATTATATTGTGAACAAATATAATGGTTTTATTATAAATGGCTTTAAATTTCATACCAAGGAGTGCGAGAAATTTAGGAAAACTCAGAACAGTGATGTTATGGTTGAAGCAGATGGAAAATCTTATTATGGTATACTTAAAGATATTTTGGAGTTGGATTATTATGGAAATTTTAAAGTTGTATTATTTTGATGCGATTGGGTGGATATAAATATATCGAGAGGTTTGAAAAAGGACTCAAACGGATTCATACTTATCAATTTTTCAAGATTGATACATACGGGCATGTTATTGAAGGATGATCCATTTATCTTTTCATCTCAAGCTCGACAAGTTTTTTATGTACAAGACTCAAAAGATAAAGAATGGGCTACTGTTATTAAGACAAAATCCAGAGACATGTATGATATTGGAAAAAGGGTGGAAGAAGAAGATGATGATACTTACACTCAGTGTATGCCTTATAATATTGTACCGGATGATCATATAAATGATACAACCATTTTGGTTAGGTTGGATTCCAAGGAAGGTACAACTGGTTGATTATGACAAGTAAGTAGTTTGTAAGATGGTTTTCATTTTTTGCATTAATGATTATGTTATATTTTAAATTGCAATTTATTTCTGTTATAATTTGATTATAATGTTGACCGACTTGTTTTTAAATAATGCAGGTTAGGTACACCATGCCTCGAAGAAAGCGATAAGCAGATGTACAGTTTCAATTTTCCCAGACCGAGGCTGGTACTTCTTCATCACAGCAGCCCGAGGGCAGTCGATCAATTTCACATCGGTATGATGGCAGTCCCTCTATTCCTGCACATCAGGCCGATGCTACTACCTCTACACCTCAGGATGACATTATTCCCTCCGAGTCCGCACATCATGATCCTTCTATGGATCATCCTGATGACGAGCCTATCGTCGATGATATACAGATATAGGGTACATAATTTAATAATTCTATCTCATTTCAATTCATGCATATGCATTAGTTTTGATATACAATATTCTGTATTTTTTTTATGTAGATGGATCCGGGAGACTCAGGCGTAGGCGAGGACCCACATTAGTCCGTGATGTGTGGCAGTTACCTGAGGGTGAGAGGATAGTGATAGAGTGCAACAAGCTAGGGCAGCCTATTAAGAAAGCTGCTAGCTTGTTGACTAGCTTTTTGGGGACAGTAGCACGCCGTGGTCAGCTATGTCCCCTGAATTATTCAAAGTGGAACAACATGCTTCCTGCATATAAAATAGAAATGCTATGAGTTGTGCAGGTAAAAAAATTAATATATTATTTTATATCTTAGGCTTTTAACAATTGAATTGTTTATTTCATTTAATATTTATTTTATTGTTTAATTAAATTGTAGAGCAAGTTCGTTCTTCCTTTAGATTCATCTGATTTTGTGCTTAAGTCTCTCAATCACAAGTGGAAAGAATATAGGGCGAAGTTGAAGAGAGACTACAAGCTAGAGGGTAGGACAGAGGAGCAGGTTGTAGCTACCTGTCCTCCTGATGTTCACCCTCATCAGTGGATGGAGCTGGTGCACTATTGGTTATCCGAGAGGGCACAGGTTGTGTAACATCATCAAACACTTCGAAATTTATTAATTTTCACTTGTTATAATTATATTTATACAATATATAACATTATTTTAATTTTATTTTGCATACGTATTCTGATATTGGTAGAGCTGCACGAGCTGCTCAGTCTGTTCCTCACACAGCGGGGTCCAAGAGTTATGCACGGCTCAGGCATGAGTTTGTATGTTTCTCATCCCATAATACTTTTAGTATACTTTTAGTTTTAACATCATGTATCATGCATGTGCCATGTATAATGGTACGGGGATATAAGATGTGTTATTTTGAATTTTTTTGTAATATTTATTCTTTATTTAGGCTGATCAGCAAGGGAGGGAGCCTGGTGAGGTGGAGTTCTATCGGATGACTCACGTTCACCAGGATGGTAGTTTTGTTCGGGACGAGTCCAGAGATATATATGTATTTTTTTATTTATGTTATATTATGATTTATATTTTTATTTTTATTAAGTATTAATATATGTGTTTTTTGTAAAATATAGAATAGGGCTACCTCTATGATATCCGAGCGTGCTGGCGAGGGTTCATCATCTACACAGAGCAGTCGCATCGAGGTCGAGGTATTCTCGGAGTTGATGGGACCAGAGCATCCTGGACGAGTGAGGGGTTATGAGATTGGAGTTACCCCTACTCAGTTATCTGAGGTGCGTAGATATACTCGGGATACTAGAGAGAGTCATGATCAGTTACATGTTCGTCAGCACCAGGAGGAGATAGCAGAGCTCCGACAGACACATGATGCACACAGAGCAGAGATGCAGACCATTAGGTCTCAGCTAGAGCATGTTACATCTGTGCTGTATATGTTCATGTCATCTCAGGTAAGTAATTATTTATTAATTTTGTATGTATCTAATAATTTAGAATATATATAATGTATGTATTATAATTCCTGATGTATATCTTGCAGGTTCCTGGTGCATCTGCGAGCCGCAGACCTGACGACGACCAGCCTCCCACGGATCAGTGATGCTAGATGGTTTTTTTATTATTTATGTATGTCTTTTTGTTTATTTGAACTTGGATTGATATGTTTATATATATATATATAACTTTTTATATTTGGTTTGTATTTGTGTTTGTGTATGTTGGATGTGATATGTGATACAGGTTTGAATATTTTCATTTGTTTGTGTATGTTGGATGTAATACAGGTTTGAATGTTTCATTTTCATAATGTATACAGGTTATGGGTTTGTATATATGGCTGTTTATTTTTTAAAAAAAAATAAAATCTACCGACGCTTTAAAGCGTCGCTAGGTTTGGACCTGGCGACGCTTTAAAGCATCGCTATACCTGGAACTGGCGACGCTTTAAAGCGTCGCTAGGTTGGAAATTGGCGATGCTTTAAAGCGTCACTAGGGTTTAGTCTAGCGACGCTTTAAAGCGTCGCTATACCTGGAACTGGTGATGCTTTAAAGCGTCGCTAGGGTTTAGTCTAGCGATGCTTTAAAGCGTCGCTAAAACTGGAACTGGCGATGCTTTAAAGCGTCGCTAGGATTTAGTCTAGCGATGCTTTAAAGCGTCGCTATAACTGGAACTGGCAATGCTTTAAAGCATCGCTAGGTTTTAGTCTAGCGATGCTTTAAAGCGTCGCTAAAATTGAAACTGGCGATGCTTTAAAGCATCGGTAAATAAAAATTTAGCGATGCTTTAAAGCGTCGGCAAATGCCGACGCTTTTTTCAAGCATCGGCAGGTTGCGTCCCAACGCTTACATAGGCGACGCTTTAGCGACGCTTTACAAAATGTCAGGAGATTATTTAGCGACGCTTAAAAGCATCGGGAAAGGTCAAAAAAAACATCGCTAAAGCCCAGATTCACTGTAGTGATCTCTATGTGCAGCCCTAGTCCTAACACCATGAGAAGGATCACCAATAATTAAATCTTTAGGATGTGAAGTTATGTACCTCCATTCCTTTGGTAAATCAGTATGATCCTTACTTACCACTTCATTTCCATCTTGCATTGGCTTGTCTTGTAAGCTTAGATCTTCCATTTCCTTTTGTAGTGTACCCGCATCATTGTCTATACACTCATCTTTTTTAGATGGTGAGGGATTAGCTTCATCAAAGACAACAAGAATTAACTCTTCTACAGTAACAGTTCTTTTATTAAATACTCTATATGCTTTGCTGTGTAGTGAATAACCAAGGAATATAGATTCATCAGATTTTGCATCAAATTTTCCTATGTTATCTTTACCATTATTCAACACAAAGCATTTACACCCAAAAACATGAAAGTAGTTAATATTTGGTTTTCTTCCATTCCAAAGCTCATAGGAGGTTTTCTTTGAAATTGGGAGTATTAAAACTCAATTTAAAATGTAACAGGAAATGTTCACTGCTTCTACCCAAAAGTATCTTGGAAGATTACCTTCACACAACATGGTTTGGACCATTTCTTCCAAAGTCTTATTCTTTATCTCTACAATACCATTTTGTTATGGTGTTCTAGGAGTGGAGATGTTGTGATCAATGTCATGCTCAGTGCAATATTCATCAAAAATTAATTTTGAAATTCAGTTCCATGATCACTTCTTATAAAAATAATTGAAAGATTTTTCTTATTTGAAACTTTCTTATGAAATTTTCGAAATACATCAAAGGTTTTATCTTTATGTGCAATAAATAATATCCATGTGAATCTAGAAAAATCATCTACAATCATAAGGCCATATTTCATACCTCCTAGGCTTGTGGTCCTAGTTGGTCCAAATAAGTCCATGTGAAGTAGCTCAAGGGGTCTAGTAATTGAAATAATATTTTTTAATTTAAAACTTTTCCTAGTTTGTTTGTCTAATTGATAAGCATCACATACATAATCAAGATCAACTTTAAAATGTGGCAAACCTCTAACTAGATTCTTTGAAATTAATTTGGCAATGGTATGCATGCTAGCATGACCTAATCGTCTATACCATAATAAATAAGACTCCTTGGTCTTAGCATTCATTGCTACTAGGCTGGAACTACTAGTTATGGCTAAATCATTTAGATCTACCACATAAATGTTTCCAAGTCTATGACCAATGAATTTGTTGCTAGAGTCAAGAGAGTTAGTTACTATATACATAGATGATTCAAAGATAACCTTGAAGCCTTTATCACAAAATTGACTAATACTTAATAAATTATGCTGCAATTTATCTACTAGCAGCACATCTTCAATAAAAGTACAGGGGGTTATTTTGATATTACCAATTCTGATTATTTTTCTCTTGCCATTATCACCAAAAGTAACCAATCCTCTTTTCATTTGTAGGGTGATGAACTGATCTTTGTCACCCGTCATATTCCTTGAATAGCCATTATCAAGATACCATCTTTTTTTTAATTATGGGCTGCAAGACAATCCTGCAAAACAATCAAGGAGTGATTTTAGGTATCCAAGCTAACTTAGGTCCTTTCGAGTTAACAAAATTGGTTCCTTTTGGAACCCAAACAGTTCTATATTTCAATGCATCAATTTTGGAATATTTCAAGAAATTACATTAATGAGATATACGTCCAAATCTTTGACATGCATAGCAAATAATTTTATCATATTTGAACGATGCATGCTTTGAAGCTTTAAGAAATGTAGAAATGAATATGTTCGATTCGAATGATTTTTTAGCAGAATTTTTAGGAACATACTTCAAGCCATTTGAAATAGAATTTGATGGAAAAGCATTTTGTAATTTTGTTTTTGAAGCTGAAGCTTTTAAAGATACAAATTTTGTTGCTAAAATTCCTTTAGCATTTAAAGCATTAAATCCAATTCCAGCTTTGCTTTTTGAATCTCTTTATTCTTTTAGAATTAGCTCAAGCTTATTGGAACTCTAAGTAAGTTTTTCTTCTAAAGGCTTAAGCTTTTCTGCCTCCTTTTTCAAATCAATGTTTTCGGCAACTAAAACTTTGTTCGACTCATTTAAAACATTCTTTTCATTTTTCAAAGCAATAACATTATCAGAAAAGACATTTAGTTATTTTTGCAAAATGTTATTCTTTTTAAAAATTTCATCCTTGTCTTTTAGTAATAAATCATTTTGTTTCTTCCAGGATTTAATTTTAACCCCAGCTTTCTTGAATTTAATAAGCAAATCATGAAATGCATAATTCAATTCATCATAAGCAAATTTAGTTTGAAGCTCAGGGAATGATACCTCATTCTCAAGACCCATTAGACACAAGTTCGCTATTTTCATGGTCTCTTCTTCTTCGATAGATGTGGACGCTTCGTTGTCGCTCCATGTCACTACCATAGCTCTCTTTTTCTTTTTCTTGAATCCCTTTTTTAGCAATGGATAATCCGGTCAAATGTGCCCTGGTTTTTTGCATTCGTAGCAGACGGGCAGTTCTTTTTCCTTTTCTTTTTCCTTGTCCCTTTCTTTGCTGAATTCTTTGTTCTTGTAAAATTTTCTATAATTTATTCCTTTTTGTCTTTCCAAGAACTTCTTGAATCTCCTAACGACCATGGCATCATCTTCATCTTCCATGTCGCTTTCAGTAGAGGAGCATTCTTCTTCCGATTCACCATCCTTTCTTGAATCCATAGCAGCTTTGAAGGCAATAGACTTCTTCTTCTTTTGATCATCCTCAATTCTGTGCTGCATGATCAGTTCATGTGTGATGAGAGATCTTAGTAGTTCATCCAGCAGTAAGGTATTCAAATATTTCACTTCCTGGATAGCGGTCATTTTTGGATCCCATTTATCCGGAAGAGATCTTAAGATCTTCTGTACAAGGTCTGCATTTGAATATACCCTACCAACACTTTTTAAGCCATTAATAATATCAGTGAACGTGAAAACATAGCAGAGATTGTTTCATTAGGTTCCATTTTGAATAATTTATAACTATGCACAAGAAGATTAATTTTTGAAGACTTCACTTGAGAAGTTCCTCCGTGGGTCACCTCAAGTTTATTCCAAATTTTCTTTATCGAGGAACAAATAAAAATTCGATTAAACTCATTACTATCCAAAGCATAATACAGCAAGTTCATTACTTTGGCATTTAACTCACCCATTTTCATATCGTGTTCATCCAAATCCTCTTCAGGTTTTGGAACGTCCACTCCATCAATTTTAATCATGGAGATATAAGGACCCTTTAGAATGACCTTCCACAACTGAAAATCAACTGCTTGAACATAAATTTTCATTCTAGCTTTCTAGTATGCATAATTTGTGCCAGTGAAGAGTGGAGGTCTACTGGTTGATTGGCCTTTAGCCAAGGATGTACTCATTGGATGAGCCATCAATCTTTACTTTTATGTAATCAAAGACACTGCTCTGATACCAGTTGTTGCCCAAGAGGGGGGTGAATTGGGAATTTAAAAAATTTAAGCAGATAATGTGCACTTAAAAATTCCTTCTGGAGTGTTAGGTGCTGTGGCAAAATAATAACTTGTAGAAGCTAAAGATGATCAAAGAACCACAACACAAACACATATAAATTTATACTAGTTCGGAACAACCCAGCTCCTACGTCTACTATCCAAGATACTACTTGGAATTTTTACTATATTCACACATTTTTACTATATTCACACCCAAATACAGTAGGATCACTTTACAAGATCACAATCCAAAATCTCTGCTCTTTGATTTTAACGGGATCACCAAAGAAAACCCAACACCCTTTGGTTTTAAACAAGATCACCAAAGAAACCCAACTTGGTTTTCATAGGATCACCAAGAACCTAATCCTTGGTTTTTATCAAAGGCTCACCAAGAACCTATTTAGTTTTTTCAAACAGGCTCACCAATGACCCAAATAATTCAAGAATGAATCAAAATAAATGCAACAATAATGATAAACGTTAGTTATCAGATAGTTGCTGGTGCAGCTTGAGAGAAGTCTACTTGAATGTGCTTCAATGTGCTTTAATTGCTTCAGTGGATTCTTTCCAAAGTGCTTCAAGCTTCCGATCAGAGTTGGTGAAGACTTGAAGACTGACTTGAATGCACTTTGTGCTCTCTTGCTTGGTGGTTGGTTGGATATTCAATAAACCCATAAAACTTTGAGGAACTTTCTTACTCTTCTTTTTTATTTCTTCAATAAAGTTCAAATCCCTCAAATATAAGGTCTTCCATCACACCAAGGTAGTTTGAGATGATGTAGACTATTAGGATATGACATATGACCGTTGGAGCACCTTTTGGCATTCAAAAAGAAATTCTAGAACTAGCCGTTATGTATCTGGAAATGATATTCGAGTCGGCTCAAATTCTTCGAGTCGGCTCGGATCCTTTGAGTCGATAGGTCGAGTCACCAATTCTTTAGTGCAGTCGGCTCTTTACTCAAGGTGCATAAACTTCACTCTGAATGAGTTGGCTCTTGATAGCTCGGGTTGGCTCGAACTTCTATGTTGAACACCTTGAACTCAAGGGGTCGGCTCGCTTGAATTTAGGTCGACTCTTCTTCTCAAAATCAAAAATCTTTACTCTGGAGGAGTCGACTCATTGTAGATCAGGTCGGCTCACTTCACTAGGTCTTCAAAATTTGGTTTGGTAGAGTCAGCTCGTTGTTATTCGGGTCGGCTCGCCTGGCTTATTCTCAGAATACTTCAAAACTGGACTCTAGAAGAGTCGGCTCGAACTTATTCAAGTTGACTCGGATTCACTAGAGTCGACTCAATTTCCTTCGAGTCAGCTCGAATTGCTGCGTGCCAGAATCCTTGTTGTGTGCCATGAGGTAGAGTCGGCTCTTTTGAGGTTGGGTCGGCTCGAGTGACTTCTACAAGATTTTTATAATTAAACTTCAAGAAGACTCTCACCAACACTCTTATACATTTGATACAAACCAACTCAAAATAGATTTAAGGCACGGCACACATATAGAAGTAACCCTTTTTCATGATTTTTCTTAACTTGTTCATTAGGTTCTTCTTTACAAAATCAGATTACAATACAACTCAAAACAAGAAGTAAAGATATAGGAGTTAAAGTTTGAACAAATAAATTATCCTACAAAAACTTGTAAATCACTTAAAGAGTTGTTAGAAATAAATGTGCATGCTCTAATGTTTGGTTATCATCAAAATCACTTATGGAGTCAATAATCTCTCCCTTTTTTATGATGACAAAACACTAGGCATTAAAAAGTAAGATAAAACTTTATATTTACAAATTTACTTGTATACTTGTATTTGCAAGAGTGTATGAACAAGTAAAAAGAATTGACTTTAATTAGTGTCAAACTATGGAAGGAGAATTAAAGCGTTAGTGATAAGGAATTAGAGTAGTATGAAATAATCTCTCCCTCAATAAAATACTCCATGTTTTGACACACTTTTCATGCAAGTTCAAAGCCCAAAAGTTTCAACGAGAACTTTAAGTATCAAAGCTTAAAACATTATGTAACAGGGTTAACACATTTAAAACATTGTATATCAGAGCTTATTGTATGTCAGAGCTTGAAATGATTTTTATACATTAAAGCATATTGTGTTTCAAGTACCAGAGTATAATCAGATAGATTTTATCCTTTTCAAACTTTATGTATCAGAGCAAAAATAAAAACATCCTATCCTTTTCATGCAATATCTTCATAAATTTCTTCCCCTTTTTGTCAATCACTCAAAAAGGTGAAGATAGAATAAAGCCCAGATTTTAAAATAGAATGAAAACATATTTAAAATTTGTTTGAGATAATTTCACTTTCTCATATTCATCTTGATATTCTAATTAAAAAATCAAACATTGTATGAGCGAAATATGAACTTTCATTATAAAAGCACAAGAGTAATTCAAGAGACAAAATTCAAACTTTCATTTCATTTCAATCAGAGATTGACAATATAAAGTACAAAATGAAAGAAAGTACATCTAGTCGGTGTCTATGTCTACTCTAGGGTTAGTAGATCGACCAGGAATTTGGATGCCCGGAGGCATAAAAGCAATTGTGTCAGGATCTAACACATCTGATGGTGGAGTAGTATAGAATCCGTTGAGCCTAAAATGAGGAGCTGGTTGTCTGGGATGAGCAGAGTGACCAGCAAAAGATGAGGGTTAAGGCCTAGGTCTAGAAGAAATAGGAGTAGGATCCAGTGATGCTGAAGGAGGTACACTCTGAGTAGCTTGAAGGTCTTCAACTTTAGTCATCAGCTTCCACAAAAAACTGTTAATTATTTTCAATTCAGCTTCAATTTTCTTTAAATTCTTGGAAGCAATCAGTATTTCTATTGAGACTCTTATTTTTCCAACTTCCTTCTGCATTGAAAGAACTTCAGAGGCTTGTACATTTGCAAATGCTTCGGCTGATCCTCTTAGCCTTCCTAGTTCACCTCTGAGAATCCCAAAATCTTCTGTGTAGTTGTCCTCACCTTTTAGTCTTCTCTCTATATCTCCTATACCCATTTTCACATAATTCAATTCCTCCCTAACTCATCAAAACTTTGATCCATTTTTGCTTTCAGATCATCAATCATGGATCCGAAGGAATTTAACAAACTTTTGCAAATTTATTAAGCTGCTCTGTGATATCAACATGATGGACAGTAGAGGGTTCTAGAGCAGTAGCAAGAGCAGGTTCAAGAGCAGTAGTAGGAGCAGGTTCAAGTATTAGAGTATCAGAAGGAGTAGGAGGAGCAATAGGAGTAAAGTCTGGTATGAATGCATCAAAAGCTATTTGATCTGGTGAACCTTGCAGTGGCTGAGGCTCAGGGATTGGAATTGAGGTGCCTTCACCAATTTCCATCTTAACCTGTTCTTCTTCTGGTTCTTCAGTGACTGGTGCTTCAGATTTCTTCTTCCAAGTCCCCTTGGATAGCAAGTAACCCATCCTGTGTAAGGTTTTAGCTGTATAAGTGTCAGTGTGTAGGAGGGATTTACTATCTTCTCCTGATAGATCAATATTTGTAGCCTAGAAGAAAAGAGTAAGAATCATCCCATAAGGCAAACATGACTTCACCTTTCTTTCAGCTTCCTTCATCTGACTTATCATTATAGCAGGAAGATAGATTTTATCTCCATTTATCAGTAACTCCATAAGACATAGGTCGCGCTCACTCACCCAGTCAAATTGACCTATCCTGGGAAGAAATATCCGACTTATGAAGCTGTGAAGCAGCTTCATTTCAATGGATAAGGAGCTAGCTTTAAGGATTCCAATCTTATCAACATCAGTCTACTCTAGTATAGTCTGTAAAGCAATTGTCCTACCCTTTATAACTAAATACTCTGTACCTTCAAATGGCATTTCCAGGGTATTTCCAAGTAGTTCTTCTGAGATAATGATCCTTTTCCCTTTGACCAGAGACTCAATGTGATTTTCTCCAAATCTCATGTTCTCATAAAATGTTCTGACCATATTTGGATAAGTTTTAATGTCCAAAGAACACATATTTTGCCGGTCCTAATTTTCGATTAAATCCCCAACTATAAACCCTATTTCCTTAAGGAATTCAAATAAAATTCTTCTACTTGTTGTTACAGGCCGCATACCCAAGGAAATTTATTGAATTGGAGAGATGGAGCTCGGTTCATTAGTCGGTTGAGGAGAAACTTGAGAAGAGCTATCTTCACGGTATTTGGTTCTTCTTTCCTATGGAGCTTCCTCGGTTTTCCATCAAGACTTCTTCCCCACTGCCCTTTTTTGAGCCATCCCACAAGCACATTGAGATCAGAAGGAGTTTTGGAAGGATGGAGTTTTTGGAAAGGTTCCTCGGAGGGAAAGAATGTAGAGTCAAAGATAGAAAAGTAAATGAAAAACCCTACGACTCGAACTAAAAAGAGACGGCTTGACATCCGAGCCGGCTCGCTCAAGGTGAGTTCTTCTCGAGTCGACTCGAGCAGAGGGAGCACAAAACATTAAGTGAATAAAAAAAAAATTCACAAGGAGAATAATTTTGAATTTAAATGGAGCAAGGAGGTTGTTTAGATGATATTTCCTTAAGTTTGATGGAAAATAGGTTGAGGTTTCTAAAGAGGGTTACACAAACCTAATTCACATCTATTCATTGCAAATCTATCAAAATTTAAAGGTTTAGTAAAAATGTCAGCAAGTTGGTTTTCAGTTGGCACGAAATCTAGTTCAATGTCACCATTCAAAACATGATCTCTTATAAAATGGTGCCTAATTTTAATGTGCTTAGTTCTTGAATGCTGAATAGGATTTTTAGTCAAATTAATGGTACTTGTGTTATCACATTTAATTAGAATTTTAGACTGAGTAACACTAAAATCTTCTAGTTGTTGTTTAATCCAAAGCACTTGAGCACAACAGCTACCAGCAGCAACGTACTCGGCCTCAGCAGTGGACAATGCTACGCAGTTTTATTTCTTACAGTGCCATGAAATTAAATTCAACCCTAGAAATTGGCATATTTCACTAGTGCTCTTTCTATCAATTTTGCAACCAGCATAGTCAGCATCCGAAAATCCAATTAAATTTAAAGATGATTCTTTAGAATACAAAAGACCTAAATTACTTGTACCTTTTAGATGCTTGATAATTCTTTTAACAGCAAGCATATGTGTTTCTTTAGGATTACATTGAAATCTAGCACAAACACATACACTGTACAAGATATCCAGTCTACTAGCAGTCAAATATAATAGGGATCTGATTATACCTCTATATAGCTTTTGATCAACATTAGATCTATTTTCATCTTTGTCTAGCTTGCAAGTAGGGCTCATAGGTGTGCTAGCTTCTTTGCTTGTTTCCATGCCAAACTTCTTGATTATTTCTTTAATATACTTGGCTTGGCTTATAAAGATGCCTTCCTTCATTTGTTTAACTTGTAATCCAAGGAAGTAGTTGAGTTCACCCATAAGGGTCATTTCAAACTCACCCTGCATCAACTTAGCAAATTCTCCACAAAGATTTTCATTAGTTATACCAAAAATAATATCATCAACGTAAATTTGTACAACTAACATGTCATTCCCTTTGTTCTTAATGAAAAGAGTTTTGTTAACATTTTCTCTTTTAAAATCATTTTCAAGTAAAAATTTGCTTACTCTATCATACTAAGCCCAAGGTGCTTATTTCAAGCCATATAAAGCTTTATTTAGTTTAAACACATGATTTGGAAAAACATGATTTTAAAAATCCGGTGGTTGTTCTACAAAAATTTGTTTAGAAATAAATCCATTTAGAAAAGCACTTTTGACATCCATTTGGAATAGTTTAAAATTCACGTAGCAAGCAAATGCAGGAAGTAATCTAATGACCTCAAGTCTTGCTATAGGAGCATAAGTTTCATCAAAATCTATTCCTTCTTCTTGGTTGTACCCTTTAGCTACCAACCTTGCTTTATTTCTCATAACCTTATCATTCTCATCTAGTTTATTCCTATAGACCCATTTGGTTCCTATGATGGGATAGTCTAGAGATTTATTAACTAAAGTCCAAATATTATTTCTTTCAATCTGATTTAATTCATCATGCATGGCCATCATCCAGTTTGGATCAGTTTTAGCTTCTTCTAAACTGTGTGGTTTAATTTATGAGACAAAGGCTAGGTAGTCATGTGCATCTCTATGTACAGCCCTAGTCCTAACACCATGAGAAGGATCACCAATAATTAAATCTTTAGGATGTAAAGTAGCGTACCTCCATTTCTCTGGTAAATCAGTATGATCCTTACTTAACACTTCATTTCCATCTTCCGTTGGCTTGTCTTGTAAGCTTAGATCTTCCATTTCCTTTTGTAGTGTACCTGCATCGTTGTCTATACACTCATCTTTTCTAGATGGTAAGGGATTAACTTCATCAAAGACAACATGAATTGACTCTTCTACAGTAAGAGTCCTTTTATTAAATACTCTATATGCTTTGCTATGTAGTGAATAACCAAGGAATATAGATTCATTAGATTTTGCATCAAATTTTTCTAAGTTATCTTTACCATTATTCAACACAAAGCATTTACACCCAAAAACATGAAAGTAGTTAATATTTGGTTTTCTTCCATTCCAAAGCTCATAGGGGGTTTTCTTTGAAATTGGGCATTATAAAACTCGGTTTAAAATGTAACAAGCAGTGTTCACTGCTTCTGCCTTAAAGTAACTTGGAAGATTACCTTCACACAACATGGTTCGGGCCATTTCTTCCAAAGTCCTATTCTCTCTCTACAACATCATTTTGTTGTGGTGTTCTAAGAGCGGAGAAGTTGTGATCAATACCATGTTCAGTGCAATATTCATCAAAAAATTGATTTTGAAATCTAGTTCCGTGATCACTTCTTATAGAAATAACAGAAAGATTTTTCTCATTTGAAACTTTTTTATGAAATTTTTGAAATACATCAAAGGTTCCATCTTTATATGTGATAAATAATACCCATGTGAATCTAGAAAAGTCATCTACAATCATAAGGCCATATTTCAACCTCCTAGGCTTGTGGTCCTAGTTGGTCCAAATAAGTCCATGTGAAGTAGCTCAAGGGGTCTGGTAGTTGAAATAACATTTTTTGATTTAAAACTCTCCCTAGTTTGTTTGCATAATTGACAAGCATCACATACATAATCAAGATCAACTTTAAAATGTAGCAAACCTCTAACTAGATTCTTTGAAATTAATTTGGCAATGGTATACATGCTAGCATGACCTAATCGTCTATGCCATAATAAACAAGGCTCTTGGTCTTAGCATTCATTGCTACCAGGCTAGAACTACTAGTCATGGCTAGATCATTTAGATCTACCACATAGATGTTTCCAAGTCTATGATCAATGAATTTATTGCTAGAGTCAAGAGAGTTAGTTACATACACATGATGATTCAAAGATAACCTTGAAGCCTTTATCACAAAGTTAACTGATACTTAATAAATTATGCTTCAATTTATCTACTAGCAGCACATCTTCAATAAAAGTACAGGAGGTTATTTTGATCTTACCGATTCTGATTATTTTTTCCTTGCCATTATCACCGAAAGTAACCAATTCTCCTTCTTTCATTTATAGGGTGATGAATTGATCTTTGTCACCCATCATATGCCTTCAACAGCCGCTGTCAAGATTCCATATTTTCTTCAATTTATGGGCTGCAAGACAATCCTGCAAAACAATCAATGAGTGATTTTAAGTACCCAAGCTAACTTGGGTCCTTTCGGGTTAGCAAAATTGGTTCCTTTTGAAACCTAAACAATTCTATATTTCAATGCATCATTTTTGGAATATTTCAATAAATTGCATTGATGAGATATATGCCCAAATCTATGACATGCATAGCAAATAATTTTATCATATTTGAATGATGCATGCTTTGAAGCTTTAAGAGATGCAGAAATGGATATGTTTGGTTCGAATAATTTTTTAGCAGAATTTTTAGGAACATACTTCAAGCCATTTGAAACAGAATTTGATGGAAAAGTTTTTTATAATTTTGTTTTTGAAGCTGAAGCTTTTGAAGATACAAATTTTGTTGCTAAAATTTCTTTAGCATTTAAAGCATTAAATCCAATTTTAGCTTTGCTTTTTGAATCTCTTTGTTCTTTTAGAATTAGCTCAAGCTTATTGGAATTCAAAGTAAGTTTTTCTACTAAAGGTTTAAGCTTTTCTACCTCCTTTTTCAAATCAATGTTTTTGGCAACTAAAACTTTGTTTTTCTTATTTAAAACATTCTTTTCATTTTTCAAAGCAATAACATTATCAGAAAAGACATTCAGTTCTTATGGCAAAATATTATTCTTTTCAGAAATTTCATCCTTGTCATTTAGTAATAAATCATTTTGTTTCTTCAAGAATTTAATTTTAACCCCAGCTTTCTTGAATTCAAAAGCAAATCATGAAATGCAGAATTCAATTCATCATAAGTAAATTTAGTTTGAAGCTCAAGGGATGATACCTCATTCTTAAGACCCATTAGACACAAGTTCGTTGTTTTCATGGTCTCTTCTTCTTCAGTAGATATGGACGCTTCGCTATGGCTCCATGTCACTACCAGAGCTCTCTTTTTCTTGAATTCAATAAGCAAATCATGAAATGCAAAATTCAATTCATCATAAGTAAATTTAGTTTGAAGTTCAAGGGATGATACCTCATTCTTAAGACCCATTAGACACAAGTTCATTATTTTCATGGTCTCTTCTTCTTCAGTAGATATGGATGCTTCGCTATCGCTCCACGTCACTACCAAAGCTCTCTTTTTCTTTTTCTTGAATCCCTTTTTCAGCAATGGATAATCCGGTCAAATGTGCCCTGGTTTTTTGCATTCGTAGCAGATGGGCAATTCTTTTTCCTTTTCTTTGTCCTTGTTCCTTTCTTTGATGAATTATTTGTTCTTGTGGAATTTATTATAGTTTCTTCCTTTTCATCTTTCCAAGAACTTCTTGGATCTCCTAACAACCATGGCAACATCTTCATCTTCCATGTTGCTTTCAGTAGAGGAGCATTCTTCTTCCGATTCACCATCCTTTCTTGAATCCATAGTAGCTTTGAAGGCAATAGACTTCTTCTTCTTTTGATCATCCTCAGTTCTATGCTGCATGGTCAGTTCATGTGTAATAAGAGATCCTAGTAGTTCATCCAGCAGTAAGGTATTCAAATCTTTCGCTTCCTAGATAGCGGTCACTTTTGGATCCCATTTATCCAGAAGAGATCTTAAGATCTTCTATACAAGGTCTGCATTTGAATATACCCTGCCAACACTTTTTAAGCCATTAATAATATCAGTGAATGTGAAAACATAGCAGAGATTGTTTCATTAGATTCCATTATGAATAATTTGTAACTATGCACAAGAAGACTAATTTTTGAAGACTTCACTTGAGAAGTTCCTTTGTGGGTCACCTCAAGTTTATCCCAAATTTCCTTTACCGATGAGCAAATCAAAATTCGATTAAACTCATTACTATCCAATGCACAATACAGTAAGTTCATTGCTTTGGCATTTAACTCACCCATTTTCATGTCGTGTTTGTCCCAATCCTCTTCAGGTTTTGGAACGTCCACTCCATCAATTTTAATCATGGGGATATAAGGACCCTTTAGAATGACCTTCCATAATTGAAAATCAATTGCTTGAACATAAATTTTTATTCTAGTATGCATAATTTATGCCAGTGAAGAGTGGAGGTCTATTGGTTGATTGGCCTTCAGCTAAAGATGTATTCATTGGATGAGCCATCAATCTTTACTCTTATGTAATCAAAGACAATGCCCTGATACTAGTTGTTACCTAGGTGGCTATCCAAAAGGGGGGTGAATTGAGAATTTAAAAAATTTAAGCAGATATTATGCACTTAAAAATCCCTTCTGGAGTGTTAGGTGCTATGGCAAAATAATAACTTGCAGAAGCTAAAGATGATCAAAGAATATCAACACAAACACACATAAATTTATAGTGGTTCGAAGCAACCCAGCTCTTACGTCTACTATCCAAGATACCACTTGAAATTTTTACTATATTCACACCTAAATACAGTAGGATCACTTTACAAGATCACAATCCAAAATCTTTGCTCTTTGATTTTAACGGGATCACCAAAGAAAACCCAACACCCTTTGGTTTTAAACAAGATCATCAAAGAAACCCAACTTGGTTTTCATAGGATCACCAAGAACCTAATCCTTGGTTTTTATCAAAGGCTCACCAAGAACCTATTTAGTTTTTTCAAACAGGCTCACCAATGACCCAAATAATTCAAGAATGAATCGAAATAAATGCAACAATAATGATAAACTCTAGTTATCAGATAGTTGCTGGTGCAGCTTGAGAGAAGTCTACTTGAATGTGCTTCAATGTGCTTTAATTGCTTCAGTGGATTCTTTCCAAAGTGCTTCAAGCTTCCGATCAGAGTTGGTGAAGACTTGAAGACTGACTTGAATGCTCTTTGTGCTCTCTTGCTTGGTGGTTGGTTGGATATTCAATAAACCCCTAAAACTTTGAGGAACTTTCTTACTCTTCTTTTCAAATTCTTTAATAAAGCTCAAATCTCTCAAATATAAGGTCTTCCATGACTCCAAGGCAGTTTGAGATGTTGTAAACCATTGGGATATGACATATGATCGTTGGAGCACCTTTTGGCATTCAAAAAGAAATTATGGAACTATCTATTATGTACCTAGAAATGATATTCAAGTTGGCTCGGATCCTTCGAGTCGATAGGTCGAGTCTTTAATTTTTCGGTGCGATCGGCTCTTTGTCTTAAGGTGCAAAAACTTCACTATGGACTAGTTGGCTCTTGATAGCTCGGATCGGCTCGAACTTCTATCGTTGAACATATTGAACTCGAGGAGTCAGCTCGCTTGAATTTGGGTCGACTCTTCTTCTCAAAATCGGAAATCTTTACTCTGAAGGAGTCGGCTCGCTTCACTAGGTCTTCAAAATTTGGTCTGGCAGAGTCGGCTTGTTGTGATTCGGGTCGGCTCGCCTAGCTTGTTCTCATAATACTTCAAAAGTGGACTCTAGAAGAGTTAGCACGGACTTATTCCAGTCGACTCGGATTCACTAGACTCGACTCGGTTTCCTTCGAGTCAGCTCGAATTGTTGCGTGCTAGAATCCTTGTTACGTGCCATGAGGTATAGTCGACTCTTTTGAGGTTGGGTCAGCTCGAGTAACTTCTTCAGGATTTTTACAATTAGACTTCAAGAAGACTCTCACCAACACTCTTATACATTTGATACAAACCAACTCAAAATAGATTTAAGGCACAGCACACATATAAAAATAAACCTTTTTCATGATTTTTCTTAACTTGTTCATTGGGTTCTTCTTTACAAAATCAGATTACAACACAACTCAAAACAAGAAGTAAAGATGTAGGAGTTGAAGTTTGAACAAATAAATCATCCTACAAAAACTTGTAAATCACTTGAAGAGTTGTTAGAAATAAATGTACATGCTCCAATGTTTGGTTATCATCAAAATCACTTATGAGGTTAACACACCACCAACCTTCCTTGGTTTTGTGGGCCAACCAAGAATCTAATTGGTTTTCAAAGGCTCACCAATAACCTCCCTTGGTTTTGAAATAGGCTAACCAAGAACCCTTACAATAAATATAGTTTGAAGTAAAGAAACAATAAAAGCTTTCTAATAAAAAGCGGGTATCTCTTTGAAGCTCGCTGTTGTGATGCTTTCGACTTGATGAAGCCTCTTTAATTGCTCAAGAAGGATTGATCTTGAATGCTCTTGAAGTCTATTGAATGCTTGAAGGCTTCTTTTTGCTAGGAAGTAGTTGAACTCAATGAATATGAGTGAATGCTCTCTTTTCTTCTTTCTTGGTTATTTCTTTTTTATTTCCATGTATTTCGATTTGATTTGAATCATATAAATACCTTCCCAAGGTCTCAAATCCAATTTCTAGCCATTAGACACGAAGAACTAGATGTTGGGAGCCAAGAGGGACGAGTTTTGCATGTGAAAAACTAGTCATTAATATTCCCAGAACTCCATGTGTCGATACTTCAGGCTGTGAGTCGACACTTCAGGTTAACACTTGTACTCCTTAAGTCGACACTTAGTTCAAATATCTTCAATGTAGCTTTTTGGAACTCTCAGATGTATCGACACTTCTTCAGGTGAGTCGACACTGTAAGACGACACTTGGAATTCATGTGTCGATACTTCACTAGATGTTCAACTTCAGCAAGTTCTATAACCAAAAAATCTCAGGTCATGAGCTGACCCATATGTCGACACTTTGAGTCGACACTTCAAGTCTATGTGTTGACACTTCAGCCATGCCATCTAAATCTTTCTTTGCATACCAGCTTGAGTCGACACTTCACTATCATGTGTTGACACTTGGAGTCATGTGTCGATACTTTGAGTCGATACCTCACTGGAATTTTTCTTAAAACATCTAAACTTGTACTAAATCAAGTCTATATTGAACTCAAGTATCCATTCAAGCAATTTTCAACTATCCAAGTCTTCTTTGAATAGATATTTCATCTAAATTTGGACTTCTTCAATCAAATAATATTCGTCAAATTGATAAGCACCTTTTTCTATAAAAATACATTTCAAAGAAATCATTAGTACTCAACTTAAACTTAAACATTTTGCTTATCATCAAAATCAATAACAGAGTCAACAATCTCTTCATTTTTGATAATGACAAAACCTTTAAGTATAAATTGCATAAAAAGCTTTCAAAAAAACTTTTCAAGGTGAAAAGAGCTAATTGCAATAAATGCTGAGATATTGAAAAATATGTATTAGAGCAAGAGTATTATAATGGCTAAGAGTATCAAAGCTTGGAATATATAAGATATAAATTCATGTATCGTGATGCTCTAAAAGAAAACATACTCAGGAGAGATAAATTTAGCAATAGACTAGACTCTCCCTGAATATATGATTCGTAAAAAATTTGTAAACATCTTTTTAAACATCTAAAGAAAAGATTTGACAAGAAATTCAATTCAAAATAGATTTTCAATACAAAAGATGTATTGCTCTCCCTTACTTAATGAATGTGTAAAGAATTTTCAATTTAAGCTCAAAGAATTCTCAAAAGAATTTTCAACATAAATTTTCAAGCACATTTATACTTTAGTCATATTCTTATTACTCCCCCTTTTTATTATCATTAAAAAGGAAGGAAGGAAGAATAAGTAAGTCATTCAAGATAAAACATTGAAGTACAATATAAAAACTCATTCATTCATTCATAAACAAAGACAATGAAGTACTGAAGGAAATTAATGCATTTCATTTATTTGAATTCATAACATGAAGTACAACATAAGATTTTATTTAAAGTCAGAATTTTGTACATAAAGAGAACATCAAAACATACAAAAAGTACATAAAAGCAAACTAACTAAACATAAAAAGTATCCTAATCCTCATCCTCTGAAGATCCGATCTCTATCGATCCTGTATCAGTGAAAGAACGAGCATGGCATCACATCGATCTGAGATCACGAAGACAAGTCCTGGTCGGTCTGAAGGAGTACAATGACCATGTCCTCTATCTCGAACATATGTCCTACCTCTAGCTGAAGCAGAAGAGGTGGAGGCTATGTCATCAGCAGGAATAGAGCAGATTGGAGCGACAGTCTCTATAACTATCGGATGTGGTGTACGATCGAATGAAGGACCATAATCAAGATAATGATAGCCATGTGTGTAAAAACCTAGCTCCTGATTAAGAGAGGTTGTATGAACTAGAGGTGTATCAACTACAGGTGAATCAAAAATCGGTGTATCAGCTAAAGAAATGATAGGCGTATCAGCTGAAGAAACAGAATATGTATCTGTAATCGGTGAGTCAACAATGGGAGTATCAATAATGGGATTATCAATGATAGGTGAATCAATAATAGGTGAAAGGATAGGTATAGCAGCATGATCATCAGATCTAGATGGTGGAGTAGATAGAACAGGAGTTTGAATGGGTGAACTGAAAGGATCTTGAATGGGACTCCTAGGCAAGCTACTGTCACCTCTGCCGCTGGCTCTGACATCAAGTCTGGAAAGTTGAAACCGTCAGAGTCAGTCTTCTCATCATCATCATCATCAATATCATCCATGACTAGTGCTGAAGCAGGTTAAGGTGGAGCAGGTGAGTCGGGAACACTCCTAGAAGAGGGTATGGACAGTGCGGACAAAATAGCAGATATGCCATCACTTAATCATCTATGGCTCTCTCTCGTCTCAACAATGAAACAATCAAGTCGCTATCCAACAATCAAGATATTTGTCTCTATGTGACTGACTCTGTCCAACAAACTCTCCAAAGCTCCTGGAGCATCTGACTGAGCTGGCTAAGGCTAAGGTTAGGCTCAGACTGAAAAGCAGACTCTGGCTGTACTGCTGGCTCAGGTTGAGTCTCTGGAAGAGGTGCCTTTGAAGGTCCTGCCTCGCCAGAAAATATGTGCTCCTCCTCTGCAGCGTCATCATCTCTGTCATTAGCCTGTCCTGATACTCTGCATCTCCATTGACCTTTGAACAGTTGATATCCCATCCGATGTAGAGACCTGATATCATAGACATCAGTATATAGAAGCATCCGGAAGGGCTCATCATCAAAACTCACACCGTACTCTCTGAACAGCAGTGTCAACCCCATTCCGTAGGGTAAGCAATGTCTCTGACTCGTCGATGCCTCCGTCATCTGATGTATCATGAGTACCAGAAGGCAAACTGGAGTATGCTAAACCAAGAAGACCATCACGAGCAACTCTCTCTCAATGATGTAATCAAAATGTCTGATCTTCGGTAGAAGAATCTGGGTGACAATATGATGCAGAAATCTTATCTCGGTAGAAAGATGGGATGCAGGAATAGTGGCTTCCTCAGGCGAAATATCTAACTCAAAGATATACTGGGGTCCACTCACTTTGTCAATCTGACTGTCAACTACTGATCCGCTCAAGGGTATATCCCATACTCTACTCAATATCTCTGAAGTCACGGGGATATCTCTGTCTCAGACCTGAGCTATCCATCCATCACTACCATGGGCTAAGGATCCGTAGAACTCTCGAATAAGGCCCGGATAGTATCTCTCACTCAGAGAATAGAATAATGTCAGACCAGCATCTCTAATCCACTGACCAATCTTGAAATGCTACTGGTCGACAAAACCAAAATCCACATGGCATCCTTCGACAACCGTCTTCGAGCTCATCCGATTAGAAGCAGTGAATAGTGGTCGAACAGGTGGATTTGGAGCTACAGCTTCATGTCTTACTTTGATTCTTCTATTTTCTTCCTGATTGGATGGCCGAGGGCAACAGACAACTTATTTCCTAGGTCCCATTGCACAAAAAAGTGGTTTGGACAAGAATGGAGAAGAAACCTAGGGTTTATAAGGTTCAAAACTGAAATAGGAGAGGGAATGTCGCATAATCTAGACCAAAAACCATCCAAAATGAAGAATCGAGGAGGTTTAAGCTAAGATTGAAGGGAAGGAATAGTTTGGAAGGAGTTAGGGCATGTGTCGGCTCGAGTGGGGAGGAGAAATGGAAGGAAAAAAACACTTCGATTCACCCTTAACCTCAATCTACAGCCGTTCATGTGTCGACTCACGAATGTGTCGACACATTCAGGTGTCGACACATGCATGTGTCGACACATCGACTTAAAATCGAAAATCTAGACATATTGACTTAAAACCAAAAATCTAGCGAATGAAGCGCAGATCAAAATCAAGAGAAATACAATGAAATTCAATAAGATTAATGTCAAATTTTATCTATTTTGAGTCAAAGATTGGAAGATTTTAATCAAAAGGATTAATGATCCTGAGTTCTCTTCTAATCATACTGAACCGATCTTCTTGGAGAGGCTTAAGTAAAATATCAGCTAATTGCAATTCAGTACAAATAAATTCAAGCACAATATCATTATTTTCAACATGATCTCTAATAAATTGATGTCTAATTTTAATGTGTTTACTTCTACAATATTGAACAGGATTTTTAGTCAAGCAAATAGCACTGGTATTATCATATTTTATAGGTATACTAGTTAACTTGATTTCAAAATCTTCAAGTTGTTGCTTAATCTACAAGATTTGAGCACAACAACTTCCTGCTGCAATATACTCAGCTTCAGCTGTGGATAGTGCAACTGAAGTTTGTTTCTTGCTAAACCAAGAGATTAAGTTAACTCCAAGAAATTGGCAAGTTTCACTAGTACTTTTTCTATCTAATTTACATCCAGCAAAATCAGCACCAGAATATCGAATTAATTCAGCAGATGAATCTCTAGAATACCATAAGCCAATATCAATTATACCAGATAGATATCTAATAATACGCTTAACAGCTAATAGATGTGGTTCCTTAGGTTCAGACTGATATCTAGCACACATGTATATACTAAACATTATATCTGGTCTACTAGCAGTTACGTACAATAAAGAGCAATCATACTTCTGTATAATTTTTGATCTACAGATTTACCATGCTCATCTTTATCAAGTTTACAAGAGAGGCTCATAGGTGTACCTATTGACTTAGTAGTCTCCATCCCAAACTTCTTTAGAATTCCGCTTGTATACTTAGCTTGGTTGATGAAGATTCAATCTTTAGTTTGCTTGATTTGGAGTCCGAGAAAGAAATTGAGTTCTCCTATCATGCTCATCTCGAACTCACCCTGCATTAGCTTAGCAAACTCTTGGCAAAGAATCTTTTTAGTAGCACTGAAAATAATATCATCATCATAGATTTACACTACTAGTAAGTCATTATCTTTCTTCTTTAGAAATAAAGTTTTATCAACATGGCCTCTAGAGAATTCATTTTCAATCAAAAATTTGCTGAGCCTTTCATACCATGATCGGGGTACTTGCTTTAAACCATAAAGTGCCTTATGCAATTTAAAAACAAAATCAGGATATGCGTGATTTTCAAATCCAGGTGGTTGTTCAACAAAAACTTCTTCTGTTATAAAACCATTTAGAAAAGTACTTTTAACATCCATTTGAAAGAGTTTGAAATTCATAAAACAAGCAAATGCTAATAGTAGTCTAATTGCTTCAAGTCTGGCAACAGGAGCAAAAGTTTCATCAAAATCAATTCCTTCCTCCTGATTGTAGCCTTTGGCAACTAGCCTAGCTTTATTTCTAACAACAATTCCATTTTCATCTAACTTATTTATAGACACCAATTTAGGACCAATAATAGAAACATTAGATGGTCTTTCTATTAATGTACAAACATTATTTCTATCAAACTAAATTAATTCATCTTGCATAGCATTTATCCAGTTAGAGTCTTTTTCAGCATCTTCAAAATATTTAGGCTCTACTTGAGAAACAAATGCTATATAATCACATTCATTTCTAATTGAGGCTCGAGTTCTTACTCCTTTAGATGGATCACCTAGGATTAATTCCTTATAATATCCATGAGCATACCTCCACTCCTTAAATAGATCTTGGTGCTTTGGAGTGTCTTCACCTTTCTCATTTTTGTCTTGATCTTCTTCACTTTGCTGAGAGGGTTGATCATTCAATGTCAACTTTTGAAGCTTATTAGCACCTACACATGCATTAGAAGTATCCTCTTTTCTAGAAGATTTGTTAGCAAACTCTTCAAAAATAACATGTACAGACTCCTCTACAACTAAGATTCTTTTATTAAAAACTCTGTATGCCCTGCTTGATGTAGAGTATCATAAAAAGATACCTTTATCAGACTTAGCATCAAATTTTCTAAGATTGTCTTTGCCATTATTTAAGATAAAATATTGATAACCAAAAACTCGAAAATATTTTAAAGTTGGTTTTCTTTGATTTCAAAGTTCACAATGAGTTTTCTTTAAAATAGGACGGATTAAAACTCGATTCAAAATATAACATGCAGTCTTATAGCTTCAGCCCAAAAATATCTTGGTAAATCATTTCCACAAAGCATAGTGTGTGCCATTTAATCTAAAGTACAATTTTTTCTTTCTACTACCCCATTCTACTGAGATGTACTAGGTGCAGAAAAATTGTGTTCTATACCTTTCTCACTACAAAAGCTTTCAAAGTCCTAATTTTCAAATTCAGAACCATGATTACTATGTATGCAAATAACTGAAACACCTTTTTCATTTGAATTTTTTGGATAAAACTTTACAAATGCAAAAAATGATTCATCTTTATGAGCAAAAAGAAAATCCAAGTAAATCTTGAAAAATCATCCACTATAACCAATCCATATCTCTTGCCTCCTAGACTGGATGTTCTAGTTGGTCCAAAGAGATCCATATGAAGTAGTTCTAGTAGCCAACTAGTAGTAACAAAATATTTAAGTTTGAAAGAAGTTTTAACTTGTTTTCCAAATTGACATGCTTGGCAAACTCTATCTTTTTCAAAACTAAGTTCCGGTAAATCTCTTATTAAATTCTTTTTGTAAAGTTTTGAAAGTAGATATATATTAGCATGTCCTAGCTTTCTATGCCAAAGCCAACTAGAAATTTATATCCTTAGTGCTTCGTTGACCTCTTGATAATTTAGTTATCCCTTTTGAATATAAATCTTGGGATCTCTAGTCAACTAGGTTGGGTATTCACTATAAAGATTAATTTGTTATAGGCTTTAAATCCATTCCCCTCAATAAATAATTTACTTGATCTCTCGGTAAACCTTTTGTCAATGGATACATAAGATTTTTCTTTGACTGAATGTAGTCAATAAAGAATATTCCATTTTTAAGTAATTACTTAATGGTATAATGTCTGCAATGCATATGTCTAGACTTACCATTATACATCTTATTCTGTGCTCTGCAAATGACTGATTGATTATCACAATGGATACATATTGCAGACATAGGTTTAGACCAACATGGAATATTCTCCAAAAAATTTTGAAGCCATTCTGCTTCTTATCTAGCTTTATCTAAAGTAATAAACTCTGATTTCATGGTGGACCGAGCTATACAAGTTTGTTTTCAGAATTTCCATGACACTGCACCTCCTCCAAGGGTAAACACATATCCACTAGTAGATTTAGTGTTTCTGAAGAAGATATCCAGTTAGCATCACTATATCCTTCTAGTATAGCTGGATATGTTATATAATGTAATCTAGAATTTAGGGTACATTGTAGTATTGTAATACCCTTACTAATGCTATCAAATGATTTGGACCTAGATTACTAGTAAATCTACTTAACTTATTGATAGCATATGCTATGTTAGGACGGGTGTAATTCATGACATACAATAAACTACCAATTATATGAGAATATTCTAATTGTGATATGAGTTGCCCAGTTTGCTTAGCAAGATGTAGATTAATATCTACAGGTGCTCTAAGTGGACTGGTATCATATTTATTGAATTTATCTAATATTTTCTCAATATAGTGAGATTGAGATAATATTTTTTCATCAGACATTCTAGTGATTTTAATTATGAGTATAACGTCTGCGATACCCATATCTTTCATATCAAAATGTTTAATTAACATTTTTTTTGTTTGTTTAATCATATCAGTATCACTATCTATGATTAACAAATCATCCAAATAAGCAGACTAAAATATACCCTTTAGATAGGGTTTTGGCATATACACATTTATCACATTCATTGATTTTGAATTCACTAGACAACATGACATTGTCAAATTTTATATGCCATTACTTAGGTGCTTGTTTTAATTCATATAAGGATTTCACAAGTCTACACACCTTCTTTTCTTTGCTTGGAATGACAAACCCTTCATATTGTTCCATATAAACTTCTTCCTGTAATTTACAATTTAGAAAAGCTATTTTAAAATCTATTTGATGTATTTCAAGATTGTTAATAGCTGCAATAGCGATTAACATTCTTATAGATGTTATCCTTATTACAGATGAATAAGTATCAAAGAAGTCTAGACCTTTTTGTTCAAAGTCTTTAGCTACTAATCTGACTTTATACTTATCAATTGATCTATCAGCCTATAACTTTTTCTTGAAAATCCATTTACACCCCAAAGACTTCATACCTAATGGTAAATCTACTAATTTTCATGTATGATTATGCATGATGGACTCAATTTTGCTATTAATAGCTTCTTTCCAAAATAGTACTTCTGGTATATATATTGCCTCTTTGAATGTCTGAGGTACATTTTCTATTATGTATGTAATATAATCATGACCAAAAGATTTTATAATTTTAAGTCTTTTACTACGTCTAGATTCATCTTTAGGATGTTTTTTCTGATGACTACTACTTGCCATATTATCATCAGTTCTTTTATTTAAACTTATAACATATATCCCTTTATAAGGAAATATTTCTTCAAAAAATGATGTATTTCTTGATTCCATCATCGTATTTTCCTATATATCATATATATCTGATTTATATACAAGAAAGCGATATGTACTACTATTTTGTGCATAACCAATGAAAATACAATCAACAGTTTTAGATCCTATTTTGACCTTTTTGGGATCTAGAATAGCTACTTTAGCTAAACACCCCCACACTCTTAGATAATTATAAGAAGGCTTTTTACCTTTCCATAACTCATATGGAGTAATGTCCTTCCTTTTAAGAGGTATTTTGTTAAGAATATGATTAGCCGAGATAATTGCTTCTCCCCATAAATTCTGTGGTGTATCAGAATTTATCAACATGGCATTCATCATTTCTTTCAATGTTCGATTTTTGCGTTCAGCAATTTTATTAGATTGAGATGAATAAGGAGCTGTAGTTTAATAAATAATGTCATGTTATTGACAAAAGTCATTAAACGGTGCATCATTTTCTCCACCTCTATCACTCCTTATAGCCTTGATCTTTTTACTAAGCCAATTTATAACCTCATTCTTATAACATTTAAACATATATAAAGCCTCATCTTTAGACTTTAGTAGATATACATAACAGTATCTAGTTGAATCATCAATAAATATTATAAAATACTTTGTACCTCCTCTAGATTGTACTAACTTTGAGTCACATAGATTACTGTGGATCAAATCTAGAGGTTCAGTATTCTTTTCTACTGAATGAAAAGGTGTTTTGGCTAGCTTAGCTTCAACACGTATCTCATACTTGTAATGTAGATCGATTTCATGATTTGGTAACAATTCTAAATTCATTAATTTCCATAATAAATTAAAATTCACATGACCTAATCTATCATGCCATAAATAAGAGTAGTCGACCATATAAACAGAAGAAACATCTTTATTCTTTTCAAGGTTATGGTGTACAGTCATTACATTCATCTTGAATAATCCATTATTTAAGTAAACTTTACCTAGAAAGATCCCTCCTTTAGAAAGTACAAATTTATCAGACTCAAACACCATCCTAAATCCATGTTTACTTAGGAGGGAGCCCGACACTAAATTCTTATGGATGTCAGGAACATGCAATATATCATTCAGTAGAGCTCTTTGCCAGATGTCATCTTTAGAATAATATGGCCAATTGCTTTTATCTTCGATATAGCGGAATTACCCATTAGCAGATTTCTATCTGATAGGAGTATATGATGAGAACATACTCTTATCAGAGCAAACATATCAAGTAGCTCCAGTGTCAACATACCACTCATTTGGTTTATCAACCATATTTGCTTCGAACACAACTACTGACAATATCATTTCTGACACTCCATGGGATAGGGTATCTTCAGTAGTATTGATTTCCTTCTTTTCTTTCCCCTTGAAATGATAATCCTTGAATTTGTGGCCTATTTTACCACAAATGAAGCATTTGCCTTTGAATTTCTTATGATTGTCCTTCTTCTATTTATAGCCTTCACAAGAAAACTTGCATTTCTTCTTATTGACCTTTTCTTCGATGAGGTTGGCCTTAAGCTCAGCAAGAAGTCTTCCTGTCTTCTTATCATGGCTCTTGTTGTCTTCCTCGATCCTCAGGCAGACTATCAAATCTTCAAGTCCCATCTCCTTTTGCTTACGCTTCAGGTATTTCATGATGTCTTTCCATGATGGAGGTAGCTTTTCAATTATAGCGGCTACATGGAATGACTCACTTAGAGATATCCTTTTTGCATGTATCTCATGCAGTATGATCTGCAATTCTTGAACTTGCTCCATGACGGTCTTGTAATCTACCATCTTGTAGTCAAGAAACCTACCGACCATAAATTTCTTATGACCTCCATCCTCGGTCTTGTACTTCTTGTTCAAGGATACCCACAGCTCTTTTGTTGTGCTTATACTACTGTACACATTGTACAGAGTATTCTCTAATCCATTTAGGATATAATTCTTGCATAAAAAGTTTGAGTGCTTCCATGTATCCACAATAGCGATAATTTGCTTGTCGTTCTCTCCTTCCTTCAGGACTGGTAGATCTTCATTAAGAACTCTGACTAGATTCAGAGTCATCAGATAGAACATCATCTTCTGTTGCCATCTCTTGAAATCAGTGCTGGCAAACTTCTTCAGCTTCTCGGCTTGAATAGGTGCAGCCATTGTTGCCATTACTTGAGCAGCACTTCAATACAAGAAAAATTATCTTAAGATTGTTGGTAGGTTATATGTGGCTACCTAATTGAAAAGACCAAGTCTAGAGTTACACTCTATATCCTTAAGATAATTTCATCCTGCAATGGTGCTTACGGTTTATGATGATTATCTCCCAGGATACAACGGTCTTTTTCTGGTAAAAGCAGCACTATAATTTATCAAAAATTCAAATCAGAAATGCTTTTCTCTCTTTGTATGTACTATAGCTATACTATGTTAGTCAGAGTATGCAAATGCCTAAGAGATTGCACTATAACTATACTCTGTTATTCAGAGTATACAAATGCCTAAGAGAAGGAAAGAAAAGGATTGATGGGATTAAATGAATGAGGAACAAAGACCTATTTATAGCCTTAAGATGCCTCTTGGAAGCAACTCTTTTAATATGATCGGAGGGAGTTACCGATGGTTTTTTGTAGTGAGATACGTCTTTTCTCAACAGTACCTAAAAATCTCGTGATCAATATGCCTATCGGAAGCCATGATACGCTATTTCGTACCGTGATCTAAAGATCACACGATCAGCATGCTTCTCAATGCATCATTTTATGATCTGATGGCATCCATGATCATCAGAGGAAATGTTGATCCATGAACGGATGCATGATTATGCTATCAATGCCTCCAAATGCGTGATCAGTTGTTTCATAATTTCTAAAATCCCATCATCCGAGTCAGCTTCTTGCTGCAGAGAGCATCCTGGTCGAGTTAGCTCGAACCCCTCGAGTCAACTCGGTCAGACCCCATGTTACTATTCTGTGGATCCGAGCTGGTTCGAACCACTCGAGTCGACTTGGCCAGACCACATATTACCCATTATATGGATCAAGTGCAAAGTGTGCCAACAAAGCAATCATTATGCCCTTGTCGCCCGTCGCACAACGCAGGCGTGTGCGCGTGCAAGTGATGCACATCACCTTCAAGCTCTCCACCTATGGTGAGCCTAAAATGCAAGAGCATGGGAAGAGGTTTTCTTATAAAGAACCTTACCTTTTTCTAATCTTTCTTTGTGGGACTAAAAGTTCCCATCCCAAAGAGTAGTTTCCAATCCCAAAGGATAGTTTAGAAATAAAAAATTTCTATTCACTTTTTCCAAAAATCCCCTACATGAATGAAATTTTGGACTAAGATCAAATATCAGTAAAGATGATCCCCCACAAATATAGATTTTTAAATGCAAATGAATATGCAGACACTTAAAGAGAGTAATGGAATGAAGTTGCATCAAGATAGGTAGCTTGTGGCTTTAAACCTTCTTTTGTATTTTGTTATCGAGTTTACTTGCTAAAAGTGAACATGATGTCTTGAACTTTTCAGCATTTGATGTAAACTAAGACAATAACAAACACAACTTTTTTTCGAGGGTTCTCATGGTTGTATTCATTTTGGCACTGAACAACTCCTGGTTTCATGAGTGCTTTAAAGAATTAAAGCCTTTAAAATTCTTATAGAATTGGCCCAATTAACACTCATATAGATGATTCTTATTAAGAGTATCCTGATATACCCCACATGATATTCATGTCATAAGAATCATTAAAAGCTATGCTTATCCTCGTACCTTTAGCAGTCAACACTGATTATCATAGGAATGAGTAGGAATTTACATCCTTAGTGCTTCGTTGACCTCTTCATAATTTAGTTATCCCTTTTGAACCTAGATCTTGAGATCTCCAATCAACTAGGTTGGGTATCCACTATGAAGATTAATTTGTTATAGGCTTTAAACCCATTCTCTTCGATAAATAATTTACTTGATCTCTCGGTAAACCTTTTGTCAATGGATCCACAAGATTTTTCTTTGACTGAATGTAGTCAATAAAGATTATTCCATTTTCAAGTAATTGCTTAATAGAATTATGTCTGCGACGTATATGTCTAGACTTACCATTATACAACTTATTCTGTGCTCTGTAAATGGTTGATTGATTATCACAATGGATACATATTGCAGATATAGATTTAGACCAACATGGAATATCCTCCAAAAAATTTCGAAGCCATTCTGCTTCTTCTCCAGCTTTATCTAAAGCTATAAACTCTGATTCCATAGTGGATTGAGCTATACAAGTTTATTTTGAAGATTTCCATAACGCTGCGCCTCCTCTTAGGGTAAACACATATCCACTAGTAGATTTAGTGTCTTCTGAAGAAGATAGCATCACTATATCCTTCTAGTACAGCTGAATATATTGTATAATATAATCCAAAATCTAGGATATATTGTAGATATTGTAATACCTTTACTAGTGCTATCAAATGATTTGGACCTGGATTACTAGTAAATCTACTTAACTTATTGACAGCATATGCTATGTCAGGACGGGTGCAATTCATGACATACAATAAACTACCAATTATATGTAAATATTCTAATTGTGATTTGGGTTGCCCAGTTTGCTTAGCAAGATGTAGATTAATATCTACAGGTGCTCTAAGCGAACTGGTATCATATTTATTGAATTTATCTAATATTTTCTCAATATAGTGAGATTGAGATAATATTATTCCATCAGATGTTCTAGTGATTTTAATTTCGAGTATAACGTCTGCGATACCCATATCTTTCATATCAAAATGTTTAATCAACATTTTCTTTGTTTGTTTAATCATATCAGTATCACTATCTATGATTAACAAATCATCCACGTATAAGCAGACTAAAATATACCCTTTAGGTAGGGTTTTGGCATATACACATTTATCACATTCATTGATTTTGAATCCATTAGACAACATGACATTGTCAAATTTTATATGCCATTACTTAGATGCTTGTTTTAATTCATATAAGGATTTCACAAGTCTACACACCTTCTTTTCTTTGCTTGGAATGACAAACCCTTCAGGTTGTTCCATATAAACTTCTTCCTCTAATTTTCATTTAGAAAAGCTGTTTTAACATCCATTTGATATATTTCAAGATTGTTAATAGCTGCAATAGCAATTAACATTCTTATGGATGTTATCCTTATTACAGATGAATAAGTATCAAAAAAGTCTAGACCTTCTTTTTGTTTAAAGTCTTTAGCTACTAATCTGGCTTTACACTTATCAATTGATCCATCAGCCTATAACTTTTTCTTAAAAATCCATTTACACCCCAAAGACTTCTTACCTAATGGTAAATCTAACAATTCCCAGGTATGATTATGCATGATGGACTCAATTTTGCTATTAATAGCTTCTTTCCAAAAGGGTGCTTTTGGTATAGACATTGCCTCTTTGAATATCTAAGGTACATTTTCTATTATATATGTAACATAATCAGGACCAAAAGATTTTGTAACTTTAGGTCTCTTACTATGTCTAGGTTCATCTTCAAGATGTTTTTCCACATGACTACTACTTGCCATGTTATCATCAGTTCTTTTATTTGAACTTGTAATAGATATCCCTTTATAAAGGAATATCTCTTCAAAAAATGATGCATTTCTGGATTTTACAATCGTATTTTTCTGTATATCAGATATATCTGATTTATATATAAAAAAGCGATATGCACTATTATTTTGTGCATAACCAATGAAAATACAATCAACAGTTTTAGGTCCTATTTTGACCTTTTTGGGATCTAGAATAGCTACTTTAGCTAGACATCCCCACACTCTTAGATAATTATAAGAAGGCTTTTTACCTTTCCATAACTCATATGGAGTAATGTCTTTCCTTTTAAGAGGTATTTTGTTAAGAATTTGATTAGCCGAGAGAATTGCTTTTTCCCATAAATTCTATGGTATACCATAATTTATCAATATGGCATTCATCATTTCTTTCAATATTCAATTTTTGCATTCAGCAATTTCATTAGATTGATGTGAAAAAGGAGCTGTAGTTTAATAAATAATGTCATGTTCTTGATAAAAGTCATTAGATGGTGCATCATATTCATCACCTCTATCACTCCTTATAGCCTTGATCTTTTTACCAAGCCGATTTTCAACCACATTCTTATAACATTTAAACATATCTAAAGTCGCATCTTTAGACTTTAGTAGATACACATAACAGTTTCTAGTTGAATCATCAATAAATGTTATAAAATACTTTGTACCTCCTCTAGATCGTACTAACTTTGAGTCACATAGATCACTGTGGATCAAATCTAAAGATTCAGTATTCCTTTCTACTGAATGAAAAGGTATTTTGGCTAACTTAGCTTCAACACATATCTCATACTTGTAATGTGGATCGATTTCATGATTAGGTAATAATTCTAAATTCACTAATTTTCATAATGAATTAAAATTCACATGACCTAATCTATCATGCCATAAATAAGAGGAGTCAACCATATAAACAGAAGAAACATCTTTATTCTTTTCAAGGTTGTGATGTATAGTCATTACATTCATCTTGAATAACCCATTATTCAAGTAACCTCTACCTAGAAAGATCCCTCCTTTAGTAAATACAAATTTATTAGACTCAAACAACATCCTAAATCCATGTTTGCTTAGGAGGGAGCCTGACACCAAATTCTTACGGATGTCAGGAACATGCAATATATCATTCAGTAGAGCTCTTTGCCAGATGTCATCTTCAAAATAATATGGCCAATTGTTTCTATCTTCGATATAGCGGAATTATCCATTAGCAGATTTTTATCTCTAATAAAAGTATATGATGAGAACATACTCTTACCAGAGTAGACATGTCGAGTAGCTCCAGTGTCAATATACCACTCATTTGGTTTATCAACTATATTTACTTCGAACACAACTGCTGACAACATTATTTCAGACACTCCATGGGATAGGGTATCTTCAGTAGTATTGATTTCCTTCTTTTCTTTCCCCTTGAAATGATAATCCTTGAATTTGTGGCCTATTTTACCATAAATGAAGTACTTGCCTTTGAATTTCTTATGATTGTCCTTCTTCTGTTTATAGCCTTCACAAGAAAACTTGCATTTCTTCTTATTGACCTTTCCTTCAATGAGATTGGCCTTAGGCTCAGCAAGAAGTCTTCTTGTCTTCTTATCATGGCTCTTGTTGTCTTCCTCGATCCTCAAGCAGACTATCTATTGCCCAGTAAGCAATCCAAGAGGGGGGGTGAATTAGGTCTCTAAAAATTTAAATGCAAGTGTGTGAACCAATCTAACAATCAAACTAAGTACTATGAATGCAAGTGTAAAGTGCTTTTTAATGAGTATGCAGCGAAAATATAAAAGCAATAAAAGAGCAGTAAATGAGAGAGACAAAATAATCACAAACACAAAGAAAATATCGTGGTTCGTGCTATCCAATGCACCTACATCCACTTCCCAAGATCCACTTGGAAATTCACTATAATCTCAATCGATTACAGCCGATTAGTTTTCCGGGCTCACTAATCAAACCTGACTTGTTTTCACAAGACTCACAAGTCAAAACCTCACTTGGTTTTTCGAGTTAACCAAGAACCTAATTGGTTTTAAGGCTCACCAACAACCTTCCTTGGTTTTGCGGGCTAACCAAGAGCCTAATTAGTTTTCAAGGCTCACCAATAACCTCCTTAGTTTTCTAATAGGCTAACCAAAAACATTTACAACAAAAATAAGTTTGAAGTAAAGAAACAGTGAAAGCTTTCTAATAAAAATGGATATCTCTTTGAAGCTTTGTTGTAGTGCTGCCTTCAACTTAATGAAGCCTCTCTTAATGCTCAAGAAGGTTGAACTTGAATGCTCTTGAATGCTTGGAGACTTCTTTTTTTTTAAGGTGGTTGAACTCAATGAATAGGAGTGAATGCATTTCTTTTCTTTTTCTCTTATTGATCCTCTTTTATTTAGATTTGATTTAAATCACTTAAATACCTTTCTAAGGCCTCAAACTCAGTTTATGACCGTTAGACACGAAAAACTAGCCATTGGGAGCTAAGAGGAGCGAGTTCTATGTTTGAAAAACTAGCCGTTACTGTTCCCAGAATTTCAAGTGTCGACATTTCAAGCTGTGAGTCGATACTTAGGGTCGATACTTGCACTCCATAAGTCCACACATAGTTCAAATATCTTCAACGAAGTTCTCTGGAATTCTCAGATGTGTCGATACTTGCTCTAGTGAGTCGACACATAAGGTCCATGTATCAACATTTCAGGCAAGTCTTCAACTTCAGCAAGTTCTATAACATAAAAATCTCAGGCGATGAGCCAATCCATGTGTCGACACTTTGAGTCGACACTTAACATCGATGTGTTGACACTTCAGCCATGCTATCTGAAACACTCTCTGCGTACCGGCTTGAGTCGACACTTAAGGTCCATGTGTTGACACTTGAGTTGTGAGTATCGATACTTTGAGTCGATACTTCACTAAGATTTTCATAAAAATAGCTGAACTTCTGCTGAAACTAATTTGTGTTGAACTCATGTATCCTTTCAAGCATTCTTCAACTACCAAAGTCTTCTTTAAGCAGATCTTTCATCCATATTTGGGACTTTTCAATCAAATAATTTTTGTTAAGTTGATGAGCACCGTTTTCTATAAAAATATACTTCAAAGAAATAGTTAGTACTCAATTTATACTCAAGTATTTTACTTATCATCAAAATCAATAATGGAGTCAACAATCTTTTCCTTTTTGATGATGACAAAATCTTTAAGTATAAATTACATAATAAGCTTTCAAAGAAACTTTTCAAAGTGCATAGAGCTTATTGCAATAGGTATTGAAATACTAAAAGAGATGTATCAGAGCTAAAAGTATTGCAATAGCTACGAGTATCGAAGCTTAAAATATATAAGAGATAAAATCATGTATCATGATACTCTTAAAAAAATATAACAAATACAGTGATAAACACTGTGAAGAGTATAAATACTCTCCCTGAAGAGATGAACTATAAAAGAATTATTTCTGAATATCTTTTAAACATCTAAAGGTAAGAATTGAAATTCTTAGCAAAAACAGATTTTTCAATACAAAGGAGGTATTACTCCCCCTCACTCAATGAGCAGAAATTTTTAGATTTTCAGCATTTTTCAAAAAAAGGAACTTATCTCTTATTCACTGCACATATATACTTATTTCATCCCATTATCCCATTTATACTTATTTCTCCCCTTTTTTGTTATCATTAAAAAGGAAGGAAAAAGGCAATAAACTCGAACATAAATGTAAGGGATTCACTCATTCATGAAGGAGAACAATGAAATTCTGAAAATAAGTGATACATTTCATTCATTCAAAGTCATAAGGTAAAGTAGAACATAATATTGCATTCACTTAATACAAGATTGCTACAAAAAGTGAACATCAAAATATACAAGGAGTACAGAAATATAAACTATCTAAATATAAAAACTATCCTAAGCATCATCCTCATCCTCTGAGGATCCAATCTCGATCAGTCCGGTATCAATAAAAGCACGAGATCGGGGCCACATCGATCGAAGATCACGAAGATGAGTCCTGGTCAATCGTGAAGGAGTACGACGACCACGTCCTCTACGTCTAACATAAGTTCTCCCTCTAGCCGGAACAAAAAAGGTAGAAGCTATATTAGTAGCATGAGCAGAACTGATCGAAGTGACAGTCTCGAAAACTATAAGATGTGGTGTATGATCAAATAAAGGACCGGAATCAAGATGATGGAAACCAGGAGTATAGAATCCTAGCTCCTGGATAAGGGAAGATGTATGTAAAGATGGAGTACCAACAACAGGTGTATCAAAAATAGGTGTATCAACTGAAGAAATAATCGGTGTATCAATGATAGGTGAAAGTATAGGAATGGCAGAATGATCAACAGATCTAGGAGGTGTGGGTAGTATAGGAGTCTGGAAGGATGAACTCAAAGGATCATGAATAGGACTCCTAGGAGGGTCAGTTGCTATCTCTGACACTGGCTCTGTCATCAAATTTGGAAAGTCAAACTCATCAGAGTCAGTCACCTCATCATCATCAACATCAATGTCTGGTCCCAGAGTAGGTGGAACTGGAATAGAGTCAGCTAGAGCAGATATATCAGGAACGCTTCCAGAAAAGGGTCTACTCAATGTGGACAATATAGCAGAGATACCATCCCTCAATCCTCGATGGCTCTCTCTGGTCTCTCCAATAAAATTGTTAAGTCACTGGTGAACAATCATAATCTCTATCTCAATATGAGCGACTCCATCCACAAGACTCTTAGGAGCTCCTGGAACATCTGATCGTGCTGGCTCAAGTTGAGGAGCAGGCTCTGGCTGTGCTATAGGCTTGGGCGAATCTCAGACAAATGTGTCTCTGAAGGTCCTGCCTTACCCGAAAATATGCACTCCTCCTCCATAACATCCTCATCTCTGTCAGTGGCCTGACCTGATACTCGTCATCTCCACTGGCCTCTGACCAACTGATATCCCATTCGATGAAGTGATATGATGTCATAGATATCAGTGTGTAGTAACACCCGGTAGGGCTTATCATCCAATACTATACCATATGCTCCGAAAAGCAAAGTCAAGCCCATTCCATAGGGCAAACACAGTCTCTGACTTGTAGATGCCTCCGTCATCTGATATACCATAAGTACCGAAAGGCAAACAGGTGCATGCTAAACTAAAGAGACACCATCACTAAAAGCTCTCTCTGTGTGATGAAGTCGAAATGGCCGGTCTTCAGTAGAAAGATCCGGGCTATGATATGATGCAGTAACCTCATCTCAGTAGAAAGTATGGATGCAATGACAGTGGCTCCCTCAGGCAAGTCATCTGACTCGAAGATACATCAGAGACCATTGAACCTATCCACTAAGCTGTCAACGATAGATCCACTCATGGGTATGTCCCATACTCTGCTCAAAACCTCAGCTATCATGGGACATCTCGGCCACGAACCTGTGCGACACATTCATCACTGCCTCAGGCTAAAGATCCATAAAACTCTCGTATCAAGCTCGGGTAGAATCTCTCAGTCAAAAAACAGAAAGGAACCAAACCAGCATCCCTAAGCCACTGGCCTATCCGAAAGTGCTACTGGTCGATGAATGCGAAGTCTGCACGGCATCCTCCAACAATGTTCTTCGTACCCATCCGACTAGCCATAGGAAAAAGAGACCGAGATGGGGGATCCGGTGCATTGGCTTCATGTCTGGCCTTAGTTCTTCTTTCATCTTCTTAGTCAGATGGGCATGAAGAACATTGTTGGAGGATGCCGTGTAGACTTCGCATTCATTGACCAGCAGCACTTTCGGATAGGCCAGTGGCCTAGGGATGCTAGTTTGGTTCCTTTTTATGAACAACTTGTTTCCTAGGTCCCATTCCACAGATTCAAGGATTGAACAAAAGAGGAGAGGAAATCAAGGGTTTCAACAGTCCAAAACCTAAATGGAAGAGGGAATGTGGCAAAAATCGAACTAAAAACCGTCCAAATTAGAAATTTAAGAGGGTTTGAGTTGAGATTTGGAGGGAAGAAGTAGATAGAACATTGTTAGGGCATGTGTCGGCTCAAATTGGGAGAGAATAAAGCAAGAAAACACTTTATTTCCTGTTTATACCTCGGTCTGTCACCGTTCAAGTGTCGACTACGATACAAGGCCAAGTATCGACACTTCAAGGCATCGACACTTCAAGATGTCGACACTTTGACTTAAAATCAAAAAAGTGAAAATGAAGTATTGATCTAAATCACTAGAATTATAGTGAAATTGAAAGAAAATTGAAAGTAATTGATATCGAAATTGATCTTTCATGGGTCAAAAAGTAGAAATTCTTGATCAAAAGGATTTATGACCCCAAGTTCTCTTCTAATCATACTAAACCGATCTTCTTGGAGAGGTTTAGTCAAAATATCAGCTAATTGCAATTCAGTACAAATAAATATAAGCACTATATCATTGTTTTCAACATGATCTCTAATAAAATAATGCATAATTTCAATATGTTTGCTTCTAGAATGCTAAACAGGATTTTAGTTAAGCATATTGCACTAGTATTATCACATTTTATGGATGTCTTAGTTAGTTTGATTCCAAAATCTTCAAGTTGTTGCTTAATCCATAAGATTTAAGCACAACAACTTCTTGCTGCAATATACTCAACCTCAGCTATGGATAGTGCAACTAAAGTTTGTTTCTTGTTAAACCAGAAGATTAAGTTAACTCCAAGAAATTGGCAAGTTTCATTGGTACTTTTTCTATCAAATTTATATTCAACAAAATCAGTATTAGAATATCCAATTAAATCAGCAGATGAGTTACTAGAATACTACAAACCAATATTAATTGTACCAGATAAGTATCTAATAATGCGCTTAACAGCCAATAGATGAGATTCCTTAGGATCAGACTGATATCTAGCACACATGCATATACTGAACATTATATCTGGTCTACTAGCAGTCAAATATAATAAAGAGCTAATCATACCTCTATATAATTTTTGATCAACAGATTTACTATGCTCAACTTTATCAAGTTTACGAGAGGGGCTCGTAGGTGTACCTATTGACTTAGTAGTCTCCATCCTAAACTTCTTTAAGATTTCTCTTGTATACTTAGCTTGGTTAATGAAGATTCCATCTTTGGTTTGCTTGATTTGGAGTCCGAGAAAAAAATTGAGTTCTTCCATCATGCTCATTACGAACTCTCTCTGCATTAGCTCAGCAAACTCTTAACAAAGGATTTCATTAGTAGCACCGAAAATAATATCATCAATATATATTTGTACTATTAATAAATCATCATTTTCCTTCTTTAGAAATAAAGTTGTATCAACATGGCCTCTAAAGAATTTATTTTCAATCAAAAACTTGCCGAGTCTTTCATACCATGCTCGGGGTGCTTGCTTTAAACCATGAAGTACTTTGTACAATCTAAAAACATAATCATGATGTGCATGATTTTCAAATCTAGGTGGTTGTTCAACAAAAACTTTTTCTGCTATATAACCATTGAGAAAAGCATTTTTAACATCTATTTGAAATAGTTTAAAATTCATAAAACAAGCAAATGCCAATACTAGTCTAATTGCCTCAAGTCTAGCAACAGGAGCAAAGGTTTCATCAAAATCAATTCCTTCCTCCTGGTTGTAGCCTTTGGCAACTAGCCTAACTTTATTTATAGTTACAATTCCATTTTTATCTAATTTATTTCTAAACACCCATTTTGTGCCAATAATAGAAACATTTGATGGTCTTTCTATTAATGTCTAAACATTGTTTCTATCAAATCGAATTAGTTTATCTTACATAGCATTTATCCAGTTAGGATCTTTTTCAGTATCTTTAAAATATTTAGTCTCTACTTGAGAAACAAAAGCAATATAATCATATTCATTTCTAATTGAGGATCGAGTTCTTACTCCTTTTGATGGATCACCTAGGATTAATTCCTTAGGATGTCCATGAGCATACCTCCACTCCTTAGGTAGATCTTGGTGCTTTGGTGTGGATTTTATGGCTTCACCTTTTTCATTTTGGTCTTGATCTTCCTCACTTTGTTGAGAGGGATGATCATCCAATGTCAGCTTTTGTAACTTATCAGCACCTGCACATGCATCAGAAGTATCCTTTTTTCTGGAGGATTTGTTAGTAGACTCTTCAAAAACAACATGTACAGACTCCTCTACAGCTAGGGTTCTTTTGTTAAAAATTCTGTATGCCCTACTTGATGTAGAGTATCCTAGAAAGATATCTTCATCAGACTTGGTATCAAATTTTTCAAGATTATCTTTACCATTATTTAAAATGAAACATTGACAACCAAAAACTCGAAAATATTTTAAAATTAGTTTTCTTTGATTCTAAAGTTCATAAGGAGTTTTCTTTAAAATAGGTCGGATTAAAACTCAATTTAAAATATAACAAGCTGTATTAATTGCTTCAGTCCAAAAATATCTTGGTAAATCATTTTTGCAAAGTATAGTGCATGCCATTTCTTCTAAAGTACGATTTTTTCTTTCTACCATCCCATTCTGCTGAGGTATCCTAGGTATAAAAAAATTATGTTCAATGCCTTTCTCATTATAAAAACTTTTAAAATCTTGATTTTCAAATTCAAAACCATGATCACTACGTATGCAAATAATTGAAGTACCTTTTTCATTAGAAACTTTTCAGTAGAACTTTACAAATATAAAAAATGATTCATCTTTATGAGCAAGAAAGAAAATCCAAGTAAACCTTGAAAAATCATCCACTATAACCAATCCATATCTCTTACCTCCAAGACTAGATGTTCTAGTTGGTCCAAAGAGATCCATATAGAGTAGTTCTAATGGCCTACTAGTAGTAACAAAACCTTTAGGTTTGAAAGATGTTTTAACTTGTTTTCCAAATTGGCAAGCTTGACAAACTCTATCATTTTCAAAAACAAGTTTTGGTAAATCTCTTACTAAATCCTTTTTATAAAGTTTTGAGAGCAAATACATACTAGCATGTCCTGGTCTTCTATACCAAAGCCAACTAGTCTTATCTTTAGTAGAATTTATTACAACTAGGCATTTTCCATTAGACAAGGATAGATGATGCGGAACTAATATGCATGCAATTTTTTTTATATGTTTTATATGTGGGGTTGGGTGATTAATTCCCGAATTTCAGATTAAAATAAGTTATAGAGAATTTTATATGAATTTTAGAAGATCAGCATGCAGATTAGGACCTAGAAAAGTAGAAAAGAAGGATCGCCGGGGCTGAGAAGCCTCGGTTAGGGCAAGTTCTCCTACAATAAAACTACTGGAGGTAGAGGGGTGTACCTGACAATGTCTGTGAAGATCGCAGCAAAAGGGTCTCTCGTTCCTCGACGGATGCGGCCTGGAAAATCGAGCCAAAGACCCACGGATACCCGGCTTTCTGCTCGGTGATCCGATTGAGGCTTGGCTGGAGTCGTTGGATTCGTAGGAACTCGGGGACCTGCAAACGACCTGTCAGGGGTTAGAAAACTCACAAAGGAACAAGAAATCAAAGGAAAAACAGCAAGGGAAGGCTTCTTTTGGAGTGGGCGTCCAGGGATCTGAGATGCTTGTTGGTAGCAGGAAGATGATTGCAGCACTGGGAAGAAGAACTCTCGCAAACCCCTTTATGCACACAGCAGGGTATCACACAACTCAATAGAAGAACTCAAGGTTTTCATTCATCAAAAATTCCCTCATACAAGAGGCTAGGGTCCCTTAAATAGACCCTTAACCTTGGGCTCCAAGTAAGGGTACATAAGTCTTTACATAAGAATCCTTTTCCTTCTCAAACCCTAGCTAGAAAATAAGGAAATATTAGGTAGAAAAATCCCTAAAAATTTTCTTGACTTGGTCAAGACTCCAAGGACGCCTAGGGGGGCGTGTTGGGCTTCTAGGAGCAGCAAAAGGCCGGCCCAAAGGGGCTTGGGTGCATGGGTTTGGGCCTTTGGAAGCTGGGGTGGCCTGGTAGCCAGGTAGCAGGAATATTCCCTGGTATCTTGCTTCTTAGGGGCTTGGGCTTGGCACCTGGGCTTGATTTCTTTGGGCTAGGATGCAGATGGACCTCTGGAATCATGGATGACCTTATCTATAAATATACTTTGGCATCTGGAAGGGAATCTGGGCATCTGGAGGGCATCTGCAAGAAATCAGGGTTTTCTGAATTTTCCTCCTGGGGTCTTCAAATCTTCAAGCTGGGTTGGACTTGTGCTATACTTCCATGTCTTCAATCTGATTGGACTTGGTCTTTACTTGTATGATGTGGTCTTGAGTCTTCAATATGGTTGAATAGGACTCAAAAAAAAATAAAATTAGCTCGACATGAGCTGACTAACACTGGACTGAACTAGCTCAACATGAGCTAAATAATTACAAGACTTAAATGAAACAACTCAGCTGGACTAAGCTTTATTACAGTGGACTCGAATGTTATTTAAGTGATCCACAGAGGGTTGAGAAGCCTCTGCCTTATTCTAGTGCCTTTGGTGTCCGCACCAATTCTCCCGGGATGGGAGGAACTCGACCCTGTCGAGTGAAGATCAGATTGGCTCACATATCTCTCAAGAAGGTCTGGGTTGAGGCGTTGCAAGTCCTCTCGAGAAATCCACGAATCGTCCGACTCTGGCCGGCCTTGCCATCGGACTAGGAAGCGTTGATAACCGCGGCCCCGGGTCGTAATGGCTTGATCATCCAGGATACGCTCGATCCGTTCTCCTCTCTCAGGCCAATTAATTGGTGGACACTCTGGGTAAGGATCACTCTCAATAGAAGGGATAGGCCCAAAAGCCTCACTGGGTATCATTGCCGGTTCCTTGTACTCAACCAGGTCTGTAATATTGAAGGTAGAACTGATGCCCATATCCGAAGGCAAGTCTAGCACATAGGCATTTGATCCAACCTTCTTTAATACTTTAAAAGGTCCGGCTCCCCGAGCATGAAGCTTCTTAACAGTCCCAGGTGGGAACCGTTCAGGCCTAAGCCTAATCATGACAGAATCCCCTACATCAAATTCTTTGATCCTTCTTCGGGAATTAACCAAATTTTTATAAGTTTCATTGCTTAAGTTTATCTTTTGGTTAATGTCTTTATGCAAGTCTCTAATATGCTGTGCAAATGACTCTGCAGACTCTGAGACTCGTGCATGAATAGGTAAAGGAATCAAATCAATGGGGCGATTAGGCTTGTACCCATGGACTATCTCAAAAGGGCTCTTACCCGTTGTCCTATTTACTGAACTGTTGTAGGCAAACTCTGCTCTAGGTAATAACAAATCCCATGTTCCAACATGTTCACCTACCAGGCATCTAAGGAGGTTTCCTAAACTTCGGTTCACTACTTCAGTTTGGCCATCTGTTTGAGGGTGGTAGGCTGTAGAAAACTTAAGCTTGGTCCCTAATAGGTGCCATAAGGTCTTCCAGAAATAACTAGTGAACCTAACATCCCTATCAGATATAATGGTCTTGGGTAGGCCATGGAGTTTGACCACATGATCTAAGAAGAGTTTGGCTATCCTAGACGCGTCAAAGGTTTGGGAACAGGGAATAAAGTGAGCCATCTTAGAGAACCTATCGACCACTACAAAGATTGAGTCATGTTTCTTTTGGGTCTTAGGTAATCCTAGCACGAAATCCATACTTAGGTCCTGCCAAGGGCGATCAGGCACTGGTAAAGGTGTGTAAAGACCAGTGTTTTGCTTTTGCTGTTTGGCAACAGCACAAGTTCGACATCTGGCTACAATCCGTGCAACGTGCCTTTTCAATCCTGGCCAAAAGAACTGGTCCTCTATTGCTAAGATCGTCTTATTTCTACCGAAATGACCAGCTAAACCTCCAGCATGTATTTCCCAGATTAGGAATTCTCTAAGGGAAGTTTTGGGTATACAGAGTCGATTATTCTGGAAAAGGTAACCATCCTGAAGGGTATAATCACTATGGGTATTGGATGGTCCTAGCCTGAGGGTCTGGTAAATGCCTCCAAAGTCTGGGCAGGTTTCATATTCATCCTTTAACCTATCAAACCCTATGACTTGGGTGCTAACTGATCCCAATAGTAAAGACCTACGGCTCAGGGCATCTGCTACCTTATTTTCAGTACCGGCACGGTGCTTCAGGACGAAAGTGTAGGCCTGAATGTACTCAATCCATTTACCATGTCGTGGGTTCAGTTTCTTTTGGGAGTTCAGGAATCGGAGTGCCTCATGGTCAGAAAATAAAACAAACTCCTGCGGGAGTAAATAATGTCTCCAATATCTAAGGGCCTGGACTACCGCATAAAACTCCTTGTCATAGGTAGAGTACTTAAGTTTAGCCTCATTCAGCTTTTCACTGAAGAAGGCTACAGGGTGGTTCTCTTGACTTAGTACCCCACCTATTCCTACTCCCGAGGCATCACAAGCGACCTCAAACACCTTAGTAAAGTCAGGTAATCTAAGGATGGGTGCATGGGTCATCTTATCCTTCAGCTCTAGGAAGGCCTTATCAGCTGCTTTGGTCCACTCAAATGTACCCTTCCTAATGCAATCGGTGATAGGTGCGACGATTGTGCTAAAACCCCTAATAAATCTCCTGTAAAAGGTTGCTAGGCCATGGAAACTACGTACATCATGGACATTAGAGGGTGTAGGCCATTCAACAATCGCCCTAACCTTTTCAGGATCTGCAGAAACTCCCTCAGGGGTGACAACAAAACCTAGGAAGATGACCCTATGTGTCATGAAATCACACTTCTTAAAGTTGGCATAGAGGTTATTCTCCCTAAGGGTTTGGCATACCAGTCTTAGATGACTAAGGTGGTCCTTCTTGGTTCTGCTATAAATCAGAATATCGTCAAAGTAGACCACAACAAATTTTCCGGTAAACTCTCTCAGGACCTGGGTCATAATCCTCATAAAGGTACTTGGTGCATTGGAAAGTCCAAAGGGCATTACAACCCAATCAAACAGGCCATCCTTAGTTTTGAAAGCAGTTTTCCACTCATCCCCAGGTCTAATTCTCACCTGATGATAGCCGCTCTTAAGGTCTATCTTGGAGAAAATTCTGGCTCCGGCCATCATGTCTAACATATCATCCAACCGGGGGATGGGAAACCTATATTTCACAGTTATTTTGTTGATAGCTCTACTATCTATACACATCCTCCAGGTACCATCCTTCTTAGGGGTCAGTAGAGCAGGGACTGCACATGGACTCAGGCTCTCCCTAATGAAACCCTTCCTAAGTAATTCTCCCACTTGTCTCTGTAATTCTTGATGCTCACTGGGATTCAGTCTATAGTGAGGAAGGTTTGGTAAAGTGGCTCCTGGAACTAAGTCTATTGCATGCTGGATGTTCCTAAGGGGTGGCAATTGATCAGGTAAATCCTCAGGGAAGACATCCTCGAATTCTTTCAGAGTTTCAACAATTTCTTTAGGGTGTTCCTTTTGGGTTGGCTCTAATATTTCTTTGGAGGTCAAGATCCAAACAGGGTTACCATCAACAATCTCCTGTTCTAACTCCCTAGCCTTAATCAGGTTAACTCCAGGTTTCTTGTCCTTAAGGCTACTAGAACTCCTCTTAACTGGGTCCCTAGGGGGAGCTGGATTGATAACAAACTTATTCCCATGGTAGTTGAAGGTACAAACATTGGTTCGACCAGACAAGGTTGCATCATGATCAAATAGCCAAGGTCGACCTAAAATCATACTACTTACTTCCATGGGGATAACATCACACCAAATCTTTTCCTCATAGGTCTGCAATCTAAGTAAGATTTGGCACCTAACTTGAATTTGGATGGAGGTGGAATCTACCCAAGAAACTTTGTACGGGCTAGGATGAGGAACTGTGGTCAATCCTAAAGATTTAACTGTCTTGGCAGAGATGGCATTGACACAACTCCCACTATCTATGATGATCTTAAGAACCTTATCCCCTATCTTAACAAAAGTCTGTAGGATGCTAGTCCTACGCCAATCTTCCTTAACTGGGGTTTGGGCTAGGATGCACCTAACCACTCCTAATTGGTTCTCAAACTCAGGTTCTTCCTCCTCACCTTCGTACTCCTCTATTAATTGATTATCAGCCTCATAAACTTCTCCCTCAGGTTCGACTACAGACTCAGGCTCTTCTTCCTGTAATTCACCTAGATGTAAAGCACTAACTGGACATTGATTCATAAAGTGGCCTGGCTTATGACATCTAAAACAGGTCTTCTGGGGAGTGTAACCCTTATTAGCTTCTAGAGATTTTCCTCGATCATCCTTGCGGGCCAAAGAATTACTAGGCTGGGGTCGACTCGGACCTGGCTGACTAGGACTGGGTCGGTTTGGGCCTGGTAGACTAGGACTGGGTCGACTGGGTATGGGTCGACTCTGAAGGGGCTGGCTAGCTCCCGGATACTGACTAGGGTATCTAGTGGGCTCAGGTCGACGGTAAACGGGCCCTCTATGGAAACGTTCATGATCCCTAGCAATCTGGTAAGCATGGTCCAGGTCTCTAACCTCTCTCATGTAGAGCTCTTTCTTAATGTCATCTCTTAATCCAGCCCTAAACCTAGATAAGACAACATCCTCAGACTCTCTCAAATCACATCGCATGGAATACTCATCAAATTTTGCAATGTACTCATCTATGCTCTTGTTACCCTGATTAAATCGTTGCCATTGATCTAGTAACCCACTACGATATGAAGCTGGAACGTATCTTGTCCTAAGCTTACCCTTCATGGCCCACCAGGTGGTTATAGGATCATGCCCTCCTAGATTAAGGGTTCTCTCAACACTAGCCCAATGTAACCTGGCTTCCCGAATCAACTTAAGCTTAGCAAACCTAAATTTACGCTCCTCTGTCATATCATACCATTCAAAATATTGATCCATCTCTCCCTCCCAATCTATATAGACCTTAGGATCTAGACAACCATCAAAAGTTGGAGCATCAAGCTTGACATGTCTATAGGATCGGTCCTCCTGGTCTACAAAATCCTGATTAGGCCTTCTATGACGAACTTCAGGGATTGGGTCAGGACGATAGCCTCTTCTAGTTTCAACCTCAAGATATGGATCAGGGTTCGGGGTCCTCCTGGGCTCAGGATTGTAGTATGGGTCAGGTTGAGGGGCTCTCCTAGGTTCGACCTCTTGGTATGGGTCAGGGTCTGGGGTCCTCCTAGGCTGAGGGTTATAGTATGGGTCAGGATGAGGGGCTCTCCTAGGTTCGACCTCAGGGTATGGATTAGGGTTTGGGGTTCTCCTAGGTTGAGGGGAATTAGGATCTGGCTCAGACTGTGAACCCTGGGTTTTTCCTGGGGTCCCTACCCGGACTTCTAACTGATCAAACCTGCTGGCAAGATGGTCAATTCTATCATTGGTTTGAATACCAGACTGAGTTAACTGGGTAGCCATCTGGGCCATTTGATCAACTAGGGCTTTTATTTGGGCTTGTAAATTTTCCATGGGTTCAGACATTTGTGAAGGAGGTGGGTGATATGAAACTCCTGATCTAGTGCTCATGCAAGACTCGATCAGACCGACTATAGCTGACTAGACCTAGAGTCCAAACTAGATGCTCAATCAAGGTGGCAAACTAGCCTATAGTAACCATGTACTCAGCCAGGCAGGTGTAAGGGGAGTGTTAGGTCCCTGATTGCCAATCCTAGACACCAATCAGAGATTAGCCAGGTAGGCGGACCAGCACACGAGCCCTTCGGGATTGAATCCCTAAACCACCGTTCTAGACACTAAGCACAAGGCACACACAGGTTAACTTAACACAGTGATCTAACACTAGTCCGGACCCGACCAGTTGGTGTCCCTAGCCCACTAGGGCAAATTAAGTCTAATTAATTTTAGGTTAAGGCTTGGGACCGAATGCAAGGGATGTGGTTTTGGGCTAAGGAGAGGTTATCAACTCCTCCCCTTATCTGATATAGCAAGAATGCCCTTAAAAGTAAATTATGCAATGATGGCAGGCAGATGAGGATGCAAATTAGGGTTTAGATGTTTTTGGTATTTTTGGAGAATATGTAAATTTTTTTTTTTTTTGGTATTTTATTAAATAGAAGAAAACTTGCAAATTATGGCCTAATATGCATGAAATATACTAAAATTAAAAGATATGCAAAAATTGCTAAACAAAAACCTAAAACTTCCTAACTTGTCTTGCTGAAAAAAAAACAGAGTCAAAAATTTGCAGGATGTATTTCGGCTTGAAGAAAATTCAAAGTCCGAAAGAAAATCTGTAAAAATTCTGAAAATTACTTTGAATTATGATAAATCCATAAAAAAAAATTTTAAAATTTTTGGAGTTTTTAACAGGGAAAAATAATTAAAATAACAGAGTATATACGAACTGAAAAATTGTAGAAAACAAGCCCTAATCTAAGCTCTGATACCAAATGATGGGGAACTAATATGCATGCAATTTTTTTTATATGTTTTATATGTGGGGTTGGGTGATTAATTCCCGAATTTTAGATTAAAATAAGTTATAGGGAATTTTATATGAATTTTAGAAGATCAGCATGCAGATTAGGACCTAGAAAAGTAGAAAAGAAGGATCGCCGGGGCTGAGAAGCCTCGGTTAGGGCAAGTTCTCCTACAATAAAACTACTGGAGGTAGAGGGGTGTACCTGACAATGTCTGTGAAGATCACAGCAAAAGGGTCTCTCGTTCCTCGACGGATGCGGCCTGGAAAATCGAGCCAAAGACCCACGGATACCCGACTTTCTGCTCGGTGATCCGATTGAGGCTTGGCTGGAGTCGTTGGATTCGTAGGAACTCGGGGACCTGCAAACGACCTGTCAGGGGTTAGAAAACTCACAAAGGAACAAGAAATCAAAGGAAAAACAGCAAGGGAAGGCTTCTTTTGGAGTGGGCGTCCAGGGATCTGAGATGCTTGTTGGTAGCAGGAAGATGATTGCAGCACTGGGAAGAAGAACTCTCGCAAACCCCTTTATGCACACAGCAGGGTATCACACAACTCAATAGAAGAACTCAAGGTTTTCATTCATCAAAAATTCCCTCATACAAGAGGCTAGGGTCCCTTAAATAGACCCTTAACCTTGGGCTCCAAGTAAGGGTACATAAGTCTTTACATAAGAATCCTTTTCCTTCTCAAACCCTAGCTAGAAAATAAGGAAATATTAGGTAGAAAAATCCCTAAAAATTTTCTTGACTTGGTCAAGACTCCAAGGACGCCTAGGGGGGCGTGTTGGGCTTCTAGGAGCAGCAAAAGGCCGGCCCAAAGGGGCTTGGGTGCATGGGTTTGGGCCTTTGGAAGCTGGGGTGGCCTGGTAGCCAGGTAGCAGGAATATTCCCTGGTATCTTGCTTCTTAGGGGCTTGGGCTTGGCACCTGGGCTTGATTTCTTTGGGCTAGGATGCAGATGGACCTCTGGAATCATGGATGACCTTATCTATAAATATACTTTGACATCTGGAAGGGAATCTGGGCATCTGGAGGGCATCTGCAAGAAATCAGGGTTTTCTGAATTTTCCTCCTGGGGTCTTCAAATCTTCAAGCTGGGTTGGACTTGTGCTATACTTCCATGTCTTCAATCTGATTGGACTTGGTCTTTACTTGTATGATGTGGTCTTGAGTCTTCAATATGGTTGAATAGGACTCAAAAAAAAAATAAAATTAGCTCGACATGAGCTGACTAACACTGGACTGAACTAGCTCAACATGAGCTAAATAATTACAAGACTTAAATGAAACAACTCAGCTGGACTAAGCTTTATTACAGTGGACTCGAATGTTATTTAAGTGATCCACAGAGGGTTGAGAAGCCTCTGCCTTATTCTAGTGCCTTTGGTGTCCGCACCAATAGATCATCTAAATCTACCAAATAAATATTAACATGCATTTTTTTAATGAATTTTACTCCATTTTTATCAGGACTAGCAATCATGCAATAAGATGATTTAAAAATAACTTGAAAACCTTTATCACAAAATTGACTAATACTTAAAAGATTATGCTTTAAACCTTCAACTAAGAGTACATTATTAATACATGTAAAAGGGGTGATATGAACCTTACCAATACCAATAATTTTATCTTTGCCATTATCACCAAAAGTCACACTCCCTCCATTTATTGCCTCAAGAGAGATGAATTGTTTCACATCTCCTGTCATGTGCCTTGAGCAAAAACTATCAAGATACCATATCCTTTTGTTTTCCTTGGTTGCAAGACACACCTGTAAAACAAATCAAGTTTTGTTTTTAGGTACCCAAGCTAACTTGGGTCCTTTAGGGTTAGTGCTTAAATTGGTTCCTTTTGGAATCCAAACTTTTCCAATATTATTGATTTTTCTCATATTACATTGAAAAGCTTTGTGTCGATATTTTTTGCACAAAAAATATGTAATACTAGATGATGTAGATACAAAAAAGTTTTTCAAATACTTTTACTATTTTTGAGGTTTGTATCCTATTCCTGCTTTGTTAAAACCAGCTCTTTGATTGTTTAAAAGAAGATTTAGCTTTTCTGAACTACAAGCAAATTTTTCAATAAACGATTTCATTTTATCAAGTTTATTTTTATAGTTCTAATTTTTTATTTCTAAATCTTTATTTTTTTTCAAAAGATCATCATTTGAAATGAAAGTTTTAGGTTTCTTCAAAATATTATTTTTCATTGTTAAAGCCTTATTTTTCTTTTCTAAAACATCAAGTTTAGTTTTCAATTCACTAACTTCATTTAACAAAGAATTATTTTCATGAAAAAAATTATTTGCATGATTTTTCAAATTTCTATTTTCAAATAAAATTAATATGTAATCATGCATTAATTCATCAAAAGCATTTTTTAATTCATCAAAGATAAAATCTACTTCAGTATCAGAATTACCTCTTCTTGTTCTTGATGTGCCATGAGACATAGATTTGCAATTTCAGCTTATTCTTCTTCTGAGCTGGAGTCCTCATTATCACTTCAGGTTGCCATCATAGCTTTCTTTCTAAGCTTCTTCCTTGATTTCTTTAGGAGAGGGCAATTAAATTTGTAGTGTCCAGGCTTCTTGTACTCAAAGCATGTAAGTATCTCCTTCTCCTTTTCTTTTTCTTTCTCTTTTTGTTTTTCCTTCTCTTTGCTTGTTTGGAACTTTTTCTTATAAGGAAACTTCCTTCTTTTCATGAATTTTTTGAACTTTCTTGCTAGAAGTGCTTCCTCACTCTCTTCTTTTTCTTCTCCTAATTCATCATTTGAGGATTCTGCTTGAATAGTAGACTTGAAAGGTATCCCCTTTTTTTTTCTTATCTATATCCATAGATTTTTGCTTTAAATTTAGCTCATAAGTCATAAGTGATCCCACCAATTGCTCCAAGGATAATTTGTCAACATCCTTTATTCTTGTATAGCGATCACCTTTGGATCCCATGAAGTTAGAAATGACCTGAGAATTTTGTTGACAAGATCAGCATTAGACTTTATTTTTCCTAAACTTCTCATTCCATTTACAATATTTGTAAATCTAATGTACATGTCAGTGATAGGTTCATTTGGTTCCATTTGGAATATTTCATAAGTGTGCACTAACATGTTTACTTTTGTATTTTTCACTTGATTGGTACCCTCATGGATAATTTCAAGTGTGTCCCATATTTCCTTGGCAGATGTGCATGTAGAAATCCTATTAAACTCACTAGGATCTAATGCATAATAGAGGATATTCATTGCTTTCGCATTGATCTCATATTGTATAATGTTTTTCATCCCAATTCTCTTCGAGCTTTGGGATGGAAACACCATTTACAACAATCGAAGGAACATAAGGACCCTTATCAACAATCTTCCATAAATTATAATCAATTGAATGCACGTAAATTCTCATGTAAATTCTCATTCTAGTTTTCCAATAAGTATAATTTGTTCCATTGAAATATGAAGGTCTATTTGAGGCTTGTCCCTCAACTACACTAGTACCAATAAGGGCTGCCATAGATCTTTACTCAAGGGGTTAGACTTATAAACTGAGAACAGGGCTCTGATACTACTTGTTGCCCAGTAAGCAACCCAAGAAGGGGGTGAATTGGGTCTCTAAAAATTTAAATGCAAGTGTGTGAACCAATCCAATAATCAAACTAAGTACTATGAATGCAAGTGCAAAGTGCTCTTTAATGAGTATGTAGCAAAAATATAAAAGCAATAAAAGAGCAATAAATGAGATAGACAAAATAATCACAAACATAAAGGATTTTAAGGCTAGAAAGGGCCTTGATGGGAGTCGGAAGCCGGGGAAGGGTCCTCGTCATTGTGGCCTATGGGGCAAAGCCGGAGATCGGACTTCCGGATCGACACGACATCGATGCGGCTATTGTGGAGGAAAAAAACCCATCTAGCTCTCCCGGCAGGTCGGCACAACGATGGCGGCACCCCCCAGTCCCGGACCCGTGTCTCTAACTCTTCGACTCTGTTGAGAGAAAAATCAAAAAAAAAAGGGATTGAGGAATGAGGAGTCATCGGCTCACCGCCAAACGGCCGAAGTTCGGGTAGGGTTCTCATTCTCTGTTTGAGAGTTGAGACAATGTCTTAGTCCCTCGGGTTTCGGCCAGCATCACCGTCACCACCGCTTCTTCTGCTTCACCGGAATGAGAGAGCTCTGGTGAACATCGTGTCGCAGTCTCGTAAAAGAAGAAGAACGGCCGTGGGATGGGGTTTTCACTTCTCTTGTTCTCCCATTTCTCCACTTCTCCATGACTGTGAGACTGTGATCTAAGTCACAAAGTAATCGTAAGTTTAACAAAAAAATCTTCTGACGACTTTCCTAATTCTCATTTCGTTATAATTTTATTAAAAAAATTGTGGCCCACGAGCTAGTCCGGTCATAATCCAATTCAGCTCATGAGCTACAAGGTTCGGACCAAAAAGTTCAGTTATATAAATGTACTATCTTTTTTCAGGCCGACCAGATCTATTTATAGAATTATATGGGCTGGTCCATGATCTCTTATCCATTTTGACATGTATTGCCACTCTTTACGTGCCCAGGATAATAATGTATTCAAGATCGTGATATTAGAAAAGGTTTTGCAGTTAGTCTGGACATAAATTGGAGGGAATCCGTCTTAAGATGGAATTAAGCGAATATATGATTTTTTTTTTATTCAAAACTTCTAAAAGTATTAGTAAAAATTGCACTTTCGCGTTACGTCATACATTTTCTATAGGCACGTGAATTTGCACGTGCTACAACCAGTTCCTTTCAGATTCCCTGTTTACCTCTCCCGATGATCGAATGGATCAGATTGCGTCATCACTCCATTCGAACGGCAGATCTCGGACTCGCAAAGTTCTCTCCGCGTACAAACATCGACCTCATCTCCTTCCAACCAGCTAAGTCTCGTAACCGTCCGACAGTTCCCAGCCTCCGGATTCCAACTCTTCCCAAAAGGAAACGATAAGCTCCACCAATCGCATCGCCAAAACATGGATTTCGGCCATCAGGGGATCCAATTTGGGAAGCGTAAATCCACCCTGCCCAGGATTCCTGCTCTATAAAGTCCGGTGCCAACCACCTTTCCATGGCCGAGGCCTAGGGGAGGACCGGAGGATTCGAGCTCCCAAATCTTCTCTCTCCCTCTTGTCCTCCTCCTCCGTCTCTCTGTCCATCGCTATCTGAAGCTTTTATATCGAGAAAGGTAAAAAGAACTGCTCTGAAATAAAATAAATATAACCGCCGTGGACAAAACTTGCCTTCTACGCCGCAACAGGTAAAGATATTTCCTATTATTTATATATGAGTGGTTCGGCAGCGGACTCGTCCAAGCCGGACGCTGCCGTACCCGCTCCTTTGCCCCTCTCCAAGCCGGACGCTGCTGCCGGCGGCCGCGCCCCTCCTGCTCCCGAGAAGGAGATGGCGATCGCTCTGCCCCAAAATCCAGATGAGAACCCTAACCCCGACGCTGACACCGATCCTTCGTGGTTCACGCCCAAGAGGTTCGAGTTTGCGCTCCCTTTTCTTGCTTCTTCTCTCAGTTGATTAGGTCATCCTCCTCTGATTCTAGGGGTTTTGCTTTTTCCCCCGTTTTTGCGGTTTTTGATGCATTTGGCATGGAAAGGGGATTCTGGTGTTGTTTTGTTTGTAGAATATGGTTTTAAATGCCTGTTTTGAAGCTTGGAATTCTCCTCTGGAGCGAGAAATTGAGGAGGTGGGAGGTTATCCAAGAGGGAGTCATGGTATCGAGCGAATTCTTGGACATATGATTAAGGCATGTCTCGAAAACTGCAGAAAGGAACAGTTGAATGCTGATAAAATGTTGCAATTCAGTGCTTCTGACATGCGATTGATGTAATTGTCGAGGTCACTCTGGTAGAATTCAGGATTCGGCCATGCCATGGTTAGTTGGGGTTGAAAGTGGGAGTTTTCGAGTATTTGATTTGGATCTCTAAGTTATGAACCTCAGGAGTTGAATCCAGGTGTTCTTTCTGTCCATCCACTCTTTGCTCTTTGCTGTTACCGCCTACCTTCTTGCAAACTACTCGTTCAGCAGAGTTGTCTAGGCACTGGCAGTGGAGCAGTGCAAAATGGTAGCCTTGGTAAAGAGAGGGACCCGCGCAAAGGCTCCAAGGGAAGTTTGTAGCTGTAGAGAGGATGGAAGGGCTAAAACTTGGGCGCTAACAATCTTGAAGGTGGTGCCTGGTGTTCGTATTGTCAACTAGTATCTTAGGTGTAGGATATCAGAACTGTAGCACATAGAATTGGTAATGTTTAGCGACATATGGGTATCTGTATCTGTATCCTATATGGGTGACTTTTTCAGTAAATGACTGGTTGTGATTTCTACTAACAAATAGCGATATGATGTGCTGCCTGTTGGAGGTATGCATCGTAGGTGCACTAAATTTTCTTTTCAAAATAGGTGAATTAAATTTTGAAATATGATCAGTAGATTTTGTCAAGCGATCTTGTAACATCTGCATGCATGATTATCATCAGATTCTAAAGATCCATAGTTAAGGACATGTAAGTAGGTAAACTTGAATATAGCATGATATCAATATGGCATTGATTGCAAGGGACTCTTTAAGTCACGTACCCACTAGGAATAAGTTATTCATTGCCTAGAATATTAACAAATAATGATCACAAAGTGCCACCAGTTGAACTGATATATCAAAATTGCTGGGAACTTCAAATAATTAACTGATAATGGTATTATTGATGAACTGCTAATCTTATTTGGCTAATTAATCAGCAGTTATTGCAAAGAAATTTTATTGGTACTTGAGTAGCTTAGTAGTTATGCAATATGATTGCATCAGAATGTGCTAAATTCTAAACGAGTACATCCCTTTCAATTGGTGTACCCATTGAGGGTGAAAAGTCACTTGTTTTATGAATGCATTATACATATAATTTTCAAATAGTGGACTAGTTATTTTCATGCAGTTGGTTAATTATTCTAGCATAATTGAATTACTAAGATGTCTGCTTAGGAATATCGTCCTGTTGGACAGATAAACCTCAATTTTTTTTGTGTGTTTTCAATTAATAACCATTACCTTGGTGCAACATTGTTGATAGTAATATGTAGATATAACTGTCCACCATAAAGTAGTGATGTTATGAGAGTGGTTAGCCTAGTGTTGTTAATGGCACTGGTTATGCATTTAGGAAGTGTACATATATGTATGTCTATATATATGTGTGTGTGTGTGTTTATCCTTCCTTTTCAAGTAGCTGCACTTTGCATGCATTGTTGACTGTATTGGGAAGCATTTATCTAGATGGGAATATGCAAATCTAAGCTATATTGATTGGCTGATTCATATTATAGTTTTTGTCCCTTTAAGACCCTACATCTTAGCCCCATCTCAATGCAGACTTCATCAGACTTATCCAGTCCCAACCTTTAAAGACTTCTAACCCACCCAAATCCCAAACTATAAAGATTCTGAGTTGTTCTGCAAAACAACTCATCACAACACTCCACAAATCATGGTGGGAGTAAGATGTGGTTCTCGTCCATGAATTATTAATGATTAATGCCTTTTTTTGTTGGTAACAACCCCACTAACACCCATGTCCTTCCATATTAAAATGAAGTATTGACTTTCCACAAAAATAAATTTGTGAAAAAATTGAAACTTCTTTCTCTCTAACTTTCATATGCAGACCCCCTAATCGACACCTTTTGTCCTTCCATATTTCAAAATAAAATGCAGGCTGGCTGGAAAGTAAGTGAACTAATCTGAAACTTCTTTCCGCCAATTCACTTATCCTAAAACTTAGGGATGCACAATCCCCGTAATTTTCATAACTTCATTAATATTGGCTTGGATCTGTCAATACAAGGTTCCTGGTACCGATATCGGGAGCCGTACCGGTGGCCGGCCGGTACCTGTATGGTACCGTACTATACTGTGCCGACACACGGTATGGCGTGGCATACCGGTTCAAACCAGTACGACCAATTTTTTTTTTTGATTTTTTTTGATGAATTTTGTGATTTTAAGGTTTTTATTTTATTTTTTAAGGGTTTAGGATTTAAGATTTAGAATTTAGTGTTTAAGAGTTCTAAATGCTTGAAATTTAGAATTTAAGATATGTCCGATTTCAAGATTTAGGACTAAATACTAAGATTTAGGACTATTTTCAATTGAAATAAGATAAAAAATGATAATTAAACTAAGATTATCAGCAATTAATGAAAGTGAAATGTAGCATAAAAACATATAATTACATATCAATGTCTAGAATCGGGTAGAGTGACGATGTCCATAAATATAGGGATCATTTATGTACTCTATAGGAAAATCGATATATTCCTCATGCCAGGTAGCATCATACTCCTCTAAGCTCATCCCAAAAAGTATGCGTGATGGATCATAACTCATCGTAGATTCCTCTCTAATGTCCCGACTCTGAGAGCTATCCAGAGACTGATGATATGGTAGTGCAGGGATCCATCCAAATATACCAGCAACAAAATCAGATCCATAAAATGTTCCGGGCTGCATGTGATAAAAATTACTGGATGATGACGTTTCAAATGCACCATATGGATCATATGGATCAGAAGCTGCCGGTAGCTGTGGATAAGAGGATCTTGAATATGAGGATGACCCAAATACATCCATGGATCCTACTTCACATGCAAGAGCTGTAGCTGTATCATGTTCCGAACGACCACGCGGAGCCCATCGCCTATATGGAATCGTATCATCACGGGATCTATCAGATGGCAATCCATGATCTGTATCCTGCATGGCATGGTTAAACTGCGACTTCCTAGTAAATCGAATATGAATTGGTGGCTGCGACTCCTGTCCTCCTGCCCCTCTCTGATCATTAGATCCTCCACTATCTGAAGCACTATCATCACTCTCTCTGGTATCTGATTCTAAGTGGACTGGGTGCTCCTCTGTCTCCGGGTCTGCTAGATGGTGGGGAGGGACGATGTGCTGTATCTGCTGGAGTCCTGTGAGGAATATGACTTGTTGTCCATTATCCAGTATCCATCCCAGCCTCACTAGCTACAAAACTAGTTGGTCGAGGAGGCGATCCTGGCTAATCAAGCTCTGGCTGCTGCCACTGACTCATGACCCATCCAATTATTGGATCTTCATTCTCATCAACATATGAACTTGCAGTGGGATCGGAATATTTCAATTCTACTTCTTCCTGAATACATTTTAGCCTCAACCTTAAATTATAGTGTACATACACGATCGTTGAGTCATTTCTGTTTCAGACGGTTCCTCTGCTTGGAGTGGATAAGGTCAAATGTAGATCAATTGCGTTCACATCCACTGGATGACACCGTCTAGGAGAGGATCTTAACTATAAGAACCTTCAGATTTTTAGTAGATCCATCAAAATGTAACCATCATTCAGCTGCAAAAGACATTATATCATTAAGAATTTTAGATTTGACAAAATAAAAATTTAATCCTGATATAATATTGCACTTACTCCTTGGTAGTACCTACCAGGATTCATCTTTGATTTACTTCTGATTGCTACAGTGGATCCAAATGAATCTGTGTTCTAAAAAATTTCGTCTGCCAGAAAAAATTTTGTTAGCATGTACTACTAGTTGAAATTAATGCTCTTAAAAATCATTCAATAATTTCAACCTAACTTATTTCTTCAAGGCACATAGCAACGATATCTAGATTGGGCTCCATCTTATATATAACATTGCGTAGGGCGGACATAAGATCATCATCCATGGCAATGTCCTGTACGGAGTACTGAAATCTCGGATTTAGATAGTAAGCTACACATATACATTTAAGAATTAGTCAAGCATACTTGTACAAATCTAATTAAATTTTAATTTTTAGGGACTTCATAAATTACTACGTACCTGCTAGATGCAAATCCGAACTCATTTGATAACTCCACCGTCCATCAATGATCCGGATATACTCAGATGCTTGTGATGGATTTGCCTCCTGGATATTTTTCTCTCTTAAAAATCATTCAATAATTTCAACCTAACTTACTTCTTCAAGGCACATAGCAGCGATATCTAGATCGGGCTCCATCTTATATATAACATTGCGTAGGGCAGACATAAGATCATCATCCATGGCAATGTCCTGTACGGAGTACTGAAATCTCGGATTTAGATAGTAAGCTACATATATATTTAAGAATTAGTCAAGTATACTTGTACAAATCTAATTGAATTTTAATTTTTAGGGACTTTATAAATTACTACGTACCTGCTAGATGTAAATCCGAACTCATTTGATAACTCCACCGTCCATCAATGATCTGGATATACTCAGATGCATGTGATGGATTTGCCTCCTGGATCTTTTTCTTTGCCCTTTGTATCATGAAATATAAGAAGTCCATCTAAGCATACATCTCTGAGTCCACGACATGAAGTATTTCATATAGAGGCTTGATAGCTTCCACTATCCTCTCAGCCTGCTACAAGAATATCCGTCTCATCACTAAATTTTTCACATTGCTTCTCTCAGTATTTGTCCTGGCATATATGCTCTGCTGCCACTCCTGACTGACAAACATCTGACGCAGCTCTATCTTCTTACCAAGAAGACTATCAAGTGCAATGTAATTAATAGCAAACCATGTGATCCCCGGTCTCAATATTTCCTTCTCTGTAAAGCTCCTCATCGATGATAAGACTCATGTATGGTTATATATAAATCTGGTGATAGACTGTGCTAGCTCGACAATCTTCTGCACCATGCAGATTTTTTCAATATCTATCAATATGAGGTTTATACAATGTGCAGCACAAGGGATTCAGAAAATATGCGATCGCCGCTTCATTAAGATCTGCCTTGCGGCCTTGTACTGTGGTCCATTATCAGTGATGACCTGTACGACATTATGCTCTCCCACCTGACAATCATCTCCTTCATCAATCTGAGGATCTAACTGGCGTCGTGCACCTGATTTGAAGCATTAATAGATTTCTGAAAAAAGTCTTTCCATCACAATAAGTCAAGAAATTGATGATGCTCCGTCTAGTAGGACCCTTCTAACCATCACACATTACCGTCAATCCATACACGGGCCACTTGCTCTGATATGAGAATATCCATCCTTCTAGCTCTTTATTGCTGTTCAGAAACTGACCATAGATATTCTTCGATACTGGAGGATCTACATCTGCACCAGCAGTCTGTATAGATGAAATAGTAGAGCGATAATATGGATTGTCCACTGCATGGGCTGTGATATGACTGAAATAAAACCAGAAGATGGTTCGCCACATATCCTTCTTCTTATCCTTTTTCAGCATCGTGTCAATCCTCTGTTGCTTGGAATCTCTACTGGAAAAGGCATGTAGATCGACATCATGGATGGTGGCTCCCTCTGGAATGTTTCTGGAAGACTTTCTTCTACTGCCAAATGTTCTCAACATGGATGCAATACGGCTGATGCCTCTCCTGACCTGGAATGTTTCTGGAAGACTTTCTTCTACTGCCAAATGTTCTCAACATGGATGCAATACGGCTGGTGCCTCTCCTGACGGGCTCTCTGACTGAGGAGATCCTCCTAAATTATATCTCAGACTCTCCTACAGCATTAGCAGAAGCGTATCCCGATCCTGACTGAAAAGCTGATGGTCCAAATCGCTGTCTATGCCTGGCTGCCTCCTCCTGTTGTCTCTGCTTATACAAGCTTGCCTGAATAGCAGTCTCCATTTGTGCCTCCTCATCAGAAGGAATAGATGCTCCTTCTGCAGCTCTGCGGTCCACCTCTGCCTTCTTCTTTGCTACTCTTTACTTCCTAGCTTTAAAATCAGCAAAGTGTTTCTTCATTAACTGATGGACCTCCTGTGGACACTGCCGGCATGCAGATATATCAGAATAGCTGCCAGCTAAGTGCTGCTTCAATCTTGTTACTCCCTATCTTTGAATTCAGTATTGCATCATTTATACTTCCAGTGATGCCGACCCGAAAGTATCTCTCCATGTAACTAGCCAATGTCTTGCTCCGGATCCTTTTTCCTCCTTAATGGATCCATACCTGAATATTTAAAATACATATAAGGTCAGTAATAATGTTTATTAATTAACACTTTAGTAGCCTAATTTTTAAAATTTATTTTATTTTTTTATTTAAAAAATTCAAAAATAAAGAAAATAAATTTTTTTAAAAAATTTTAGATTCATGTAGGATTCTATCATACATGTTACATATATTTTTTTAAGATTATAGAAATGTATTAAAAGTCAATTTTTTTTCAATTTGAGATCTATGGCACTATTCATGCAATGCATCAAAACTTGAATATATCGATATGAAATTTATAGTGAGAGTAGCTTACAGGCCATAAATTAATAATTTATAATTACAATTTTTTTAATTATTTTTTTAATTAATTTATTAATTCGAAATTAATTTTTAATTTTAAAAATTATATACTTAACAAAAAATCAAGATTTTAGTATCATTATGCAGATCTATCCTACATTTACCACATACTCTAAAATCATAGTCAACAAATAAATTTTGACAGCATTTCTTCTTAATTTTCTATTTTGCACGGATTTTAATAAAAAACAAAACGAAAGAGGAAAATATGGAAAATGAAAGGTATGCATACCTTGATTCTACCTTCCTCTTCGACTTCTGCAAGTTTGATTGGGTTGAAATGGATTAAGTATTTTTTTTAAACGATCGTCGTTAAAACAACAACCGTAGTAGAGAGCTCTTACGAGCTCTCTGCTGTTACTGCTTAAAACATCAAAGGCAGCCCCCCCAGGCAACATGTCACATGGCTACAGTAGCCATGTGACAAAAACCAAAAAACAAAGGCCCACCCACCGAATCGAGCTCGAACCGACCGGTTCGGCCTCGTTTCGGCCCGTTCCGCACCGGTTTCGGCCCGGTTCGGGTCCGGTTCGATCCAGTAAAAGAATTTTTTTAAAATTTTTTTGGAGGGCGTTTCGATTTATGTGGCTGAACCATGCCGACCGGCCACCGGTCTGGTTCGGTACACCCCGAATCGGCCAGTTTGGCACGGTTCGGAGAACCTTGTGTCAATGCATATCCAAGGACTCACACCGGGCTTATTGTAATCGCAGTTCACTTGAGGCAATGAATGTGGTGAAAATTGGATTGGGTAATTGAATGGGTGATCAATGGATGAAGTGATTGTTTACCTACTTATATTTAGAAGGATATTTTTGATAGCATTGACTCAATGAAATGATCATGCAACACTTCCAGAATACAAAAACTCATCATGGACAAACATGATAAATGTGGATGCAATTGAATAATATTTTATACTTGAGATTCTTGTTAATTAAATAATTTTTAATATAATCTTTATTATATTTTTAGTTTAAGAGGAATTGAATGTTACAAAGTCTTAGCATTTTGCATCCTGTATATAAAAGTCCTTGCTCTACCACTGCTATATTGTTTGACTATCTTTTTCTCTTGCATTGTCTTGGACTAATGAGAGCATGATTAGAATCTTATCTAAACTTCATAAATTATTCAATGAAGTATATGCATTTGTGAGAAATAAACCACAGATTTCATCTCATGTTGCAAGAAAATTGTAAGTCATATCTGTAATCATTATCTTTATGTTGTATGGTAACTAAAAGTGAACTTGTGATTTATTATTATAAGGAAATATAAACTGCAATATTAATTATAGAATTAATTAATTATTATAACTTTTATTCCACATGCCTACTTGAACTCCTAGGCTCTTGATAGTGTCGTGTCACTTGCAATAGCCTTAAACCAAGTATCTTTAACAGTGATAGTATGCTGCCCTTCTGAGATCAAGCTTAAGCCCTTACCCTTTCCTCCTTTCTATCACTGGAGCCTTACATCCTTGTCCAAATAGGTCATCTTGCTGAGGAGATAAGATGGAGGAAGATGTGGGGAGAGGGTGATGGGGCAAAGGGGAACAGGCTAAGGGGCCTAGTGATCAGTAAAGGCGGGTTCCTGCTGGAGAGGTGTGTGAGGTGGCTGTATTGGGCAGATATATTTGATCTCTCTCTCTCTCTCTGTGTGTCTGTGTGTGTGTGTCTGTCTATCTGTCTGTGATCCCTTTGGGGATTAAGGATACAAGCTCCAATTGATCAATTCCAAACCAAGGGGGTCTTGATCTTACAAGCTCGGTGCAAGGGGGATCCTGAATAAACTGCATCCTGAACAAACTGAGCTGCTTTGGGATCAAATTGTCTGGGCATATTAGCTTCAGTTCACCCTGAACTGGCTGGTTCATGGGCACTTGATATGGCATACCCAAACTCTTGCAGAAATATTTGTTCCCTGTTGAAAATGGTTCATGGCAATGGCATGTCCCTGAACCAGCCAGTCACATCCCCCTATTTTCAGCAGGGAACATTTCTTGTCAAAGTTGAATTTGGAAGCTTTTATTATGTTTTTTTTTGTTTGTTTTAATTATGGTGGCTAAACTGCACTATTTACTTGTGAAGTCATTTTCGTATGAGTACTTGATAATTAGTTAAATCCTTTACTCTAATATCGAGCATCTCGCTTATTATTTTTTATTTTATGTGTCTGTGTGTGTGATACATGCATACATACTTACAATTTCTTAAGCAAATAATTGTGCCTTTAACATAACTCATCTTTTAAATTTGGAATACTGTTTGCACTTTATGTTCATTCTGCACATTTGGTCATGCCCTTTAGCTTGAGACAAATTGTATTTGTATGCAGACTCCTTTTGATATTTTGCATTATCAACATGTTAAATTATGTTGATCGAGGAGCAATAGCAAGTAATGGTGTAAATGGCAGTCGTCGCACTTGCACGGAAAGCGGAACATGCACTTCGGGTACCGGAATTCAGTAAGAGAGCTTAAAATCTTTTTGACTTTTTTAAGCTCTAATAATTTGTAAATATGTTAGCTTAGAATATAATTATTAATTTTGTGATCCCTTCACTAATTGATATGGATTCTCATTTGAATGCTTGGAACATAATGACCTTCTCTTTTTAGGATATGAAATTAAGTTGGCACAAATTGCTTTATGGCAGCCGATTGCTTCTAATACATACTAGAGTATCCATGAATTGAAATGTTGCATGTAAAGTGTTGAGTAATATTAATAACATGCGAGTGATATGCGGCAGCCAATTGCATCTTGTTTAGCACTATTATCTTATTATTGTAATGAAGCAAAAATTGAAATAAACAACATTGCTCTGCTTTGTCTATCTTATGGTAGAGCATGTCGGATGCATTTTGTGATTATTTTTTCAATATGTTTTAAGTTGAAAAGGGCTTTTTGATACCCATTCGATCCTATCAATGAAGTTCTTGTTGACCACTAATATTGTTTGAGGTTATTTATAACACTTAGTGAGGTAATGAGATATTGGCTTTGGACATTTATTGACATCATTACCAATTATAGAAAGTGTGTATGTACTACTTAGCATGCGCAAGCATATGACCATTCAAGGAGTATATGTTGGAGGAGTGCAATCCTATTAAGAAATTGTTGGTGTTGCTTCCCGCCAGGATGTCGGAGATTGCTGGAGAAGTGCTCATGGGCTATACCTGCAAGAAAAGTCTTGGCTAGAGGTGGCTCCGGTGAAGGCCCTCTGATGGTCAAGTCAGTCAGCAAGCAACAGGAGGAAGAAAGTAGAGCGGAGTGGAGAGAGAGATTTGCGTAGGAGAGAGATTGCGTATCTTGGGAGCTCCCGGGAAACCCCTTTTATAGGCAGATGATGAGGGCATTTTCGGAATGCCAAAAGGTCTTGTCAGGGTTGGTGAGGATTGATAGGGTGTCAAATCCTGTCAAGAAATCCAGTGGAGAATCATTCCATTTGTTTGGAATGTCCGCCTTCCATTAACGGAAACTGTGTTATTCGTGTTGCCGGCCACTCTCCTTAATGGTGACGAGGACCATGGTATGGAGCGGGTCACATCTCTCTTAATTGAGGAGATTTGCCAAAGACTACAGGACATGGCCTTCTGATCTTGCCATTGAGTGCATGGAAATGAGTGTCAATTAATTCCTCCATGGGTTGCCTAGAGATATGCCACCAAGGGATTCTGACTTTCCCTGGGCATGATGGTGTTGGGTCGGACCTAGTCCTTCTGTCGAGGCCGAGGGTCGACTGGGCCGAAGGTCCAGGAGGTTGAAGGATTTGGGATATTTTTATTTCCTCCGGGAGTTATGCCAGTGGAGTTGCTTCTCACTAGTCTTGTAGACTAGAGGGCTTTCCTTTGATGATCGAGGGTTGATCTGTGATCGAAGTTCAGCTGAGCCGATGGTCGCTAGGGGAGGCCACAACGATGGGTCACTAAAAGGTGCGGTCCTTTGTCAGCATCGAGGGTCAATTAACCAAAGGGACTTGCGACAGAGCAGTTGGCCTTGAATACCAGGGATGAACCTCGAACAATGGACCTTCAGCATGTAACTAGTGTTGTTCCATCAAGAAACTCAAGAGTTAATCCTGCTGATGCCTCTCGTGACCCTGTCATAGATGTTTGGTTGATATTCTATTTGAGCAAATGCTTCGCATGTAAACATCCTGAGGATGAAGGCCCGATGCCGAGGATCAGCGAGGTCAAGGGGATCCTTTGCGACCTTGCCTTAGAAGATGGCAGGCGATTGCCTATGCCGATGTCCAACTAGGGGACCTTCGGGATACCGAGGGTGGGGGTTAACCCCCACATCAGAAATAATTTTGCTTAGTTCTTGTAGTGTGTAGATGGCTAATTGCAGTGCAAAGAGTATATAATGCATAATTAATCTGATCAATTGGCAAAATGTTGATAAGTGCAGCAAACATGATTCATCAAAGAGAATGGAATTGCTCGTTGACAGTTGTAATCTTATCAATTAATTGGGAAACTATGATTTCCACGGAAGATTGTGTTATGTAAATGTACAATGTATGTGACTAAGTGCAAAGAATTCTGATTGGATGGGCATGTTCTGATCATCTAATGAAATGTTATCCATTACTTAAGATACAAGGACAAATTTGAGTGGATGTAGCATTTGTTGATTGTTGTGATTTCAGAGGAATTAGACTATTACAAATGTCTTTTATGATTAATTAAAACTTTAAGAATTAATTGAAGTTTAGGAATCAGATGATTTTGTTTGTTTCTTCCTTTATGCTATAGCTTAATAAATGCACTTGAGACATAGGGCATCCAATTTAATCTATTTTAAAATACTGGATTGTTAAATTTTCTGTTCTTTCTTCTAAATTTTACTGTTGCACCATTGATATGTTTATATGTTGTTTAAGCATCCAAACTTTTAAGTTTACAAGATAGGCAAAAGTGATAGACAGAAGCATTTGACTTGCAATTTTTAATATTTTCACGAATGTGTTTGTAGACATGAAACTAGATAAGGAATACTATCAATGTGTTTAACGATGTGATGATTTTGATAGCAGCTGTATCTAGGGTTAAATTTTTTGGGTCTAGGGTCTGATGTGTTTTGATCTGCTTTTAAACACTAGACTGTTTTTCTTTTCATTCGTCTAAATTTTACCATTGCATTTTGGTTTGTCATATATGGTTTAACGGTTTAACCATTTTAAGTTGTTAAAATTACAAGGAAGGCAAAAGTGATGTTCTAAGTTGTGCTTTTTAATATTCTGTGAAGTTTGTAGACATGAAATTAATAATGTATACTACCAACATGGTTAAGGCTGAAATGATTTTGACTGTAGCTGTTGGGAACTTCTGCCAGAAGGCAGATACAATTTTCGAAGCAATACCATATTGTATCCATTTTGAAAAGCTTTTTCATAGTTTTCATGCTAATTAATGTTGAAAAATATTGTTTTTAAGCTATATATTTCTATCAGAAAAGGATTTCCTACTTCATATGCTTTCTTTGAATTGGAAAAGGTAAGTAACTTGTCTTTTTCTTCTTAATGGAATAACAAATATTTGATACCCTATGTTAATTTTATATTTATTACAAACTCCAAAGTAATTAATATGTAGACTTCTTGTATATTTTTATTATGAATATTTACTTATGCATGTTTAACTAGTCCTGCTTGTTAGAAACGCCTATATATCATTTGTAGTTGTACTCTGTGTTTTCTGCCTTGACACAAATAACCATAACCTCCTACAGGCTTTTTAACTTTTTATATGCATCAAAAAAGATGTTTCTATTGTGGATTTAATGTGTGATTTTGGGCATAATGCATGATAGACATTTTGTCGACTATATCTTTTGAACCTCTAGGTCTGTTTTTTTTTCTTGCTAAGACTTTATGTTCTCTAGATATTACTATGGGAAACATATTGAATCACATACACACTCTGTTGTTAAATCCTGTTTCTGGAATTGATAGGATCTGATACTGCCTGCCATGGTCCAAACTGATGTGCAGATCAGTTCCGATATTTGAAGTTTTGAACTCCATTATTTTTTATCTTCAGTAACAAGTCTTATCAATGATGCCTCCCATGATAATGGAAAGATAGTTTGCAATATTTGGAAGTACTTTAATAATTTCAATTCCAGTGAAGATCATTGTGTTATCAAAATAATTGCTAAAAGTCTGCTGTGATGGCTCTAGATCTCAAGTGCGAATCCTTTGAATTGTCACTATGGAAACAAAAATGACATGTTCAATTACAAATGAGGTCAGTTTTATTTTAACAAAAAATTAACGTAAAGTAGTAGCAGTTGCAATAATTTAGCATGCACCTGGTCTGTAGATCATCAACATAAGGCTGTGATGACATAAATAATACAAAGTATTTTCATGACCTAGGCACTTTGAAGGCTAACTCGTCTAGTTGTCAAATTTCTAAAATCTAAATCATACTGTTACGTCTTAAGTTTATAGAAACTATGTAGTTTCACTTTATAACATATGTATCAAGTATGAATGGAGATGGAAGAATCTATAGTATATGTATAAAATATGGGTGGAACTGGAGGTATGTATGGCATGTGCATGAAATATGGGTGCAATTTGAGGAATTGGACCCCGGAATCACAACATTACATAAATTAGTAGCAAGTAGACTATAGTTCTAATTGCAATAAGATAAGCTTAGTAAACATTTGATTGTTCACATATCATCTAAATAAAAGGAAATGATTTACAAAACATTAGAAAAGAAAGAATTTTCCAAGCATGCATCTGTCAGTTACCTATTCAGGATGCCTTGTCTTGTTTGTTTTTGTATTTTACTCTCTTATTCTGAGTTTAGGTTCTTAACTCATTTATTATTGAAGTAGGTGGATAATATTCTTGTTGATATTTTGGAGTTTGATATCATATCCTGTGCTAATCATAAAGTCTTTTTAATGGGCATCTTAATACTTTGTTAAGCAAGCAGGACTAATTTTCACATATAATAAAAATTTCATTGCTGTACTCAACAAGGACTTTTCAATCATGTTACTATTTAGTGTAAGCAAATCTGGATGACATTAGCCCTTCATCCATACTTGATCAAGTCCCTTGGTTAATTTTCTGTTAATTGCTTACTATTGCCCATTCTTTACAGAGGAGATTTTAACCTGAACAATTTTGAGGATGGTGTGCTGTCATCAGCATTCATGGTTGGGCTCCTAGTCGCTTCACCAATATTTGCATCATTAGCAAAGAGGTTGGTTTCCTGGTCTAATCCTTTTATTTTTTGGATAGCTATCTTTTAAGATCAGATTTCCCATTTTCTGTTTCAATATATTTTACTTCTACTTTATGCTGCTCTATTGAAGGCCTGATTATGATGTATTTTGTTATTTGACCCCTTTGATGTCAGTAATTACATTTAAAATTTTGACAGCGAGTATGCCATGTAAGTCATAGCAAATAACTGGAAGTTAATATGCCTACGATTTAGATGCTTGATTTTTCTTTTTGCCTTTTTGGTAGAACATGTATTGATTCTATGGAGATTCTAATTTGAATTTCTTGGCTGTCACAAACAGTTGCATGTATTTACTTTGGTTATGATGTCTCTGTTGTTTTTTCCCCAGTCATAATCCTTTTAGGCTTGTTGGAGTTGGACTGTTAATTTGGACTATTGCTGCAGCTGGTTGTGGTTGTTCATTTGACTTTTGGTCAATCACAATCTGCAGGATGTGAGTTTCTTATCTGATTGTTCATGAACTATTGGAATTTGTGATTAATTATAAAGCTTCCAATGTTATTAACAATGCTATGCATTCTGCGTTTAGGTTGGTAGGTGTGGGTGAGGCTTCTTTTATAAGTCTTGCAGCTCCATTTATTGATGACAATGCCCCTGTCGCTCAGGTTTGTTTTCTGTTTTGTTGAGGAACTTCACAATATGCTGTTTGTTTAAGAAATTGTTGTTACTACTGATCTGTCTGTGTATGCTTTACCTCTATACAAGGCATTTTGGTGATTTTACCTATTGCTAATGTCCTGTTGCATGATGAATTTGCTCATAACACCATTGCAACCTGGGTGCTAACGTTACTGACTTAGCAATACATCCATTTTGGTTAGTAAATGCTAAAGATATTGCTGTATAAGTCATAGGTCATTGACATTCTGGCTGAGTTGATTTGGAGATAACATAATATTTTACTTGCGGTAACTTGAGCTGTTCATTTTTTGGCTAACTGTGTTTTGTAGGATTATCAATTGATAATATCTATTTTTTTCCCCTTAATTGCTGATAAAATGTGTGTAAAGCATTGATGAGTTAAGCATATTTCTGTCTCCAAGATGAGGAAATTCCAAGATGAGGAAATTGTAACTAGATATATGCATCTATGACTGTATGCATGAAAAGGGTGTTGATTTTTGTACATAGATGGAATCAGGATTGGATTATGAAGAGAATCATCATTTGTTGGCTCCGTTAAATGACAGTAGTTTCAGATTGTTTTAAGATATTATAAGCGACATGGTAGGTATTTGTTTACTTTACATAGACTTCTCAGGAAACTGAAAGGCATCTTCTCGAATACTAGCCCATTTTGCAAGGATACCAGAGCGTGCTATCCAATAATCACTTATAAAATTTTAATTTTTTCAGTTATATGTTTAACATTTATGCGACTGTCTATATTGAAATCTCATTTGGTCTCCACCTAGGCCATTTTCAAATTGATGGGAACCCTGGTTTAGATCTTCATTTGTCTGATTGAAAATTGTTCAGCCAACAAGACATTTCAAAACTATTAATTGGCCATCTAAGCTTCTTGGTAGGCTCCTTTCTTTCCCAAAGTCATTGTGGACAAAAATTCATCAAGTTAAAGGGTTAGCAATTGACATGAGAGCCAACATTAGAATGGACAATACGCTAATCATTGAATCCAACTTATATGGATGGAATAAGGTTTATTGCTTAATACTACTATTTAAAAAATATTACATGTTTAAGTAAAGTACATGCTGCTAGACACGTTGTAGTTATTGCTTCCTAATATTTCTAGGACAAAAAACTAAGGAATGCTTTCATGCTTAAATTAGTCTAAAGTGGTTTTCAGGTTTTTATACAATAGTTTTTCTTGAATGGCAAGAAACAGTACCGAGGGGCCATTGCTTGGTAGGCTTGGCTTGATAGGTGCAATGGTGTGGGTTTGAGTACGGGGGAAGCCATTGTGCAAAAAAAAAAAAAAAAAAAATCAAAAGTTAGGTTTGTTTCTGGTTCACCCCACCCCTCCTAGGTTCTAGATTGTTGGGACCAAAACTGGGTAATGACTTTTTAGTAAGAAAAATGTATCATCAAAGTACTTACAATTTTATGGTTTGACTTTTTGGCTAGCAGCACCTCATAGACAATGTATTCAAGGTTTGTCATTTGGTCAGTACTGTGCCATACTAGTATTCAACTAGTATGCAGTCTCATATCCAAGGATCATTAAACTGGTATCGAGATCTCTACTGGTTGCTGCAACCGGTATGGTACCGTATCGAACCATACCGTATAGTACCGGTACATGTACCGGCCTTGGTCAAAGGAAGAAAAGTCTCTCTCCCCATGGCTACATTGTCCGATCCGAACCAAGCTGAACCGAGCCCGAACCAAACTGAATCAGTCTGTATCGGACTAAACCGAACTGTATTGTATCGGTCTGGTATGGGTGTTTTTGGACTATTTGGAGTCTCGACCCATTTTTCAGAGCCATACCTTATTTTGGCTAGTACAGTTCGGTATGCCCCGAACTCGGTGGTTCGGGATGATTTCGAAAACCCTGCTCATATCGTACCAACACTCAGTACGCCTCGCCGTCTCATATCGTACTGAGTACTGACACAAGGAGCATTTTGCTTTATAAGGATGAGGCATGCTGAGTGTTAGTTTGGTACAAAGATCATAAGACTTTAGAAAAACTCCTTGCATACTAAATTCTTTTATAATTGTAAGTCTAATTGATACGTCTATGCATGGTCATGGAGAATCTATTACCTGCATGAAACAACCTGTATCATCACCATCATCAAGATAGGGATGCCATGGGTGTTATACATCAAATTTCTGCTTGAGATATTGAAGAAATCCACAATTTAGAGTCCTTATAGATGATAAACTCGAACTACCACTATATCAAAATTTTCCAAAAGCTAAACAGATCTTCTACCCTCTTTCCTTTTTGCTTATTTGCTATGTCAAAATTTTCCAAAAATTTTCCAGTGAGGTACATTAGTGTACTTTAGATTGTACCTAAGATCTAGTGCAAGGTTAGCTACTTTTTTGCTTTGAAGTTGAAACTAGTTTGACATTCAAGTTACTAATGGTCAATGCTTTTCTTTAATTAACATAAAACGACTTGGAGAAACATTAATTGCTAAGAGTTAAGACTAACTTTATATGAATCCACCGTCCTTCAGATATAATATTATATGCCATCCACAAAGAGATGATAATCTTCCCAATAATATTCTAAAGAACAAAGAATGGGTTTACAGTGTTGTAGGAAGCAAACAAGAAGAGAATATGAGAGAAACTGGAAGAGAACGAGAATGGCACTGAAATTGGTGGTCTATTGACCTGCCACTGAAATTACCATGAATCTCTGTCATTACTTAATAGAGCCCCATGTTCTCTTTGGTGGCATTCTGACCAAGAAGCTCCTAAAGCAGAGCTGGTACTTGTGAAGTTGTGATGCTGTTTACAAATATTTGGTCCAGTTGCAATGAGCTGAAAATTTATAGTTAAGGCCCAACTAACATATGATTGCCCATTTACAACACGTTAAACACTGATCTTAATCACCAATATGCTAATTATAGAGTTATGACATATGCTGTTATGTGTATATTTCTTTCTTTGTTCTATTTGTGAGTTTTTTTTGCCTCCTAATCTTTATTTAACAAATTGACTAATTACATCATTCAATGTCATGGCATCAGAAAACAGCATGGCTTGGAGTCTTCTACATGTGTATACCAACTGGAATTGCAGTTGGTTATGTATATGGTGGTCTGGTGAGTTTCTCTTAGCATGTTATTACATTTCCTCATCTGTTTTCTTCCTTGAATTGATCGGAGGTAACTGGTGAGTGGCATCCTTTGGAACCTTAAAAGTGTGCTGGTGCTTGAACATTAATGTTACCAGTTAACATGGTTCTAGTGGCCTCTGGTAGTAATACTCCTTTGGGAGCTGAAATTCACTTGGTCAACCTTTTACTTGTATATAGCTTAGATTGTTTAAGTGTCTACCTTATCTGTCTATTTGAGCTATCTTTAGCTCTGTGCCATCCAAAATAAATCACTCTTTTGGAAATGTCTGGTATAGATTATAACTACCCATTTACTATTCCAATGAAAACTATTGTTTTCTAATATTAGATTCTTGTATTTCTGTGAGCATTATTTTTCATTTAAATAATTTTTTAGTGGAAAAATTAAATGCTACTGCAGTTATGAAAAGACAGTGATATGCAGCAAAAATGTTTTGTTGCTGATCATTCAATAGTTCCATTAACCAGTATAAGTTATAATCAATTACTGTTAGACAATTTTAAATTTCGCCAAAGGTTATTTGGTTTACTAATGTGTACTTCTATTTATAATCCCCTCACTATCACTAAATTTTTGAAAGCTGAAGCATTCATAAATTTATTTAGAACTGCAAACCATGAAATGCCGTGCCTGCCAAATCATGTGTTGGGGCATACTGAGCCATATCGGGGGCGGACTGGTTCTGATGGTTCTGCCTCTTGATTTGAGAAACTGGAGAGGGAGGGGGAGAGGGAGAAGGGGAGAGAGAGAGGGGGGGGGAAGGGTCGGAAGAGGGCCTCTACCCTTGGTTCCTCTGTTTTGAATGAAACTATTGCCTGGGATCGGGCCCTTTTTTTTATTTTGCAGTTTTTCAGTGAATTTAGTAGGGGGGCAGAAGCTCCTTTCTGGTTCTGGTCTTCCCTCTTTGCCTCCCTTTCTCCCTCTCTCCCTCCCTCTCTCTCTCTCTCTCTCTCTCTCTCTCTCTCTCTCCCCTCCCTCTTCCCCTCCTTTGCATGCTTCCCTTTGTCAATAAGCTCTAGAATGGAATGGCACGATACTATATTGTGCTCTATCACCGGCCAATTGAAATGGATGTTGGTACTGGTACTGCATACCTTGCTGGTTAACTCCACAGAGGGTTCAGCGTTCGGATGCTTGGTAAATGGTTGAACAGAAAGAGAATGTTCTCAAGGATATGCAAGGTTAAGTTGGACGATTCATGTGAACCAAGAAAACTAAGATGGGCAGCCAATGATGCATCAGGAATTCAAGTATTTTGCCCAATAATGTTCACGAAAATGAAGATAAGGTTTTTAGAGGAGTCTATAGCTATTGTTTTATTTGAAGAGTAGTAGTGTTCACCTCTATCACCTTTCCTATAATCATTGAGGACCAATAAACTTTGTATTGGCCTGATGGCAATCAACGAGGAATTGCACTCAAAAGATGTGTAGCAGTAGTAAAGGTGTTGAGGTGGATGCTTGGTATGCATAGGAGGAAAAACTAACAAATTATACTTGGGGAAAAATTGGTTACGGTAATAGAGAAAATGTTAATAGTAAACCAGCGCAATGGTACATATTTAATTATAAAACACACACATACACACACTCTCTCTCTCTATATATATATATATTAGGGGAAGTTGTGGTATGTATTTAATTGCAATGCCCAATAGCCTAGGAAGCACAAATACTTCAAATCACACACCGTATCCATATTATATTGTTATAGGCATTTTGGAGAAGCAGAAAGAATTACCGAACTTTCGAGAAGAGGTGAGAACCAACAGAGGGACAGTGAGTGGGTTACCAATTACATTTTGTTCGAGAGAACAATTGAACAAAGTTTTCGAAGAAGAATCAATGAAAACTACTAAATCCAATCTTTCATATTGTTAGTGAAGTCTTACAAATAAAGCTACTGTTGTGCGCTCAGGAAAGCACAACAAATACCCATACTTGTTAGATACTTCTCAGATACATGTCCGGTATATGAGTTAAGTATCCTATTTTTTAAAATTAAAAAATACTTTGGATACTTCCTGGATGCACTTTACATATTTCCTTGATGCCTCAAAATATGGGGATCAATTTTGTAATCTATTGATATTAGTATTAAAAATAAAATATGGATTATGGTTTATGAAATAATGACTAACGATGAGCTTGTAAAAGTTAATTCTACCATATAAAGTATGGAGTATATTATTTTGATAGCCTACTATGCATGTGAATGATTTTTTTATAATTCATTTGTGTGTATGCATGTATACATATATTCCTTGATATACCCTAGTTGTATTGTATCCTACTTTTCAAGATTTGTCATACCGGTTATCTATATCTTGTCATATCTGTAATCATATCCATGTTCGCGCTTCATAACCAAAATCTCTCCCAAGCTGCAAGGTCAATGTATAGTAAACTATGTCTTAAGGTTTTAAAATCCTTGTATTAGTCTGGTACTGGTTTTTGGTTGGATTATTATGGTACTGGGACATCACCTACTGGCACACGTTATGGGGCTTCATACCAATACCATGCATGGATGGCCAGAAATCAATTATTTTTCTTTTCACTACTTTTTGAGTTTTTATGCATGATGAAGATGTTTAGGCCAGCTTGTTTTATATTTTTACATATTGAAAGGATGTTAAAAGTTATGTGATAGTTGTGTGTCGATAGTGGTACAAGCACTCAGTTGTTGATCAACTAATAACATTTATGAGTGAAGAATGCAAATATAGTAGTGAAAAAATATCATATTTCACTTTAATTGTTTAATCCCATTTAGAATATTTGATGTCCCCTATGCATTTGGGTCTTGCTAGTAGTCCTTGCTTGTAACATTATATGAATCTGGATGTTTTTCCCATTCCTGCTGGTCATAAGATGTTGGATAATGACATGGCTGTGGCTTCTGATGCGGTGGATGTGTATACAAATGGTACTTGTTGGACCCTAGCCATCCTTGTGAATGTGTTCTCCTAGATGCTCTGACCACCCCTCTCATAGTGGGAAGACCCAAGCTGTCCATGATGCCTCATGGTCGCTTACTTCCACCATGCCTGCTTGGAGGCCCAGCCTCCAGTATCTCAGCAACCTCTATGTCATCTTGATCAAATTGCTTACTCCCACTTTGTTCATTATCCATGCAACGTTGATCTTTGATCTCAGCTGCTTGGGGTCCTGCCAAGCCTGCTTGTGTCTGGCCAGGGACGGACCATACCAACTTTTCTAAAGAAGGCCAAAAAATATTAATAAATAATTAAAATTAATTTAAATATTTTTTATAAATATTATTTAAATTATACTTATCTTATTTCATAATATTAAATTCATTAATAATGAAATCTACTTTAAAATTTTCAGCTATCTCCTTATTGATATAAGTGACTAAATAATCGATAAAAAAATTGTCTTCCATCTTGTTGCATAATCTGGTCTTGACAATCTTCATTTTTTAAAATATTCTCTATAGTAGTAATTGAAATCGGAAGAATAATAAGCATTAAGGACTCGTAGAGGATGTGCGCGCACTGGCCACAGTAGTGGCAGTGTCGTACCGAGTATCGTTGGCGCTGCACAACGGGATGTGATATCCATCGAGCGACGGTGCCAAAGATGATGGGACGTGAGTGCAGTAGTATTGGTGAGAACTTGAGATATGACAGGCGCCCACCCGTCCGTGTCCTCCAAGATCCGATTATGCTATGCGATGGATCCAGTCGCTAGGATAGTGCGCGGCTTCACCGCACGCAGTGTTCGTCAGTGCGACGAGGCTGACGAAGGCCACCAAGATGGTAGTCATAGGCCAGCGCATCGGTGGTATCCGACCTTATGTATCGCAACCGCCTGGTCTCGTCGTGGGAGCGTTCTCGTCGATCGCATCACATGATAAGTCCGACCGCGCCATTTTATCCATCGGTGTGATAAATGGGATGGTGCTGATTGCGTACCGTGGCTTCGACCACGGCGAATTCTGTAGACGGGCGCTAGCCGAGTAACAAAAAGAAAATTATGTCTTCTTCTAAAAAATTATGAAAAAAATTAATGAAAATAGAAAATAAAATTGGTAGTAATCCAACTTTCAAGTAAAGAAAGCTGATTTATAGTATTTGTTTCATTTTAATTTTTTTAAAAATTCTTCAAGTTATATTTAATATCCCAAAATTTAGAAGGGCCAAAGATATATATATATATATATTAAAAGTTTATATAAAATCTTAATTTATAAAAAAATAAAAAAAATTAGGAGGGGGCCAAGGGGTCTCTTTGCCCTCCCGACGGTTCATCATTGTATATATTTAAAAGTTTATAAACAAAATTTAACTTATAAAAAAATTTAAAAAAAATTAGGGGGCCAAGGCCCCCCCCAAACACCCCCCCCCCCCCGGTGGTCCGCCACTGTGTCTGGCCACCTGCTTTAGACTCCACAGGTGGTCCCTCATTGCTCGTCTCTTCTGCCCAGGCACCTTGGTATACCTCTGCACATTACCAAAGCCACTCGTTTAGATGGCAGATACTGCTTCAACTAGGTGATCCCACCTTTATTATCTATGCCATAATAATTCAATACTCAATGATGTCTGAGACCATTATTCCATGACACCACCTAATATGTCTGAGCTCTTTTTGATCCTTTTTACTAGAAGCCATCTGGCAGTCTAATTATCCGGGCTCCCTGAATATCATCCACTCAAATCAGGAATCATGGTGGATATTTTTCAATGTATATTTCTGATTTCTAGAATTTTATCATATTATAAACATAAACATACACAAGTAGCAATGTTTCATAGCTGTTTTGTTGGACACAGTGTTGCTGTCGATTTTTGTCCAATGCCAATCCTTGTGAAACAATGGGAGGCATCTTCAATTCCTGTCATATCACTGTGGTGTAAAGCTAGCCAGTATGCTGACTTTTCTGACAAATATTTTTTATTTTTTTTCTTCCATGTGTGGAGAAGAATTGACCATTTGCACAGGTCGTGTATGCTATGGTGGTTAAAGTCTAGCAAGGAGAATGTGTTGTGTGTTGCCACAAACACTAATGGGTCATGGGTGTATATATTGTAACAAGCAGCTGAAGGGAAAGATGCCTTTGACCAAACACTGATCAATCATGCAGAGAAAACCTCCTAGGTTATTTCATTTGTTGATCTGCAAATTGGCTAGCCTGGCTTTAGGGCATATTTTGTGTTCAGTGCTAGATTCCTATGCTTCGATGATTATAAGTTCACAACACAAGATAGTCAGTCCGAGATATTCTAAGAATTCACATAAATAACACAATCCTTTTTCACTTAGTATTGTTGATACTTACATATGAAATGAAAACATGTTTCGTATTAATATAAATTGTTTACCGGTTGTTGAAAGACCATCATTTATAGGGAGATTTTACTGCTTCAATCTACTGTTACATGACTTTGTCATTCCCAGTTAAGGCATTTCTGGGGCCATTAAAGATTTGTTCAAGTCTTAGAGATTTGGTAATGGAAATGCGTCTATAGCAGAATGCAATTTTTAAACACAACTGAAGGGGTTCTCAGTCATTGGTGCGTGGATGAATATTTTTGCAGATTTACTGCCCAGATGTCAATGAACTGTGGAGTTCTCACAAAATATAGATGCCTTGATCTCTGAATTTTCTAGACTCTGTTTATTGATTTATTAAATTGGAAGACATGACATCTTTCTTGCTTCTCTCAAATATCAGGTAGGAACTCATCTTCATTGGCGGGCGGCATTTTGGGGAGAGTCTATCTTGATGCTCCCATTTGCTATTCTTGGATTTATCATAAGGCCTCTGAAGCTGAAAGGTGTCTGGTTTGCAGTGCCTTGTGGTGTTTGAATATTTGATTTGGAGACAACAGGTTTTTAAAATATTCTGGTGCGTCCCTTAACAATTTCTGAATGCAGGATTCACTTCCTCTGAATTAAAGAAAGCAAAAGGTGTTGGTGAAGTGATTGTTCCAGATGTTCAAGGTGGTGCTGGTATGTCTCTGTGTACATGACCTCTTACAAGTACTTCAAGGTTGATTTTATTAACGTAGTGTATGCAGTTATTCTTGTTGCATTTACTATTTTTTATAAGTCACTCTTCATATCCATCTAGTGACATGTTGTAGAAACAGTTGCCCTGTTGCCAAATAGGGGCTGGGTTGATACAGTATGTGGATGGTCACGTGCTAGTCCTAAAACAACCCTTAAAACAAGAAAGATGTTAAACAGTTAAAGAATTGAATTTTATTTTTAAAAAAATGGTGTCTCAGGACACTAGGTTGTCCCAACATTTAGGATAGTGTTCTAGTTTTGGAGTGATCTGGGTTCACAGATGGCTTCATGGATCATGCTTTTCCTTCATGGATCATGCTTTTCCACCCAAGGCTATCTCTTCCAAATAGAAGAAGGGTTGGGCCAAGCCATACCCATACCCAAGCCCAAGCTCGGCCTAAAAATTTTTTTCAGGCTTTGGCCCGTGCTTAGGCTCAATTTTTGGAAAAAATCAAGCCCGGGCCTAATATGAGTCCACACTTGCTTGGGCCGGCCAAAGTTATCCATTTGGGCCAAAAACCGGGCTGGCCCGAACGTACCATGCGAACTTTTTATTTCTCCCCTTTAAGCTCATCAAATTAGTCCAAACTCTCACAAAGATAAAAATTTTACATAGAGAGGTAGGGAATACCGATGGAAGAGCCGACCAAGATAATCCCATTAGGGGATATGGTATGAGAAACTAGTTGCAGACGACATTGACCTCTTGAATCTCTATGAAGATAGTGAGGGAGGGGCGACTAGAGGATTTGCCAACACCATGCATGTCGAAGGTCATTGCCAAGTAGACCTTCTCGGTGAGGCTAGTGGCGATGCCTTGGAGGAGGCCCCAGGAGCCCTCAATGATGGTGTAGGGGTGGACCAGCACAATGGCCACATTCCTTGCTAGATCTTCCGCTGCTTTGAATAGCTGCACCTGGAGTTTTACATTGTCGCTAGGCTCCATTGTCATTGACTCCATGCTACCCTAGCAGCCAACGAGAGATTAGGGGGTGTGGTGAGACAAGGGAAAGAGAGTGAGATTATTAGAGAGAGAGATGGAGAGGAGCATTTTGTTTGGTGATTTAAAGGATTACTATGATATGTCCTAAACAAACCTTTTTCACAGTCTTGTAGCATTAGCATGGCATTAATAGATTACTTGGTATCAAGGTTTCCTGAACTGTGCTGTACCGGCCGGTTCGAGTCTTACTGAACCGGACTGGTAGCCAACCGGCACGGTTCAATGCTAAAAACCGGTTCTCTGGTTTCGAAAATAAAAAAAATTGATGAACCGATTCGAACTGGTCCCGAACCGGCCTGAACCAGTCGGTTTGGTCTGGTTCGAACCGGTTCAAATCTATTTTTTTCCTTTTGGTTACTGTGCACTTGTTGAGAGGGGGCTTTATAAAGAACTTGAGAGCTCTCTGAGATCCAAAGAGCTCTTTATTGGAAGGAAGGCTTCAGCGAAGGCTGTAAACTTCGTTTTTTCCTGATTTAAAACCAATCAAATGCCAAAATTGAAAGAAAAAAAGTAGATTCAAGGTATATATAACTTCGCTTCTTTCTTTTTCCCCTCCTTTCTCTTTTTTTAAAATTCATGAAAAATGAAAAATTAAGAGAATATTGTCAAATTTTTTTTGGCATGATTTTAGAGTATATTATAGATCTATGAAAGATCTATACAATGATACTAAGATCTTGATTTTTTTGTTAAGCATATAATTTTTTAAATTTAAAATTAATTTTAGATTAAAAAATTAAAATTATAGATTATTGTTATAAGGCTCGTAAGTTAGTCACTATAAATTTTGTATCGATTTATTCAAGTTTTTATACGTCTTATGAATAGTAATTTAGATCTAATATTGAAGAAAAAGTGGCATATCATGCATTTTCAGTGTCTTAAAAAAATATATGTAACATCTATGATAGGATTCTACATGCATTTAAGATCAAATTATTTTTTTATAATATTTTAACTTTTCATATTTTTAAATTTAAAAAATAAAAAAAATTATATATTTAAATAAAAAAATAAAAAAGGGTTAAAAAAATACTAATTAATATACGTAATTATTGAGCTTATGTATTTTTTAAAATATTTAGGAATGGATCCATAAGGAGGAAGAAGGATTCGGAGCGTGATATTGGTTGCATGGAAAAGGATCCGGAGCATGATATTGATTGGTTGTATGGAGAAATATTTTGTATCGGCATCACTGGAGGTGTAAATGGTGCAATGTAGAATTCAAAGGTAGTAGGGTAACGAGGTTGAAGCAGTACTTGGCTGGTGGCTATTCTGATGTATCTGCATGTCGACAGTATCCACAGGAGGTCCATCAGTTGATGAAAAAATATTTTGCTATTTTCAAAGTAGAAAAGAAAAGAACATCAAAAAAGAAAGTAGAGGTGGATTGCAGAGCAACAGAACCTTATTACTTCAGGGAGTCAAAGAGAGTATATATTCCTTTTGATGAGGCGGCATAGATGGATGCTGCCATTCAGGCAAACTTGTATGAGCAGAGGCAGCTAGAGGAGATGGGCAGGTAGAGATAGTGATTCGGGCCATTAACTTTTGAGTCGGGATCAAGATTGAGCTCTATAAGTATTGCAGGAGTCCGAGATAGTTTGGGAGGACCTCCTCAGTCAGAGAGCCTGTCAGGAGAGGCACTAGTCGTATTATATCCATATTGGAAGCATTTGGCAGTAGAAAGAAATCTTCTAGAAACATTCTAGTAGAAATCATTATCCATGATGTCGATCACATACCCTTCTTAGCAAAGATTCCAAGCAACAGAGAATTGATAGCATACTGAAAAATGATAAAAAGAAGAATATGTGGCGGGCCATCAGATCTTGATTTTATTTCAGACATATCCCAGTGCACGCAATAAACAATCTATATTATCGTTCAGTTATTTTATCTATACAGGCTTCTAGTACAAGTGTAGATCCTCCAGGATCGAGGAATATTTATGGTCAGCTTCTGGACAGTAATAAGAAACTAGAAAATTGGATTGCCTCCTATCAGAGCAAGTGGCCCGTGTATGGATTGATAGTGATATGTGATGATTGGACTGGTCTTACTAGACGAAGCATCATCAACTTATTGTGATGAAGTTTTTTTCATAAATCTATTAATATTTCAGATCAGGTGCACGACAACAATTATATCTTCAAATTGATAGAAAAGGTGAATGATCAGGTGGGAGAGCAGAATGTCGTGCAGGTCATCACAGATAATGGATCATAGTATAGAATCATAGGATAGCTCTTGGTGTAGCGGTGACCGTATATTTTTTGGATCTCTTGTGCTGCACATTGTATTGACCTCATATTGATGGATATTGAAAAAATTCATAGGGTGTAGAAGATAGTTGAGTTAGTATAGATTATCACCAGATTCATTTATAACTATACATGGGTCTTATCATTGATGAGGGGCTTTACTGGGAGAAAAATATTGAGACCGAGAATCATACGATTTCCTACAAATTATATAGCACTTGATAGTCTTCTTGGCAAAAAATTAGAGCTGCATTAGATATTTGTCAATCAAGAGTGACAACAGAGCAGATATGCCAGGATAAATACTGAGGGAAGCAATGTGGAGAATTTAGTGACGAGACAGACATTTTGGCAGTAGGTTGAGAAGATAGTGAAGGCTATCAAGCCTCTATATAAGGTACTTCGGACCGTGGACTTTGAGAGATATGCTTAGATGGGCTTCTTGCATTGGATGATGCAAAGGACATGGAAAAAAATCCAAATGGCAGATCCAGCACATGCTATTGAGTATATCTGGATCATTGATGGACGGTGGAGTTATCAAATGAGTTCGGATTTGCATCTAGCAGGTACGTAGTAAATCATGAACTTTCTAAAATTTTAAATTAAATTATATTTGTACAAGTATACTTGATTAATTTTTAAAATATATGTGCAGCTTACTATCTGAATCCAAGATTTTAATACTCCATATTGGACATTGCCATGAATAAACAGCTTATGTCTGTCCTATGCAATATTATATATAAGATGGAGTCTGATTCAAATATTGCTTCTATATACCTAGAAGAAGTAAGTTAGGTTAAAATTGTTGAGTAATTTTTATTAGCACTAATTTCAACAAGTAGCACATGATAACAATACTTTTTCCTAGATAATTTTTTAGGGAGGACAGATTCTTTTTGATCCATTATAGCCATTAAAAGTAAATTAAAGATGAATCCTGGTAGGTACTAAGTACCAAGTCTAATATTAGATTCAGATTGATTTTTGAATTTTGCTGAATCTAATTTTTCAAATAATTTAATGTCTTTTACAGTTGAATGATGGGTACATTTTGGTGGATCTGCAAAATATTTAAAAATTTTTGTTGTCAAGATTCTCTCCCGGATGGTGTCATCTAGTGGATGTGAGCGCAACTGGTCTATATTTGGCCTTATCCACTCCAAGCACAGGAACCGTTTAAAACAGAAATGTCTCAACAATCTTGTTTATGTATACTAATTTAAGGTTGAGGCTAAAGTGCATTCAGGAGAAAGTTGAATTGAAATACTATGATCCCACTGCAAGTAATTATGTTGATGAGGATGAAGATCCGATGATTGGATAGGTCATTAGTCAGCAGCAGGAGCTAGAGCTTGATGAGATAGGATTGCCTCCTTAACCGGCCAGTTTTGTAGCTAGCGAGATTGGGGGGATGTTGAACAATAGGCAACAAGCAATATTTTTCATAAAGCTTCAGCAAATACATCACATCATCCCTCATCGTCATCTATTTGGCCTAGAGATAGAGGAAAATGAAAGGCAGTTGCATCTCCCCTAGAGTACTCAATTTATTCAGATTTAGAGACCAGAGAGTGGTGCTAGTTTTTTCAGATAGTGGATGATCTAGTGATCAAAGAGAGGCCGGAGGATAGGAGATGCAGCCGCCTATTCATTTTCGATTCACCAATGAGTCGCAGTTTAGTCATGCCATACATGATACAGATCATGGTGCACCAGCTGGTAGACCCGTGGTGATACGATTCCATATAGGCGACTTTTCTATCCACGAGACCGTTCGGGATACAATGTAGTTGTAACTTTTATACGTGGAGTAGGATCCATGGATGTATCAAGGTCATCCTTATATTCAAGATTCTCTTACCTGCAGCTACCAGCAGCTTGTGATCCATATGATCCATATGGTGAATCCAAGATATTATCTTTTAGTAGTTATTATTCCATGTAGCCTGGAGCATCTTACGGACCTGATTTTGTTACTGGTATATTTGGATAGGTCCCTTCATAGCCATATCTTCAGTCTGGATATCTCTTAGAGTCGGGATCTCAGCGAGGGATCTGCGATGAGTTACGATCCATCACGCATACCTCCTGGGATGAGCTTATAAGAGTATCATGCTGCCTGATTAGAGGGATTTATCAATCTTCCTGATATATTAATGATCCCGATATTTATGGACATTGACACTCGACCCAATTCTAAATACAGTATGTAATTATGTTTATATTTTATCTTTCACTTTTATTAATTGCTGGTAATCTTACTTTAATTACAATTTTATATCTTACTTTATTGAGAATTAATAGCTGGAAGCTTACTTTAATATATTAGCATTTCTTAAACCCTAAATACTAAATCCTAAACCCTAAATCCAAAAAAAAAATCCTAAACCCTAAAAAAAAAAATGGGTGTGCCGGTTTGAACAAGCACGTCTACCATACCGACACGGTACGGTATGGTACCGATACCGTACCATACCGGTCTAGTGTTGGTACGGTCCCGGTACCGGGATCCTTGGTTTTATGATTCTGCAAAACATGAATAAAATAACTTTTCATGGTCATTGTTTGAATAGAAAAGCTAGTTTGAACTTCCTGATTCTCACATTTTCATGGTGGAGAGATCCCAAACCAAACCTAAACCAGTGCATGATCTATTACCTGTCAAATCAATTCATAAATTCGCTGAAGCCAGCCAATTTATGCATGAATTTGTCGAAGCCAGCCAGTTGTTACTGATGCAAGTTAATTCATGATTTTTTTAAAAACAAAACATAACTAAAACCAAGTAAGAAAATCAAGGTTGGATGTTTTTTCATTTATCAAATAAGGAAAGTCTTACCATATATTAACACATTTCATAAACAAAACTGTCCAGCTTTCAAGAATTTCCAAATCATTTCTTTTTTTTTTCATTTTTTTTGAATTTTTAACTAAACCAAGCTCGTGACTGGCAGTAATGCTCCCTATGATACAAGCAGCAACTGGTTTAGCGACTTAACTATTAAAATGCATAAATTAATCTGACTGTTGAATCCCTAATTCTTACAGTATGTGCTTTTAAAAACATAGCTTTATTTGAATGAAACCCAATAAATTCAGAAAATAGAATTGTTTATCAGCAATTGCTTAAATCTTTCAAAATCTTGAAACTGGCAGTAACCACAATTTGCTTTAATGTTAGAAGAAAGGGAAAAGGATCACGTTAAGTGACTGTGCTTTGTGTTTGGACTTGCTGCAAATAAAAGCTGCCATATGTTTGGTGCATCTATTCTGCAGCCACCCAAAGTTGCATGATAACATGCTTTTATGTTCTTGACCAGGTTTACGGTATCATCCCAAACTGTCCGGTTCGGGATGTATCGTACCGTAGCAGTCAAGAACCGGTATGGTTCAGTTCTAAAAAATGGTTCGGGACTCGAACCATAAAAATTGTCCTAAACCGGATCGTATGGGTTAGTTCGGTAGGTATAGGTCGGTTCGGATCAGTACGGGTTGGTTCAGTATGGTATAGGTCAACTCAGCTCGGTTCGGGTCTTGTTCAGGTCCGATTTAGTGATTCTTGCTTAAAAGGGGGAGGAAGATAGTTTTTTCTCAATTTACCAAGGCCAATATATGTACCAGTATACCATACCAGTATGGGTACCGTACCGGTCAATGACCGGTACGGCCAGTTCCAGTTCAACGATCCTTGTTTATGACAATTATTTAGTTGGATGCTCTTTCTTTTTCTTCTTTGCAGCTGTTATTGACCGGTACGGCCAGTTCCAGTTCAACGATCCTTGTTTATGACAATTATTTAGTTGGATGCTCTTTCTTTTTCTTCTTTGCAGCTGTTGATTACATTTTTATTTCAGGTGAGCAAATTATTAAACTGGAGACATCAGCTGGTAACGAGGATTTATCTGATAAAGCATCTCAAAGGTATCTGACATCTGGCTTCTTTGCTAGAACATATATCTCTATATGCATTCAGAAAAATCATGTTTTCTCTAGAACATTGGTTCTTGAATTTTCTTTGCTAGGCTGTCATGATTTTTCTTTTTCTCATTATGTTGCATGGTCTACAAACTGCTGGATGGGGTATTATTGCCAAATGGATTGTTGGTGATATTGGAGTATTGGACCTTTTTGGTTCTTTGTGCTCTTTAATTTCTGTCATCTAGAACTCATTTTTAAATCATAGGAGACTTATTCCATCTGATTTCTATGACTTATTTTGATTCTGTGGATATTATTCCTTGACTGTTGTAGCCAATGTTGGTATGTGAATATGAATATAATTAAACAATTACAGAAAGTGACTGCATATTTATCTTGTGCTCTACTGTTCACTAAACCTCCCAGATGAGCCATGCTGGCCACTTGTAGGTTTGTTATGTTAATTATCCCAACTAGAAAAATGTTGTCTTAGAGCTGAGAAAGATTGAAATGTTATTCTTCTTGAGGGTGGTTATTGCAGTTTGCTACTTGTTTATTGAATTTTTGGCAGTATAAATACAGTGAAGCCAGAAATGCTTCTGCTCATTGCTCAACTTCTTTGGTCTTCCTGCTTGCTAGATGATGGGTCTGGGGTCTAGGATTTTGAACTGAACTTTTGAGCTGTTCATGTGAATCTAGGTTCTAGGAAGCATGGATATGTATATGTCGGTACAGCAAATTTTGAAATGTGCGTGTGTGTGTGTGTGTGTGTGTGTGTGTGTGTGTGTAATGTAACAATGCAGCCATAAGCATAGTGGTAGGGATGTCAAACAATAAGCATTTCAAGCTCGAGAAAACCTCAATGGCTCAATCAAAGCTTGATTGGAAGCTAAACAAACCAAGCCTAATCTAGCAAAACAAGCTTAGTATGAATTTCAGGTTGAGCCAGAAATCAACCTGGCTTGATCAGGCTTGTTGGCTTGGTATACTTGTAGTATAAATATTATACATTATAAAGATAATTTGGATTGTTGGATACTTGGATTAAGGTTTTGATCATTTTATCTTTTTTTATTTTGAACCAATGAAATGTTAAAACAAACTTGAACCCAGCTTGACTTTGATTCAAACTTGAACAAAGCTTGATTCAAGCTTGAATTGATATCAGCTTAATTTAGGATTATCAAGCTGATCAATTAGGCTTGTATTTGGTTGGGTTGGGGTATAATCTCCAACTGAGGTCGATCAAACTTGATGTCGGAGTTTATGCTTGAAATAAATTTCAACCCAAGCTTGATCAGGCCCGAGCTCTGCCAAGCTTGGCTCAATTACATTCCTTCATATTAGGCCATCATAATAACATAGTTCATACTTTATATGATAGTATTATCTTTTTACAAACACATCATATAGTCATCATTCAGATTTATAGACACTTTTGGTGTCAATATCACAAAATCTGAAATTATCCATTCATCATTAAAAGGTTAACATTCATAAAAAAGGAAAGGAAAAGCCCTCCTCAATCATGAAGGTATCCCAGAAGTGTCCTGGAAAACCAGATTTATGCAAATAATAACACAAATGTCTGCACTAAATAAATATACGTAAACAGCCATAACACACACCCACACAAGTGCAATACAAAATTACATATACATATACAAGTGCATGTATAAATGCATAGACTCGTGCATGTGCAAAAATAGATGACTGCCCAATAGACAATTGCTGCAAATTAGTTGTCCATTTACTTAGGCAGAGTCAAATACATGGGGGCACCCACATCAAGGCAGTTTCGGCAAAGTTCCTTAGGTGTTCTAAGGCCCATCTTCTGCCTAGGCAATTGCTCAGGCACTCAAGCAGCAACATGAAACAACAATGTGCTTATCAGAGTTGAAGAATAATATTTAAGTAGGTTTAGCTACAAGTTTTTGTTAACCACTTGTTTTGGGAATATGGTTGCTATCAATTACAGTTCTGTTGAGCTATTAATTTATTAGGACCATGGTATGTATGTGGATTCCTCTGAGAAGTGCAAAGGGATGCGTCCATCTGCCTGATTTCATAGGATCGATTTTTCTAATGTTGTTTTACTGGTGAATCACTATGTATATTTTTGTCATTTAATAATTTTGGACTGCTTTCCTTCAATGAATGCATGTGATTTTTTGGTAACAGAATGCATTAACATCATATGTTGTTTTTTTAATCTATGATAGGTCAAATAGTTCCAAGAAGATTCTAGTTCAGCTTGCAAGATTTTGGAAAGATATGAAAGTACTTTTGCTGGAAAAGGTCTATGTCGTAAATGTTCTAGGTAATATTTTCTACATTTATCAGCTTAGGGCCATATGTGATACGGCATATCTTTTTGGGTGGTTTGATCAGGTTTATAATGCTATATTGAATATCCATAATAACTTTTTATAACTAATTTCATGCTGATGTACTGAATTGGTTGCAGGTCTGGGTTCTTGTAGTTGACATGATATTAATATTAGGCCTGTCATGATTGATGCCCATAAATACCAATCACTAGAAACTACCATTCTCATGATACTTGATTCCATGTTTAATTCGATGAAAATCTGAAATAATCATTTGTGATAGTTTTGAAACAGAAAGTAATATAAATATGGGACCAATTTAGATTAGATGGTGTAACTTAAAGTTGTTGATTTGGTTCTGGTTGGTATGGCATAGCATGCCATGACATGTACTATGTCAATGCTTACTGATAAGCATTGGCATGATATTAGCTGTCCCATTGCATAGCTTGTTTCCATGTCAATGTGTGCCAATCAAGGTTTGCTACACCGTACTGAACAGGACAGCATAGAGCAGACTGTACTGGTTATGAGCAGACTGTACTGGTTATGTATTGGTACATGACAAAGATAACCGGTACCGGGATCCATATTGGTCAGCTGTCGGTTCATACCGTACCATACCGGTACGTGTACCGAGGCTAAAAAATGATAAAAAACTCTTTTCCTCCATCTTAAGCAAATATTATTAAACCGGACCTTAACCAGACCCGAACCGAGCCAAACCGAGCCCAAACCGGGCTGAATCGGGCAGTACGGTATGCTACGGTACCATACGGAATTTAATTTTTTTTAACGGTCCGGGTGCCGGACCGTTTTTTATATGTGAACTGTATCGGCTCTTGGCCAGTACGGTATGGTATGTCCCGTACCGGACAGTATGGTATGGTACGCCTCGTACTGTATTGAACGGTACGGGACAGTACTGCAAACCCTGGTACATGGTATGGAGAGCATACCAACACTTGATATACCAAACCGAGCCCGTACTGACATAGTAACAGGTTAGCACCAATATGGAGCTTGATACAGAGACTGTGAACCTTGGTGCCAAGTGTGGCAAGCACCACAGATGTAATACATGCCATGCAAAGGATTTGCATGTTGTTAATGAATCACCATGCTAAAGGGTTTATTTGTTGAATGAAGTATATAGACTCTGAACATGCACCATATGTTTGTAACATTTAAGAGTTTCCTAATCATTCATGATAATTTTGTTATTAACATTCTAGTATATTTGATACCTATACAATGTAATATGGATGGTTTTTGTTATAATCTTCTTAGAAATAATATTAAAATCCTATCATCCATCATGATTTACATAACTATAATTTCATAATCTGCCTTTTCTTTTGGAATTTCATTATCAACTTTAGCTAACAATCCATATTTATCTATTGAGTTATAGGAATCGATTTATAATCTGTCAAAGTTTTTTTGTGAACTCTCCATGTGGCTTCAGCACATACGAATCGGTGTTCAATCCTATCTAAGGTATATTTGAATAAGATTTGTGGCTTACGATTTGCACAATTCATGCTAGTGCAATGAGTGAGAAACCCTCTAGCCCATACAGGAATACATTGAATTTACATACCTCATCAATACATATCTACTTGCCCACCCCAGTAAAATAAATAAACAAGCAAAGGGAATATAGCAAGACTAGGTTATCTTTGTTGTTGAGTCTTAGAGAAAGAGACATAAATGTCTCAAAGTGTTCAATTGTCACAATTGAGTAGCATGTATACTTAGGGTAGTTAACTGTGAGAGCTATTCATGAGCAACTAATATTTGGCTTAATTTCAGCAAGTTTGATTAGTAAACGAGTTGATCTGGAGCTGGGCTTGGCTTGGTCATGCTTTGCTTGATGAGGATCAAAAAAGAGAATAAGTGATTGACCAATAAAATATTCGCTATGCCTCCCATACTGCGTACAGGTACTGAACTGGTCTGGTATGATAGGCCCTGTACCACCCAATTCTATATGGTACAACAAACCTTTTTGGCATATTTTTACAGTTGATTGTATACCCAACATCTGCTCTCTGCCTTTCTCATCTAGGCTTAGGACTAATAAGGGTGGTATTAAATTAGTAGCGATAAATATAATCTATTATACAAAATAATGGGGAGATATATGAAGTAATATGTAACAAAATTAGAACTTGTTTGATGAAGTGGAGTGGTGGATTTGAAATATTATGTAATAGCCGAAAAACTTGGAGACAAGGGAAAATTTTATAGAGCAACAATAAGGCCTGCAATTTTGTATGGGTGCTAGGCAATGAAAAAAGCACATGAAAATAAATTAAATAGTTGTTTGGAGCTCTAGTTGAAGTTGCATTGCAATCATGGTTTATCATACCCCCCGATACAGGACGTATGGTACCTTATCGATCCTGTACCGATATGTTGTCTCATATCGTATCGACACTAGATATTCTATCTCGTACTATAACGAACTACGTATCAACATTGTAATATAATGGTACCGGTATGGGATCTGGTGTCGAGATGGCAAACCTTGATTGCAACATAATTTGTAGTAGTTGACTTATAAGAAAGCTCACTTCTAGTGTTTGGAAGAGTTTGGAAAAAAGAGGGGGGTCTTTGATGGACATTCATTGAAAACCTTGCAAGCAAATGCTAGATTGGAGCACTTGATATGCTCGAAGATAATGGTGTTCTCGATGGAGTTCAATGACAAAGCAGCCATGGGCGAGGGCATGGACCTCGGCACCCATGGTGAGGGAGGGGTGGCAGTGCAAGCCTTGTGAAGGCTGGAGAAGGTGAAGGAGAGGGGCGGGCAGTCGTGGAGGAGGAGTCGGATTACAAAGGGGAAGGGAAGAGAGAGAATCCTTTTTTTAATTAAGATACCTACTTGAGTGGCTGCAACTCATCTTGTGGCTATTTTGACTGCGAGTTGACCTCCCACAAGATAGCCCTAAGTTACAGCCTAACAAGCAACTCAACTTACTATGCAATTTCAATTGCAGGCATCCAATCAAGTAGGCTTGCTTGATTTGAGCTGCATGCAGTTGCACTTAAAGGACTCCAAACAGCCCCTAAGTGTGATAGAAATGGATATACTGGAGGGACTATAGGAGTTGCACAGATTGAGGACAAAGTGTTGGAAAATCGATTGAGATGGTATGGACATGTACCATGAAGGTCTAAGGAGGCTCCTATAAGGAGAGACTTCTTTTTTTTTTTTTTGAAGGTTGTAAAAAAAGAAAATGAATATCTCAAGTAACATATGCTGTGAGGAAATATATAGACTATAGAGAGCCTTAGAATAATATTAGAGGTGGCCCTAGATAGGAATGCTTGGCGAATGACGATCCATAAAGCCAAGCTCTTGGCTTGATTATAAGATGAAGCAATCTTGAGCTAGGTTTCACTCTTTTGATCTTCATTCCTTTACATGTTTATGTATACATTACATTTGATAGTGGATTCATATATAATTTTCAACTCTTAGACAAATGTACTTCTCTTAAGGATCCATCTACTCCATTTTGTTGAGAAAGAGAAATGACATAGGGAGAACAATTTGTACCAAAAGAGTGCATACCATAATAACTTAAATATAAGTACAGATCATATATGGTTCTTGCTATATACTAGGACATGTGATAAATAAAATGAGCAGCTTCTTTCTTTTTTCACACCCCTCTCTCTCTCTCTCATTAATATCAACTTTAGATTTTTTTAAACATGTCAATTTTTTGATGCTACCTGTCCATGGTTGGAAGTTATTACCAAGGTCATAGTGTGATCAAGCTTAAATCATCAAGAAATCTACTCAAACCTAGTTCAATTTTTTTAGATTATGATTGCCATTTAAATCCATGCTGAACAAATATATAATTTTTCAAGTCATTGATAATTGCATGTAAGTATAGTTATTAGTGAGCATGACGGAAATCTTACAATCATTGTTCATTATTGGCCATCGTCTGCCAAACTGACATGAACTGTCCAATTCGATGCGTACCAACCCCAACGTGGGGGGAACTAATTAGTTTGGCCTCTTGGTTCAGGAACTGGTGCAAACTGGTCCGAACCTTTCTAAATCAAGTGCAACTGCCCAGTTCTGCTTGTTTCACAGTGGTTCGGGTTGGTTCAAGCTATCCCATGACTTTTGCTCTCTTTTCTTCAAAATTTGTAAAGAAAAGGGACACAATGTGAGGGGTGAAGAGTGATTCGATCATCAGGATTGAATTTTGGAGATTAACATATAAATTGAAGGCAAATTGGTTTGAAGAACCCTTCATTTGATGAAGGAACTTCTCTTCGAGAATTTTTTTATTCATGTATCAAAAGGAACCTATCATATTGGAAGCATATACAAGATATGGCCGTTAATTTAGGCGTTAAATTCAATTCATCATACTAGAAGACCCAATAATAAGGAAATATGTTAAGAGTTATTCAACTGCAAATATAGAAGCCTGTTTAAAATTAGATATTGTCTTCAATGAAAAATTTATAGGACATTATGGTAGAAATCTCTGAATCCTGTGAGAGAGCACACTTGCTCACAGGATGGAAATAAAATCAAATTGTTGCTTGTCAGAGTCTTTGCCAATGAATCTGCTAGCCCCTGCGAAGCTTGGCATGTTCTAGCTGGTCATTGTATTGCTGGTTGTACGCTATGCTACGTAAGAAATGGTGGGTGTAAGGGAAGTCTCATAAGTTCTACTGCAAGAATAGGTTCATAATAAAAATTAAAAATCCTTGCCCTAATTAAAAGGCTCCAAAATGGAGATGGTCTTAATCATAATCAATTTTGAAATTTGTGGAGAATGACAATGGCTAGGCATGTTTATGTCATATGATCCTTATGAATGAGGTTCTCTTCAGTTCATCTAGAAGATGGACTATTGAATACACACAACCATAACATTTAATATTTGAATAAAAATCTTGCACACTATTAATAATTTTTTTCATAATCTATGCTATGCCCTTCAAAAACTCCTGATGTTAATGACAAGACTAGAAACATGATTCAGTCCTAATATATCATCATAGGTTGCTGATTCTCAAACCACATTTGCCAAGGCATTGTTTGTATGGTGCCATTGGTTATTGTATAGTGCCATAATCCATGAAATTATTTGAAGTTTTATTTTGAATGTATATTTTTTAGCTGATTAAGTTACCGAAGTCAGCATCTTCTTTTGAAACACCCTTGCTGAAGAGGTTAGGGAAGCTACAAATCATGAAATCATGGCATCTTTTTCAAATTAACTGAATATATCTAGGGTGAACTACCATTTTGCTTCCTTTATTATAACTAAATGCCCCCCATGAAAATTATATCAGGTTATCAACCATGTCAAACATGTGCATAGTAGTCCTATATGTCTCTTAGAAATTACAAAATATATTAGCCATCTTGTAAGAGTCCAAGTGGCATTGACTATTTGAAGCTGAGGAAGCAAACTCAAAGATATTTCTTGTTTCAGAAGAAGATATGGAAAACATAAAATAACATAGTAGCTGGCCTTTTCCTGAAAATGGGGTAAAGAGGTGGCCTTAAATAGAAAATGCTTGGCTATGAGGATCCATAAAGCAAACTTAAATAGTTGGGACAGGATAGACTTTTGTGGTTATACCTTGATAGTTATTATTATAAGAGTTTTAGTTACCACTGAAAAGTTTGTTAATAAATTGTTAACAAATCATCTAGATATATTATCTTAGTTAATGCACAGACACACATAACATGCTTTTTTTTGTAAATTGGCTAAATTAACATGGTTATGGTTGCATACGTGATCAATAGAGTTTGATAATGGTATGTTCCAATTGACTGAGCAATCCATCATTCTAGGTAAAGGAAATAAGAATTGATTATATCTTGAATATCTGAGTTGAGCTTGTGTTCATAGACAGGAAAGTGACGCTGTCGTATTAATTTTTTATGAGCAGCTGTTGTATTAGGGAATGAGAACACCATCTTTGGTGTTGAATATATCTTGATAAAGAATATCTTTTATGGTACCCAACAAAATATGGTTACTGTTATACAATGTCTGGATAGAGAAATTTATTTTAAGAAGTCAATTATAAGAAGGATGCTCCTTAATGAAGGAAAAGACTAACAGAAGGCAGCCTTCTACGTATTGGATTTTTTTTTTTGGGGTATTGTTTAGAAGTAGAAGGAAGACAAAAGCATGAGCAAAAAAAAGCTAATTTGCTTAATCATTGTGCATCATGGGAAGGGGAACTTCTGTTAGGACCATGGTGTGGATGGAAGGTGACAGTGGAGAAGCTTTGAAGAGAATAATAAATATTGGTTATTGTTATCAATCAAAGGGTAAGCCTTGGTGCAATGGTAAGATTGCTCCACTATGATCTAGGTGTCATGGGTTAGAAACACAAAAACAGCCTCTCCAGACATTGGGGTAAGGTTGTTCACATCTGACCCTCCCTGGATCCTGCATTGTCAGAACTCAGAAGCCTTATGTACTACGCTTCTCTTTGTCATTATCTATTTAATTTTTTTAATACAAAAGAATTAAAGATTGTAACATTAGGGTTGTTTGTCTGGGGTATGTTCATCTTAATTATTCTACACATTTGTTTTTTATTCTTTGATAAATTAATCACCAAAATCTTCCACCATTTCAGGTTATATTGCATACAATTTTGTCATAGGAGCTTATTCATATTGGGGGCCCAAGGCTGGTTATGATATCTACCATATGGTAACCTTCTACATTTGAGTTTGATGGTTCTATTGCATGCTAATAAATCCTATGCTTGTTCAAAAATCTAAATATCTATAATCATTACAAATTTTTAGTTTGCAAGTAAACAAACCAGAGCAACATTTCTGGCAAGTATTGGTATACTTGCTATTCCCATTTCTTTTATCAAATTCTTAGTTTGCAGCTCAGACACTAAGTATTGTTTCCTTCCTGTCATAAATCTCATGCAAATAATTGCTGGCCAGGCACTTCCAAGATTTCCTCCTTCTGTATGTGCTGATGTTGCCAAATCTATGCCAAGCTGATAATTATGGTTTAAACTTTAAACTCTGTTTGCTACCAAATCATTACTAACATTTGATGACATATTTTGTGAATGCTTTGTACTCTATTTGACTTCTTTGTGCTTAGGATGTGTGCCTTTTGAAAGCATTAATGTAGATAGGTTTTATATATCATCATCAAAAGGAATCAGCATTATAATTAATTTAAAAATAGGTGAGGTACCTTTACAAAAACAATTATGATGCTTAGAGTATATTCCATATTTACATATCCTTGTTTAATGCAAGGATATGTGAAATGTATAGGAGATTGAAGATAGTTATGCTTTTACAACTGGCGCATATTTAAGCAGGGCAGAGTGGTGGCTAAAAATAAAACTAGCTTGTTGACTTTCCTACCGAGTTATCTTTTTTGTAATCATTATACCAGTCCTCCGGAGAAGGCCAAGATGAACAGAATTTTAATTTGCCAGCCTTGAACTAACAAGCATTTTTACACGTAATCATGTCACCACTGAAGAAACTATCCACCAAAGCCCAAATCGGACTTTTCAGCTATTTGATTACTAAATGGATATGTTAACCTTCACATGACCAAGTCCATTCTTCAAAAAATCATATTGTTAGTCAAAACTGAGTCTGAAAAAGTCTTTTTGTGTGAGCATTCCTTGAAGAAAGTGATGAATAATTTTATTGCATGAATCAGTACACTGCTTTACTAATTGTTTGTTGTATGAAAGACCTTGCTACTGCCTTTCATTGCTTTATTTTCTTTTCCTGTCAGAGCAATGCAGATTTGACATTTGGAGGTATCACAATAGTATGTGGAATCTTTGGAACTTTAGGTGGTGGTTATGTTCTCGATCGGATGAACTCCACAATCTCAAATGCTTTCAAGGTGGTGATTTTAATACAAGGCATCAATTTGGCTGTTTTTAGATCATACTTGGCATGCACTGGCTTTCAATCATGCATTATTCATGTGTCAAGCGCTTATTTAAACATAAGAAAGCTTGATATGTCAACATTGATAAACTATTTGTCTTATATTTAGCTTGCAATTGGTGTATGATGATATTCTTACACAATATTGTGTTACAATAATTTCTCGTGTATATGATATTAGGAGGCAGCATATGGAAGGGAAGATGTCAAAGAAACCATTGTTTTGTTTTGAAGTTGTGTACAAATGAATAGAAAAATACTTCTAAAAAGAAGCTCTTCGAAAGAAGGAAAAGCTTACATAAAAGGAGTCATTTCCATGATTGTTACATTTTCTTGTACATATTCAAAGTCCTTTAAGAATGTACATATTCTATATGCATGTGATAGGTACTTAGGTATGTCCTCAATGAGGGAGCTAGTTCAGTGTTTCTTTTTCTTTTTATGTTTTGTAAATGGTGCATCTTTAGGGGGCGTGTTTGTAGTGGTGGTTAAAGAGTAAGTCAGTTGAGAGACGAGTCAAGCATATAAGATTTGTGGATGATAAGAAAATATCATTTTATTGCCTCCCCTAATGATTAAAAAATTCAAGGAATGCTAAATTGACCCTAATTGGGCAGTTCAGCGTGTATTGAACCAAATTGATGCTGGCCCAAAAATAGTTCAGTAGTTTGGGTTGGTTCATTTATAAAACTTTTCCAATGATGGTTGGTCGAAGGTTCAAGAGATTTCGACATTTCTTGACATCTACTCTCTCCCCTCATTGATGCTGATCAACACAGCCCTCGTCTTCTTCTCTCGTGAAAGAGTTTCCATCACTGCTCTCTCTCCCTTGTTCAATGCTAACTAGCCTCTTTACCCTTTTTGATGCCAATCAATGCCCAGGTAAGCCCCCCCCCCCCCCCCCCCCCGCCCCCACACCCCCCCTGTCTCCCCCCCTTCCCACTCCTCTCTCCCTCCCTCCCTTCCTCTTGCCCTCTCCTTCTATCTCTCCTCCTTCCTCTTACCTATTTCAGTATGCTCGGGCATAGTGGGGTATGTACCCATATTGTTCCAAATTGATTATCAGCTGATATGAGCTTTGCTACTGGTCTGACAAATCTTGGATTAAATACTCTAATTTTTGTCTCTCTATGTGCACATGAATGTTGCTGTTTAACTTCTTGAAGTGTGGTGTTGTTTGGATATCTTGTAGCATGCTTGTAGGGAACCTTTGATGGTGGAAGGTTAGAATTGTTAGATCATGTCCAATAAATCACCTTCACCTCTTTCTATGTGTAAGAAAGATTGAAACCAAGTCTGGACTTATTTGGTCAAATGTTTTGATTCAAGGTTCATGGGTTGGATTGTGAATCATTTATTATAAGTGGAAGTAGCATAAAATTGGAAGGATACCCAAGAATTCAAAACCTGTGGGATGGGGTTGTTTGGGTTCTTTGTGGAATGAGACATTCATTCCTACACTTAGGAGTCAGGATGGTGGATGACCTGCCATATAGACCTTGTCCCATCTCTGCTGTGTCCCAACACTCGGGATGGTGGGATGTCCTCCTCTCCTGTCAATACTTAAATCCTTTATTTTCATTTGTCTTCTTTTGTAAGTTATGAGAAACTAAGAGGCTTGCTATAGATGAAGCTCATGAATGATGTGATGCTAGCAACTTGGTTTCATTAAGCTTAACAAGGAAGCGGTAATATGAAAGCATCACTTGTCTCATGTGATGCATCACAAACTAACCTGATTGTGATTAAAAATAGGAAAAAGTTGTCGAGGTCATCATTTATAAGTGGTGCATCATTTTTTGACGCGGTTGTGGTGACGAACGAGCAAGATTTGGCTAGGTAATTTGTCATTGCCTGTAAGTGGCACACAATAATGTAGCTTATTTTTATTTCACAAATATGCAAATGGTTGTTCATGTTTTCTAGATGTAATGTGGCACAATGCTGTGTAATTGTAGTAGTAGGCTGGCAAGAAATCACATTGGATAAGGCAAAAGCATGCAAATTGCAAAATAAATTAATTGTACAAAAGAAGAGGGTTCGATCTGTTACTTGGAATCCTAGAACTTCAACTGGAAAGAGTAGACAACTATGGTCTATATTGACACGTTGAAGAATCAATATTGCTTGTTTATGAGAAACCAAATAGAAAGGTGGTAAGTTTAGGGATATTGGCAAGAGTTATAAACTTCATAAAGGGATAATACTAGAAAGAGCTGGAATACTACTGTATGAAGAAATGATAGATAAAATAGTGGATGTAAAAAGAATAAGTGATAATCTAACAGCTATTAAATTATATTATATAAGTTAATATTTATGCACCCGCAAATGCTTAGTGGAGAGAATTAAAAGGCAATTTCAGAAGGAGATTAATGGACTAATGCAAGGTATTCTAAGGTGTTGACTTCAATTGATGTGTGGAAGATAGTGGATATGGTTTTGGTGATAGCAATCTGATGGGAGATTCCATTATTATTGATTTTGCAGTGGCTTATGCGATAGTGATTGCAAATATATATGTAAAGAAGAGATGAACATATTATAACCTTTAAGAATGGATCAAATATTTCATAAATAAATTATTTTTAAATGATGAATAGAGAGATTGGCATGCAAAGATTGTAAAGTGGTTGTAGGAAAGATTTGACTACACAATGTTGGGTAGTAGTCTTAGATGTATATAGGATGAGGGAAAAGAAAAGAAACAAAATTGAGAAGTTTCTAATGATAAGATGGAAAAATTTAAAATAAGAAACTATTTGATTTCTAGGGAGAAACTATTAAAGGAGGGGAACCAGTACTTGAGAACTGAACCAAGTAGAAGACTTAATGATTGATTGTATAAAGAGTAGATAGAGATGTCCCGGGGGGAGTGGGGTCAGAGGGCTGAAGATATACACAAATAAAGTGTGTGGTAGAATAATGAGGTGCAAGAGACAATTTTCTAAATAGAATTTGCTTTAAACAAGCTGAAAACAAGCAATGTAGTGGAATTTGAAAGATATTAAAGGCTAAGATTGATTCAGAAGTATAATAAATAAGGCTAAGTATACAGCATGCTAAGCTGTATAATGCTTGTGTTCAAAAAAATGTGAGAATAAAGCTTGTAAAACCGCTAAAGTAAGATGGAAAAAGGGTAAAATATTGATCAAGTTGGATACAGTAAGAGCGAGGATAATAGGATAGGTAAGATGAAGAAATTAAAGAAAGATGGAGGTGCTATTTTCAGAACTTGTTAAATGATGATTTTACTAGAGATATTTTTATTAATAAGATAATATAATGAGTTGTCAGGATTTTCTTTTTACAACTCATAAAGCTAGGACAGGGATTATTTTGAAAAGGTAAGGCATAGGGCTAGATGAAATAATTATTGAGATTTAGAATGCCATAGGTGATCTTGGATTAGTTTGGCTTACTAATTCAATGAGATTTTGCAAACTAAGATAATGCTAGATTAGACGAGAAGTATTATGTTGCCTATTTATGAGACTAAAGATGATGTACAAAAGTTATAGGAAAGTAAATTTGTGACGCTCTATGAAGTAATGGGAAAGAGTAATTGAACAAAATCTTAAGAGAATCAATTTGGATTTATGCTTAAAATGTGAATAATAGAGGTTATATTATTTCTTAGACAATTGATAAGAATATATAAGGAAAAGGGAAAAAAATCTGAATGTGGTCTATATTGACTTGGAGTTTGCTTGTGGTAGGGTGCCAGGAAAGGTAACTTGATGGGCTTCAAGAAAGTGTATCCATGATTGAGCCATTGAAATCATTATATATATATATATATATGTTGGAGTTTGGACAAGTGTTTGGTGTCATTTTGGTATAACAAATGTATTTCCGGTAACAAAAATCCATAATATGTTTGCACCAAGGATCAATGCTAAGTCTATATCTTTTTACAACATTTATAGATGAACTTGCAGCCAAATTCCAGGAAGAGATGCCTTGGTATGTGCTATTCATAGTTGATATACCGGTGGTTGATGAGAAATGTAGATCAAATGCAAAATTAGATTTGTAGAAAAAAGCTTTAGAGGACAAATCATGGAATGTTGTAACGGGCCGAATCATTTGATACACCCTGTACTATATTGAACCATGCTAGTCTTGTACGGTACGGTATCTCGTACCAATTTGATACTCGGTATGCCATCTTATATTGATACTCAGTATGCCATCTCGTACTGTATCGAATCATGTACCAATATTGTTATTGAATGGTACTGGTATGGGGTCCGATATTGAGATGTGAACCTTAGGACAAATAGTTAAAAATCGGCAAAGAATAATCAAATTATATGTCATGTATTTTAGTAAATATAGAAATAAAGATGAGGTTGTAGTTAAGATTGATGGAAAAGAGATACTGCTAATTGATAGGTTCATTGTTTAGGACGTATTGCAAAAAAAATAATTGATGGATGGATAAAGATATATGTTATTATAGTTGGCTGGATGAATTGGCAAGGTGCTTTTGGGGTATTATATAATTGATGCATATCTTGAAAACTTAAGACAAATCTTTATATAGAACCATAATCAGGGTTTGTGGTATCTTCCCATACCGCCCGGTATGGGCGTACCGTACCGAGCCAGTATGGTACATATATAAAAAACGGTCTGGCACTTCGGACTGTTAAAAAAATAAAAAAATTATATTCCGTACGGTATCATACCGTACCGCCGCCTAGTTTGGACTCGGTTCGGTCCGGTTTGGATCCGGTTCATGTCCGATTTAGGTCAAACAATTTTTTGATAAAGAGGGAAGGAATTTTTTTAAGATTTTGTGGGCCTGGTACTGTACCATATCGATCGATGACCGGTATAGGGCCCGGTACCAGTTTAGTGTTCCTTGACAATAATAAAGCCTAAAATGTTATATGGCTTTGAATGTTGGCAATAAAGAAGGTTCAAGAACAAGTTTAGCTTCTATGAAAATGTTAAGATGGATGTATTATAAAACTACAAAGGATAGATTGAGAAATAAGTATATTACAATAGTTGTTGGAGTTGTATTAATTAAGTAAAAAATGATGGAGAATCAATTGAGATGGTATAGGCATGTACAATGAAGATTTTAGATTTTGAAAAAGCTCCTGTAAAAGGGGTACACTTCAATTTTTGTTGAAGGATGTAGGTAGAGGGGACGACCTAAGATGACTTGGATAATGGTTGTGAAAAAGATATGCTAATGCTCGAAGTTATATCGGAGGTGGCTAAGATTCATCTAATGATAAGTCCTAGTATGTCCCACTGGTACTGTACTGTTCTAACTTGAAAACAATACTCATTTAATGATATGTCCTAGTATGTCCTGCTGGTACCATACCGTTCTAACCAAGGTATGCCATACCTACCGAACCAGATGGTATGAGGTGTATCGTACCATATCGGTTTGGTACAAGTATGCAGTACAATGGTTGTGCCAAACTGGCTCCCATCCGTGGCATACCGACATGGTAACAAGGTGGCATTGGTATAGGACCTAGTTTTGAGGTGTCGTACATTGATTCTAACAAGAAAACAATGCCTAGGATGTCTCAGGACACTAGTTTGCTTTTGGACTAAGCTGTAACAACTTGCCTAGTTTCTAGTAGGTAGGATGGACAATGATGATTATGTTCTGACTCTTGGGATGGCTTGAAGTTCTGGTACACACACACACACACACACACACATACATATATATATATATTCTCTTTATTCATGTTGTTAGTGGTTGTTTTAGTCAATCTGGATAAATTTTAACCATCCTGTTACCACAGTGAATAAGCACCAAACTAGGATGGGTCTTGGTGCCAAGACTTCAATGCTTGGATGTGGCCATTCTTGGTAGATGAGAACCCATTAGGCTGACTTGAAAAAATTGGGACAAGGCTTGATGATTATGGTCACGGTTATATGGATATGGTAAAATATATTGAGTCATGGTTTTAGGTTAACAATACCAGGAAAGAAACAAAGTAATACTTCCTATTGCTTTGACAAAATATATACACTGTTCAGTGCAATGTTCTTCATGGAGATAGGTTTGAAATTTTGTAATCTTATAGAACATTGCTTTTAATGAGGTTCTTTCCACATCTTTTTGGCTGCATTATATCAAAAATACTAAGTTTAAGGGGGAGCTAATTTGCTTCCATCTATTTGTAAATCTGATTGTTGCTTTGATTCTTGTGTTATTCATATGTGAATTCTTATTATGGTTGGCTTAGAGGCGTGTATTGGCGTTCAGTTCGAAGTCCTTACATATGCTAATGGAGGATGAGATTGTTAAGTAGTTCACCTTTAAACGCATTTGGGATCCATTCATATTGAATCATAAGCATGACTCATGCATTATTAGGAGACTCATGAATGAGATACAAGCATAAAATGAATATGAGTTGTACAATATGAAATGCCTAAATAACGAAAGATGGTCATTTCAGATTCATAAGCGTTTAACTTGATCTATAATGTGTTTTTCAAGACTTAATGGTTTCGGTTGGATAATCTCTGATTCACCAAATTTTCTTTGTTCTGCCGAGAACAGCTGTGGAACATAATTATGGAGAGTACTTATTTTAGTAGTTTCAATTAGAGAAAAAGTCTAACTGTTGGTAAATTTTAAAAGCTGAAAAAGATGCTCCAAAACTGTAAGATATATATGCCTTTTATTTTTAAAGTAGCCTCCTCGATGAAATGGAGATTTTGTGACAGAAGATCTTCCTTGCGATGTTTCTTGTTTGTCACTATTTCTTAATTGTATGATTGAGGCAACTTCTCTCTTGGCATCAGCTCTTCTTCCTATTTTTGATTATTAGGACTTTGTAGCTCAAAATAGCTCTATAGAAATGAATTTGGTTCAACTATAGCTTTTCATCAAGTCATCCGCAAACTTGAACTCAGATTAACTTTTGGTGTAGCGTTGAAGGTTCATTTATGACTCATAAAGTCAATGGATTTGAACTGAGTAGAAGTGTTTTTTTCCTTGAAGAGTGATAAATAATATTGAGACCGGTAAACAAATAACAGTTGTAAGGCATGCACAAAAAATGCAGTTGTTCTCGATATTGCTTGTTACCAGAACTATATCGTAGTAAAAATGCAGATCTAAGAAGAGCCATTGCTGGTCATAATCATTGAGGATAATGGATGTATTAAACTGTTGATTGTACTAGAATGCAATCATTATTGAATTGTACTTTCTTCATGAGAGCTTGACAACATGGATAATAGAATTTGCTTTTCAGCTTTTAGATTAGGATACCTTCTACAAGTTTAAATGCAACTTGAAGGATAAAAATAATCTAGGTGAAACACCCGATTCATTCCTCAAATGCCATTACTTAGGTTTGTATAATCTGCATTCATTTCATAGCTGTTGTCATGGAAAGAAACAGTCTTGAAATTTGGTCTTTTGTTCAGCGATTTTTAACTGTTTCTGTAATAATTATGCATAAATCAGATATCAAATCAACATGCTTTGGATGGGTTCAGCGAAATGCTTCATATATATGAATTTAATTTTTAGACCTTCTTATAATTGGTCAATTAGTCAGATTGACTTAGTTTAGATTCACATTCTTATACTAATGCCAACATTTAGGACATTCATCACTCTAGTGCTTCATGTGTGGTGTTCTTATGGTCAAAAATCATGATCTGCATAATGGCTGACAGATTTTATTGCACATCAATCACAATGCAGTTCTCTAAACTTGTGAATTTGCAGAGACCATTTTCAACAAAGCTGCTGATTGTCAAAAGTTTCTTGGTCCATGCGGCATTGGAGGGTCCACACTAAGTGACCTTTCAGTTACTACACATTTCTCATCAATTTATATGTAACTCATTGTTAAAGATTCCTGTCTAAGTGCGAAAGTTAAATTTTTATAATAGTTTGTCTTATATTATGCAAAATCTTTGTTTTAACATTACTGTGCTTGAAGTTCTTAATTCTTTAGTTACTTTCATATATTTTACCATGGCAAGTTGAATTTGTTTTGTAGCTTCTTTCTGGAACAACTTTTTTGGGGGCTGCATTTTGTTTCAGTGCTTTCTGCTTCAGAAGCCTCTATGGTTTCCTAGCATTCTTTTCAATTGGGGAACTTCTAGTCTTCGCGACACAGGTATAGTTGTATAGCAAACAGAATTTGCCTTAGATCGACTTTCAAACGATCCATTTCTTAACAAAACAAGTCTGTATCAACAAGTATATGTTGTGTGCACTTCATCATGTAAACACTATAATAAAATTGCTCTCTCAGCTGTGAGGTGTCACAATAATCAACATTGACTCACTTCAGTGTGGTCCACGTGAGAACCATAGATGCAAGTCTATTATTTGGAATTTTGTACTTTGTACATTCCACCTAAACCTTTTGATAGAGGGCATATGCCCATCTCCTATTTAATATGAGATACTTGCAATATGTAATGGAGTATTTTGCTGGATTTTCATCTGAAATAGTAGTAGAAAAAAAACCTTATCAGGGAGAATTAAATAATGACAAATCTGAAAATGTAAGGAGAGTTGTGCTTCTATTGGATTTGGACAAGGCAGTGTTTAGTATATGAAGGGCAACTACTTGTGAAAATTTTGACTTTTTAGTTAAGAGTTTCCATATTTAAAAGGCCTCTATCTTCCCTTGTAAACCCTTACGTTCTCTTGGTAGTGGTCCTGGCTTAAGACTGTTTTTTCTTTCCCTTTATCAAAACAAAAATGCAAAGGTTTCGAGTATCGACCAACCCTCATCCATGCATCGGTTAAGAAGCAATAGTGGTTGTGGTTGTAACATTTGGATTGTTACTTGAGTGGTTCACAACAAGCAGCTTTATCAAAAGGAATCCATAAAAAAGAAGCCATCATTAGTCTAACCAGACATGTCCTTAATAATCTTCCCCCACAGCAATTGATTAATCTTTGTTTTCCCAAGAGTATACTATAACCTGGCTACCCCCATTATTATGGCCAATTGGCCATCATTACTATGCCTTGTGAGAGAGTTTTTATCTTGATTAAAGCATACGGAATACTTTTCCTTCTGAAAAATTGTAATTGAAGATATTAAACTTTTAATAAATGCTTTATCTTATAATGTGGATTTGAGGATGTGATGGGCAAGACTAATTTGCAATTAAAATAACTCAAAAAACTCTCTTGAAATTCCTTGGTTGGGTTTCTCAAATTTGGGGAGTGTATGGTTTTACTTGGATGGATTTGCTTGGAAATGTTGCATAGCAGATGTACAAGCATTATTCTGGCTTACATTTGTGGGCCATAGTATTGTTTGCAAAAGAGTGAAGGGACCATTCTTACAATTCCTAGAAACACTTTAAGGTCCATTCTTTGATGGATAAATATCATAGAAAAGTTAGTCAACTTTTTCGTTGATCAGCTTACTCATGTTTGTATGCTTCTCTGAGTAAGTTATTTTTCCAAAATAGCATTTATCCATGAAATGGGAGGACATTCTTACCCACCTAGGAGGTGGATAAGTCATTTTCCTATCAATCAAGAAAATAAGACTTTTATTTTATTCCTAAAATACCCCTAACCATATAATAATGATATAATATAATCTATATTGTATAATATATTATTATATATTATATTATATATAATATTATCTAATACATTCATATATATAATATAATATGATATGATATATTATTTATTATCATATAATAATATGTTATTATACTGATATAATATTTTTTATAATAATATATAATAATGTTATAATATTATATTATTATGATATTATATTATATTATATTATATATAATAGATATATTTATATAATAAAGGGTATTATAGGAAATATGGATAGATCTTAGCAACTTACCCGGGAAAGTAGTAATGCAAAGAACATGGGTAATAGACTACGGAAGCATTTTGCAATGTATAAAAGAACATGGATAAATTATTTTCTAGTTTAAATATTACTTAGAAAATATTGCCCAAGAAAATAGAGATTTTAGATATGTTTTTTACCCTCCAAAGAACATGCCCTTCATGAGGAAAACAAGAATGTCTCAAATATGTTAAGAGCAAAGTGGTCCAACTAGAATTTGGACTATTGTCTGTTACATACCATTAGCAATTCTCATCTAGATTTTTTGAACCAGTACTGGTACTCATACTAATCATTGGTTGGTAGTTGGTACATTACAATACCAGTTAATACTGTACTAATATGGTACGGGGCAGGCATGTTGGTCAAACCAGCATGCTGGTCAAATTGCATGCCAATTTTTTTTTTCTTTTTTTAGTTTTATTTTTCAAGTTTTTGTTTCTTAGGGTATATAATTAAGTTTTAGAATTTCTTGAATGATTTTAAATTCAAATTGATGCCTTTTGTTACTTGTTTTTCTAAATGTGTTGATGATTTTTCATTTTTATATAGCATGCTTTTCCCTATTTTCATATAATAGCCTTATAGCTATAGCTAAATTATCTTGAATCATGGATGATTACAATGAAATATACTATTATGGTATGAAATGGCTAATATTATTTTTTTCTCGTGCTGTCCTTTTTTTCAAATGTATTGATGCTTTTCCATCTTTATATAACATATTTTCCTCCATTTTCACATGATAACATGAGAAAAAATAGTTTTTTTCAAATATCTATTATAATATGAAATGGCTAATGTGGTACTTGTTTTCTCAAATATCTTGATATATTTCCATCTTTATATAATGTGCTTTCCTCCATTTGTATATAATAGCCATAGTTAAATTATCCCGAATCATGAATGATTACTATGAAATATACTATTATTGTATGAAATGGCTAATATGATTTTTTCTCATATTGTCCCTTTTTTTCTCAAATTTGTTGATGCCTTTTACATCTTTATATAATATACTTTCTACCATTTTCATATGATAACATGAGAAAAAACATGATTATTTTTTTTTCTAAATATCTATTATGGTATAAAATAGCTAATGTGGTTATTTGTTTTTTCAAATATCTTGATGTGTTTCCATCTTTATATAATGTTAAAGCTAAATCAATGATTACTATAAAATAAATTATTATGGTATAAAATGGCTATTATGATTTTTTCTCTTGCTATCTATTTTTTCCAAATGTGTTGATGTCTTCTATCTTTATATAACCATAGTTGTGCTTTTCTCAATTTTCATATAATAGTCATAATGGTACATTACTTTCCTAGAATAATGGCTAGCCACCAGGTTGGGATATTTGTGTGCATCTGCTAGCCAATTCAAGCAAAAAAATTTAAGCAAGCAAGTATTTTCTGTGCAAAAAACTTATGAATTTTGATAACTGCAGTGTTCATGATTGAAAATTTACTAAAAATTTAAAATGGAAGCAAGCAATAAATTGGTGCAAATTTTTCCAGATGAGATGATTGACTTTCACCAATGAGATGAATTGACCTTCACCAATGTTGTTCTAAGAAATTAAGAAACAGTTTTTATTTGATAAAAATCAACTTAAAAATAGGGCAGGATATGGAATTAGTCATGCTTGATAGATTTAGATTAGGATATTATTAAGATTTTTGATAAATTGATCATCCAAAATCAAGTACTTCAAAAGTTTTATATAGACGAAACAAGATATATAGGCTTTTGCAAGGACAAAGTAGAAAAAAAGCTCCTATAATTAATTTTTGATTTCTCCAAGTTTTTCTGTGTTTTTTACTTTTTTTCACTGCACAAACAAGTCGGAAGAGAATAGAAACCTCAGGTTTTCTCCTCTCATCCCAACCACCTTTAAAGAAAAAAATGGTAACCGGACCGAGCTGCTTGGTTCAACCTAGAACAATGCCAAATCATTCGGTTCATATTGGTTTGATGGTGAAACCGAATTCTATCACCAAATCGATCCGGTTCAGGCCCGGTACAGTTTGGCACGGTTCTGAAAATCATGATTCTCATTATAGAAAATTTGATGTCACTGTTTTTTAACTAACTTCAGTGCATGGATCAAAATTCGGGGAAATGAAGTGGCCTGATATTGTAGAAGTTGAGTGTTGTGAACATGAGGATGTTGTGATGTACATAAGGTAAAAGTAATGATAATGAAGTCAGAATGGTGCATGTTACAATGACATTAGGGGTGTCATCTATAACAAATAAACCATGGAAAATATTTAAGATGGTTTGGAAATGCAATTTTCAATTAAGATTGTCGTCAAGGTTTTCCATCTCGATATCGTATCCCATACCGATACCATCCTATGACAATATTGATACGGTACAGTATGGTACATCCCATAAAGGTGGTATGGCAGACCATGATTGCCATAGTGAAGGGGTTTACATTTCAAATTATTAGTAGCTAGAATCTCTGTGGGATGAACCTCCTTTGGTATCTTGTTTCTTCTCCTACTTCCTAACGCTTTTCTAGTTTTTCACTAAACTCCTTGCAATAAGCTTTAAAGTAACCAATTCTATGTTTGTTGATTACCATTGTACTATGCCAAGAAGTGGATCTTAATAACTTCAATATTTTTTGTGCTATTATGTATTTATGCAACCTAGGTGTTTCCATAGTCTAATTATTTTGAGTGTGTTTCTGTGCTTTGGCACAAACTCCAAATTCTGGCGACCAAGACCGTGCAATAGTTGGTGAAGTCAATTATGTTCTCTTGTTAAATCCAATTTCATGAATCACATGCTTGAAAATGCTGCCTAGAATGCAACAAATTGTCTACCAGAACAATTTTGGGAGCCCATAGGGGGATGATACTAAGTTACTAACTAGATTCTCCTTGAACTTTATGAACCATGCTTATATGGATGCAGGCTATTGTTGGCCTATGGCTGTGCTTATGAGCTTGAAAACCAAATTTTAGACCTTGATGGCAGGAATGTTCGGAATTGTGGATGGAGTAGTTTTTATTGATGTCACCACAACTAATATGTGCATTTGATATGAATCATAATTGCAATAAGCTAGTGGTATGAAAGGTATGTTGTGTGACATGTTGGTGCGGTGCACACCTAGCACTGGTTATTTTGTATGTTAAGCTGTGCCTTGGTACTCATTATCATGCAGCTGTGCCACGTCAATCAGGCCTGGCATGGTATGCATTGTTCCATGCCAACCAGCACAGTCAGCACTTTAATCATTGGTCATGTGTTTTATATTTTAATTGTTTATAAATTTAGGGTTGTGAGCAGTCAATTTAAATGTCTGCAACATGGAAATTCAGAATCTCACAGTTAATGTATGTGTAGCACTCCCCATATTTCAATAACTGCGAATGCATGTCTGGTATTCAGGTTGTGTCTAGTATATATGTGATGGTCTGGTTTGCCTTGCTTAGCACACAGTCAGAATGTCTATGTTATGAGATAAAACAACTGATAACAGTGATATTGCAGTACTTTTAAATTCATGCTTCTTAGGTTGTTCTTATTTACATATGCATACATAAGAACCAGAAATTTTATTTTAATTGTATTATATATGCAGTACTATTTTGTGCCCTGCTTATTCTTACTGATATCTAAAATTTATCATTTATAGATTTTCTGTGATATCTGGCCCTGTAGAAGGTCATACTAAAGCATTATCATTGATTTAAAAAATCTGTTACTGTTATATTGTAAATTTTGTTTTATATGATTTTTTACGCTTTTGCAGGGTCCAGTAAATTATGTATGTCTTCACTGTGTTAAACCTAGCTTGAGACCTCTATCAATGGCAATGTCCACTGTTTCTATCCACATATTTGGTGACGTACCATCTTCACCCTTAGTTGGGTTGTTAGAGGTTTGTCATGGCACTTTGGTTGCTCTGATTCATTAAATTAACTTTATGACTGTAGTGGCAAGGTTATTCATTGCTAACACTGGGTTTATTGTCTTCAATTATCTGGACTAAGTTTCTGATATATACTTATGGAAATTCCAAGAAAACCAACTATAGTTTCCATATGTGATATTTGGTTATCATATATAGTAATGATTTCTCTATTGGTGACATGTCTGAAATATTCTCTTACACAAGTTTATATTGGCTTGGATGATGATGCAGGATTATGTCAAGAGCTGGAGAGAAACTGCTCTTATACTAACATCCGTTCTTTTCATTGCAGCTATAATATGGTGTATAGGTATGCAGGATTATTTCTTTTCAATATATATGTCAACGGGTGCACTGATGGCTTGATCTGCCACTTTTGTTCTGACGTATTGACTATTCTATGCCTTCTATTATGAAACCCTAATTGTTGCTAATGATGAAAAAATGTAGTTGGTAGAAGTCTAGTGATGAAGCTGGTTCACGAATCTGTTTAGTTTGAGTGCCAAAAGAATGAGGTCTGGCATTGAGTTTCCATAGATTTTTTTTTTGTTTTGTCCCAAAAACTCACTGCCAGGTTTCAGCATAAGCTACATCATGCTTAATTCATTGGCCTTAGAATATGTTTCTTCTTTATTTTTTATCAAGAGAACTACCTTTTGTCAAGACAACCTTTATTATACTCTTTCTGAAAGCGATCAGATAGTTTTCTGCAGCCTTATTATCCTCCATGAACCTTATACCATGTTTTGTTGCATAAATCCATCTTTCCAGTTCATGACTTTTCTATTATGTGTTGGCTTTATTTTCAACAAATTGAATGTAAAATTTATCATTGTTTGGGCAGGCATCTTCTTACAGTGTGGACAGGTTTAATGAAGAAAGTGAGCATGGCATTCCGCCTGTTGAGAGATCGAACCGTAGGCCATTGCTTGATGGGAATAATGAGACATTGGAAGAATCGGCCTAGCACCTTGCAAACTGGGATACTGATGTTTTAAGATTTGTCCAGTTGTGGATCTGCACCGAGCAATGCAATGGTGTCAAGGAGGCATCTCATGATTTTCTAGAAGGGAGGACCACTCCAGAATTTTAAATTCGCTCTGGTTCCTCCAGAATTTTAAATTGCTCTGGTTCTGGCTGTAAATGTGTATAGCTGAATCTTTAGCTTCTGAGATATGGAATCACTTATTATACAAAAACAGAAATCCCTGCCTCCTTTCTTCAGGTAAATTAATGTATGAATTTGAAGGAGACCCATATTTGGAAACCTAAATTTTATTTTTATGTGTGGAATATATTTTCCAAAGCATCTGATTTTCTATTTCTGTGTTTTTAAGTGCAAGGGTGAAGTATTTTGTTATTTGGTTGGTCCAGGTGTACTTGAAGAAATGTTTTCAAGATGACAAAATTTTCTGACATGTTCTGCCTCATGAAATGTTAAATGTCTAATAATCCTTGGATTTATAAGAAGAAACTTATTTTTTTCAGTTAACTGACTCATAAATAATTAATAATCTAGGTGACTCTCTTTTCGACCTGCGTTCACCTGTTGGTTAGCTACCAATTATTGGTCAATCAGATTACTACTACGGTATGCTGGTGCAGATTAAAATGACCTATGAACCGAGTTAATCCTATTCTTTTTTCAGATCATGAGGTACCTGGAAAATCATGTAAGCAGTGTTATACATTTGATGCACCAGGCCAGTTCCCTTCAAAGTTAGGTTATGCACCACGGTTGCTGCTGATGCAGGTTAGAGTGTTGAGACCTCCCTTGCTGCAGGTGGATAAACATTGACAGTTTGGTTGATTTTTTTAACCTTTTTTCGTAGGCTTGACCGTTGGTGGTGAAACTGGATATGTATTTGCCTGGAGAAAGCAGGTTGTACCCGGGCACTTAAATCAAACCCAAACCCTAGCCTACCTGGCTCAAACACTAGCTCATCTGATCCAACCCAATTCCGAATTAACCCTACCCTATTGAAATCTATCTAAATCAACCTCTCAGATTGTGCTTGATTATACTGATTAAATACTTCTCCCCTTTCTTAGATTTATCTCAGCTTCCTTAACCTAATTTATTCTAATTTGAGGGTCAAGCTATGAGCCTAATTATTCTCTTAACCCTTCTCCCCTTTCTTAGGATTATCTCATCTTCCTTAACCTAATTTTTCTAATTTGAGGATCAAGCTATGGGCCTATTTATTCTCTAAACCTTATACTTGCATCCAAGTTAAATATTTATGAATTAAATATAAGTTTGGATTAGAAAGCTGTCATTGGATCCCTTATGTCCTCATCTCATAATCCATATCCTTTTATTCCCCAAAAAAATATTTTCTTATATATGTGAGTGCATGGTGATAAAACCATTCTCATCTCAACCCACGATCCTCCTCTCTTCCTGGGATCACTTCCCAAGTGCCATAAGAGGCCTTTACTTCATTATTCCTCTAAACTAACTTAATTTCTCCTTGCTCTTCGCTTGCTATGTCTATATTTACAAAAGTTTTCCATACTCCACTCCTTGTATCTAATTATAGCTTTACTAAATAACAAACTTTGGATTTTCTTTCATAACTAATTTTATCCATCTGAAGACCAAATTCTTAATGCACTGACTTAATTTTGGTGCCTACATTTTGCCCTTTCATCATCTAAACCCTGAAATCTCTCCAAAATCTAATATATTCACATCAATGCCACCATTAAACTATCATGTTGGATTACCCTCCACCTCATATATTCGAGGAAGGGAAGATCCGATCAAAGTCCATCTAGCTTATATCCTTAACCTTAGATTAAACTCTTTCTCCTAATCCTAGCATTTTCGTCTCTCCTATAACTTAGCCTTCCGAAGAAACATAACCAAATAAATAGATCTTCATTAAATCTCTCCCATCTACCTCTTCATTATCTCTTCGTCCTTATTAGTTAGCAAGATCTTACTGTCTCAAATTCATTATAACAATTAGATCTTTTTAAATTGAAACATAGCCTTCAAACCAAACCCTCTCCTCTCTATGCAATTCTAACCCAAAAATAATTTCAGGTTTTTCTTGGTATATTTGTTGTGATTGGCCTTAGAGTTGGGCAATTGGACTTGGGTTAAGGTCAACAATCAGAAGGATTCTATGTAATCGCGTCAAGTAATATATAATCAAGTATATTAAGATGGCTAGGCTTAGATCATATTGTCTATGTTTAGGTTTGGTCAGGTATAATCAATTGTGATTGATTAGGATTGGATATGATCGAATATGTTTGAGTAGCTAGGATTAAGATCGAGAGCGATCAAGTAGGATCATGTATGGTTGAGTAGGACTGGGTACAATGCAAATTACTAAGTTATTTCTCCTTCTTATAGTTGAAGTATGTCTACAACTAGATATAAAATTATCCTTACTTTCCGGCGCTTGATATCATATTAGGCTTGCAACATTGAAGTTTTTGAGATGAAAAACACTTCTCCAATAGTATTTGGGCTCTATGTACTATCTTATGTCTCATAGGGCTAGTGCATGGGGTTCTCCCATATGAATTCTTTCTTTAACCCACCCTCCATTACTTAAAGAACCCTCTCAAACTAGGGTTTGTGAAGATAAACATTGATTGTTTTGCTAAGCAAACTTCTATAAGCATGAGTTTCATTACTTGTGATGAAAGTTGAAAGATTCTAGGGCATGTTTGGTTCGCAACTGGAATCGAAATCGGAATTGATCAGAATTGAAGAGATTTGGTTTGTGTTGGAATTGGAATGGAAATGAATGATTCTCATTGTTGTTGTTTGGCTCATTTAAAAATAAGAATTAGAATTAACTCAATGTCTACTTTTACCTTAAAATAAAAATCTTCAAAACTTAATTATTTTCATCTATTTTGAATATTTTTTAATCTTATTTAATATTTTTTGAATTCATTCTATTTATAAAAACTCCATCTCTAACAACCTTTCCACTTATAAAATCTAAACATACAAAACCATATTTTAACATTGTTAACTTATTTATTAATTATTTAAGTAATTTAATTTTTTTTAAATATTAATGTTAATGATTAATATTTTTAAAAATTAATATTTTTATTTTATTTTTTACCACTTTTTTATTAATTTTTATCTATTTTAATTATTTTTATCCTATTTAAATTTTTAATATTTTTTATTTAATATTTTAATTAATATTATTTATTTATTTATTTAACCTATTAGAATTTATTTATTTAAACCTAAATTCTTGTTTTCCTATTCCTTTCCACTCCCGGCCAAACTCTCTCCTCCCCCTTCGAGAACTCTACCAAAGTGCATGGAGGAGGCCAAGTAGATGTCTGGTGACTTTATCTAGTGATATCCATTACCGTAATCACTCGTACATCGACAAGTCCAACACCCATCTCTTTTGTCTTTGTCTCATTGATGTCCACCTATCATGTTGCATTCCTCTCCATAAGTCCTACCTCCCTTTGCTATCTTGTTCTCCCGGATCCCATCACTTCCACCACGATCCATGCCCTCCCCACTCTTGTCACCAATGCCCACCAACCCTTTCCATTATCTTTGACCTCTTCGTCTTTGTCTTGCATTGGGATTTTTCTTTTCTCAATGAAATAGTGTTGGGACTCGGGTGGAATAAAATTTGAATCCAGGAGAGAGAGATGATTGGATTTGAAGGGATTAGGTCATTCTCATTTTGCTTGAGAATCAAAATTGAAATGAGACTCTGTCCAACCAAATAGTTGGAATGCGAGTCATCCATTTCGATTTTCAATCCTAATTTTTTCTAATCAAACACACCCCTAATGACCGGAAGAAACCCTCTTTCTAATTTTTATTACTAAATTTCATATTTACATTTGAAGTTGTGCTACAATTACTCATTCATAGCCCAAAGAAGATCTAGCTTGAGGGTAATTTGAGTCATTTCCTGGATGTGGGGAGCTCGACACTTAAGTGACCTTTATATTTATGAAAATTAGCTGACCTACTTAGAAACCTGGGAGCTCTTTCATTTAGCTATCTTAACATCTATATAATAGGCATAAGCTTCTTTAAGGGCAAGTTCTTTTATGGGTAAATATCATGAAAAAATTGATCATCTTTTCTATTGATCAACTTATCCTTGTTCTTGCGCTTTTCAAAATGGATAAGTTATTTTTCCTGGATAGTATTATCTATGAATTAGTAAAAAATCTTACCCATTTAGGAGGTGGATAAATCATTTTACCATCTTCTAGTAAAGTAAAGATTCAATTTTATTTCTAAAATGCTCTCCTCCTGATTTTTAATACCTCCTTATTCAATGTCTAATAACTCAGTGTCCATTACTCTCAAATTCTAGTTCCCATAAAAGATGTTATGAAAAATATGGATAAATTTTAGCAACTTATCCAGGAAAATAATAATGTAAAAGAACGTGGATAATAAATTTTGGAACTACTTTTCTATACATAAAAGAATATGTGTAAATCATTTTTTTGTTTAAATGTTATCTGAAAAATATTTATCTAGAAAAATATAGATTCCCAGCTAAATCTTTTACCCACAAAAGAACAAGCCCTAAAAGATGAAAAAAAGGAAAAATAAAGAAGTATTATGTACTATAAATTGCATAGACAATTGCCTCAATAATAAGAACAAATATTTAATTATTTTTAATTATAAAATATCATAATTTATTTTCTCTAATCTAATAAGCCTAGTATATATATACCTAAACAACATTCAAAGACTTACTATTTATAAGATGCATATTGTATTTAGATATCCTTACCATACTCTGTACGGGGAGTTTTATCTTTTGTGTAAAGGTCCAATTAATACTAAAATCTTTATTGATAAACTAGTATATATCAATCAATCATTTATCCCAAATACTCTATTTATCTCAAGCAGTTCATCAAGTTTGTTTCTCCCTTATTTAGTTCTCTTGTAAATTACTTTTATCAAAAAATAACAAAGTCCTTATGGTTGAGGCATGTATATAACATACTTCATCTCATCTACTATAGTACAATATTTGAGTTTAATATCTATTGTCAATTCTTCTACTTGATTAAACATAGATTTGTGTTATAAATAGTTTATAAATTCAAATATATAATAGCACAAATATGCATAGAAAATATTTTAAAGATTTTAGATAAATTTCTATGAAAAAATAGAAGGATCCATGAATACAAAGACAAATTGGAAGTATTTTTAAATAATAAAATAATACAATAAAGTATGTTAATGGATATACTTGCAAATCATGAATGTCCCATCAATTAAATTTTTATGATGATTTATATATATATGTGTGATAATTATTATTTTTTATGTTGTACTTGGTAGAAAATATCTCTCCAAATGAGAGAATATTCCGGCTAACACTCCCAAAATACCCTAAAATAGGTATATTTAGATAAGTGCAAAGAGTAGACAAAGGAATAATTCTATATTGTCATTTTGAGCAGAAAAACTTATCATCTCCAGAAGAGAGGATTAATTTTATCACTGCAACAAAATTTAAGTCATTGAAAAAATCAATGCACTATATTCCTTATACTCATCCTTCAAACCAAAAATCAAAATAAGATTTATCACATGGAATGATCGATCGCTTCTATAGTTAATATTACTATGATAGGATAGGTGTTCAATGTCCAAGTATCTTGAAGAGTTTGATCTATTAATCTTTTAAAAATCAAACATAGGGATACGTTTATGTTATCCATATATATTTGTAAATATGTAGTAATATATGTATATAATAAAGATTTAATTACTTTAAAATTTCCAAACATTGTGAAATATTTTATTTTTATCTTTATCTTCTATTCATTACACTTAGCTTCTCTAATTTTCAAAAAAATATAATTTCTTCTCTAGCTATTATTTCTGTTCGACTACCATGATAGAAATGGTCATGTGATATCATGTGATGCGTAGACAAACTAATATGGCAGGAATTATTTTTCACTATTTTCACCCTTTCTTCACTAGGGTTTAGTTTTCTTTTTTCTTTCCATTTCATTTATGCCTGTACTATAGACCGGCAAGCTTTTGCACTTTTCTTAGTCGATGAGAAATAGTAACTTGTTCAAATTTTTTTCTAATATGATGATTAAGCTAATATAATTGGCTTGCATCTTTTTGATCTCTTGGGATTTTTTATTTCAATTATGTATCTTTTGGATTTATTCCATTATCTGTTAGTTAAATTGGCTAATATCTCTTGTTGCCGCCTATACCGCCATGGCCTGCAGCTCAAAGATGGCACCGGACGTCAGCCTTATTACTCAGAATTTAGCACGCGTGCCCGGACCTACAAAAGAGAAGAGACTCGAGCCAGGGATCCCAACGGGGCACTTCGATGATCAAGTCAGTGGACGATCTAGGAGAACAGATCCTTCTCGATGGATCCCTGTCCGGTCTCCACGCTTGAAGAAGGTTTAGTTTTCAAAGGAAAGAGTAGAGTGGGAACAACAGTGGAAGAAGAGGACTTGAGCTGTGGTGGCTATGTCCGTCGAGACTTTTCCGGCGAGTTCTCTAGTAGGGATGGCAATGGGCCTGGTTCGGGCTGGGTATATAACTATCCAAACCCAAATCCAAATATTCAATACACTATCCAAACCCAAATCCAAATATTCAATACACTATCCAAACACTATCGGGACTGGATTTTTTTTACCCAAACCCATCTCAATTGGGTATCGGGTAATCGGGTTTACCTGGCCCGAACCCAATTAAGTCATATTAAATATTTTTTCATTTTTATCAACTTTAAAATTATCTACAATTTTATAAATTATACATACATTAAACAAATAAAATTTAACTACATTTTTAGTTCAACAGCATTTAATTTCATATTCAATCAAAATTTATATTATGAAGTTGGTAAACTATTAATTATGGTCTTGTTTTGAATTCATCCTGAATAGAATAGGATGAAAAAAAAAAATCAATATATATATAATGATTAGAGTATAGGGTTCAAGTATTTTAAAATTTAATAACTAATAATTATAATTATAAAATATATATTGATTATATATATATTTAAACATTAAAATAATTCGAACCGAGTTCGGGTTGGGTATATATCTACCCAGTCCTGGCCCAAATCCAAAGTTAAGCATTCGGGTTTTACCCAAACCCGGCCCAAACCCAGTCAAAGCGTTAACTACCCAGCCCAATCAGTATCCATGGGTTTGGGTTTTATTGCCATCCCTATTCTCCGGTAGCCTCAGAGTGCTCTCTCTCGCCAACTCTCTTTCTGCTTGCTTTTGCTTACCCTCTTCGAAGGCCCCTGGGATTTTCTTTTAGAACATGGATCCTCTTTGCTACCCACCTCGGTTCTCCTCCTTTTGGGGATGCTCGAAGGTCAATGATCGGTAGCACCCTGTGAGTCGTGCCCCAGTGCCCCCTCCCTTCATGGTAGGGAGTTACGTCGCAAATTCTGACTTCCTGGCCAGTTGCCATACTTTGAGAATTTTGGCAGAACCTCGATCTAGGGGTAACCACTCCCAGGTTTGAATCCCCGGGCATGGCTTTCTTCTTCCGGGTGATGCAAATGATCGGCTGGGGAGTGCAGTGTCTTGATTGGAGCGCCCTTTCCTATTCAGTGTAAACAATAATGGAAGAGATCCTGGCGCCTTGGGGAGGCGCCCCTCTATAGGCCGGCATATTCCCCTTCGTATGTCTTGGATGGCGTGTTGCCATCCGAGGGATGTAGTGGCATCCCCTTCTCTCTACTTTAGGGTTTTTGAGGTGCGGTGGACCCTGGCCATTGGGACAGTCTCGGGCCGTCAGACCTTTTCACTGAAGGGCGCTTGGCTCGAACAGAGGGAGCTCGACTTCGACCGAGGTAGGCTCGACCTCGACCAAGGTAGGCTCGACCTCGAGGGAGCTGCCCAACGAAGGAGCTTAAAGGGAGGGAGCTCGACTTCGGCTGAGGTGGGCTCTCGCCGAGGCGGGCTCAACCTCGAGGGAGCCGCCCGGTGAAGGAGCTCGAAGAGAGGGAGCTCGACTTCGGTCGAGGTGGGCTCGACCTCGAGAGAGCCGCCCGACGAAGGAACTCGAAGAGAGGGAACTCGACTTTGGCCGAGGCAGGATCGACCTCGAGGGAGCCGCTCGGTGAAGGAGCTCAAAGAGAGGGAGCTCGATTTCAGCCGAGGTGGGCTCGACCTCGAGGAAGCCATCCGGCGAAGGAGCTCGACTTCAGCTGAGGTGGGCTCGACCTCGAAGGAGCCGCCCGGCGAAGAAGCTCGAAAAGGGAGACTGACATGGAGATATCTGCTAGCACGGCTACCAACTGGATCTGAAGGGGACTCCACGTCAGCGATCTTGCCATATTATCTCTTGTCCAACTTGAGAAAAGGATAAATTACCGATCAATGTAAATATTATTTCAGCATTTAACTAAAACTGGTTATCAAAAATCTAAAATTTAGAATATTCAGATATAAAAGATATCCATCCAAAACTCTCTTTTACCAAAGCATAATCTTTGCAAATTAATACTATATTACTCATTATGATCACTACTTTACTATTTATTTATTTATTTTGATTATATAATGGTTGCTTCATTTATTGTCAAATGTTGCATGGGGGATCCGTGTGCTTCTAAGCATGGTGGAGTATTGGCATGAGGTCAGCATCTTATCGAATCATAAGTTGGACCTAGGTAATAATATTTATAATAATTTGCTGTTGCTGTTGCTATTGCTGTTGCTGTTGCTGTTGCTATTATGGGGTGGGGGCGGAGATCGACCGTGGCAAGCAAACAAACTAGTTCTTGGCACATAATTGTTATAGAACTTGCCATTTGCAATGCGACCAGTGGCCACATCGAGTCTCGTGCAGAGCGCACTTATCCTTTCCAGGGTTCATAGTTTTCAAGTGCGGACTTTAAGCTAGCTGGGAGACGGAAGAAGGCAGGCGAAGCGCAGGGTTCTCTCTGGTTCAGCTACGAACCAGGTTCCAGTTCGATTTATCGAAGTTCCCGGTTCTTTGAATTATGGACTTCGGACTAAGCGAAGGCCAACCGCAAGCAATTCAAGGCTTCATACCGAACTACAACATCCGAAGGCCAGTCCTTCGGGTAGCACCTTCGGCCCTGGCCGAAGTCGACTTTCGAAGACACGAACTTCGATCCCCGCCTAGACATGATCTCCGATCTCGGGGAAATACCAAACCTTCGGCTCACGCAAGGGAAACCCGAAGCTTGAACCACAATCTGTTCCAAAAAGGAAACTGTAACCAACGGTTACAATCAATACTCATCATGCCATGATCATGGCGTGCAATTCCTGCAGCCATGCCTCCGATCTGGCCGGAACCGCTCATTGACAACCCATGATCACCAATCATGGGAGAGATTGGCTTCCCATGATTTACGGGAAAAGAACGGGCCATAGACCGGAGGCCATCTTTTAAAGTGGGTAAGAAGGATGGCTCGAGAGGTATGCGTGAATAATCTCGCACACATACACTTTCAATCTCCAAGAACTCTTTTCTCTTACACTCTCGACATCTTCCACATTCTGTGGTTGGAATCCGCCACTGACTTAGGCATCAGAGTGTCCTCCGTCGGAACAACTCCGGCAAGGGACCTGTTTTGCAGGTGAACCAGGGAGCGGTCCTACGATGCAGCGGCTCCGACTGGCCGATCTAGGGACTCCACGCCAACAGATTGGCGTGCCAGGTAGGGGGCATATTATTAACATTTGTTAAGCTCCCTCCCAAACAAGGGAAAGAAACAAATAATTTTTTGATGGCAAGAGGAAAAGCTCAAAATGCTTCTACAAGCCGGAGTCGTGCTCCGTCTCAAGGGGGTGCACCCCCGGAGGAGAACGATATTCCACCTCCCACGGTTATTGTGGGAGCACAGCAGTTCGAAGCTCTTATGAACCAGGTCGCCAACCTGACGGCCATGGTTCAAGAGTTCCAAGACAGAGCCTTTCCGGTGACAAACCCACCGGCTATTTCTAGACGTAGCTCTCGATCCCGAAGAAGGAGAGCACCACGGGAGGATTCAGCGCATCCCTCCCCCCGTTCTCGGTCCTCTCCCGAAGGCCGAACTTCGAGACTGCCTAGGTCTATCGATTCCCCACAAAAAGGGAAAAGGCCTAGGCAAACTTCCTCCTCCTCCTCCGAAGACTCCACTCCGGTAGAGAGAGTGCCCAAGCAGACTCCCGATTATGACGGGGGTTCAGAGCCATCGAATCAGAGATGGCAAGGGCACGAGAACAGAGAATGCGGGATCAGAGAGATCCCGAGGACTTGATTGTGGGTGATCTACGCCCACCCTACACCGACCGCATCATGGCTGAAGACATTCCTCGGCTCTTCAGGTTCTCCAGATGGAATCCTACGACGGCACCTCCGACCCCTTCGACCATTTGGCCAGCTTCAAAGCCCATATGATGATCCAAGAAGCTTCGGACGCAATATACTGTTTGGCGTTCCCGGCTACCTTGAAGAAGTCCGCTCGGATGTGGTACTCAAGCCTGCGCCCAGGTACCATCGAATCATTTTCCGAGTTAGAAAAATTATTTGCCTTGCATTTCAGGACCTGCCGCAAGACTCCTCGGAATACGGACACACTCTTCCTTCACCAGAATGAAGGAGAGAGCCTGAGAGATTACATCTCCAGGTTCAATGCGGCCATGCTTGAGATCCCCGATCTCAACGAGCACGTGGCCATGTCAGCACTGAAGAAGGGTTTCGAACCTCTAGGCTTATTTTTTCCCTGGACAAGAAGTTCCCTAAAAGCTATGCTGAGCTCCTATCAGGGCTTAGAAATATACCGATGCTGAAGAGCAGGCGGCGAATCGACGTTTGATTGAAGGGAACCCCCTTCAAAGAAGAAGAATAACAGGGGGCAAGGCCCCCAAACTTTCAATAACAATGGCGACAGATATGCAGACCGCCGGAGAAGCCCTCCCAAGCTCAGAGCATTGGGAGGAAGATTCAACTCCTACACCCCCCTCAACCTCCCTCAAGAGAAGATCCTCATGGAGATAGAAAAAGAAAACTATCTCCAACGGCCCCGTCCTATAAAGGCCTCCTCTTCTGCAAGGATCATGAACAAATTCTGTCGATTCCATCGGGACCACGGCCATAACACAGAAGAATGCATCCAGCTGAGGGATGCGATCGAGGATCTCATCAAGAGAGGATACCTGGGGTGGTACATCGGTCGCCAGGGACCCCGGTCGGAAGCAACTGTTCCCCAGCCACCTTCCGAAGAGGCCAAATTGCCAAATTAAAGGCCCACCAACGGAGGTGTAGGGATGATACACCGGCCCATCAACTGGAGAAGGGATGAAGATGAAGCTTCAAAGCAACTGAAAGATAACAACTCCATCCTCTTCTCCGACGATGACCTTGCGGGAGTTCGGCTCCCGCACGACGACCCTCTTGTAATTTCGACTGTAGTGGCCAATTATGATGTACAGAGAGTTCTTATTGATAATGGAAGTTTGACTGATATCTTGATGTACGATGCATTCTCCAAAATATGTTTGCCTAGACATCAACTACAAAGATCCCCCATACCACTCTCCGATTTCGAGGGCAACCAAGTTTATGCCGAAGGGGAGATAGTGTTGCATGTAACCCTCGGCTTCGAGCCTCGACAAAAGACATTGCCGATCAACTTCACGGTGGTCCAGATCCCCTCTGCATACAACATTATTCTGGGGAGGCCCGTCTTGAACAGGTTCCGGACCGTGATCTCCTCTCACTACCTCTTGGTATGCTTTCCCATCAGGAATGGTGCTGGAGAAGTTAGAGGGAACCAGAGGACAGCACGGCAATGTCTAATGATTGAAGACAGGCATTTCAAGGATTCGACTACTCCGGATCAGCTGGATCCGAGGGATTCAACCACAAACCTTGGTGAACCCATGGAGGGGACCATCCCGATACCTTTGAAAGAGGAAGATCCCTCCAGAGTTGTGCAAATCGGGAGCGCCCTTGATGAGGAAACCAGAATGAAGCTGATCTATTTTCTCAGGGACAACGCCGATGTCTTCGCCTGGTCGGCTTCGGACATGCCCGGGATTCCCACCGAAGTGATTACTCATCGGCTGGAAGTAACCCCTGGGTACAAGCCGGTGCGACAGAAGAAGAGGAGCTTCGCCCTCGAAAGACAGCAAGCTGTTGATGAAGAGGTTGGCAAGCTCCTCAAGGCAGGGTTCATCAGAGAGGCCCGCTATCCCGAGTGGCTGGCTAATGTGGTAATGGTGAAGAAAGCTAGCGGCAAGTGGAGGATCTGCATCGACTATATAGACCTCAACAAGGCTTGCCCAAAAGATAGCTTCCCTCTCCCAAAGATTGATCAACTGGTCGACGCTACCGCCGACCACCAGTTGCTGAGCTTTATGGACGCCTTCTCCGGCTACAACCAGATCAGAATGGATTCGCAAGATGAGGAGAAGACGGCATTCATCACTGACAAAGGTCTCTACTGCTACAAGATGATGCCGTTCGGCCTCAAGAACGCTGGAGCAACATTTCAAAGACTTATCAATAAGGTGTTTGAAAAGCACTGAGAAGAAATATGGAGGCCTATGTTGACGACATGATCGTTAAGAATCTCCAGCGGAGAGACCACATCCGTGACTTGGAGGAGTCATTTAGTGCTCTCCGGCACTACCACATGAAGTTAAACCCAGCGAAGTTCGCCTTCGGGATCACGTCGGGTAAATTCCTGGGCTTCCTTGTCACCAAACGAGGGATTGAGGCCACCCCGAGAAGATCCAGGCCTTGAAGGATATGAGACATCCCTCCTGTAAAAAGGAAGTCCAATAGTTGACAGGAAGGATTGCCTCCCTAAGCAGATTTATCTCTCGGTCAGCCGAGAAATGTCTTCTTTCTTCAAGGTACTTCGACAATCAAAGGTACTTCAACTCAAGACCCTGGAGGGGAAGGCCCTATCCCGGGCCATGGTATGTACAAAACTTTTGCAAATACTATCAATGAAAAAGTTCCAAAAAACTCCTATGCAAAGCTCCTCAACCCTACTCAACTCAGAACGGCTAGTTGCATCGACTGAACGACAACAGCCCAAATAACCCGATCTGAAAAATCGGTCAACTGCATAAATGAGAGTCTGATCCACTCACCTTATCGGTATGTTCGACGACGCATAATGGATGGCCTAACCAGGCCACCAAAAATATCAAAGGATGGTTTTCGTAACCTACCTTACGGTGAATCCGAACACGCACCGAGGCGGGCCTGAACAGCCTACCTTAATCACGACAGAAAGTGCACAGGGATGGGTAAACACCCTACCCTACAGAAAATCAGAACACGTGCCTAAAGGACCACTGCTGTCCTCTCTGTCAACAACAAACACTCTTATAACGGTCCAACGGACCCTACTTCTTTCTACAAACCGCAAGTGGTCTACGGAGTCTACATTATGGACAAATCGTGATGCAACACATCACAGAAAATACACGAAAAGAGGTAAAAAAAAGATCTTTCATTTCTTTCAATTTTTTACAAAAAGAAAAGAAAAAGAAAGGAAAAAAAAGAAAGAAACTCTCCTAAAAAAAGAGTAAGAAAAAGAAAAGAAACTCTTCTAAAGAGAGACAAAAAAAAAAAAAAGCAGCAGCAGCAGCAACAGCAAGGTTGGAAAATTTGCATTAACTCCCCGACGGGTTTTTTTCCGTACCATCGGGGAGAGACCAGATGGGACGACGAAGGGCCTCCGGGGTTCCCGTCTGAACTCGAGTCCGATCCCTCATCAGAGTCAGAATCGAATTCGTGGCCGGGGAAGGAAACGGAGGGTTTGATATTATCCAAGCCCTTCAAGTCATAAAACTTGGAGGCTTTCCTCCGGCACTCCCAAAACCCCTGGTGGAAGGAGTCCAGGGCCACCCCGGTGAGTTCATCCTTGAATGCGGCAGAAGCTCTGAAGTTTGCAACGGCATCCGTCGCCTTCTTCGCCTCCTCCATCGCCGTGATCGCCACCGTGACTTGGGCCCGGGCCTCCCTCAACTGAGCCTCCAGAAGGCGGACCTTCTTCTCGAGACGGTCTACCAAAGGCTCCTCCTCTTCGCCTACAGGCCCAGATGACTCCGGACTTCACTTCCTCTTGGGGTCAATAGCCCTCCTCTTCACTGCACGATGGAGCTCAGAAGTGTTGAACCTCATGGCTAATAGAAGGAAGACACCAACAGAAATGATGGCCTTCAACAGCAGGGGACAGGGTCCTATTTATAGAAACCCTGCGAACACGATCGACTACTGGAAGGCGCGTCCCACATCCTTCCCCGTGTATGAGAAGGTGCAACGTGTTCGAGTGATGCTTCGAGAACCATAAAGTCTCTCGGAAGCCATCCCCAGGACCGCAACCGCCATCGCTTCGAATCCGGAGAAATCCGCATCGTGTGACGGCATGATAAGGCGCAAGAGATTACGATTGTATAAATTTCGATGTGCCACATGGACAACGATGATCCTAATCAAATTCCCCTAATTATTAATTTGGCGGGGAGATGACTCCTGTCTGCCCCAACGGACAAGCTCAACATCCGAAGAAGGCAACGCAACGGAGTTTTGGTCCGTTCAAGGGTTCGTCCTCACCGACTGAACGGCCTTCGACCACGACTATTCAACCAAGCAGAAAAGAGAACAGTAAAACCTACTCTTATTGACTGGACAGCCTTCGGAGGCTATCGTTCGACTAGGTAAAAGGAGAAATGATAGAACCGTTTCATGCTACACATGAGGCACAACAATGCATATGCAAAGAAAGGAGAATTTATTCCAAATCTGGGAAAGTTGCAATACAAAGTTCATTGGCAATACAAGTAAGAAAGGAAGAAAATACATTCAGAGTGATCCAGGTCACTCACATCAACAGGAGAAGGCTCCACACCACAGGATTGGAGCAACTTGTCAACTTGCTCGGAGAGGATCTCATCAATCTGGGCCGGGACGGGAGAACCTTCAGCTTGGACTCCTCCAGCCTGAGTTACCTCCTGGGCCGAGATCAAAGCTAGGATGACCTCTGGATTTTCGACTGGGTAGTAGCCTCCTCTGCCGGACATGGCGACTCCTCGACCTCTCCTGCGGCTTCGGCCTCCTCCGCTTCTTCTCCTTCCTCTCCAATTATGTTGTAAGAGGGGATCATTGAAAGGTCGAGGTGAGGGAGGGTCTCCTTTACCTTGGAAAGCTCGTCGTTGAAGCCGTGCTGGTAGGCATACAGTGATGCTTCATTAATCTCTGTCTGAAATTGCGAAGACATCTTGAAGTCAGCCACGGCATTGTCTATTTGCTTCGTCAAAGCTTCGGACTCCCTCTTGGCGGCTTCGGCCTCCCTCTTAGCAGCTTCGAATTCCAGGATGCCTCTTCGGCCCTCCTAGAAGCCTTCTCCGCAACCTTGGACAGGTTCTCCATCCTCTCCTAATTCACCCTAGCAGTCCGCTCCAGGGACTCAACTTGCTTCCTGCTCCTGTTCCATCCTGCCTCTTGTCCCGCTATCCTCGAGTGGGCGCTCTTCAGTTCGCCCTTCAGGTCACGAACTTCATCAGTTACCCGGACAAGACGGTCCTCCATGGATTGCTTCAGCTCTTCGGCTACTTCCCTGGTAGCCCTAGTAGTTTGAAGCTCCTCCTTGAGGTCGTAGATGAGGCTGTCCATGTTCCCCAGGCCTTCCTCCATGAAGGTGAAGTCATAGACCAACTACATCAAAAAGAAGAATCGAGGGTCAAATAACTCCCAAGGCAAAGGAGACGGTGATAGTCGTACCTGTTGCAGGGCGGTGAAGCCGGAATCAGACACCTTGAGAAAGCTCCGGTTCTGGAGAATTGCCAGGTTGTGGGGCTGTATCGTACCCTTCAACGCCTGCCTGGCTTTCTTTGGAACCAGCAGCTCTCCCATAGGCGGGAGCTCCGAAGGGTTCATCGAACGGCCTCCGGTCGAAGAAGCTCCTTAACGGACTCTCCTTCGACTTGTCGCGCTTTGCCCCTATCGGCAGCAGAGGGGCAAACTGGTGGCATATCCACTCCTTGAGGCGGGCCCCCCGTTATGTCGACTAGGGAGGCGACCGCCGCTGGAGTCTCGACTGGACAGGGCTTCGCTGGAACCCCTTCCGCAGCCGCTGCATTTTCCCCCGAGGCGCCTCGGGAGGATGAAGTGTTTTGGTCCCTTTCTAGACCATCTCTCCGAGCTTTCTTCCGAGCTGCAGACCTGGTGGAAGGGGCCTGTGCAACCTTCCTCTCCGAAGTCTGGCGAAGCCAGCTCAAATTGCGCTTCATCCCACCACCTAGAGGCAAAGGGGATCACCTTAGTTAAATGAACTACAATGAAACCTAAAGTAGAGAAGCAGAAATTTCCACTGCTATACCTAGTGATGGAAATTTACTGATTCCCGCTCGATGGAGGTTCCTCTCCTCCAACGACTCCCGGATAGGGGCAACTTCCGAGTTGGTCAGAAGATCATAATCCAACTGATCGGCCGCCAAGACTTTCTTTCCGTCATTGATGGTCAGGCGAGGTTTCTTCCACACAGTGTCGAAGCCCCATGGGTCAAAAGACAACATAAATACAAAGACAGGTTTCCACCCGTGGATGGTACTAGGCATGTCCTTAATCACCCTGCGGCCCGATCTGGGACCGATCACCCACCATCCGTTGCTGTGGAAGTCCCTCTTGAGGACGAAAAGGGCCGAGAACGAGTTGGTCCTAGGCTCTATTGACGATGCTGAACATGACCAGGAACCCGCAGATGTTCCTGATGCTGTTTGGGGTCAACTGTGCTGGCACCACTTGGTACAAGCGAAAAATCTTAACAAAGAAGGGTGCAGGGGAAACTGAAGACCAGCCTTCAGGTGATCTTCGTATACAGCTAGACACCCAGGGGGAGCTTTGTTTGCCCGCCCCTTAGGCGCGGGGAGGACAAAAGAAAATTTCTCAGGAATGCGGTAGCGTTCTCAAAGAAGGGTTGCCTTGCTCTGAGAAACCGAGCTGGGGACCGACTCCGGACCTACTGCATCTCCGGCCCCCGAGGGCCCAACCTGCTTCCCTGACTCTCTACGGTCTCTTCCATGACAAAGGAATGAAGCAAAGGAGCGGAAAGAGGATTCTACTTGAAGAATAGACTGGTAGTCCAGAATGGTTTGGGCAGAGAATGAGACGTGATTGAAGAAGCTTCCTTGCCCAGATCTTCACCCTTCCCCAAAAGAAAAGTAAGGGTCTCTGATCCCCACCGAGGGTTACTTTGACTCAAGGTTACCTTGAGAGGTAACCCACTTGCGACTGACTGCCAGGATAAGATCTATCCTTCATCCAACGGACGGAGAACAACCACCACAACTATCCAAATCCCAACCAAAAGATTGCCTCACCTATTGTGCAACGGGACGAGGAGAGATAGCCTCAGGGCCACCTACTTTTTCCTAATCTGGGAATGTCACCTGTCCACCATCTGATTCTCAGATCGTGATGGATAGCCCAATAGAGGTCCCGTAATCATTTACTGCGTCGTCTCTCAGGAAGAAAGCGACAAGGCCATAATACTCTCACTTTTCGAGGCAGATCTTCGCTTCGACAACTGAGAGTAAAGGGCAACTGTTGGGATATCCTGGTTCAGCTAAGAACCAGGCTCCGGTTCGACTTATCAAAGCCTGAGTTCTCTGGACTATCGGACTTCGGACTAAGCGAAGGCCAACCGCAAGCAACTCAAGGCTTCACACCGAACTACAACATCCGAAGGCCAGTCCTTCGGGTAGCACCTTCGGCCTCGGCCGAAGTCTGAACTACTCATCGACTTCCGAAGACACGAACTTCGGTCCCCGTCGTTGACATGATCTCCGGTCTCGGGAAAATACCAAGCCTTCGGCCCATGCAAGGAGAAACCCAAAGCTTGAACCACAATCTGTTCCAAAAGGAAACTGTAACTAACGGTTACAATCGATACTCATCATGCCATGATCATGGCACGCAATTCCTGCAGCAACGCCTCCGATCTGACCGGAACTGTTCATTGACAATCCATGATCGTCAATCATGGAAAAGATTGGCTTCCCATGATTTTCGAGAAAAGAGCGAGCCACGTACTGGAGGCTATCGTTTAAATATGAGCAAGAAGGATGGCTCGAGAGATGCGTGAATAATCTCGTACATACACTTTCAATCTTCAAGAACTTTTTTTCTCTTTTCTTGATATCTATCTCATTCTGTAATTGAAATCCATCACTAACTTAGATATTAAAATTTTCCATCCAAAAAAAAATCTGTTTTGCAAGTGAATCAAAAAACGATCTTGCAATGCAGCGGTTCCGCCTGGCCGATCCAGGACTCCGCCAACATCTCTTATTCACATTACATTACTGCGGTTCGTTCGTCCCAACTCTACTCCTTCCTCTTATGCCCCCATATCCCAGGCCCTAAACATCCGAAGATGGTCTGGGGATTGATTCCCGTCGATTCCCCTCGAGGTATCCTTCTTTCATCAACTCGCTCGTTGTTTGTCATCTTTGTTTTGATCGACTCTGCTGGCGATTGCGATCAATATCTATAAGAATACTGGCTTCTCGTGTCATTTCCTTTTTATTTTGATCGGATATTTTGTCATCTGAAGTCTTGTTATATTTGTTCGATTTATGCTGATAATTCCGCCATTTTCTTGGATTCTACTTGGCGGGATTATTCGGTTTGGCAGGTGCACAGAAGTACTACATCTTCTCCAAAGGAACATACAAAGTTGGTCGAAAAGGTTCGGCTTTTCTCCGTCCCTTCATTCGCTTTTTATGTTGAGAGTTTAAGGTTTAGGGTTTAAATGCGTTCCTCCTATCTTATGTCAATTTCAAGGAAGTTTAGGGAAAAAAATGGAACTGAGAAAAAAACAATGAAAACTCATCTTTTTTTTTTTTTTTTTGGTTGTTTTTGTAGTTTTCTTGTTGGACTGATTTAAAGAAGACCGCCCATTTCTTGCCACCTCGTTTTTACCATGTTGGTAATGTTGCAGCTCGATGCTACTAATCGACTGTTGAAATGGTTGTGATATGTTTGTTGTTTTGGGTGGTGTGGAAATGGGTAGTGAGGGAAGTCATGTAAGACCATGGTTTCTTCTGACGATGGTGTGTTTTAAATGATTCTTTTGTTAGGTGCCACTGATCTTACGGCTTATATTAACAATTAACCGACAAAGTCAAAATAAAAGCTGTTCAATAGAGTTAAAAATTTAATTCTACTTTTGTGAAGTGAAGATGGAATTGATATGCATATTGCAGATTTTCATGCTTATTGAGCTCACATTTTCTTTTGTAGATTGTGATATTATTGTCCAAACAGACACGTCAGTATCCCGAGTTCATGCAGAGATTGTTGTTGATAAAATGACTTCTTATGATCCTTCTCATAGTGGGTCTGGTACTTTTCTTTCATATGCCCGGATCATTGATCGCTCAAGATATGGTACATCTGTTAATAAAGAACTTGGGGCTGAGGGAGTTCGTTTATGTAAAGATCAGGAGGCAAAACTTAAAGATGGGGATTTGGTAACATTTGGAACTGGCAATGCAACTTTCAGGTGAGTAATAATTTTGAATATGATGCAGTGATGCCTTTTTTTAGTGATAATGGCCAGTTGATGCTTTGTTGCATATCCTTTACATAGAATGTTGCATTCAATGTCTAAGATTTTATTCTGTTGTTTATTAATTTAAGCAGGTGCTGCTTTTGTTTGTTACTACAAGTGCTCTTCTGTTTTTTTAGTTATTGTTTATTTTTTTGTCTAACTTATTGCTTGTTGGCCTTCCTAGCAGGTTTTGTGTTGTGCCCCTTGTAATCTTTCTTCATTGCTCAAAGCCCATCCAAGCAAATTGTTCTCTGAAAGCCAGCATTTCATCTATTGGTTTGTTTTATTCTGTTACTGAATTTGTCAGTATGATATAAGTGATATCCTTTTTTTCTTTCCCTGAAGTTAAAATGTCCTATTATACCTGTTACTTGAGCTGTGGTATGTGTTCTGTACTTTATAGAACTCTTTCTGTAGTAACAAGATAGTTAGCTGGCAATCAGTTTGATCATATGATTATCCTTTTCTAGTAACTCAATAATTTCTTTACTGCCAAGCTGTTTCCATGGTTATGTATGTCACTTTGGCTGATTAAAAAGGATCACTTCTGGCATGTGCATCTGACCTAACTTTTTCCAGTGAAGGCTTGTTAGTTTCCTTTAATAAGACTGCAGTTCTTTTCAAGTTTCTATGATGGTGGAAATATAATAGGATTATTTCTTTTTGTAGTTGATGTCATAAGAAACACAGAAAAAGTTTATAAATAATATGTGTCATTTAAACTTATAATAACCTTAACTATCTCTTTTTTTTTTCCCCTTTAGTTTTTCCTTTTTTCCTTTTGGGGAACGGGGGGAGACAAGGGTTAGTAGGTGGTAAACTGTTGGAGTTATGATGTTGCATCATGTACATGCATGCTGATACATGTCAGAAGGTGCTAAAGCTATAGCATTTCACAGTTGCATTGTGTGTAGACATTTTGATATTTGTATAAAGGAGCTATAGCTTATTATCAGTCTGCATAATATGTTACAGTCTTTAGAAACTTGTGTTCGAAGTTATTTAACAACAAATGGGTAGAAGAAATTAAGGGCAAAAAGGATAGGCTAAGAAAAAGCCTTTTCATCTATTTGTGGACCTATCAAGATGTAGCATGACATGTCAAGTGACTACACTGTAACTTCTTCCTACAAAATGTACAATATGATTAATATGTAGCATGACATGTTAGGTAACCGTGTTGTAGCTTCTTCCTACAAATTATACAACATCATTAATCACTGGTTCAGAAGTACTTGTTTAATGATATCAAGACCAAGGTTTTAAATCCTGTGGGACAGGGCTGTCCCGGTTTTTTCCTGGAACGGGATGCGTCGGCGTCCCGCCCTGTCCCGACACTCGGGACAGGGGATGTCCCAAGGTGTTCCGATTGGGACACTAGGATGCTAGTGGAATGTCCTGTCCCGACACATGGGATAATATCCCGTCCCTGGGATATCCCGCTGGGACCGGAATCCTTGATCAAGACATTGTGAAAATTATTTAAGCATTTACATAACCTTGACGACTTTTTTAAATTAAGTCTCTCCTTGTTGTTGAAGTCATTGTTTTATGAAGGCTTGTTTGTTTGTGATTTCTTGAACTAGCTTTTTTTTGTTTTAATTTATGCTGATGCTTTTAATTCTATAATTAAGGGGCGCATGTTTCCTGTACTTGGAGCAATGAGTGCACGCATGTTCTTGTTGATGAATCTTCTTCAGTAACACTTGAGCTTATTGAAGCGATTCTTTCTAAGAAAGTGATTGTCCTCAGTGATTGGTGTCAGGTATCTTCTGACATTTTGTTAAATCCTTTTCTTTGCCATGAAAAATCTATTGAATAAACCATTACATAGGCTTACTGGCTATTCTATTGATTTTATCATTGTATGTTCGCCTGGTCATATATTTGTTTCTTGGCATAGGAAAGTTCCTAAACTTATTAGTCTTTTCTGAATATCCATTTTCTTGATTCTTATTTAGAAAATATAAGAAAAAATGATCAATACTAGGAGGTTTGCACATTATATTTATTCATTTATATATTCCTTGTTAATTGACATAAGAGCGCTAGTGGATTAACATGGCTAGTGATAAATAATGTTGTGACATATAATAGTAGGTTAAGTTTTACATGTATCAGAAAGAATTAATTGTAGATATGCATCTATATACTTGTGAAAATGCTACTAAACAATTTCAACTCAACCCAACTAAGTCCAAATCCCAAACAAGTTGGGTTGGCTAGATGAATCCTTTTCCTCCACTGCTCTGTTTAGGGTCACACTTTCTAAAATATGTAGCAATCACGTCCTTCCCCACTACTTCATATCATGTGAATTTCAGTCTATCTCTACCACTCTTTTCTTTGACATATATCAAATCACTCCATACTGGTGCATCCCCTAATGACAGCCTATGTTGTATATGTCCAAACCATCTAAGTCTTTTCTCAACTTGTCCTCAGATAGTGCTATCTCTACCTTTTTACGAATGATTTTATTTCTTATTCTATCTCTTTTTGTATAAATATGTGACTAAACAATGTATTCTTTAATTTAATATTACTTTATCATGATAATATTTTGTAGATGAGGGCCAACACTTCTTTTTTCTCTGGTCCTAGCAAAATATCTTATTAAAGTATTGTATGGTTTATTTCTGTTATTGAGAAGGTAGATTTAGGTTCCAAATAATATTTTGGAATTGCTGTTTGCATAATCATTTAACAGAATTACCTATAATTGATGTCATATAAGCTTGTGAGAATGGAATATTTGTTCTGTAAATTCTATAGCTTAAGCTAGTTCTTCCGTGAATACATCTTCCAGATCAATATAGACTAAAAATTTGTGCATACACTTATGTGGACCTTTTTTTGGGTATTTTTTGAATTTTAGGTCATCAATTGTGTTGGCAAAATGCCAAGACCAATGGTGTTATTTTTCTCTGTTGTCTAAACAATAAATGTGCAATTGAAGATTATTTTACTATTTGATATTTGGATTCAGTTCAAGCATCTAACCATGTCAGATATATTTAGTATTTTGGTTTAGGTTTAGCACTAGAAAATACCTTTTTTCTCTTTTGAAGAGTTTTGAAGCAATTTGCAGAAAGCAGCAACAAGTATAGAAGGGAGTCTATCTGGCATTGGGTTACAGGACAACCTTCACCCTCTCTCAAAACTTTTCCCTTTCTATGATGCATTTCAATTGATGAGTTTGCCTTGTTGAATACTTCAGAACAATGCTATTGGCCAACCTCTTGCCACTTGTATAGAATGTGCCCTTAGAGCATGTGTTTGGCCTCTTCCTTGTAACCTTCATAAAAGTATTTCATTGGATTACCTTCTTTAGAGAGTTCCACGTAGCATAGTACACTTGGTTGTCATCTTCATTGCTTTCTGGTCATCTTCATCAATATGGTTTGGCAAAGTCTCAAACTCAATGAAGCTTGACTTCATGATACCAAAGCTTTCCATCATTGACTCCCGACATCGTTGATGTCAACAAGCTTCTAGTCTCTATCCTCTTGAAGGCATGCCTCCAAGATTTTTAAGAAGCTTATGTTATGTTGAGGGGTAATTCAAGGGTGCTACAATTGATGCAAGAGAGTCTGCTAGTATTTTGTGACTTTGAGGGACATGAATACAATGGTTCTTATTGAATTCATCCAGGGGGAGTTTGTGTGATCCTTAAGGTCCTTAATTGCAGTATTCGGCATCAATATTTATGTAACTAAATTATGATGATGAGTTCAGGATTACTAATGACTAGAAGTTATTCAACATCATGGGCTCTAGCCATCCATTCCCTTGCAATCAAGCTCTCTATTCAGTGGTGCTATTGGTGTCCCCTAACTCGAGCTGATATGCTGAGGGAAAAAAAAATCATACCTCTGGAGATATAGGTGTCAATCCAATGCCCCTACCTTGAGAGTTGAGAGCCTTGTTAAAATATGTTTCCAATGCTTCTTCTTTAACCTTTTTCTTAACAATGTTATGAGCCATGATTTCCTCATCGGGGAATCCATATTGCACATGTTTGAAGGCTTGCTGAGGCAGAGAACTTATGGCCCTTGATTGATTTCTGGGTGATGAAACAAGGTCAAATTAGCTAATAACATCTGCCATTGAATTGGGCTTATTTGGAAAGAGCTAGCTTATTGAACATGTATTTGAAGGGAGCCATTTTGTTAAGTGAATGAGTGTGGGCAAGGAAATAGTGCTTTATCTCCTGAGAGGACCATACCAATGGTAGACAAGTCTTCTCATTGCTGTGTAATTCTCATACCAATGTTTTACCAATGGCTTGTCCTTTCTGTTGGTTTCATCATGCTGATGTGGTAAATGATGTCTAATTCATCTACTGACTTAGGATTTTTTTTTTTTTTTGTTTATTGCCTTTGATACAAGGATTCAGGTCCTGATAGGACGTTCCATGGGACACCGGACGGGATACCATCCCATGTGTTGGGACAGGACGTCCCATCAGTATCCCAATCGGGATGCCTTGAGACATTTCTCTCTATGACCCAGGCGTCATGGGTCTGAAACATGAAAATAGCCGCTCCATCTGTAGGGGTAAGGCTGCCTGCAGTTGACCTTCCCTAGATCCTGCAGCAGCAGGAGCCTTGTGCATTGGGTTTTTTGGCATTCTCTAATTATGATTCCTTTACCTGAGGTAATTTTTAATTGAAATAGCAGAAACTGAAAGTGAAACAACTGAATCTGCTGGAACTGCTGAAACCCAACTAATTTGGCATTTGGCTGAAAATGAAGCCTGAGTATCTGGGTGCTGTCTTTGACTCTTAAGTATATGATGACCATTTTGCAAGTTTATTTGTATTGGTGTTTTCTCTTGTTTACATATCCTTGCTAATTTTTTGTTGGTTCTGATAACAAACTTTCTCTTATGCTAATATGTTGTTTTCAGATCCTTGCCGAGCAAAAAATTTGTACAGAAATTCCTTCTTGTACTTCGTAAGTTCTAATATGTTCTGTTGGGAGTTGATAATTGATGTTTCTTCTTAAGTTTGAACTTTGAAGTTTACCAGAATTGCTTCTGATTCATTTTTCAGCTACATTCCAAGTTTGACTATAGATGGGATATTGGTAAGGGTTGTAGAGCCCAAGACTCGAGAGAAATGCCTAGCAGGCTATACCTTTGTTCTGGGATCATCACATAAGGTGATATTCTTGTTCCTCTGCTTATATTGAAATTTAGACATCATTCCTCTTATTTATCCCACTTTGGTGCAGTATAAATTTGGTGATAAGTTCCAATCACTACTTGAAGTGGCAGGAGCAAAATCTGTCCATGTTGATGAATTTTGTTCAAATAGCCAGGTAAGTGAACTTCATTTAAATTTTATCAGCTAATTTTTCCAGGGGTTATCCTTCAAATAAAAACTTTGCTGATATCTTTTGCTGTTTGTGCGATCTTCTAGATTCTTTACACTAGGTAGTCATATTTAATTATTGCAATATCTGGTTGTAACATTTAAGATGCACTCAATTGGTGAAGTGGTTCATGAACTTAGGGTTTTGCATGCATTTGAAAACTAAGAAAAGGTTCTTTCTGACACTGCTCTACATGTCTGATTGGAAGTACCTTAGAACTGGTGGTATCAGGAAGACAAGCTGCCTGGTATTCTTATTCGTGGTTTTCAAGTGGAATAAGATCTGAGTGCTTCTTCTGTTTCATTTGCTACTTTGATGTTTATATGTTTAAAAAGAACCGAGGTCACTTGGCACAAAGCATTGCAAGTTTGCAACTTTTTCGGCTTTTGAGATTTTAATCTAGTACTGTTATTCTACTTACATATGTTGTTACATTCAGATATTATCCAAATATTAGAAAATCATACTGTTGAGGCATAAGAGTAGACACCATGAATACTCCTTTCTTGTTCAATTGTTCTTAATTTTTATATATTCATGTTTCTCCCTATTTCACTATTGAATTGGGGGCCTTAATGCACTGGAGTTCCAGATGGAAAATAAATTCTATCATTATCCATTTTTTCAAACATTGCCAAGAACCTGTCAAAGAAATCCAACTGCACTTATGAAAAGAATGCTTCATTGTCATCTTTCTACTTAGCTTCTTACTTTGTCTTCCATTAAAAGTCATCAACTTCAGATTTTTAAAATAAATATGAACATTTAATTTATCACTCATTGTAACTTTTTTAGACTTCAGCAGATGGAGAAAACAACCAAGTAGTTCTGGTAATTCCTGGAGAACCAACAATGAATTTGATCACTATCGTGAGCTGTCTTCTTTGTCCAGAGTTACTGAAGTGAGATTGGTTGCTGCCATTTTATCTGGACATTTGGAATCATCCATCATTGAACCCCCTGCTTGTAAGTATGTGATGACCAGTTGTCATGATAATATCATTTTGACAAAGATGCTAATTTTCATGTTTGGAAGTTGTAGGCCACTTTATTCTTGGAAAATCTTCTTTTTCCTATTAATAGTGTTGCAAGTTCATTAGTGCAGTTGGTTAGAATACTTTGAATTTGGCTTTAGGTTCATGCATCATCATACATATGCAAATACCCACTAATTGGGTAGTATAATGGCCAATATGATATATATATATATATATATATATATAGCATGCTGGTTTCTTCTTATTTTATTATTCTTTGTGCACATTTGCACACTGGTTGCTTGTATAATGGTTTAGTCCAAGGTTTGTCGTGCTGGAACTAGATCCTGTGTTGATCGGCCAACGGTATGGTTCAATACGCCCTCGTATTGTTCTGTACCAAACCTGAATCGATATGGCAAAGAGCACGGGGGAGAGAGAACCAGAGAGAGGAAAAGAGAGAGAGGGGGGAGGGAGGGAGACGAGAAGGAGAGGGACATCGCGGATACATTGATGGTGGCTGTTGAAGGGCTGCGGAAGCCCTTGGATACCTGGAGGAGTAAGGAAGTCCAAATCAAGAGAGAAAAAGGGAGAGAGAGAGAGGGTGGGGAGGTTGGTGAAGGCTAGTGGTGGTTGCCAGAGGGCTGTGGAGGCTTGAATCCTCATATTTTGACGATCGAAACAGAGACGACTACCGCTGTTTCGATCATGATTTTAAATTTTTTCGCTAACTCATAGTGAAATCACAAACTTGTCACCAACTTAGTAAAGTCAGCAATAGGTTTGCGGTCTTTATTGTTTATCGAAAACTAAAAAAAGTTCAGTAAAGTTTGCAACATGTTTGTTGATTTCATTGTGTATCGGCAAAATAAAAAAAGTTTAACTGAAGTCAACATGGCATCCGATGTCCCAAAAACAATACAAAACAGGGGTAGAAGCCCCTGTTTCGATCGATTAACTCCGACCTCTAGTGCCCTCAATCCTCTGGTGGGAATGGCAGTCCTTTGGCAACCTGGGCTGGCCTCTCCTCTCTTTCTTCTCCCTCCTGCCGGTGTTTTGAATTTCATGCTAGAATTGTGCTGATAGTCTTCTGGTATGGTTTGGCACGTCTCGAACCACCCGATTTAGGATGGTTCAACGAACCTTGTGTTGTTTGTATATTCCCCTTTAGTTTTGTGTCATGACAATCTTTACTGTCAATCTTGTTGATGTGCTTATTTGATATGTACTTATTCAATATCATGCCCTCATGAATATATTGTGTAAAGGTTCAGTATTTTTTCCTAAAGTTCACACACCAACCACCGGCTAAAGTTGCTAAATTTCAAAGATCACTACTCAAATAACAATATCATGATGATTTTCTTTCTTGGTGTATTGTGTCAAACAGTTGTAAATCAAATTGCTTAATTTAGGCCTCGTCAAAGTCTTTCCTTGTTTGACCACCACCAAATTTAGGGCCATATGGGTTTTCTAGTATCTAGTCACCATTTTTGCTCTCTTCAATGTCAATTTTATTGTTAATGAATGGTAGACATTGTTTAGATACGTTGATCCGCAAGTAGACTCTATCTACTGCCATTCCTGCCATTCCATCCCATTGGCCACTTTTAATCTAGTTGATATACTAGCTTTATTTACTTTTTTTTAGCCCTCTTGCTGGAATTTATTTGCTGGATTTCCTATTTGAGTTTCCACTTATGGGTCTCTTTTGACATGCCCTTTTCTCATCCTTTGTCCACTAATATGTAGGGTCTCCTCTTCCTTATTTAAAATGAAGACAATTTATTTTTTGATCTTTTTTTTTGATTCTGTGCATGAACTTTGTCGTCATTCTCAACAAATTTCAAGTTTATTGATTGAATTTTTTACTCATGTTATCAAATCCTTACCCCATTTCAACTAGCCTTTAGTTATGAGTCTGCAACTGTCTCTTGGATCTACATTTGTCTGCTACATGTCATATTCTCCACTTATCCTACTCATACATCCTTTTTCCCAATCTTCTTGATTTGCTTGGTGGTCTTTGGTACTCTACCGAACTTTGTATTCAAGCTAGAGTTGCACCATTTTGGATTATATCATAAATTTTGGCATCCACATTGTTCTCCAAATTTTTTTCCATGTTTAATGTGCTCTGCTTTGAACGTGTAACGACCAAGACCTCATCCAAAAAGAATACTAGAAGGTATTGTTTGGGTTCCTTAGCTTGTATAAGCACTTGAGATCTACCTAGTGTATAATTGATGTAGGACTAAACATATGTCAACACGATTCTTGACACACTCCCTTTATTTAAGCCCTAGGATCCTCATGAGGCTAAGATTCTAAATCTAATCACAAATACCACAATCAACTATAGTCAAACCACAAATGTACCAATGCTGCAGTGTTTCCTGGTGCACATGGGCCATGGGCAAGGTTTGCTCTCATACCATTTTTAACAATCCAAAATCTCATCTAAAAGGACTAGGTGGGAGGTGTTGCTTGGATTCCTTGATTGTGTATAAGTATCCAAGATCTATCTAATGTATAATCAATATGGGACTAAACACATACTTGCACAAGTTCTTATACACAAACCTCACCTAAATGTACCTTGATAAGTTTGACCACCCTATAGCCCTCACTCGGTTACAAGCCCATGCTTGAGCTTTTAGGTGAGCTCTTGGATCATTACGATGGTATTAGAGTGGACCCAATTTGTGGTCCACATGGACTAATGGACATGTAGCACAAGCCTATATAGGGCTAATCATGGGTTAAGTGTAGTATTTGTTATTAGATTTGATTGGAATTGGACCTTTAGCCCAACGAGGATACCGGGACTTAAAAAGGGGTGTGTGTCATGACCTATGCTAGTGTCTGTTTAGTCCCATATAAGTAATGCACTAGGTAGATCTTGGGTACTTATATAGGATCAAGAAATTTAAATTATACCTTCCAGATAGCCTTTTTGGATAAGGTTCTAGTCATGATTATACATTTCCTAGTTATTTGCCTCATATAAGTCTAGTTTCTTATTCAATGGAGTTCCCTGACCTTGCATGTTGATTTGATTGAATTATGATTTTAGGGCTTTTAGCAGCCCTGCCATGCCATAAGCATACCTAATTGTTTTCCATTGTTTTTTTTAAATTTTTTTAATTATTCTAGATTCTAACTTGAATCTGGTCCGTTGATGCATTCTCCTGAACAATGTTAATGTTCTCACTCTATCCAACCTTCTAAATATTTATCAGGCTTTAATTTCTTAGTTTCTAGGCCTTTCCTTATGTAAAGTCTCAAATTGTAGCTTCTGTTCTCATGCCACCATGCCGCTTCATGGGCTGCAGCATATTTGCTTGTGAAAGGGCATCATAGTTTTTGCATTTGTTGCCTTTAGTTCCTTCATACCTAGTTTAAGCTTTTTGTGCATCATACATCTGGACTTTCATTACTTTTGGACCTACACCTTAACCTTATAATGGGACTTTCCTACCTCACATGCTGTCCTTGTCATTATTTGCTACTTTATCTCCTTGCTACTTACCCTCATAGTTTTTTGAATCTTCTGTGTAAGACATTGCATTTGCATGTTCCATTAACCTGTGTCATCCTCTTCAGGGTTCTTAGCATAGATCATCAAATTTGTAGTTGTCTCAATAAACAGCTCTTGAAGCATGAGGCATTTTGTGTTGGTATTGAGCCTCCTGTCATGCAACTTCCTTGGTGATCTTGTTGACATTTTCTAGGTTCTTAAATTTCTTATTATTCTGCATTTTCCCTTGTTGCTAGCTTAATTCTCAAACTAGGTTTCAACTTGTTTACACTGTTGCTTTGCTGTTTCGGCAAGGTCCATCATCTCGATACTGGACCCCATATCAGTTACAATGTTAGTATGCCCAGTAAGGGGCTGGTTCAGCATACCTACTGACGGTATGCCTTCTGTCCGGTTCACTACTAGCACAGTATAGCATGGTTGGTATGTGGTATACATTGGTATCAACCAGTACAGAAAACTTTGGTTTCATCACACTTAAATGTCTAGTGTCTCTTCAATTCACTGGGTAGACTCTGAAGAATGGCCACTACCTATACAAACAATCTCATGATGCTTGGCATTTCATTTTTGTTGGTGGTTATGTTGTGTGAACCTGCATTGGAGCTCAAAAATCCACATATTGGTAAGTTGTGTAAGTATGATATGCAATATCCTTTCATAAAAAAAAAGATATGCAATATCCTAAGCAGGTTCATGAATTGTGAATTATAATGATTGGAGTGTTGAACTCTGCCAATAGCAAGTCTAACATAGCTCTTGGATTAATCTGACCACAATTTGTTTAGAGGTGGGTTCTTCTTGTTCTTGAATCAATAGAGGTATTATATGTCTTGCCAAATGTTATGAAACCTTGTATGACATGCAAGATCCCTGGCAGGTTCACAAATTGTGAATTATAATGACTGGAGTGTTGAACTCTTCCAATGGCAAGTCTAACATGGCTCTTGGATTAATCTGACCACAACCCGTTTAGAAGTGGTTCTTCTTGTTCTAGAATCAATAAAGGTATTATATGTCTTGCCAATTGTCGAGACACTTTGAAAGTTTGAAGGTTTGAGCAAGTTCTATATTTTGCTTGTGAAACATGGTTTTGACAATGATAAGAATATAGTCCCATCCTTGATCCTTCTTAACATTTTTGCAAATCTATCAAATTGTATTATGAAGGTAGTCGGTTTCCGTATCCGTAAGCAACGGTAGTCTTGAGCAGTCCAGTCATTTGTTCTATGACCATTTCAACAGCTTTTATCTCAGGAATCACAAAGGACATCTTTGAAGTGCTTGATGCAGACTGTTTGGCATAATGTTCAAACAATTTCATCCAGTTACATATAAACTGATTCCTTCTTGGATTGTAGTTGTTGACTGGTATTAATCCTCTCCATTTCCAGTTATGTTTGGCATTCTGAAAGATGGAAGTACTAACCTGTTATCAGGAAGGGATGGTTAGAGGATTTATGCTTAAGCATTTGAAACCAAGACTTCTGGATGACGTCAGTTATCTTAGAGCAAGCTTGGTTGGTAACCTTTTTTTAGTTTTCTTAAGGAATTATAAGATAACTTGCTATTGAGCATGCTTATATCTTTACTCCGTCATTCTTAAGAAGAATGACCTTTATATTAGAAACAACCTTATAATCATTGTATTATACTTGTGAACAATTTAGAAGTTGTGCAAGCTCTATTATTTAACAATAAACTTTTCAGTGTACACAACAAGCATGTACAATTTTTAAATGTTTAAAATCAAGAGTCTCATCATCCCAGTGATATGAATCATCTAGTCTCTAATAAATAAGCATTTAGCAACAAAGGAAGCGATTTTCCACCAATTTAAATTAGACTCAAATGTGAGTTCAAGGTCTGTCTCTGGTGTCCTTGGTGCAACATCGTTGGCAGTTATGGTGCATTGCTGGTTCAAATTTTTGTGGCAAACTAAATTCTTTGCAGCAAGGATCGCTGAACCGGTAACGGGACCCATACCGGTCAGCGACTGATATGGTACCCTACCATACCATTACATGTACCGGTTTTGGTGAATTGAGAAAAAACTATCTTCCTCCCCCCTTCCAAGCAAGGATCGCTGAACTGGACATGAATTGGACCTGAACTGGGCCGAACCGAGCCCGAATACCGAATCGGGCTGTACCGGTCCGAACCATACTATACCGAACCGACCTGTACCGATTTGGTTCAGGTCAGTTTTTATGGTTCGGGTCCCAAGCCATTTTCTAGGACTGAACCATACCGGTTCTTAGTTGGTATAGTACGGTACACCCTGAACCAGGTGGTTCGGGATAGTTCCAAAAACCCTGCTTTGCAGAATGTCTGCAGTTTGCTCAAGAAGAATGGGGAGGGTAGGAGAGAACAAAAACTTATGCATATGCATACATTAATAGAACTAGTAATGATAGAAATTGGTAAAATATGATGTGACTAAGGATAAAAGAGGCCAACTCCCCCCCTCTCGCGCTGCCTCCCCACCGAGTGCACGAAAGGGCACCTAAAAACAGAGAATAAGAACCACATACTGAATCATTCAAACATTCTAGGATGGTACATATTTTGCATATATACCATTAGAAATTAGATGAGCTGGGAAACAAAGGGATAAGGTGTTAGGTTTTGATGAATTATTGATGAACAAAAAAGATACACAAGATTTGGTTGTTTTATTTAACTAGCTTATTTAATTGGATGTTGATGAATGAGAACATTTGCCAATTTGACTTGAGAAGTTTACACCCAAACTAGAAGGTGCCCTTGCTGAGAACCAGCCATTATGATTTTTGAATCTAAATCTTTAAGGCAAAGCATGAAGTGGAATGGAATGGTGCAACAATGAAGGATACAAGAGTGTGACCATGACAACTAGACAACAATATATGAGAGCAAATTGAGTTTATGCTGTGATAAGTATGCAATAGAGCTGTTATCTTAGGTAATTTCTGAAAAAAATATTAAGAGTAGAGAAAGTATCTTCTCATGATTCTTATTGCGTGGAGATAGCATTTGATATGGTAATATCGTTGGTAATTAGGTTGGTGATAAAAAAGACATGCCAAAGAATCATCTCTGGGTGAAGTCATGCATAAGTGAATGGTGAAAATTGTTAACAGCAATTGTGGGACTGGTTTGTTTCTTGTAGCAACTAGCCTACGGAAGCAAGGTTGGCCCTAACCACTAATCATACTACAATTTTTAGATGAGCTCTTGCTACTAAGAGAAGGCCCACAATATATGTTACTTGTTGTTGATTAGGTATGACCTTGTTAATTTAGTATAACCTTGAGATCAGATTTGTGTGGATCTTGAAAAGTATAAGAATCTATTGATATAAAAGATAGCATACATAATCTAGATTTAGTGGGAATAGGATGAAAAAGGAGGGTTCAATAAAAATTGATGGCCATAATATGCTCAAATGAAAAGTTCTGTCATTTCCATTTTGTCAAATAGAAGAATGAGAGACAAATGGTCATCAATTCAACAAAATTAGATGGGGACAGATGACTGGAGATATGCTTTTTAAGGGAGATTTTTGCTGTAAGCTAGTGAGATAAGTGGAAGAACCTTGCAAGATAATAAAGTTAGACCATTTATTTGTCAACTGTGGGCATCACACAGAAACTAAGACTAGGGATAAGGAAAATGTCAAGGTGGGTATCAGATAAGTCTAGCAAACATAATGGAGATGTGAGAGCCTAAAAGTCAGACCACAGACAATGATAAGTTATAGGTGATGGAAAGTTGGCTGGAATGGTTTGGTCATGAGATTGAGAGGATCCCACAAAAAAAATGTTCTTAGAATTTTTATGGGTCTTACAACGAGGTTCCTGAAGTAAATTTAGGATGAATTTGACACAATTTATGGTTCTTCACATTGCACAGTTCTCATGAAAGGTGACTATAATTAATGGGACAAGCTCTGTAGTGCCAGTGTAGATGCTAGCACCTGCAGTTTCAGCTTATCTTGTAGATGCATTGCGGAGCTTCTACATTTAAAACTTGGGATCTGGTGTTGCTACACATGTTGCAATCTTTAGGATTTTAAATTTATTCTTCATGTACTACTGGTACCTAATTCGGTTATACATTCCTTTTCTGCTATCTAGGTATCTCTGTTAATGTGTTGTATTTACTCTATTTTGTGTAAGCCCTCTGCCAGTTTCCAGTCATTTTGTAACTCTCTAAGCCTATGTGGTTTGATAATTTCATGCAGCTATCATTTCATCTTCCCATTCCACTGACGAGACTATAGTAGCGGATTCTGATGGTGAAATTGATGCTACTGCCACATCTGATCATGCTGCTGCCATTGCCAATCTTGACGATGCCCTCAGATCTGAACACGATGAAATTGTAAAAGAATCTAAAAACAGAGAAGATGTGAGAACTTACGAGGACACCCGAAAAAATGTAAATTATTCCCTCTATGAACATGAAGAGAATCCAAAAGTATCTGAAGATGGAGAAGAAACCAGAGATCGAGATGGCAGAAATAACTGTACTAATTATTCAGTCATATCTCCAAACAAGTCGAATACTTCAGGCCCGAAGTTTGAGAATGTTGGTGTTATGAAAAGGGTGGACAAAAGTGAGGAAGCTGTTGCTGACAGACATGAAAATTCAGACATCATATATAGTCAAGATTTGATCGTAAAAGATACTGGCACTCTGATTCCTGTTAGATCTACCACAAAGAAGGTTGTCAACTTCAAATGCTTTAGAAAGGTAAATGGCTCTGTGAGCGTTACTGTGATTTCTGGAATATCTTTGATATCTCGGAGCTTTCTTCCATGTGCTGCTGTAGTGCTATATTCTAATTGATCTCTTGTCAATTGACCTTTACAGAGAAATACAATGTCAGGCAATAGCTTCAGAAATCTCATTCCATTTTCAAAAGATTCATACCTGTAAGAATTGGATTTATTTCTGCTTCCTGTAAGTTCTGGAGGAATCTGAAATGTTCTAAAATTTGGATTACTTTCTTAGAGAATCTGGTGGTGGGAGCAATGAATCATCTGAGTACATGAGGGAAGAGAAGAAGCGTAAGCAAATGGAAGCTATCGCTGAGGACTTGTTCAACAATGAAAAGGTATCAATGCTTGGACCTGCAGTGGTGGTTAAAGTCTTCAAGTTTTCTTATCTTCTGCTGTTTATGATTTTTTTTCCTTTGATGTCATTGTCCTTCTGTCTCTCAGGCGAGGAAACGTGCCACTGCTGGTACTTCTCTTCAAGCCCTTCTTTCACGTCGCTGACAATGGTCAACATGTAGAATGCTTGGGTGTAAAGTCTGTCTGCTGAGTGCTTTTGAAAACCAGGGATCATAATGCTATGGTCAATCTGAATAGGTGGTGTAACTTTGACTTGATGTAATCTTCCAGATAAAGGAGATCATGTCCATTGATGCAATCTTCCAGATAAAGGAGATCATGTCCATTGATGCAATCTTCCTGATAAAGGAACTCGTGCGGCATTTACGTTCTACCGGAATGTTCTGCGCAGCATCAGGGCAAGTGAATGTAAATATCAGAAATTCTGGAAGAAAGAAAAGCAGAAATGATAATTTTGGTTGCCTGCTTTTTATTTAGTGCTACTTCTATGTACTGAGACACTATAGTAAAATTTCAACATTCAGGATTCATGCTATTTGTCAAATTTAAGTTTAGCAACTATTAACACGACCGTGCGTGAGGTGAGTGCATTCCTGAGGGTCTTGTGAGAAGTTGGATGTGCCATTTTACTTGCTGACAGTCTGTGATGGGCTATTTTAGAAAAAATATCTGGATGAAATACTAGGTTCGATTCATTGAACCCTAATTAATGAATAATGTAACCATGCAAGAGCAATGTATCACCATTATGCTATAGATGGATACAAATTGTTCAGTCAACTTAGTGATCATGACCAGGAATTCAGGTCTGTTGGAAAATTGAGTTGGGCTTTATTTTGTCAGAATGAGATTGGATGATCTAGTGACACTGGATGCACTGCAATCCAAGTCATTCTGAAGTTAGGGCTGTTTCGGTTTGGTTATATGAATAAAACTATGGTGGTGACTGTTGAAGAAGCCAATTCTTCAGCTGAACCGAGCCTATGCTCTTTATACAGAACACTTGGTATTCAGCTTGAGTTGTTGGTATTCAGCTTGAGTTGTATTCCTTTAGAACGAGGTTGGACGGAGATGGTTACAGTGTTGAACTCCAGGTCACTGGCTGAATACGGACAAGCTAGCATTCGCAATCAAAAAAGGACTCAAAAGGCAAAGCACTTTGATTTAGAGGTTGTCTGGCGTATTTCAAGGTTTCCATTTTCCGTGGTATCTTTTAACTTTAGTCAATAAGCTAGCATGACTTTGTGAACTAACAGGGATCAAAGGGGTTACGCTAGCATTGAGCTGATTGTTCAAAGAAAGTAGCTTTCCTACTCTAGAATTGGGATGTCCGAGGTCGCATTTATATGATTGCGCTCAAATTTGATAAAGTTTTCGAAATTTCAAAAATTATTTACTTGGTGATTGAAAATATGCTTAAGAAAATGATAAGTCCACAAGATAACTATAGACAATAAACTTATATATGCTATTATAAGTACTATTAATATGTGGATTCTTTCTATCGTAAGTATCCTGTAGATTTAGGAAATGAAAATATTACTATCTAGCTAGGGCTACCACCCCTGATCCGAAGAGGATCCTGGATTGTGGAGCCTTATGAGGGTGCCACAACCTTATATGTTCAAGCATGAGCACGTTATTGATCCTTTTTGTATCCAAAGAGGATGTTCGTTTGATTCTGTATGTGAAATTGTATGAATTAAGTTGTTGGAGATTGATAAAAGTTCATGGACTTTGATATTTGTATTGATCAATTTGTGATTGAGATAATTGTTTACAACACTAATTAAATGAATACTCTATAGTCTACTCTGATTACAAGTTAAGCCTAGCCAACAATCCACAATTTATATTTAGAAACTAATTTGTTTCGGGCTTAGCCAATCAGAGCTAAAGGTTAGAAATTTTTTATATATCTATTTTATTTTAAGCTTAGCTAGTTAGGGATGATCATTGGGATATTATGTATTTAGGAACTAATCTCTTGGATCTTGTCATGGGGATGTTCGTGACTGTAGTTGTGAAGCCTAAGAAAAGGCAATAAGTGTAATTGAAATTTTTGATAAGTTTATAAAAAAAAATTCCTCAATAAAATACATCAGCCCAATTTTTGTATTAGCATTTTGAAAAATGAATTATTATATTGATTTATATACCTCCATGCCTTTTGTGATGTTCCTTCTGAAATTGTAATATCTACTTCATTTGCAAAAAAATATTGATATGTGTTTATTTAAACTTATGAATATTATATTCTTGATCTACTAGGGTGTCAACGTAGCTCACTACACTATTAGCCCCCACCTTTTATTTTCTATTCTTTTTCCAGGTTAAAGGCATAGGTAGATTGGACTGGGTAGTGTGCCGGAGAGACTGGGATCTTGTCATGGTCTTTGCTTCAATAAATTTTTGAATCAATTTATTTAGTATGCTGAAACTAGGAAAATCTCTGGATATTATTATTAAAATGATATTGGAATCATCAAAGTTTGACTATATAAGTTTTTTATAATAGAACATAGGAATGCTCTAAATGGCATTGCCAAGTATTGCCACCAAACTCCTAGTAGGTACTTGGTAGGGATTTACCTGGATGGGTTGAGTAAGTGGGGAATAATGGGTGATCATATGACCTATAGTAACTTTTGCCAGAGTTCCACCTGTAAAAGAAGTCCTAGATCGAAGATTCTCCAATAGAGGATTTTTCAATGTTTAAGTCAGTGGGAAAAGTTTAGGGAACTGATAGGAAACTAGGAGAAAACAAATCGCAAAATCTTCTGATCTAGAATTAGCTTACTTCCTGAAAGTCCTCTCTTACCAGTATTTATAGATACTCATAGTAACTGAATTCTGTTAGGAAATAACTTCCTACTGTTAGTTGTAACAATGTTCTATTGGAACTAACCTCTTTCTGTTGTAGTTAATAGCCTGTCGTAACAACTTTATGTTATAATAACTGTTTTCTCTTTGCCCACTTAGTTGGACATCTTTGGATAGTCAGCGTATATATCGTATATATTAGTCATTGATAATGCTTTAGCACTATCAAAATTAGTCATTTTGTTTTACATCCAATTAAGTTATTCGGGTATTTTATTTTTGAGGATAAATGTCTGACTAAATCTTGATTAAATATAGTTAATCGAGCCTCAACATCTTAATTAGTCGGCCCTGCTCATTTATAGTTGAATTACTTGACTATTATATATTGAGTTACTCACTTAGCGCTCTTAGTCAGCCAACCTAAATACTCTTAGTCAACAAATCTGAGTGGTTAGTGTAATAGTTATCCTCCGGTCCTAAATTCAAGATATTTTGTTACTTTAGAAGAAAAGAGTAACATTAATGACTTGTCCACCCTCGAGCTTTGCCATCTTTTTTTTTCGTGCTGATAATTAATATCTCCTTAAAAAAATTTGTAGAAAAGATCGTTATCATTTCGATATCAAGACCAACTTTATGGCAGACATCACGTCGAAGAGATGATTACTAATGGCTGAAATGACTGATGATTCAGGAGATATGTGTTGCCGCTCGGATCGTCGTGGCTGTAGCTGCTGATGGCATCGAGGGTCGCGCGTCCGCCTACTCGGGATGCCTCTGGTGCCTCGGGACCTGCAAAAAACAATGTCAGTGACCCAGGTCGGGGATTCCGATGAGGGCGCTCCGACGGTCAAGTCAGTGATGATCCAGGGGAACAGATCCTCCTGGTCGAGCCCCTCTGGATGAGCTCCATGCTAGGAGGAGTGAGTGTAGTGTGTATGAAAGTGAGAGTGAGGTGGTGGCCGAGGTGGTCCAATCCTCCTCTCTGGCTCTCTCCCTTGTTTCTTTGCTTTGCTTACTTTTGGCTTACCCTAGCCGGGTTTTTACTTTGGCTTGCCTCGAGATCTCCCTGTGCTGCCGGACATGTGCGACGAGGTATCGTGCCGTAGACGGGACGCCTCTCCTGTCAGATAGTCGGGGAAGCTTCCATGCGCTCTGACATTCCCTCTGCCTGCCCCCCTCCTGGAAGCCTAGCAGGACCTCGGTTGGCGGGTCGCCGCCCTCGGGACTCGCGCTCTCCGGTCGGGTCTTTTTCCTGGTGGTACGGCAGGTTGGTGGAGGGCATGGTGCCTTGATGTGAGTTTCCTTTCTTTCTGGTGTGAGTGACGGCCGTGGACATTAATGGCGGCATGGTAGGTGCTGCTGTACGACCCTCGGGGGGGCCCGCCATCGTCCTTGGAGAGGAGGCGCCGCACTCTTGGTGGTTGGTGCCTCTGTCTGAGTTGGGGACCGACCTGGAAAGGTGGGGCCCCCCTCTGACGGGCTTGCTTCGAGGTGGCTTGGCTGGGCGGAGGAGGGCTGAGCTCAACTCTGGGCCAGTGGAACTCGGCTTCGGACAAGCTCGACCTGACAGAGGTGGGCGGGGTGCCGCCCAGCCCAGGGGATCCGACCTCGGAGGGGCTCCTCGTGGCGGAGGAGCCTTGAGCTCGACTCCTGACCACGGGGCCCGACCTCAAGGGGTCCGCCTTGGGTGGGGACTTGTACTCGGCTCCGGCCTAGGCGTCCCGACCTGGCAGGGACCGACCTGGCGGAGGATGGAGCTTGGCTTCAGCGGGCGGCCCCATTGCTCCGGGGAAGCTCAGCCCGGCGAAGGGGCTCATGTTGGAAATCCAGCATGGCGCCCGATGGGGACTCCACATCAGTTTGCCCGCTTTACGTCAGCGATCTAGCCACATCATTTGCCCCCCACTCCCGAGGCTCGTTGACGCGCGGCGCTCCGGGCGAAGGGAGTAATTGCGGTGCTGACATGGAAAGGCAAAGAAATCTGGTGCAATAATGATCGATATCGGTGGTGCTTCGTGCGGCGGTCCTTCGAGCCTGTGCGGGGGTGCCACGCAGCCATGTCTGAGGAGCAGTTATGGCAGGCACGGAAGTCAGAGCGGCTGTGGTCGGATTGAGGTGTTGGCCTCGTCGATCGATGACACGTGGTGAGCGTCTCTTAGGAGAGTCGTAATGGTACGGTCGGGCGTAGGTTGCCTCGAAAAGAAGGGTAAGTCTTTCAAAACTTACTTTCTTTCAAATCTTTTGCGCCCGGCATCGTACAGAGGTCTTCTCCTCCTCCTTCTCTGGCCGTCATCGTCCTCCTAGAGCCTTTGCAGGTTAGCTCCTTCTTCCTCTCCCTTCTCATCAACTAGAAGTCGTCGTAGGTCTTCCTTTGTCATTCTCTTCTTCTTCCATGGACCGTTTTGGTCCGAACTTCCATCCCTCCTGCCAAGCCGAGGCCGGACCTTCCCGACCGAGGACTCCTTCCTCCTCCGATGAGGAGAGGGAGGCGGCACGTTACGAGTTCAGTAGGAGACCTTCCTATGGTCCTGTAGCCATTAGGGAACCTGGGTCTGTTCCCCCACCATGCTTGGCTCTCCTTCCTGCTCCTCCTCCTGCTCCTATTCCTGAACTCGAGACTTCTTGGTCGACAGGTCCTGGAGGGATTGCTTCGGTGATCACCGCCGAGAATCTCGTGACCATCCGGGGTGCCTACGACATCCCCGAGTCCATTCACCTTTTTGTTCCTCGTCTGGGGGAGCGGGTCACATCTAGTGGCCCTCGGCGGATCGCTTTCTATGAGGAGGCCTTTGCCGGGGGTCTCCGATTCCCTGTCCACCCATTTTTCCTCTTCTTTCTGACCAACTACTATCTTGTTGCCGCTCAGTTGGTCCCCAATGCCATCATAACGATCTTCTGCTTTATCGTTCTGTGCTACTTCCACAGGATTGTCACCCATTTCTCCCTGTTCAGGGCCTTTTTCACCCTGAAACACCACCTTACCGAGAAGGGGTGGTGGTCCCTTTCTTCTCGCCCTCGAGGTATTAGGTTCGAGCTCCCCTCTTCTATCAAGGGATGGAAGAGTAGGTACCTCTTTGCCTTGGTCGAAGGGATCGATTGGGTTTGGAGCGACCCAGATCGGTCTCCTAATAGGAACTCCTCCGTCGAAGCAGCCGACATCGACCTGTACGAGCTGCTCAGATCGGCCGAGATCCCCTCGCTTAAGGTCCTACTGTCGGAGTGGAATCTCCGCGAGGTCGGGGTCGGCTCGATGCCGGAGTCGGGTGAGTTCGACTTGGCCACCCCTTCTCTTTTTCTTCTTTCTCTCTTTTTTATTTTTCTTTTTTCCTTTCTTTGTTTTTTTTTTGAACTCGGGATTGACTGTACCTTCTTTGGTGCAGAGATGAAATTCTCCACGGATGAGCTGCTCTCGTTCTCCGAGGAACAAGAGTAGGCAGCTGAGGCCGGCGAGCCCACTCCGAAGAGGGCTCGTGCTGACGATGGTGCGAGGCCTTTGCAGGCTGGGCCGGATGCACCGGTTCCAGAACGAAGGTGGAAGAGGGTGGCTGATCCATCCCCGAGCCTTCAGGGCAGCGCGACCCGGCCCCGGCGCCCGAGCCCGAGGTGGTCGTCCGTGCCAGGTCAGCCGTCGCTGCCACCAAGGTAGGAGCCCCCACTCCAAAGGTCGTCGACGTCGAGGAGGACGGGGAGTTGAAAGAAACATGGCCGGCACCCCAAGCGTGGCCCGAAGCGGTGCCGAGCTCGCAACTGGCGTTGAAGATGCCTTCCGTCGCTGAGGGGTCCAAGTCGGTGGAAAAGAGGGACAAGGACTATCGCCGAGTTCCCTTCCGGCTGGGGCCCAACGTCTCCTTGATGAAGGACCCGAGCCTCGCCGAGCGGATGATGGACTTCTCAGTCTAGTCCTGCGACCGGCGGGATGGGAGTGGGAGACTTATAAGCGACGCCGTCAGCTTGTCCTTCGCCAATCTTTATGCCGTAAGTTCTTCTTCGCTCGTCTTGACTTCTTCTGACCTTTTTCAGCACCGTAGCTAACATGCTTTCTCTGATGCAGCAAGGCCGAGAACTGACCCTCATCCGGGACTACTACCGTAACTGGGCCAAGAGGGACAAGGAGCAGCAGGCGGAGCTTGAGTCCCTGAGGACCGAGGCGGGTCGAAAGGATGAGGAGACCCGGGAGGCTAACCTGAAGGTCAAGAGCCTCATGGCCGAGGTCACCGATGCCGCCTGGATCAGGAAGGAGCTCGAGGGAGAGCTCGAGTCAAAAAGGACCCGGTTAAGGGAGCCCCGGGTCGAGTCGGAGGCGGCAAGGGACAGGGCCACCTCTGCTGAGAAGAGGGCGGCGACTGTGGAGAAGATGCTCAGAAGTTCCTCTGCCCATCTACCCTTCGCTTGGTCCAACCTAGTGCGAAGTCCTTGAAGGATGGTTCGATTGGTCACCTTGGCTTCCCCATTTATCTAGGGATGAGCAACCGAGGTGAATCGGTGTTGGATGCCGTGTTCAGCGCAGAATCCTTCGAACTCTCGATTGTCGAACTGCCGCCCGTTGTCGATGATGATGCAATTGGGGAGTCCAAAGTAGGAGATGACAGACTTCCAGAAAAATTGTCGAACATTGGCTTCTGTAATCCAAGCTAGCAGCTCCACCTCGACCCACTTGGTGAAGTAGTCGATCGCCACTAGCAGGAACTTCCGCTGCCCCCTGGCATGGTGGGGAACAGTCCCAGAATGTCCATCCCCCACTGTGCGAAAGGCTAGGGGGATGACAGTTAGGAGATCGGTGCAGTCGATAGGTTCTGTATGTGGGAATGGCGTTGGCATTTGTCACACTTCTTGACGAAGTCGGTGGCGTCTTCCCTCATCGTCTCCCAGAAGTATCCCTGGTGAAGAGCCTTATATGCCAGGGTCCTCCCCCTCATGTGGTTCCCACAGAGGCCCTTGTGTATCTCCCGGAGCATGAAGGTTGCCTCCGTGGGTCTGAGGCACTTCAAAAGCGGGTAGGAGTAAGATCGGCGGTAGAGATGATCGTCCATTAAAATAAAATGGGTGGCCTTCCTTCTAATGAGGTCGGCTTCTTTGTGATCCTCCGGTAGGAGGCCGTCCTGGATGTACTTGATGTACTTGTCCATCCAGCTCGGCTCGCCGGCTACTTGTTGCATCTCCTCTAGGCTTTCGTAGCTTGGATTATCGAGATACTCAACATAGGCGTGCCCCAGGGATGAGTCTGGTAGGGTTGTGAGCCTCGACAGTGCATCCGCATAAGTGTTTTCTTCGTGAGGGATGTGGAAAATGCGGAAGTAATGGAAGCCCGTCGTGCTCAAACGAACCTTCTCCAGGTACTTCACCATCTGGGGATCTCGGGCCTCGTACTCTGCGGAGACTTGTCCGGCAACCAGTGAGAGTCGGTGAAAACCTTTAGGCTTCCGACACCCAACTCACGGGATACCTTTATGCCCACGAGGAGTGCTTCGTACTCCGCCTGGTTGTTCATGGCGGTGAACTTGAAGCAGAGAGCGCATTCCATCACTACTCCGTCGAAATTGGCGAGGATGAGGCCTGCTCCCTTCCACCAGAGTTGGAGGCACCATCCACGTGGAGGATCCATGGGTCCTCTCGGGGTCCGGGCATAGCTTGGTTCTCCGGGGCCATCTGCTCTGGCTCCTCGGGGGGCCCTGTATATTCGACCATGAAGTCGGCTAGGACTTGGGCCTTCTGCGATGACCTCTACCGGTATGCGATGTCAAACTCGCTCAGCGTCAGGGATCATTTAGCCAGTCTCCTAGAAGTCTCGGGGTGGCTCAGTATGGTCCTCAGCGGCTGATCGGTCACAACCACGATGGGATGCGCTTGGAAGTAGGGCCTGAGGTGCTTAGCAGACATGATTAGTGTAAAAATGAGTTTTTCGAAGTAGGTATACCTGATCTCCGCATTATAGAGGATTTTGCTGGTGTAGTCCACTGGCTTTTGAGATCCATCCTGATCTGTGCGGATGAGGATCGAGTTGACGACCCCAGGTGTAACCGCCAGGTAGAGTAGGAGCTCTTCCCCCTCTTCCGGTCTGGATAGCAGAGGTGGAGAGGCTAGGAACTCCTTCAGCTCTTCAAAGGTCATCTTGCACTCCTCAGTCCATGTGAAGTCATGCATTTTGCACAATGCCTTGAAGAAAGGGAGGCAGCGGTCAGCCGACCTCGAGATGAACCGGTTTAAGGATGCAACCCTCCTTGTCAGACGTTGAACTTGCTTTTTGGATGTCGGGTGCTCCATATCAAGGATTGCCTGAACCTTCTTCGGGTTCGCTTTGATGCCTATCTAGGTGACCATAAAGCTGAGGAACTTTCCGGCCGCCACCCCGAAAGTGCACTTTGCTGGATTGAGCTTCATTTGGTGCTTCCAGAGATTGCGAAAGGCTTTGTCGAAGTCGGCGATGTGGTCTGAGCTCGGCTTGCTCATGATGAGCATGTCATCCACGTACACCTGCACGTTCTGGCCAATCTGGTCCTTGAAGACCTTGTTGACCAAATGCTGGTACGTGGCTCCAGCATTCTTCAGGCCAAAGGGCATCATCTTGTAGTAGTATGTCCCTCGGTCGATAATGAAGGCAGTGTGCTCCTCGTCCCCTAGGTGCATCCGGATCTGATTGTACCCGGAGAATGCATCTATGAAGGAGAGTAGCCTGTGCCCGAGGTGGTGTCCACCAACTGATCTATCCTTGGTAGAGGGAAGCTATCCTTCGGGCATGTCTTATTGAGGTATGTGTAGTCTACACAGATCCTTCATTTGCCATTGTTCTTCTTCACCATCACCACGTTCGCCAGCCAGCTCGGGTATTGCACCTCTCGGACGAAGCTGGCGGCCAAAAGTTTCTCAACTTCCTCGTTGATGGCTGCTTGCCTTTCTGGGATGAAGCTTCTCTTCTTCTGTCGAACAGGTCTGTGCTTCGGATCGATGTTGAGCTTGTGGGTGATGACTTCAGGGAGAATACCTGGCATGTCCGCCGCTGTCCAGGCGAGCACATTTGTATTCGCCCGTAGGAATTCCAACAGCGGAGCCTTCTCCTCCTCGGGCAGCTGGGCTCCGATCTGCATGGTCTTCGTCTGGTCTGCCCCAAGCTGGTAAGAAAGTAGGCACTTGGCCGGGCCTCCCCTAGGGTCCTGAACCCTTTGGTCGAGCTCGTCTACCTTGGAGTCCTCCTCGGGCGCCCGGGCCCTGGGGAGGGTTTGGAAGCAGTGCTGCACCGGCTGGGGCGTACCCCTCATCTCCCCCATACCGTGAGGGGTTGGGAATTGTACAAGCAATCTCTTGGTAGAGACGACAACATTGAGGAGATTGAGCCCAGGTCAGTCCAAAATAATGTTGTAAGGTGAAGGAAGCCTGACAACCGTGAACGTCATCATGACGGTACTCTGCCGAGTTGGGGTCCCGGCAATGAATGGGAGGGTAACTTCTCCCTCCACACTTACGAAGTCCCCCGTGAAACCAACAAGGGGGGTATGTACAGGCTTGAGCTGAGCAGAGAAAAGATTCATCCTAAAGAAGGCATCGTAGAAAAGCATATTCGTGGAGCTTCCACTATCTACCATGATACGTTTTATAGGATGCTTTGCGATCGTCATCTCGACGACCACAGCATCATTATTTATATTTCTCTCCCTGTCTTCCCTTTTTCTCATAAAGGGGAGTACAACCTCAGGATGCCCTGCCCCCCGGGCTCTCTTGGGAATGCGCTTGGCTCCCCAGCATATCATCTATACCGACTTCTCGGTAGGGCGATTGTCGATCGCCGGGACTGGTGGGAGGGCGACGAGCGCCTGGGGTTCTGGTTGAGATCTGCCCCCCATATATCTTCTGAGGTAGCCCCTCTTGATGGGCTCTTCGATCTCCCATTTAAGATTGTGGCACTCCTCGATATCGTGGCCGTGGTCACGGTGGAAACGACTATACTTCATCTTGTTACGGCTAGAGGATGGCTTCAATGGCGGTGGGCGCCTCAGATAGGTCTCGCCCTCGATCTCTATAAGGATCTTCGTTCTCGGGGTGAGGAGGGGGGTGAAATTCTCCTCAGAGATGGGAGCGCTTCTTGGCCTTGGTCCTGGTCGGGAGCTCTGAGCTGGCGGTCCTGGCGTCCGTGTCCCTGATGCCTCAGTGGGTGCCGGTCTCTTTAGCGACTTCCTATCGAGCTCCCGCCTTGTATGATCCATCTCCTTGGTGCGGATGTACTTCTGAGCTCGGATGAGGAGCTTGGAGTAAGTCTTCAAGGGCTTCTTGTCGAGCGAGTAGGTTAGGCGAGAAGTCCTGAGCCCTCGCTTCAGAGCTAGCATTGCGACCGGCTCCTCCAGGTTATAGATCTCCAGCATGGCAGCCTTGAAGCGAGCCACATAGTCCCGTAGCAGCTCGCGATCTTGCTGCCTGATGGAGAAGAGGCTGTCTGCCTCCCACGACATCTTCTGACAAGCGTCGAAGTGAGTCACGAACTTCTGCCCTAATTGGGCAAAGGAGTTGATGCTTTCCGGCTCAAGGCGGGCGAACCATACTCGTGCTACCTTCCGGAGAGTAGCAGGAAAGGCGATGCACAGGAGAGCATCAGTAGCCTCCTGGACCCTCATGAGGGCCTGGTAGCTTTCTAGGTGGTCCAGGAGGTCGGTGGTCCCATCGTAAGGATCCACCTACGGCATGTAGAACTGGTAGGGAATCGGCTTCGCTTGGATCTCCTAGGAGAACGGAGGACGGACATCATAACCCGCTGGCTCACTAGCGGAGCCGGGCAAGTTAGCAAACTGGTGGGACAGCTTCACCAGTTTGCGGTCATGCTCCTCCAGGCGCTTCTCTGCCATGCGCCTGATGGCTTTATCCATCGACCCCTCTGCTGAGAGAGGCGGGGAAGGCGACGCGGGTGTGCGGTGCTCATGACGAGGGGCTTTGCCCTTCCTGCCTTGGCGGGATTTAGATGCCCCCTGGTCAAGGTGCGGTGAGCAGCTCTCTTCGTCAGTGGACCCAGCCCGTTGTCGCTTCATTAAGGCTTGGCGACTATCCCGAGGGTCTGTAACAGCCTGTGGCTATGAAGGCCTCCCGTGGAAGGAACGTAAGCTATCGTGGGGTGCTGCGGTATGGGCCACCGGGGTCTCTGGCTGCTGGTGAGTAGCCAGGGACCGATGCTGGTGCTGGAGCTGGCATACTGCTGCAGTGAGAGTGTGCATCTGCTGAGCAAGTGCGGTCAGCTGGACTTCTAGCGGAGGCAGTTGAACCGGGGTGGGTGGCTCCATCCTCGGATCGTGTGGGTTTCCATGGGAAGGGGATGCTTTTGCATGGCTAGGAGAGGCTCCTCTCTCCCGAGTGGTCACCATCCTCTCGATAAACTGTCCGAGTGGGGCCTGAACTGGATCAGGAATCATTCTGCCCCTTCTTGGCATGCCGATATATTGTCGCCCGAATCGTCATGGCCCGTAGCTGCTGATGGTGTCGAGTGTCACACATCCACCTACTCGGGATGCCCCGGTGCCTCGGGACCTGCAAAAAACAATGTCAGTGACCCGGGCCGATGATTTTGATAGGGGCACTCCGACGGTCAAGTCAGTGATGATCCAGGAGAACAGATCCTCCTGGTCGAGCCCCTCTGGATGAGCTCCACGCTAGGAGGAGTGAGTGTAGTGTGTATGAAAGTGAGAGTGAGCTGGGAGAGGTGGTGGCCCAGGTGGTCCAATCCTCTTCTCTGGCTCTCTCCCTTGTTTTTTTGTTTTGCTTACTTTTGGCTTACCCTGGCGGGTTTTTACTTTGGCTTGCCTCGAGATCTCCCCGTGCCACCGAACGTGTGCGATGAGGTATCGTGCCATAGACGGGACACCTCTCTTATCAGATAGCCGGGGAAGCTTCTATGAGCTCTGACATTCCCTCTACCTGCCCCCCTCCTGGAAGCCTGGCAGGATCTCGGTTGGCGGGTCACCGCCCTCGGGACTCGCACTTTCCAGTCGGGTCTTTTCCCTAGTGGTACAGCAGGTTGGTGGAGGGCATGGCGCCTTGATGTGAGTTTCCTTTCTTTCTGGTGTGAGTGACGGCCGTGGGCATTAATGGTGGCATGGCGGGTGCTGCTGTATGACCCTCGGGGGGGCTCGCCGTCATCCTTGGAGAGGATGCACCGCACTCTTGGTGGTTGGTGTCTCTATCTGAGTTGGGGACCGAGCTGGAAAGGTGGATCTCGCCTCCAATGGGCTCACTTCAAGGTGGCTCGGCTGGGCGGAGGAGGGCTGAGCTCGACTCCGGGCCAGCGGAACTCGGCTTCAGATGAGCTCGACCTGACAGTGGTGGGTAGGGTGCCGCCCAGCCCAGGGGATTCGACCTCGGAGGGGCTCCTCATGGCGGGGGAGCCTTGAGCTCGACTCTTGACCATGGGGCCCGACCTCAAGGGGTCCGCCTTGGGTGGAGACTTGTACTCGACTCTGGACCCGGCGGGGACCGACCTGGCGGAGGACGGAGCTCGGCTTCGGCGTGCGGCCTCATTGCTCCGGGGAGCTCAGCCTGGCAAAGGGGATCATGTTGGAAATCCAGCATGGCGCCCGATGGGGACTCCGCGTTAGTTTGCCCGCTCTACATCAGCGATCTAGCCACATCAATATGCTCTCTCCATGTGTTAAGTCATTATTAGAGATTTTGCTATTCTCAGCTCTCTCCATGTGTTAGGTCATTTTTAAAGATTTTGTTATTCACATAGACGAAGCCAACATATCAGCATCTTAGGGGAGGTGCGACGAAAAGCCAGGCAACTCCTTTAGCCATGATCAAGCTATGTGGGGTGATCTAGTGAGTTTCTTGTTGCTCGAAGATTAAATCATTATCATTGCCCTTGACTATATAAAGGCATTTTCTTCTTCCAAGGTTCCTTTGCTTGAACTCTAAGTTCTCCTTCCTACTTCCAAAAGCTCTCTTTTTCTTAGGGTCTTCTTCGAGTTCTCCTCTCTTCTAGGTTTTTGAAGGTTAGGTCTCCTCCTTCCACTGGTTCTTCCTTTTTTTTTTATTGCTAGTTTCCTCAAGTCCTTTAGGGCTCCTCTAAGGATTTCTTCATAGGTTTTCTCTTTCTTTGACCCTTAACATTGAGGATGGTTAGGTTTTCGAAAGTTCTTGCTGATACCAGGGCTTTTGCTTTTAGGGAAATTGCTTCATAGCCTCCCCAAGGGAACCCTCCATATAGGCAGACAAATGGTCCAAGTGTTGAGGACCTACGTTCGGGTCAGGTAAAGAGCATCTTGATTGAATCAGCCATAGCCCACTTGTGGAATCATTACCGAATTTTGTAGGATATTCAAATACATATCCCTGGTCCCGACGATCAAGTATCCAATGCCCCTTCTGGACATTTCACCATATATGAAGAATATCTTTGGGTGGGACTTTGCTTCCCACTTCATCCATTCTTCGTTAAAATCTTTAACCTGTACAATGTCATCCGAGCACAATTGACTCCAAATACTTTTTGAATCATTTGTTCATTTATAATATTATGTCACGATCTCAAGATTGAGCTTAAGACATCCATCTTCTATGCCTTTTCAATGATTAAGAGGCATCCTTACAGGCGAGGATAGTAATTCATTGGACCATGTCATGGCCAAAAATTCATCAACGGTTTTTGCCATTTATGGATGGAAGTCTAGCTTCTTTTTCTTATCATCTGATTAATCATGGGGCTTCAATACCGAATGGAGAAAGCTCCGACTAACTCCCAATGATGGTAAGAAAATTCTCAGGGTTGACAAAGAGGACTTTGAGAAGCTTTTAGAAGTTGAAGTTGCCCCACTAGGAGAGCTACTGAATGAGTAGAACCTCTTCATTGTTGAGATTAGAATGGTCACTGGCCTAGGTATATTGTCCAAGTAATTTAGTCATAGCTTTTGCTTTCCTTAGCTTTTGATATTCATCCGTGTAACTTAATTGGCTTTTCCTTCTTATTGTAGAAATGAGGCCCAACTGTTAGATGTATGCCCTGAAAGCCATGTTGGCTTGACACATTTTAATTTTAGGGCATGAATTTTGTACTTAATTTTTCTTGTTAATAAAAGGGCATTAGTTTCATTCATATTGTTATGTCTATGAATCATCCATGGAGTTAATGGACAATGACACATATTCTTAAGAGTTGAGAATCTGAGGCATGTGTCTTTATAGATTAACTCCTAAAAGCTCCCGATTATTGGAATATCATGAGGACGATGATTGATCCATTAAATTGGTGCACAAATCACTTCCTTTTTAGGGTAGATGAGTCTCTGACCTATAGTGTGGTGACCTAGAGTAAGAGTGTAGGTAGTTAATAGAGATCAACTGTACTGAACGTGACCATGTACAGGAAGTTATACGGATGGCTACTCACTCATCAATAACTTCTTGATGCTGTAGTCGTGTGAATAGTTCCTTGACCTAGAGTGTCTTAGCTACTCACAATAAGGTTGCTGTAGTTTGACAGCACAATCATATAGTTCCTATCCATACGGGATATTGCGGTGTTCGTTGGCCACAGTAAATTTTTTGTAGGAGTAGGGTGTTCACTTGTAAGGATCTATCAGTCTTAGTAGTAAGGAATAATTCTATGCAAGCTTAATGAGACTAAGCCCAGAATCTATGGCCATAGTAGGGTGATAATGAAAGATGTTTTCATTAGTATCATAATTGGACTTGAGTCAATTAAGTTAAGCATATGACTGATGGGTTTGATGAGTATTCGTAACCAACATCATGTCAGATTTTGATAGAGGAACCGAATCACATGGTAACTACACCTAGGGGTTCCAATCTTATTCTGCTTGGTTGCCACTATATACTGCTAGGTGTCACTAGTGGATTATGAGAGCCCGTTAGGATCATTTTCGGATCGATGATCCTAATTAGGGTTGAGCTGAAATTGTTTCAGTCCATCGAAAGGAGTTTCGATGATGTATAATGGAGATTATAGCATATCTCATTATCAGAGAGGATAGGACCTGAGGGGTCACACACATTAGGAGCTCAAGTAATCAATCAGCAAATCAATTTGACCTAATTGTAAGTGTTACAATTAAGATTTGACCTAATTATAAATGTTATAATTAATTAATTATGGATTAATTGCTAATTAAATTAAATTAGATTTAATTAAATTAAGTTAGACTCAATTAATTAATCCTAGTTGAGTTAGGTCAATATTCGCTTCGAAATGGTTTGATCGGATTTAAAATCGGCTTCAGTTTAACTGTAAAATCATCATATTTGGACCATGACCTAGAGTTCAGTTAGATTGAGACTCTCTCTCTTTATCTCCCCTTCCCTCCACATGCCAAAGGGTGGGTCCCATTTATTTCGTGTGGCAAATAGTGGGGCGTGAAAATAATGGGCGCTGATTTAGTTTAGGCATGGAGAAATAAGAGAGGAGGAAGAGTCCTCTTCTACTCCTCTTAAAAACCTAAACTAGATAAGTTTAAACTCCTTTTATTTTGAAGTGGAGAATTTTTATAAGACAAAACTAAGAGGCTCATCCTTATTTTGGCATGGAGAATATTTGTACGACAAAAGGAGGGCACAAATATGGATTTTGCTTGGAAAAATTAAGAGAGGGAAGAGTCCTTCTCTTCCACTCCTCATAATTTTCAACAGGTTGAAATTGAAACACCGGTGTTTTGGTTTAAAGGGATGGGAGAACTTGAATTTAAAATAGAGGAGAAGTGGCATACCACTATGAGAAAAGAAATTTGCTGTGAATATTTTTGGGCATCCTTCTTCTCTTGGTCGAGAACACCTGAGGTTCTCTCTCCTAGCTCCAAGTTCTCCTCTTCTCCCTTTTTATGATTCCTTTTTCCTTCTGAGAGATTGAAAGAGTTGTTCTACAAAAGAAAGAAAAGAAAAAAAGGTCCAAAGGTCTTGCATAGTCCGATTTGCAAGATAGAAGTCGAAAGCTAGTATGGATTCAGATCGGCACAGTTTTTAAAGCAGACGATTTGCTGAAAAAGGAGATGGCTGCAAGGATCTAGCAGTCTGGTGCCCTTTATGACTCAGTTGCAAGAGCTTTGTATGGATACCAGTAGAGGCCGGGTGTTTGCGCGGCTCTGACAGAATCCCGATTTTTTAGTAGCGGATCTGCATACTTTTCAGAGTAGTCCTGGATAGATCGATCTCATATGTTCAGCATGTTAGGAATTTATGATAAATAAATTAGACTTATTTATGAATTGCATGATTAGATATAAATTATTTTTATATCTGCTTCCGCTACGACATGCTGTTGATGCCTGTTCAATTACAATTTTTCTGTTCCTGGAAGAATTCCAACACCAACATCCAAAATATTTGGTAGGCAATCAGGAAAAGGCATGCTAGATAGTCAGAATCCTCCCAACCATCGAAGAAGCCATGCACTGCACTGAGTTCTTCAGCTCCAACTACTGATATTCCAACCATTGCAGAGATGGAAACGATGATAGCAACTTCATGCAACGATGTGGTAGTCATTGAGCCTCAGCCGACAAGGCCTTCACTATTAGCTATGCTATCTCCTAGGTAGTCGGCCACTTCTTAGCCAACCGGCCCTTCTACCTCCGAGTTGGCATTGATCGAGGAAAGGCACCACAAACTTCCTTAGGGGCTGAAGGAGATGTTCGAGCCACTATAGAGTTTGAAACATTCATTGATTTGAACATTTATTCTGACGAGTCGGGGCTACATAACCCCAAACTGGTTTATCAGCTACTGAAGGCCATCCTCCTCCTGTGAGATTGGGAGGAAACTAAATCTCATTGTTTGAGCAAGATTATGTCTTTGTTGTACTCGGCTCCCTCCAGGTGAATTTTTCTTTGAGTTCTCTTTCAATTCTGGATATTTTTGAATATCTCTGACTTTGGTTTTCTTTCTTATTTTAGCTTGCTCATGAGGCAGCCATTTTAGAAGATGGCTTCCATTGCTTCGTGGAACTTAGTCTATCCTTGGAGGACCAGCTCCAAACTGCCAGTGTCCAAAAGGAGGTCACCGAGGAATTGAAGTAAAGCTTAGAGATTAAAGTCAAAAAAAATCTTGAAGAAATTTCTTGGCCTCGAAAAGAATTATGCTCGATAAAAGATCAAGCAGTAGGTTTAGAGACCAAGCTACAGAAAAAGAAAAGAAACTTCTGTCTGAGGAGAACTCCATCAAGGATCCGAGAAGAAACTTAGCGAACAGTTGCCCGGGTGGAAGAAGTCAAAAAGAAGACCAAGTTGGTGGAGAAAAATGCTTTAAGGGCCATTGACGACTATAAGAAGTTGGCAATCTTCAAGGAAGAGATGACCGAGTCATCATCTTATACTTATGAATATGGCTTCAACAACTGAAAATCTAAGGTTGCTAAACTTTTCTCGGATCCGAATCTTATTAAAGTGATCATTCTAGAAGAAAATGTCGGATAAGGCAAGATCCAAAAGAAAAATGCTAATGAAGTACCGGCCAAAGAAGCTATCCCCTCTATAGTTCTTGAAGAACCTCCGATCAAAGAAATAGCCTGCTCAATTAATGGACCCCACTAGGCACTCCACCAGTTGAGGAAGAAGTCTAGAGGTTTTTATTTTTTACTTTATAGTCTTTTGTTTTCAATTTTTTATAACTTTTTGATACTTGGTTTCGTTTGGACTTTTGTAGAAACTTCCTTTCAAATATCAATGAAGTTTATCTTTTTCTATCAATGTTCACTATTTGTCTTTGTCTACTTTGTTTCCTAAAAAAAATTTCCAAAGAATCGTCAGTATTCAGTGTAGCCTTGGCCAATAGACTTACACCAGCCAATAAACTTTACTGGCCAAATAATTGAACCTTCATGGTAAAGCATGGAAAGCATGCTTAATTACTTGTCAAGAGTTCTATCTATCTTTGATAGTCGACTAGGCGATTAACCTCTTTAACATTGCTGGATGTATCAATTGAACTTAAATGGTTGTTTATAGTCGGATGTTAAACCAACTATCTATAATATTGTTGGACATACTGATTATAATCAGATATTAAATCAACTATGTTTAATATTATGAGATATAGATTATAGTTGGATATTAAACCAACCATATTTAATATAATTGGACATGCAAATTATAGTCGGACATTTAAGCCAACTATGTTTAAGATTGTCGGATATATTGATTATAATGGCATATCGATTATAGTCAAACATTTAAACTAACTATCATTAAGATTGTCAGACATACCAATTATAGTCGGACTTTAAGCCAACTATATATTTGACATTGTTGGGCATACTGGTTATAGTCGGACATTTATGCCAACTATATACTTGACATTATCCAGTATACCAATTAAATTTAGATAGTTGGGTGTCGGTTAACTATCTTAATAGAAATCACAAAGTACTCTTACTGAATATGTAAAAATATTATGAGCAAGTTTGTTAATTTACTAGTAGTACATGCATAGATTCTTGCATTCCATGGATGATAATCTAAGATCCATCTAAGTTTTCGATCTGATATGCTCCCGGGCGTGTTACTTCGATAACCCGATATGGGCCTTCCCAATTCAGAGACAACTTTCTTTATTTAGTGGATTTTAAAATTTTAGCTCTTTGCAATACTGGATCACCTAACCGAAAGGTTGTTGGGTTGATCCTAGAGTTGTAATATTGAGCAACTCTTTGTCAGGAGGAGGCCATCCTCAGGTAAGCTTGTAGCCTTGCCCCTTCTACTAAATTAGGTCAGCCATTCATTCCTCCAAGTTACTCGGCTCTTCAAAATGTTTGACTCTCAAAGAGGGTAAACATACCTCCACTGGTATTACTACCTCGGTTCTAAATTTCAAATTGAATGGAAATTTCCCTATTGGAATCTGAGGAATTGTTTGGTAAGCCTAAAAATTAAGTTTATTTCTTTGATACATAGTTTTTTAGCTTTATTTAGCCTTATCTTCAAGCCATGTAGAATTGTTCAATTTATTACCTTGGCTTCACCATTTGACTAGGAATGTTCGATTGAAGTTAGCTTATGGGTAATATGGTATTGAGCACAAAAATCTTTAAACTTCTGATTATCAAGCTATCTTCTATTATCGATGATGATGGCATGAGAAATCCCAAACCAATAAATAATATACTTGAAGACAAACTCTTCAACTTTTCCTTTAGTTACTAAAGGCTTAGCCTCCAGCCACTTGGTGAAGTAGTCGATCATCACAATGATAAATTTTCTGATTAGAAGCCAGGAAAATGGGTTGAGTATATCCATTCCTCACTGTGCGAATAGCCAGGGAGTTATTAGCTGAGTTAGTTGGCTCACCTACAATTGTTAGATATTTGAGTATCTTTAGCACTAGTCATATTTCTTAATAAAATCGATCGCATCTTTTGAATAGTCGATCAATAATATTTCTATTTTAGAATTTTGTAAGTCAGGGATCTACCCCCTAAGTGATCTTCACAGATACCTTCGTGCACCTCTCTAAGAGCATAATCGGCATCTATCGAACCTAGAGATTTTAGTAGGGGCAGAGTAAATGATCTCTTGTAAAGAGTTTCATCCAAGAGTAAATATTGTGAAGCCATCCAATTTATTCGTCTAGCTTCTATGGGATCACTCGGCAAGACTTCATCAATTAAGTATTTAAAAATTGGATCCGTCCAGCTTGACTCATGTTCCACTTGTTGCACTTCTATGCCTTTATCAATGTTGGGTGTTTCAAGGTGCTTAATATATGTCCTACCAAGTAAGTCAATCATTGATGTTGCTAGCCGAGAGAGTATGTCGATCCAAGCATTTTTAGCTCGAGGAACATGTAAAATCTCAAAAAACTTGAAATCAAATATTAGAGTTTATACTTTTTTAGTATTTTACCATAATTGGATCTTGGGCTTTGAATTCTTCCTTTGTCAGACTAACCACTAGCTAGAAATCTGTGAAAGTTCTTAGCTTCTTGACTATGAGTTCCTTGACAATTCTCAATCCAACCAGAAGTATCTCATACTCAGCTTGGTTATTTGAGACTTCAAAAATAAATCAGAGTGCATATTCAATAACAATTCCTTCAAGATTTGTTAAAATCAAACCTTCTCTATTGTCGAGTGAGTTAGATGCTTCATCCATATGGAGTATCCATGTGGGCTTTGAACATTTGTCGTTGGCTTTTTCTTGGCTGGCTTCTCCTTCAACTTCTTTCTGATTGACCTCTCCCTCAGTCCATGTGCATTATGCAATGAAGTTGCTAAGACTTAGCCTTCATTGCTAGGCAGGTCGGTAAGATATATCAAACTCACTCAATGTGATTGCCCACTTCACATTCTTCTTGATATATCGGGGCATTGTAAAATGACCTTTAATGGTTGGTCAGTAAGCACTACCACTAAGTGGGCTTGGAAGGATGGTCTCAGGCACTTTGTTGAAATTAATAGGGCATTGACCAATTTTTCCACCTTGGAATACCTTGTTTTTGCATTGTGCAATACTTGACTAGATAATAAATCGATTTTTGCACTCCTTTACCTTCCTCTCTAACTTTTATTGAACTAACTACTTTCATGTAAAGTAGACAAAAACAAGTACATGACTTCTCCTTCTTTAGATTTTGAGAGTAAAGGTGGAGAGTTGAGATACTTTTTTAATTCTTTAAAAGCATGCCAGCAATCATTGATCCACTCAAAGTTTTTGATTTGCCATAAGGTCTTGAAGAATGGCAAACATCTTTCAGCTGACTGAGAGATAAATTGGCTTAATATAGCAATACACCCATTAATTGTTGAACTTCTTTTTTAGTTTACTGGTGCTTCATGTCAAGAATTGTCCTTATTTTCTTAGGATTGGTTTTGATTCCTTAGTTAGTGTTGGCGTGGAGTCCCTGTACTGGCCGGTCGGAGCTGCTACATTGCAGGACCGCTTCCTGGTTCACCTGCAAAACATGTCTCTTATCGGAGTCGTTCCGGCGGGGGACACTCCGATGCCTAAGTCAGAGGCTGGTCCCAGCCATAGAATGGAGAAGATTTTCGAGAAGCAGAGGGAAAGCTCTTTGAATTTAGGGTATGGGTGTATGTATGTGTGCGTACCTCCTCTCACATTTCTTGTTACCGCCATTTATAAGAGGGCGCCCGGCCTGCGGATCCGTTCTTCTCCCAGCAATCATGGGGAGTTAATTTCTCTCCATGATTGGCAATCGTGGGTTGTCCTTGAGCAGTTCTGGCCAGACCGGAGGCATGGTAGCTGGAGTTGCATGCCATGATCATAGCATGGAGATAGTCGATAGTAACCGTTGGTTACTGTTACTTATATAGGAAGGATCATGGACCCATCCTCAGATTTCTCCTGTTTAGGAGATTCTCGTAATTGAATCAGAAATTCCCCATCTTCAGATCTTCTCGGTTGGAGATCCCGTCTTCTGCATGAGTTGAAGACTTGGTGTTTACCAAGGGTCGGGGATCGTGTCTTCGGCATGAACCGAAGAGTATGTTTTCGGAAGTCAACATGGAGCCTGGTCTTCGGTTAAGGCTGAAGACGTAATTTCAAGGTTTTGCCTCCGGGTGTCGTAGGCTGGTGGAGAGCATTAGGTTGCTCATGGTTGGCCCGATCTTTCTAGGTCTGAAGTTACTGGCTTCGAAGGTAAGGTCTTCGGTCAACCGAAATGGTGTTCGGTTCGTACTTAAACCAAATTTCCCAACAGTTGCCCCCCTACTCTTAGTTTTCGAAGCGAAGGTTTGCCTCGAGAAGTAAGAGTACCAATGCTTTGTCATTTTCCTCCTGGGAGATAGTGTAGTGGATGACCATGAGATCTCTGATTGGACTGCTCATCATGACTCCTAGTTGATTTGGGAATTAGGCGGTGGATAGCTGTCACTCCCTAGTTGGGGGAGAAAAAAAGAGTGAGCAGCCCTGGAGCCGTTGGATGATGGATATGCTTCATCCTTTTGGTTGAGATTTGGGTGGTTGTGGCGGCTTCTCCCTGCCAGTTGGATGATGGATACGCTTCATCCTGGCCACTGGTTCAAGATGGGTTACCTCCCTGGGTAACTCTTTGTCAAATCAACTTGGTGGGACTTCAGAGGCCCCTGATTTCTTTTTGGGAAGAGAGAAGGTCCGGCTAAAGAAGCTTCTTCAACCTCGTCTCATTCTTTGCTCAGCCTTCCCTATTTTTGTCTACTAGTCTATTCTGCAGGTAGAATCTTCCTTCTACCTTTTTGTTTCATTCTTTTATCATGGAAGAAACTATAGAAAGTCAGGGGAGACAAGTTGGGCCCTCAGGGGCCAGTGACGTAGTAGGTCCGGAGTCGATCTCTAGATTGGTTTATCAGGGGAAGATGGCCCTTCTTTGGGAATGCTATCGTATTCCCGAGGGTTTCCCTTTCATCCTCCCCGCTTCTGAGGAACGGATGAACAAACCTCCCCCCGGGTGCTTAGCCATGTATGAGGATCATCTGAAGGCTGGCCTTCGACTTTCCCTGCATCCTTTCTTCATTAAAATCTTTCATTTGTACCAAGTGGTGCCGGCGCAGTTGACCCCGAACAGTATCCGGAACATTTGCGGTTTCTGGTCCTGTGCAGCATCGCAAACATAGAACCTAGGACCAACTTGTTCACTGCCCTTTTTGTACTCAAGAGGGATTTCCATAGCAATGGATGGTGGGTGATCGGCCCCCGATTGGGCCGTAAGGTCATCAAGGACATGCCAGCACCATCCATGGGTGGAAACCTGTTTTTGTCTTTGTATTGTCCATTGATCAATGGGGCTTCGATACTGTTTGGAAGAAGCCTCGTTTAACTGCCAATGATGGGAAGAAGGTCTTGGCGGCTGACAGTCAGATTATGATCTTCTGATTAATTCGAAAGTTGCCCCTATCCATGAGTTGTTGGAGGAGAAAAATCTCCATCTTGCGGGGATCAACAAGTTCTCCGTATTAGGTATAGTGGCGAAGATTTCTGTCCCCCCTTTCCCGATTTTGTTATAGCTTAGTCAACTTTAAAAAAAAACTCTTCTGCTTGTAGGTGGCGGGATGAAGCCTGGTGTGAGCTGGCTCCGTCAGACTTCTGAGAAGAGGGTAGCTCAAGCCCCCTCACAAGGTCGGCAGTTCGGAAGAAGGCCCGAAGAGATGGTCCTGAGGGGGACCAGAGCACCTCATCTTCCCGGGGGACCTTAGGGGAAGATGTGGTACCCATAGAAGGGCCTCGTCAGGATCTCGTCCAGTCAAAATTCCACCGGCGAATACCTTCCCGATTTGCACAATGGGAGTCCACCTTAGGCGATGGATGTGCCATCGCCTTGCCCCCTGCGACTGATAGGGGCAAAGCATGGCAAGTCGAGGGAGAGTTCGCTCATGGGACTTCCCCAGCTGGAAGCCTTTCGGTGAACTCTTTGGAGCTTTTGCTTATTGGGGGACTACTAGTCCTGCCGTAGCCAGGCAGGCACTGAAGAGCACATTGCTGCCTCACGACTTGGCAGTTCTCCAAAGTCAGAACCTTCCCAGGGTGTCCGATTTTGCTTTTTCTATCCTGTAACATGTATGGTCCTTGCCATCTCCTTTGCTCTGAGAATTGTTCGATCCATAACTCCATAGTTTTGATGCAGTTGGTCTATGACCTTACCTTTATGGAGGTGGGCCTGGAAAACGTTGATAGCCTCATCCACGGTCTCAAGGAGGATCTCCATATTGTCAGGGTCGCAAAAAAAGTAGCCGAAGAGTTGAGGCAGTCTATGGAGAACCATCTTGTCTGGATGAACGACGAGGTTCATGAGCTGAAGGGCGAACTAAAAAGTGCCCATTTGACAATAACGAAGCAAGGTCCAGGGTGGAGGAAGAGTAGAAAGCGAGTCGACTCCTTGGAGCTAACTGTTAAGGAGAAACTGTTAAGGAGAATGAAGAGAGGATAGAGAGTTTAACCAAGGCAGCAGAGGAAGTTGCCAGGAGGGCCAAAGAGGCAATTCTGGAGTCCGAAGCGACCAAGAGAGAGTTCGTGTCCCTGAGGAAGCAGGTGGATGATGCTGTAGTAGACTTCAAGAAGTCTTCACAATTCCAAGAGGAGACGAATGAAGCATCCCTGTACGGCTATCAGCATGGCTTCAACGATGGCTTTCCAAGGTAAAGGAGGCCTTTCCCCACCTTGATCTTTCTGGCATTTCTTTCTTCAACATAGTCAAAGAAGAAGAAGAAGTGGAGGAGGAGGCTGATGCCGCGGCGGAGGCTAAAGAGGTCGAAGAGGTGCCATGTCCGGGTGAGGAGGCCTCTGCCTTAGTCGAAGATCTGGGGGTGGCTCCAGCTCTGACCCCAGTTCAGGAGGAGATCCAAGCTGGTGGAGTCCAAGGTGAAGGTTCTCTAGTCCTAGCCCAAGTCGATGAGATCCTTTCTGTGCAGGTTGACAAGTTGCTTCAATCCTGTGATGTTAGGTCTCCTCCTGTTGATGTTGAATAATCCGAGTGGCTTTAGATATGTTTTCTTTTTTATATTGTCAATGGCTTTTGTATGACAACTTCTCCATATTTTGAAGTAACTTTTTCTTCTTCTACATATGCTATGTTGTATTTTTAGATGTAGATTGAACAAGTTTTACCGTCCCTTCTTTTGCTTGGTCAAACGGCTGTGGCCGAAGGCCATTTGATTGGTAGTTGATGAAGACGAACTTCGGGATAGGTTAGAACTCTATCACTGAAGACCGTCTATGATTGATTAGGCCGGTGTCACCTTCTTCTCATAATTAAACCTATTTGTTGGGGTAGACATGCATCAACTCCCCATTGACCGGTGATTAGGGAAGTTTAATTGCGATTCTCGTTGTCCACGTGGCATATCAATATTCGTACAGTCAATTTCTTGCGCCTTGTGTGTCGCCAGGTCTCTTTTTTTCAAAATGATCCATTAATGTTGCCGTCCCATGATGAAATTCCTTCGGATTCGAAGTGCCGGCAGTTGTTATTCCGGGAATGACCCTCGAGGGCCTTTCGGTTCTCGAAGCGTCGCTTGGACACGTGGCACTCTCTGATATGGTTGGGAAAAGACATGGAGCACGCCTCCCCACAATCGGTCGTGGGTGCAGGCTCTCTATAAATAGGGCCTTGCCTTCTGTTGCCAAGGGCCACCATCCTCTTAGACTTCTTCCTTTAGTTGAAAATAAGGTTCAGCACCTCCGATTTTCATCAGGCAGTGAAGAGGAGGGCCATCGGCCTTAAGAGGAAGAGGAGTCCAGAGTTCTTCAAACTCGGCGATGATGATGAGCCTCTCATGGACCGTCTGGAGAAGAAGGTTCGCATGTTGGAGGCCCAACTGAAGGAGGCCAGGGCCCAAGTCGCGGCGGCAGTCGCGGAGGTGGAGGAGGCCAAGAAGGAGGTGGCGAATGCCGTCTTAGACTTCAAGGCATCTACTGCCTTCAGGAAGGAGGTCACCGAAGCGGCTCTGGACTCCTACCATCAGGGATTCCGGGAATGCAGGGGGAAGGCCTTTAAGTTTTATGACTTTAAGGGTCTGGACAACATCAAGCCCTCTGTTCCCTTTCTCGGACATGAGTTTGATTCCAACTCCGATGAGGGGTCGGATTTTGGTTCGGATGGGAACCCCGGGGCCCCCTCATCGTCCCTTCAGAGCTCCCCCTGCTAGTACGGGAAAAAGCCAGCAGGAGGTTATTGAAATGTTTCCAACAATCCTTATACCACTTCCTTTTTTTTTTTTTGTTCTCACTTTGAGAGTCTCTTTTTTTTTGTAAAAATCAAAAAAAAAAAGAAATACAATATCTTTCTCTTACCTCTTCCCATGTGTCTCTTGCAATGTATTGCATTTTGTCATGTCTAGAGCGTAGATTCCTCGAACCATTTATGGTCTATAGGGAGGATGTGAGGTTGGCTGGATCGCTCTAGAGATGTTTGTTCTTGACACGAAGAACGACATTGGTCCATTTTAGGTACGTTTTTAGATTTACCATAGGGTAGGATGTTTGCACCATCCCTGTGCACTTCTATCGTGATCAAGGTAGGCTATTCAGGCCCGCCCCGGTGCGTCTTCAGGTTTACCATAGGGTAGGTTACGAAAACCATCCCTATGCCTTCTCTCTCTTTTTTTTATTTATTTTATTATTTTTATGTAAGGTAGGCTGATTAGGCCCGCCCCGGCACGTCTTTGGATTTCCCGTAGGGTAGGTTACCAGAACCATCCCTGTGCCTTCGATCTTCTTGGTGGCCTGACTAGGCCATCCGTTGCGCTCGTCGGGCATACCGATAAGGTGAGTGGATCAGACTCTCCTTTGTGCAGTTGACCGATTTCTCAGATCGGGCCACTTAGGCTGTTGTCGTTCAGTCGATGCAACAAGCCATTCTGAGTAGAGTGTGTTGAGCACATTTGCACAGGAAATTTAGGAACTTGCTTATTGATAATATTTACGAAGGTTTTGTACATTCCATAGCCAGGACAGAGACTTCCCATCCAGGGTCTTGAGTTGATATGTTTTTGGTCGAATGACTTCTTCGACTTGATATGGACCTTCCCAGTTGGAGGAGAGTTTATCCTGTTCTGTTGGCTTGGATACTTCTGCCCTTCACAATACCATGTCCCCTGTGCGGAAAATCTGCTCCTTCACTCTGGAGTTATAGTATTTGGCGATCTTTTGTTGGTACGCCCCCATTCTTATCTGGGCTTGAAGTCTGGTGCTTGGCAGCAGGTCCAGGTCGATTCTTCTACGATCGAAGTTTCCAGGCTCTTCGTAGTTGTCAATTCTCAGGGATTGCAGGGAGACTTCAATAGATAGTACGGCTTCGGTGCCGTATGCTAGGCTGAATGGAGATTCGTCGGTGGCCGTTCTTGGGATAGTTCGGTACATCCAAAGAACAGAGGTCAGCTCTTCGGTCCAAAGTCCTTTGGCGGTGTTCAGCCTCGTCTTCAGACCATGGAGAATGGTCCGATTAGTTTCTTCGGCTTCTCCGTTGGACTGTGGGTGGGCAATGGAGGTCAGCCGATGCTGAACATGATACCGAGCGCAGAAGTCCTTGAACTTTGGATTGTCGAACTGTCTCCCATTATCCGTGATTATGACATGTGGGATGCCAAACCGGAATATGATGGATTTTTTATAAAATTCTCTACCTTGCCTTTGTGATCTGGGCCAGTGGTTCGACTTTTACCCACTTTGTGAAGTAGTCGATGGGCACAAGGAGTAATTTCCTTTGTCCAGAAGCCGGTGGGAATGGGCCAAAAATATCCATTCCCCATTGAGCAAAAGGCCAAGGAGCTGTCAGTTGAGTCAAATGGCTTGCAAGTTGCCTCTGAACGTTGGCGTACCTTTGGCACTGGTCACTCCTTCGTACAAAGTCAGCCGAATCCTTCTGGATGGAGGGCCAATAATATCCTTGTCGAATGATCTTGTATGCCAGAGACCTACCCCCCAAGTGATCACCGCATATGCCCTCGTGGACCTCTCTCAGGGCATAACCCGCATCCATCGATCCCAAGCATTTTAGTAGCGGTTGAGAAAATGATCTCTTATAGAGAGTTCCGTCCGAGATGACATATTGGGATGCCATCTAGCGGATCTTCTCGGCCTCTGCCTTGTCTTCTGGTAACATGCCCTCATTTAAGAACTTGATGATGGGATCCATCCAGCTTAGCTCGGCGTCGATTTGGTGCACTCCATAGCCTCTTCGGCTATGCTTGGAGTTTCAAGATGTTCAACAAAGGTGTGCCCGAGAGATTCTGGTGTCGTAGTGGCCAGTTGTGATAATGCATCCACCCGAGAATTCTCTGATCGAGGGACATGGATGATCTCAAAATGCTCCAGTTAAGAGGATAAGGCTCGTACCTTCTTCAAGTACTGCATCATAATTGGATCCCTAGCTTCATATTCTCCCTTTACTTGATTCACAACCAGTTGGAAGTCTGAGAAGGCCCGGAGTTGTTGAACTCCCAAATTTTTGGTGATCCAAAGTCGATGAGCAAGGCTTCGTATTCGGCTTGGTTGTTAGAAGCATAGAAGGAGAACCGAAGTGCGTACTCTATGGTATGGCCGTCAGGTTCGGCTAGCATGAGACCAGCTCCACATCCAGTGGCATTGGAAGCTCTGTCCACATGGAGTACCCAAACGGACTTCGTCTCCTTCGGGACTTCATCTTCTATCGAGGGTACTTCATCTTCGGACCTCCAGGTGCATTTAGCCAAGAAATCAGAGAGCACCTGGGCCTTCATAGCCGATTGAGGCTGAAAGTTGATGTCGAATTCACTCAACTTCACGGCTCACTTGGCTATCCTTTTCGAAGTGTCTGGAGACCAGAGAATGACCTTGAGGGACTGATCGGTCAGTACCACGATGGCGTGGGCATGGAAGTATGGCCGTAGTCGCTTTGTTGCAATCACCAGAGAGTAGATCAACTTCTGCATCCTTGCATACCATGTTTCAGCATCATGTAGAACCTTGCTGATGTAGTAGATCGGCTTGTGGGATCTGTCTTCATCTCTCCAGACAAGGATCGAACTAATTGCTTCATTCTAAGTAGAGAGGTATAAGTAAAGTACTTCACCTTCTTGAGATTTGGAGAGTAGAGGCGGAGTTTCTAGGTACTTCTTTGGTTTTTCAAAGGCAGTGCAATAGTCTTCGGACCATTCAAAGCTCTTTGACTGCTGAAGTACCTTGAAGAACGGAAGACAGTTCTCGGCTAAACGAGAAATGAACCTGCTTAGGGAGACAATTCTTCCTGTTAGCTGCTGGACTTCTTTTTTGCAGGAGGGATGTCTCATATCCTTTAGGGCTTGGATTTTCTCAAGATTTGCCTCAATCCCTCGTTTGGTGATAAGAAAGCCCAAGAACTTACCCGAAGTGACCCTGAAGGCGTACTTCGCTGGGTTTAGCTTCATGCGGTAGCGTCGTAGAGTACTGAATGATTCTTCCAAGTCTTGGATGTGATCCTTTCTGAGGAGGCTTTTAACGATCATGTCATCAACGTAAGCCTCTATGTTTCTTCCTAGTTGCTTTTTGAACACCTTGTTGATTAGCCTTTGAAATATTGCCTCGACGTTCTTGAGGCCGAATGGCATCATCTTGTAGCAGTAGAGATCTTTGTCGGTGACAAAGGCTATCTTCTCCTCATCTTGGGGATCCATCCTGATCTGATTGTAGCCAGAAAAAGCATCCATAAAGCTCAATAGTTGGTGGTCGGTAGTGGCATCGACCAGCTGATCAATCTTTGGAGAGGGAAGCTATCTTTTGGGAAAGCCTTGTTGAGGTCTATGTAATCGATGCAGATCCTTCACTTGCCATTAGCTTTCTTCACCATTACCATATTGGCCAGCCATTCGGGGTAGTGGGCTTCTTGGATGAATCCTGCTTTAAGGACTTTGCCTACTTCTTCATCCACTGCTTTCTGTCTTTCAGGAGTAAAGCTTCTTTTCTTCTACCAGACCAGTTTATACCCGGGGTAACTTCTAGTCGATGAGTGATTACTTCGGCAGGAATCCCCGGCATGTCCGAAGCCGACCAGGCGAAGACATCGGCATTGTCTCTGAGAAAACGGATCAGCCCCATTCTGGTTTCCTCATCAAGTGTACTCCCGATCTGCAAAACTTTGGTGGGGTCTTCCTTTATCAAAGGTACAAAGACAGTTCTTTCCATTGGTTCACCAGAGCCTGTAGTTGTATCCCTCGGATCCAGCTGATCCGGAGTTGCAGAATTATTGAAGTGCTTGTCTTGGATCATCAAACACTGCCGCACTGCTCTCTGATATCCTCTAACTTCTCCAACACCATTCTTGGTGGGGAAGCATACTAGAAGATAATGAGAGGACATTACAGTTCGAAACTTGTTCAAGGCGGGCAGCTCCAGAATGATGTTGTAAGCTGATGGGGTCCAGACTATCGTGAAATTGATTGGCAGTATTTTTTATTGAGGTTCAGTGCCAAGGGTCACATGCAACACTATTTTTCTCTCGGCATGAACTTGATTACCCCCGAAGCCAGTGAGCGGTATGGGAGATCTCCATAGTTGATATCTAGGCAAACACATTTTAGAGAATGCATCGTAAATCAAGACATCAGTTAAACTTCCATTATAAACAAGGATTTGCTGTACATCATAGTTGGCCACAACGATCGAGATTATAAGAGGATCATCATGCAGGAGCCGAACTCCCGCAAGGTCATCATCAGAGAAGAGAATAGTGTTGTTGTCCTTGAGTTGCTTGGGATGTCATCCTCGTCCCTCCTCCAGTCGATAGGCCGGTGTATCATCCCCACACCTCCGTTGGTGGGCCTTTGAAGCAGCAGTTCGGCCTCTTCAGGAGGTGGCTGGGGAACATTAGCTTCCGACCGAGGTCTTTGATGACCAATGTACTGCCCCAAATACCCTCTCTTGATGAGATCCTCAATCACATCCTTCAGCTAGATGCACTCTTCGGTATTATGGCCGTGGTCCCGGTGAAATCGGTAATATTTGTTCCTGTTCCTTACGAAAGAGGAGGCCTTCATGGGACGGAACCATTGGAGATAGTTTTCTTTTTCTATCTCCATGAGGATCTTTTCTTGAGAAAGGTTAAGGGGGGTGTAGGAGTCGAATCTTCCTCCTGATGCTCTGGGCTTGGGAGGACTTCTTCGACGGTCAGTATATTTGCTGTTATTGTTATTGGAGATTGGGGGACCTTGTCCCCTATTGTTCTTCTTTTTTGAAGGGGGCTTCCCTTCGACCAGTCGTTGGTTGGCCGCCTGCTCTTCAGCATCGGCGTATTTCTGAGCCCTTGACAAGAGCTCAGCGTAGCTTTTGGGGAACTTCTTATCCAGGAAAAAGGTGAGCCTGGATGTACGAGTCCCTTCTTCAGTGCAGACATGGCCACGTGCTCGTTGAGATCGGGGATCTCAAGTGTGGCCATATTGAACCTGGAGATGTAGTATCGCAGGCTTTCTCCTTCATTCTGGTGAAGGAGGAATAGTGTGTCCATATTTCGGGGGGTCTTATGGCAGGTCTTGAAATGCAAGACAAATAATTTTTCTAGCTCAGAAAAGGAATCGATGGTACCTGGGTGTAGGCTAGAGTACCACATCCGAGCAACTTTCTTCAAGGTAGCCGAGAACGTGAGGCAGTACATCACGTCCGAAGCTCCTTGGATCATCATATGGGCCCTGAAACTGTCCAAGTGGTCGAAGGGATCGGAGGTGCCATCATAGGATTCCATCTGGGGAACCCTGAAGTGCCGAGGAATGACTTCGGCCATGATACGGTCGGTGTAGGGTGGCCATAGATTGCCCACTATCAAGTCGTCGGGATCCTTTAGATCCTGCATTCTCTGCTCCTGCGCCCTCGCCATTTCCGATTCAATGGCTCTAAATCTCTCGTCATAATCGGGAGTTTGCTTCAACGCCCTCTCTGCGAGAGCAGAGTCTTCGAAGGAGAGGGAGGGAGTTTGCCTAGGCCTTTTCCCTTTTTGTAGGGAATCGATGGGTCTAGGCAGTCTCGAACTTCGGCCTTCAGGAGAGGGCCGAGAATGGGGGGAAAGGTGTGTAGAACCCTCCCATGGGGCTCTCTTCCTTCGGGATCGAGAGCTATGTCTGGAGGCAGCTTTGTTTAGAAAATCTTGAACCATGGCCGTAAGGTTGGTGACCTGGTTCATAAGGACTTCAAATTGCTGCAATCCCATGACAACTGTAGGGGGTGGGACATCGTTCTCTCCCAGGGGCGCACCCCCTTGAATGGAACACGACTTCAACTTGTGGAGGCGATTTGAGTCTTTCCTCTCGCCATCAGGAATTTCTTACTTCTCCTTGTTTAGGAGGGAGCCTAAAGAGTGTTGTGTCACCCCCCTTCCTGGCATGCTAATCTGTTGGCGTGGAGTCCCTGTACCGACCGGTTGAAGCTGCTGCACTGCAGGACCGCTCCCTGGTTCACCTACAAAATAGGTCCCTTGCTGGAGTCGTTCCGGCGGGGGACACTCCGATGCCTAAGTCAAAGGAGGGTCCTAGCCACAGAATGGGGAAGATTTTCGAGAAGCAGAGGAAAAGCTCTTTGAATTTAGGGTATGGGTGTATGTATGTGTGTGTACCTCCTCTCGCGTTTCTTCTTACCACCATTTATAAGAGGGTGCCCAGCCTGCAGATCTGTTCTTCTTCCAGCAATCACGGGGAGTTAATTTCTCTCCATGATTGGCAATCATGGGTTGTCGTTGAGCGGTTCCGGTCAGACTGGAGGCGTGGCAGCTGGAGTTGTCCGCCATGATCATGGCATGGAGATAGTTGATAGTAACTGTTGGTTACTGTTATCTATCTGGGAAGGATCATGGACCCATCCTTATATTTCCCCTATTTAGGGAGATTCTCGTAATTGAATCAGGAATTTCTTCGTCTTCGGATCTTCTCGGTCGGAGATCCCGTCTTCTGCATGAGTCGAAGACTTGGTGTTTACCGTCGAAGATCGTGTCTTCGGCAGGAACCGAAGAGTATGTTTTCGAAAGTCGACATGGAGCCTGATCTTCGGTTAAGGCTGAAGACGTAATCCGAAGGTTTTGCCTCGGGGTGTCGTAGGCCAGTGGAGAGCCTTAGGTTGCTCGTGGTTGGCTCGATCTTTCTAGGTCTGAAGTTACTAGCTTCGGAGATAAGGTCTTCGGTCAGCCGAACCGGTATTCGATTCATACTTAGACCGGGATTCCCCAACAGTTAGTAATTAAAAACCCAAGAAATTTTTTGAATGTCATACCAAAAAGACATACTTAGTCGGATTCAGCTTTATTTGAAGGCATTATAGTGTATCAAAAGCCTCCTCAAAGTCTTTGATGTAATCTGATGTTTGGATACTCTTTTCCAGCATATCGTCGACTTAAGCCTCCATGTTCCTCTTGAGTTGATTTTCGAAGATCTTGTTTACTAGTCATTGGTAAGTTATCCCAGCATTCTTCATGCCAAAGGGCATTATTTTGTAATAGTATAAACCTTTCTCGGTTATAAAATTAGTTTTCTCTTCATCTTCAAGATCCATTTGGATTTGATTATAATCCAAGAAAGCATCCATAAAGCTCAGGAGTTTATGCTCGGTAGTTGCATCGACCAGCTGATCTATCTTCGGTAAGGAAAAGTTGTCTTTAGGTTAGGCTTTATTGAGGTCTATATAATCGATACAAATCCTTCATTTTTCATTAGCCTTTTTGACCATTACCATGTTAGCAAGCCAATCATAGTAATGGATTTCTTGGATGAACTTGGCACCAAGATGCTTGCTAACTTCTTTGTTAATGGCTCTCTGTAGCTTAGGGCTGAAGTTCCTTTTCTTTTACTGAATAGGTTTGAATGCTGGGTCAACTTTCAGTTTATGAGTGATTACTTTTGGAAAAAATTCTGGGCAATATGTAGCTGACCAAGCGAATATGTTAGCATTGCAATATTGTAGGAACTCTACAAGTTGTTCCTTCATTTCTTTTTCCAGAAGATTGCCAATTTGCATAGTCTTAATTGGATCTTCTTCTCTTAGAGATATAAAAATAGTCTTTTTTACTGGCTCTCCATATCTCTTGGGTTCCCTTTGGTCTAGCTGATCAAGGGACAACTTCTTTAATTTCTTATATTATATCATCAAGCATTGCCGAGCAAGTTATTAATCTTCCCTCATTTCTCCAACTCTATTCTTAGTCAGAAAACATACTAGGGATGATAAGTTGAAATAAGTACTTGAAATTTGTTCAAAGTCGGTCGTCCAAGTATCACATTGTAGGCTGATGTGTTTGAACTACCATGAAATTAATGCAGAGTTTTTGGTTGGGGTTCTGTACCTATGGTTATAAGAATATTGATTTTTCCTTCAACATCGACTGAGTTGCCACCAAATATGACTAATGATGTTGACACTTTTCTTATTCGATTATAAAAAAGATTTATCTTGACAAATGCATCATAAAATGATACTTTAGTAGAGCTTCCATTATCAATTAAGATTTTTCTTACATTGTAGTTTGCTATCGTTGCCAAGACAATGAAAGCATCATCATGGAAAGTCTAAACTCTCCAAATATTATCATCAAAAAAACTAATTACATTATTACTTTGATACCTCTTCAAAGCATCTTCTTTGGTACTTGCTCCTCCTAAACTTGCTTTCCAAGATATCATGTTGACCCTTCCTTTATTGGGTCAGTTGTCAATTTTAGGTTCATCAGGAGTTTTCTTAGAGGTAGCAACTTTAGGTTGATGTTTCTTTCCATGCATGTACTTTCCTAGATAGCCATGATGCATCAGGTCTTTTATTTCATCTTTCAACTAAATACATTCCTTAATAGTATGGCCATGGTCATGATAGAATTGATAGTATTTATTCTTATTCTGGAAAGTGGGTGGTGCACATATAGGCCAAGGCTTTTGTAAGAACTTTTCTCCCTCTATCTCCATCAAAATTCTTTCTCGAGGGAGAGACAGAGGGGTGTAGTTTTTGAACTTGTAGGTTAAGTTCTTTGGCTTTGGATTTTGTCATCAAGACGGGGCATCTTTGTCATTGTGAGGCCGAGAACTATCTTCCTGAACCTTCTTCTTTTTCAGTGCCAACTTCCCTTCAACTTGGTATTGACTAATCACTCCTTCAGCTAGCATGTATTTCTGAGCATGCACAAGGAGCTTTGAGTAACTTTTTGAGAACTTGTTTAGCAAAAAAGTGAACTTAGGATGATTGAAGTCCTTTTTTCATGGCCGATAGGGCCAAGATTCATTTAGGTCTTGGACCTCAAGCATGTGGCAACATTGAAGCATGTAGCATAGTCTTTCAGAAACTCTCATTCTTTCTACTAAATAAAGAAGAGGCTATCTGAGTTCCATGGCATCCTCCTACTTGTTCAGAAGTGTACCTCAAATAATTCTTCCAACTAGCTGAAGTAATGAATACTACCGGACTTGAGGCTCGGGTACCATACTCAGGTAACTTTTCTTAGAGTCACCGAGAAGGCAAGGTAGGGGAGGGCATCGTTGGCACCTTGGGTCATCATGTGGGCTTTGTAGTTTGGTAAATGATCTAATAGATCCGTGGTTCCATTGTAAGGTTCCAACTGAGACATCTTGAAGTATGTCAGTACACTTCTTCCATGATCTACCGAGAGAATGTAGACTGAGAATGATAGCTGAGAAAATTGATAGGTCCTCGATTATCGGTCGGGAGCTCTGCAAGTCATCGATCGAGCTCCTACAATGTTCTTTCATAATCATCAAATTGATAGATTTCTCAATCTTGCCGAGCATCTACTAGAGTGGAGCCTTTTCTTAAAGACTCCGAGAGAGATCTCGGGCACTTCTCCCCATGCCAACTTTCTCCTTGTCAGTCTCACTCTAGACTTGGTCTCAATGGAAGAGTTTGTCATGGTGGAGTTTGTTGAGCTGGGTTTGTCAGATAGGAGAATGTCGAGTAAGAGAGCATTGATACTGTGATAGTCAAACAAAAGGCTGGTGCTGGGATTCTCATGATGGAGATGTCGGCTATGCCTAGAAGTAACGGCTGAAGCAGCTAGCTCTAGTGGGCATTGTTGGTTGTTGATTGCAGTTTGTTGAAGACTTTGAATAGCTATCATCAAAGCTTGTACTTTATTTATCAAAGTAGTGAATTCTTGCTGATTTGCTATCAGCATCGGGGGTGTATCATTAATTTCTAGCTACTGGCTTGGTAGGCCATTTCATCTAAATGATTGACAGTCCCTACTAGTAAGCATTCTATATCTTTGCTTTTCCCATTGCTTTTTTTTCTCTCCAAGTTCTCTTTTACAGGTAGGAGATGCTTCTCCCCCTTCCTGGAATGCTTATATATTGCTGCTAAACTCCAAGCAAGTACTCGTTGGGGACTTACTCGGATGGGTTGAGTAAGTTGGGAAAATTGGGTGATCATGTGATCGCCTATATCATCTTTCACCAGAGATCTCCACCCATAAAGGAAGTCCCAAACTGGAGGTTTTCCAATGGAGGACCCTCTAATACTTAAGTTAGTGAGAGGTGTTTGGGAAACAGATAGGAAACTAGGAGAAAACAAAATGGTAGAATCTCCTGGTCTAGAATTAGCTTATCTCCTGAAGGTCCTCTCTTATTGGTATTTATAGGTATTCATAGTAACAGAATTCTATTGGAAAATAACCCTTACTATAAGTCATAACAACTCTCTGTTGGAACTAGCATCTTTCTATTATAGTTAACAACCTGTCGTAATAACTTTCTGTGACAACTGTTTCCTTTTTGTCCACTTAGTAGGATATCTTTGGATAGTCGACGTGTATGCCTTGGTCATTGATAATACCTTAGCACTATAAAAATCAATCATTTTGTTTTACATCCAGCTTAGTTATTCAGGTATCCTGTTTTTGAGGATAAACATCTGACTAACTCTTGATTAGATATAGTTAGTCGAACCACAACATCTTAATTAGTCAGCTTTACTCATTTGTAGTTGAGTTGCTCGGTTGTCATATGCTGAATTACTTAGCACTATTGTTGTCTAACCCAGATACTGTTTCCAAATGGTTAGTGTTGTTGAGAATTTGGATCCAACTTTAATCTGAACATTGAATCAAATACCCAAGAACAGCCTTGTTCCTGATCAAGAACAAACATCCTGATCTACAAAGCAATAGCGGAAGCGTACTAGCCTGTGGATGACCCTCTACCAGCGATCTCCTTGGAGAACATGGTAGGATACATGTCTTTGAAGATCAAGCATGTTAAGATCCAAGAACGGGAGAAGAAGAAAGAAGAAGAGAGAAGCAGAAGAAGTTCTCGAGAGAAAGAGGATTTTCTTGATTCCACGTCCAAGAAGTTTGTTTACACCACCTCTTTGATCTCTCAAGAAGTTACAATATATATATCTCGATTACTCGTGGCCGAGTATCCCAAAACTCCCTCCAGCTGGCACCGTTTAAAAAAATAGCTTACCCGTCATTCAAGCTGGCTCTAGATACTAGAGTCGACTAGACCTTGGAACTGAGTCGACTCTTACCATCAGAGCCGACTTGTCCAGACCACAGGGTTTCCTAGCTATGAAACTGAGCTAACTCGAATCCCATGAGCCGACTCGACTAGAGCACATTCCCCTGTTCTAAGCCATGCCAACTAGCAGAGTCGACTCTTACACTAGAGGAGCGACTCTAAGACCCATATTGACCAAACTCAGCCTAAACATCTAGGACTCATCTCGGACTTGCTCCTAGCCCTAGATACATATGAAAAACCATGATAGACCGGACTAATACATGGACATTGATCCAACAAGCCTTGAACGCACCACCTAAGACTCAACAATTCCATCTTGATGCTTCAAGGCTACATACACCATACTCCTCAAACCCATCAACCACATACAAGAGTAGAAGCTTTCCTTTGGTAGAACCTTTGTAAGTGCATCTTCCTGGTTCTCCTTTGTATGGACCTTCACCAGCATCACTTCTCCTTCCTCCACTAGCTCTCTGACCCTATGGTATCTCATGTCTATATGCTTAGTGCGAGCATGATAGACTAGATTTTGAGTTAAGTATATGGCACTCTGGCATCACTGTGCAGGACCACCATACACTGTTTCACCCCTATTTCAGCCACTAGCCTTCTCAGCCATAGTGCTTCCTTTGTAGCCTTCGTAATCTCTATATACTTTGCTTCCATTGTAGATAAAGCAGTAATAGGTTAAAAGGTTGATCTCCAAGAAATCGGTCCACCATACATGCAGAAGATGTAACCTGCTGTAGACCTTCTTGTATCAAGTCACCTGCATAGCTTGCATCAACAAACCTTTCCAAAGGACCTGAATCTTCACATGATTCTATGGAGTTTCATTCATGTCCTTCTGGCTGTCCACTAAATACCAGTCCATGCTTTTGAGTCCCTTGCAGATATCGCAAAATTCACTTCAATGCCTTCTAGTGTTCCTTCCCAGGGTCAGCCATGTATCTGCTCACCTGGCTTACAGCATATGCTATGTCTGGCCTGCAACAAATCATAGCATACATCACACTGCCCACTGCATTGGCATATGGAGCTCTTTCCATGTACTCTCTCTCCTTCTCTGCCTAGGGGCTCTAATTTTTTGAGAGAGAAATATGCCCTGGTAATGGTATATTTGCTGGTTTGGCCTTCTTCATCCCAAACCTCTCGAGTACTTTCTTGATATATCCATCTTGTGATAAATAGAGTATTCCTTTGCATCTATCCCTGCAAATATCCATTCTAAGAATTTTTTGCACTGCTCCCAAATCTTTCATCTCAAATTTATGAGACAATGCTCTCTTCATCCCTTTCACAGCTTTTATACTTCTGCTGGCTATCAACATATCATCCACATACAGAAGTAAATGCAGAGCATCCACAGTATCCACATCCTTGACATAATCACAATGATCATGTTCACATTTGAGAAACCCAAGGCTCATGATAAATGTATCAAATCTATGATACCACTGACGAGGTGATTGTTTCAAACCATACAATAACCTCTAGAGTAGATACACCTTGATCTCCTATCCAATCTCAATGAAGCCATCAGGTTGCTTCATGTAGATCTTTTCTTCCAGACTTCCATGTAGAAAGGCTGTCTTCACATCCATCTGCTCCAATTCCATATCATGTTTTGCCACTAATGACAACACACCCGAATTGAAGTATAGCGTACCACAGGAGAAAACACCTATATGTAGTCAACTCCCTCCCTCTATGAATATCCCTTTCCTACTAGCCTTGCCTTGTATCTCACTCCACCTTGCTTTGAAGGTACTAATTTTCTTGTGAATATTCATTTGGAGCCAATTGCCTGAGCATGTTTAGGTAGATTCACCAACTGCCATGTCATATTCCTCCTAAGAGATTTCATCTCTTCCATCATGCCTTGCATCCATGACTCTTTATCAGGACTTTCCATGGCTTCCACAAAATTTTTTGGATCTCCATTAACAGATATAAGAGCATATGATATAGTTTCATCCATGCCATATCTCATTGGCTTCCGAATTATACACTGAGGTTTATGCAATGCCACTCCCTTTGCACTATCCTGCAAGTCTTCTGCTTGTGGCCGTTCCTGCACTTCACTTTGAACAACAGATTTTCCTTTATGATCCTTCATTACAAGAGGATCTTTCTCACCTAACTCCACCTCAACTGAAGCACCCTTGCTAGTTGATGTAGATGGCTTATCCTCCATCTATGAAGGACAGTCACTGCTGTTCACCTTTGAAGCTGTAATTCCATCCATACTACCTGATCTCTCCAAGATGCTCTTTTTATCAAAAATGATATCCCTACTAATCACTGTCCTCTGTGATTGAGGATCTCACAGTAGGTAACCTTTGACTTCTTGTGGATATCCTATGAAGATCATCTTTTTTGACTTAGGATCTAGCTTGCTTCTTTCAGTTGCCTCCACATGTACATAGGTCGAGCAACAAAACACCTTCAGGTGACCAAGCTCAACCTTCTTTCCACTCCAAGCTTTCTCTGAAAGTCCTCCATCTAGCTTGAAATGAGGGGACCTGTTCACAAGAAAACATGATAGAGTAATAGCATCATCCCAAAAGATTTTTGGTAGTGATGACTGCAGCCTCATACTCCCTGCCTTCTCCAATAGTGTTCGGTTCATCCTTTCCGCAATACTATTCCTCTATAGGGTCATCCTTACTATGTATTAGCGTTTAATTCTATTTTCATTATAATAACTTTTAAACTCTTTACTAGAGTACTCTCCACCATTATCAGACCGAAGGTACTTCATATGTTTTCCTGTCTCCTTCTCTACCTTAGCCCTCCAGGATCTGAACCGGGCAAATATCTCTGATTTTTCTCTCATCAGATATACCCACAATTTCTTAAAGAAGTCATCAATGAAGGTAACAAAATACCTTGCTCCACCCCTGGATAAAACAGGTGCCGGTCCCCATACATCCGAGTGCACCAAATCTAGCACTCCATCACTTGGTTTGGTACAAACAACAAATTTCATCTTATGATGTTTACTCAAGATACACGGTTCACACAGATCATTTCCATCATTCTTCAAAGCTAGAATGTTCCCTCTTCTGCTTAACTCCGTGAGCCCTCGGTCACTGATATGACCCATCCAATAGTGCCACAGTTTATATGTCAACTATTCCTCTTGTGCCGCTGTAAGCACCTTCGCACTATCATTCACAATTGAGCCTTCCATCTTGTATAGATTGTTGCTCAGTCTTCTTCCTCTCATTATCACCAAAGCCTCCTTGGTTATTCTCAAACATCTACTACTAGATTGGCAACTAAAAGCATATCCCCGCTCTTCCAAGTAGCCTAAAGAAATTAAATTCTTTTTCAACTCTGGTACATGTTTGACATTTGATAGAGTCCTTATCACTCCATCATACATTCTCACCCTAATGGTGCCAACTCCAGCTACCATACAAGGATGATTATTACCAAGGTTTACACTACCTCTATCTGACCTGTCGTAGGTGTAAAACTATTCTCGATGTGAGGTATAGTGGTATGAGCATGCAGAATCCAAAATCCAGGTATTAACCCAATCTACTAATCCATCTGATACAATTAGTACATCTCCTCCATTACCTTCTGAAACATTTGCACCACTTGTATTGACTCTTCCCTTTTCTGTCTTCCAAAGAGAACAATACTTCTTGATATGCTCAAGCTGATGACACTTATAGCATTTCAAGTTTTTATGATTTTGAGACTGAGATCTGCCCTTGGACTTTCCCCTAGCTCTTTCCCCAGGTCTACCTTGCCTCTCATTCATAGCAAGAACCTCTAAGTTAGGATTACCTTTGTAGATCTTTTTCCTTTGCTCATTAGATCTAAGCACACCAACAACCTCTTCATAATTTAGGATTTCCTTCCAATACACCAAGGTTGTTATGAGACCATCATACGATCTAGGGAGTGAACACAATAGCAACAATGCTTGATCCTCCTCGTCAATCTTCACATCCAGATTCATAACCTCTGAACATACTGGTTGAACCTCTGAATATGAGCAACAAGGTCTTGGTGCAGACACCAGGGCTAGAAAAGATCGACATGTCGAACCCACATCCCTGTGGATCACTTGTGAATAAAACCCTGAACCCAAACCACTTTTACCTGTAAATATTTTATTTTAAATTATGATATTTTGGCTTAGTTGGGTTTAGCCCTTTTACCAATTGTAATTAGGATTTTAGTTATTTAGTCTTTTGGGCCAAAACCTTTTTACCAAGTTAAACCATTTGTTTACATGTCTATGCCTTTTGATCAATTTGATCAAGTTGGGCTTAGAGTTATTTTTTTAGTTAGTTAAATCATGTGATTAGTTAGTTATTGAGTCCCGTAATACAAGAGGGGACCTAAATCAAGATACCATGTGCAATCAAGTCAAGACACATGTGACCCTATGTGAAAATCCAACATATCATGTGCTAGCTCAAGACAAGTCAAACCTTGGTGCCACATGTCATCCACCTCTTGGCACCACCTCATCACATGCCACCTCATCAAGTCAAGGATGCCCATGCCACTTCATCAGCCTACATGCCATGTCAATTCATTTGGGACAACACTTTGATGGGGGACGGAAATAAAATGATGAATGGAGAGTTTTATTAAGCTAACCAGCAAGCAAACTTGAGCAATTAATTATCAAATAAATAGTCTAAATTAATCCAAGAAAAGAATATTCATAATGAGACTAGTTGATCTAAATTATAATACCCAAAATGTAGATCTAGTTCAAAATAGAGATTAGGATCTTCATGGCAAAGAAACCATCACTACTAGGACAAGTTAACCTTCAAATGATCAGATCTAATGAAGCTTAGGAAGAGTTTTCCTACCAATAATGATGACTAATTATTTGGTGGAAGGAGTTCTCATCACTCAAGAATTGAGGTCTAAACCATAAGACTAGCACTCCCTACCTTTAGGACTCATCTTGACCATGATTCTTGGCTTGGAGACCTTCATCTTGGACTTAGAAAATCAGAGAAAACCTGCATCAAATCAGAGATTAGGCATGGAAGGAGAATTCAAAATTGGAATTGAAACAAAAAGAAGAAGGAAGGGAAACAAGGAAGTAGAAGCCGGTGCCTTCAAGGAATGATGCTTGGATCTTGGATCAAGCAAGGAGCACTCCACCTTTCAAACACTCAAGGATATTCTACCTTTCAAACACTCATTCAAGAACCTCACACTCTCTTCTCAAACCTATCTTCTAACTCTCAAACTCAAGAACTTTTCATTCCAAACAAGAGAACTTAAGGGAACTAGAACAAGAAAGAAAGCTTTCTTCATTTAATCCAAAATAGAATGAATATAATGGGGGGGGCTTAGGCCCTATTTATAGCCTTCATAACCCACATAGGTCGGCCAAGGAGAGGGAGAGAGTTGAGGTTAGGTTTAGCTAACTCTACTTGGGTAGTTTCTATTAGAATTAGTTTTATAACAATTTATGGGTAGAAGGTTACAACCAATTGACATGTGGCAATGACTTGGCTTAATTTGCTGATGTGGAACCCTATGTGTCATGTGATGTGGCATCTCACATGGCAAGTTAGTTGGAGGTTGTTGGGATAATAGAACATGGCTTCAATCTCCCCATAAAATTCTTGATGTAGTGTCCTTTCTCCTTCCCAAAAGGTGCTTGATATGGTGTCGACCAAAATGGGCTTCAAGTAGATGGCATCCAAGTGAGGAAAGTGTACTTCAAATGGATGGCGCCAAGTAAGAAAAATGGGTATTGAAGAAGTGGCCTCATACCCTGCTTGAATCTAGGTTGAGTCGACTCATGAATCAGCTCAAGTATTGCTGAAAGAGAAGATGGGCTCAAACCCTTTATTAGATTTATCTATTTTAACTGCAAAACAAAAGTGAGTTAGTCCAAAAACCTCTTTCTTGTTAATGTCCCCATCACACTTGCCATGTCACTCCCTTGGTCGGCCTCTTTTATTCATGAATTGGTGCCACTTATTTTTAAGAGGAGTAATGAAGGAGTCTCCAAATTAGTGCCCTCCCATTCAATTAATTTATGCCAAAAGCAAAGGAGTCGGCCAAGCTTTCCACCATCTTCTTTGTCACCAATTTTCAAGAAATTTCAAGTCCATTTGATCGACCAAAGTGCTAGAGGTTTAATGGTTGTCTACTTCAGGTATTTTAATCAATCAGGTTCCAAGCTGCTCAAGTTTAGAGAATTCAAGAATCCTATAAGAACTCTTAAGTTTTCTTCTATCCAGACTGAAGAGTCCACTATCTTGCAGGAGCCCACATCATCCAGACTCCAGAGTCCAGCAATCAAGGTCCATCAATGAAGCAATCTTGACCCTTCATCATGATACCTCACCTATCCTCATCATTGGCACCCAATTTGGATGAGAATCCCATGATGTCGCCCACCTTGCAGAGAGTCCCAGATCAGTCCAACAGCAAGAGTCCAAGATGCCCAGAGCAAGGATTCAAGGAGTTGTAGCTTAAGGGACACCAGTGGTAGTCTTTGTATCCCTTACACTACTAGTTGATGGTCTATAAATACCCCATCAACCCTCCTGTATTATTAATGAATTATTGATGAAATAAAGTGACATTTATCAAATTCTTTTCCTTTGCTGTGTGCATCGTGGGGTATGAGGCCCTTTTTTTTGTTCTTCGGAGCATCACAGGGTGTGAGGCCCTACATATCTAGACACCGGGAAATCCTAGCCACCCACTTCTATTGTTTCCCTTCTACTTTTCCATCTTCTTCTTTCCATTACTACTTTCTAACTGAGAGATTTTTTTGTTGAGTGATTGCAGGTGATTAAGGATTAAAGTTAAGGTGTTATTGCCTTGGAACCAGCATCGCAAAAAATTGGAGCCCGAAGATCGAGATCTTGAAGCCCTGCTGCTAGATTCTTTAGAGTCCAGCCAGATCTTCTCCAGAGGGAAACATCTTTGTTGGTAAAATTAAAAAACCCTTTCCTACTCTTTGATTTCTGATTCTTTGATAAGTAGACCCTAATTTATGGTGGTTTCTTAGCCACCAAATCCTGTTTTCCTAGTTTACTTTGTACATTTGCTTTGCGGGTTATTTACTAGTAGACTAGTTTGCTTAATTATCTCCTTTGAGTCTTTAAAATGGAAAATTATAAAAAAAAATTGCTCTATATTTTTCTCTATTAATTAGATTAATAATCAGTAGACTAAGCTTATATAATTATCCCACATCATATTGGTATCAGAGTGAAGGTTAAACTAGGGTTTTACTTCTAGTTTTGAAATTTTTGCATACATAGAACTAGGCTGAAATTAAAACTGCATAAAACCTATCTAAAAAAAATTCAAAAAAATTAGTAATTAATTTTTTGATAATCCTATGTTAATCCTCTATTTAATCTCAAAAAAACCAAAAAAAAAATTATTTACTGTTTTCTGGTGGAAGGAAATCATGCCTCCTGAGCGGGTATACTCAAGTATACTATCACGACCCATGGGAGTAATGAGCTACGGTCAGACGTGATATCCTGAGATCGAAAATCTGAAATTAATTTTATCGATAATTAAAAAATTAATTAATTTTTATTTTTTTGTTATTTTTAATTATTTTAATTTTAGTGCATCTAGGGTTTCATATTTATGTGATTGCATCATCCAGTAACTTAATCTTAAGAGCACTTGAGCATCTCAGATCAGGACAGGATCTCATCACCTGTCTTGGGCCCATAACAACCTTCTTTTGCATCCGAGCCCAACCTAATTAAAATCAATTAGACTTAATTTGCTCTAGTAAGCTAGGAACACCAACAGGTCGGGTTCTGAGTATTGTGTGAAAGCTAGTGCACCCAATCCTTTGATTATCACTTGAATCTGGTGCCTAAGGCTAAAGGTTCAGAGGTAAACACCCTAAATGGTTTCGTGGTTTTTAATTAGGACCCTGCGAGAGTAGGGGGAGCCTCCCACGACCCCATCTCTTACCTGGTCAGTGTACAGGATAATTACTGAATTGGCTGTAATTTGAGCTGACCCATTCTACTTGAGCTCTAGGTCTAGAAAACCCTAGCTCGAGTTCTGTGTGATTGAATTGCATGGCAAATAGGTCAGCTACACCCTATCAGCATACCTAAACCCAACCCAATCCACCCATGGACCCTAATATGGAGAATTTTATGAGAAATATAACTGATCAATTTAGATAGCTTACTACCAGGTTTGACCAGATGGAAGAGAGACTAGGTAACTTGGAGGAATCCCATGCAACTCGTTCAGACCCTGAAATACCTAGACCTACTCTCCTAGGTCAAAGCTCTGAGACACCTAGACCTATTCCCCCAATTCCACGAGCCCAACTCACTCCCCCAGATCCAAGAGGTCAATATAGAGAACCTGCTTCCCTAGGTCCAAGAGCCCAACATAGGAAATTAAACCTGACCCAATTCCTAGGCGCCACACCCCTTATGTGAATGACCAGGAAGAAAGGATTCTTAAGAGCATTCGATTAGATGCACCTACATTTGAGGGTAGTTTAGATCCTAAGGTCTATACAGATTAGGAGAGTGATATGAATCAATACTTTGAATGGTACAAAATATTGGAGGAGAGAAAATTTAAAATTTCTAAGCTTAGGCTTGTCCGACAGGCTAGACTGTACAGGAGAAATGTGGAATGACTGAACCGACAAAGAGGTGATTTACTTATAGACACATGGCGAGTAATGAAGGTAAAGCTAAGGGAGAAATACCTACCATTCTCATATGAACAAAAATTGTTGGATCAATGGCAAAAGTTGACTCAAGGTAATAAATCTATGGCTAACTACATAGTCAAATTTGACGAGTTCGTTATGAGGTGTAGTGTAGTCGAATCTGAAGCTATTACCTTATCAAGGTTTAGAGCTGGCTTACATGAAGATATCCAGAGGGAGCTATTCTTGAGGAAAGCTAATGACTTAGAACGGGCTTACTAGATTGCTAGGGATTGTGAACGATTTCAGAGGAGACCTGTTACCTATCGACCTGAGTCAAATAGGTTCAATACCCTTGAAAGTAGACCTAGCCCTAGCTGATTTTCACCTAGCCGACTCAATCCTACCTCCCAACCAGCTCGTAGGGAAGATAAAGGAAAAGCACCTATAGTCCAAAGAGATAGGAACCAGAACACATTATATTTTAGGTATCGTAAAATAGGCCATTTTGCTACTGACTGCCTAGTAAGGACCTTACATATAGGTGAGTGTGAAGAAGAGAATTTAGAAAGTGTTGAAGAATTTGAGAAAGAAATTTTATGAAGCTAAGGAAGATTTAGTAGAAGAGTATGAAGGTGATGAAGATCCCATAGAGTCATCTGACCTACTAGGTGTAGTTAAATATATTCTAGCTCAAGCCACGAAGAATGAGGACTGGCATAGGACGAATATCTTACAGACCTTTATTAAGCTAGGAGATAAAGTGTGCAAGATTATTATAGATAGTGAAAGTTGTATGAACACCATATCTACCAATGCTGTTAAGAGTTTAAGCTTACCCACAGTACTACATCCTAGCCTATATAAGGTATCATGGATTGACGCGACATCCATTTCTATTAGGTTACAATGCCAGGTCCCAGTCCAAATTCAATCTTACCAGGAAAAAGTATGGTGTGATGTGATTCCAATGGGGGTTAGTAGTATCATTCTAGGCAGGACATGGTTATATGATCATGATGCAACCCTCTTTGGTCGATCTAACTCATGTTCTTTTAAACACCATGAAAAGGGAATTGTGATCAACTCGATCTCACCCAAAGACAATACCAAGCGAGGGTCTAGTCATTTAAGAGAGAAAGAACCTGGATTGAACCTAATTACTACTAAGAAATTAGAGCACAAAATTATTAAAAATTCAACAATCTAGATGCTGACTGCTAAAGAAGTTCATGATGAACCACAAAAGGAACACCCTAAGGAGATCTTAGAGTTTCTTAAGGAGTTTAAGGATGTGTTCCCATAAGACCTCCCTGATTGTTTATCTCTATTAAGGGACATGCAACATGCTATAGACTTAGTCCCATGAGCTACCTTGCCGAATCTATCCCATTATAGGATGAACCCTACTAAACATAAAGAATTATATAGGCAAGTTGAGGATCTTCTTAAAAAAGATTTATCAGAGAAAGCTTAAGTCCTTGTGCCATTCCAGCTCTCTTGACTTCCAAGAAGGATGGCACTTGGAGAATGTGTGTCGATAGTAGAGCCATCAATAAGATTACAGTGAAGTATAGGTTTCCACTATCCTGACTTGATGACATGCTAGACATGATGGCCGGTGCTACCATATTTTCAAAGATAGACCTTAAGAGTGGCTATCATCAAGTTAGAATTAGGCCCGGGGATGAATGGAAGACTACATTTAAGACTAAGGATGGCTTGTACGAATGGTTGGTGATGCTTTTTGGCTTATTGAACGTACCTAGTACTTTTATGAGGATAATGACTCAAGTTCTAAAATTTTTTATTGGAAAATTCATAGTGGTATATTTTGATGACATCCTTATATATAGTAAAAATAAGAAGGATCACCTAGACCATCTTCAGCAGGTTTGTCAAGTTTTTATAGGAGATAATCTTTATGCAAATTTGAAGAAATATAGTTTTATAACTTCGAGGATTATTTTTCTAGGTTTTGTCGTGGCTGCTAAAGGAGTATCTGCAGACCCCGATAAGAAAAAGTCCATAGTTGAGTGGCCTATTCCTAAGAACGTTCATGATGTTCAAAGTTTTCATGGATTAGCTACTTTCTATAGGAGATTTATTCAAGGGTTTAGTGTGATTGTTACACCAATAACTGATTGTATGAGAAAAGGAGCTTTTGAATGGTCAAAAGATGCCGATAGGGCTTTTCATGATATTAAGAACAAGATGACCCAAGCTCCAATTTTGAGGCTACCAGATTTTTCAAAAGTCTTTGAGATTGCTTGTGATGACTTAGGGGTAGGAATTGGAGGAGTCTTGAGTCAGGAGAATCACCCGGTTGCATTCTTTAGTGAGAAATTAAACGATGCTAAATTGAAATATTCTACTTATGATAAGGAATTGTATGTGGTAGTTCAAGCACTTAGGTATTGGAGATACCCGCAGGAGTTTGTATTGTATTCTGATCATGAAGATCTTAGATTCCTTAACTCACAAAAGAAGTTGAATGCTAGGCATGAAAAATGGGTTGAATATATACAGGCCTATATTTTTGTTTTGAGACATCAATTGGGTACTGATAACAAGGTTGCTGATGTTCTTAGTAGAAGATTTATGCTCTTGAATTATGTTAGTACTAGAGTAGTTAGATTTGAGAAATTAAAGGATGAATATGAAAATTGCTCGGACTTTGGTGAAATCTATAAGGCGGTTGGACAAGGACCATCTAGTTCATATAGTGAATATACTACACAACATGGTTATCTTTTTAAGGAAAGTAAGCTATGTATTCCTAGTACTTCTTTTAGAGACTTCTTGATTTGGAAATACATGCAGGAGATTTAGCTAGATACTTCGGTAGAAAGAAGATAATTTTAGCTCTAGAAGACCAATTCTATTGGCCAAACCTTAAAATGAATATTGCTCAAATAGTAGCTAGATGTCGAACTTGTGTTGTTGCCAAATAGTAAAAGTAGAACATTGGCTTATACACCCCACTTCCTGTATCGGATTGTCCATGGCAAGATCTTAGCATGGACTTTGTTCTTGGATTACCTAAAACCATTAGGAGAAATGATTCTATATTTGTAGTGGTTGATAGGTTTTCAAAGATGGCACATTTTCTACCATGTTCCCAAACTTATGATGCTTCTAAGAACGATGCAGGACAATTATAGAAACTTAGTCTACCGATTATTAACCTAATTAATAGACAAAAATAGAGATTAATTTTTTTTTTATACTTTTTAATTTTAAAGACTCAAAGGAGATAATTAAGCAAACTAGTCTACTAGTTAATAACCCGCAAAGCAAATCTACAAAATAAATTAGGAAAACAAGATTTGGTGGCTAAAAAATCACTGTAAACTAGGGTCTACTTATCAAAGAATCATAGATCAAAGAGCAGGGAAGGATTTTTGAATTTTACCAACAAAGATGTTTCCCTCTGAAGAAGATCTGGCTGGACTCTCAAGAATCTAATAGCAGGGCTTCAAGATCTTGATCTTCGGGCTTCGATTTTTTGCGATGCTGATTCCAAGGCAAGAACACCTTAACTTTAATCCTTGATCACCTGCATTCACTCAACAAAGAAAATCACTCAGTTAGCAAGTAGTAATGGAAAGAAGAAGATGGAAAAGTAGAAGGGAAAGGATGGAAGTGGGTGGCTAGGGTTTCCTGGTGTCTGGATATGTAGGGCCTCACACCCCGCGATGCTTCGAAGAACAAAGAAAAGGGCCTCACATCCCGCAATGCACATAGCAAAGGAAAAGAATTGGATAGAATGTCACTTTATTTCATCAATAATTCATTAATAATACAGGAAGGGTTGATGCGGTATTTATAGATCATCAACTAGTGGCGTAAGGGAAACAAAGACTAGTACTGGTGTCCCTTAAGCAACAACTCATTGAATCCTTGCTCTGGACATCTTGGACTCTTGCTGTTGGGCTAATCTGGGGTTCTCTCCAAGATGGGCGACATCATGGGATTCTCATCCAAATTGGGCGCCAATGATGAGGATAGGTGAGATGTCATGATTAAGGGCCAAGATTGCTTCATCGATGGGCCTTGATTGCTGGACTCTGGAGTCTGGATGATGTGGGCACCTACAGGATAGTGGACTCTCCAGTCTGGATAGAAGAAAACTTAAGAGTTCTTATAGGATTCTTGAGTTCTCTAAACTTGAGCAGCTTGGAACCTGATTGATTAAAACACGTGAAGTAGACAACCATTGAACCTCTAGCACTTTGGGCGATCAAATGGACTTGAAATTCCATGAAAATTGGCGACAAAGAAGAGGGTGGAAAGCTTGGCCGACTCCTTTGCTTTTGGCATGAATTAATTGAATGGGAGGGTGCTAATTTGGAGACTCCTTCATTACTCCTCTTAAAAATAAGTGGCGCTAATTCATGAATAAAAGAAGTCGACCAAGGGAGTGACATGGCAAGTGTTGTCCTAAATGAAATGACATGGCATGTAGGCTGATGAAGTGGCATGGGCATCCTTGACTTGATGAGGTGGCATATGATGAGGTGGTGCCAAGAGGTGGATGACATGTGGCACCGAGGTTTGACTTGTCTTGAGCTAGCACATGGTATGTTGAGTTGTCACATGGGGTCACATGTATCTTGACTTGATTGCACATAATATCTTGATTTAGGTTTCCTCTTATATTACAGGACTCAATAACTAACTAATCACATGATTTAACCAACTAAAAAATCAACTCTAAGCCCAACTTGATCAAATTGATCAAAAGGTATAGACATGTAAACAAATGGTTCAACTTGGTAAAAAGGGTTTGGTCCAAAAGGCTAAATAACTAAAATCCTAATTACAGTTGGTAAAAAGGACTAAACCCAACTAAGCCTAAATATTAGAATCTAAAATAAAATATTTACAGGTAAAAGCGGTTTGGGTTCAGGGCTTTATTCACAGATGATCCACAGGGATGTAGGTTCGACTTGTCGATCTTTTCTGGCCTTGGTGTCCGCACCAATTCTTCCCGGGTGGGAAAAACTTGATCCTGTCGAGTATGGGTTAACTCCGCTATGATAACGCTCTAGTAAGTCTAGGTCAACTCTCTACAAGTCCTCTCTGGTGATCCAAGAATCATCAGTCTCGGGTCGTCCTTGCCAACGTACTAGATTTTGCTGATAATCTTTGCTCCGAGTAGCGATTATCTTGTCATCCAAGATCCACTCGATCTTGTCTTTCCGGGCTAGTGGTATGGCAGGTGGACACACATGGGTTGGCTCACTCTCAAGGATTGGATTAGACCCAAAAGGTTTACTAGGAATCAATGTTGGCTCCCTATACTCATAAAGGTCTGAAACGTTGAAAGTATGATTAATATCTAGTTCAGGTGATAACTCAAGCACGTAGGCATTAGGTCCAGTTTTTCTAATTACTTTGTATAGTCCACTACTATGGGCATGTAACTTTTTCATGGTTCCAGATGGGAACCCTTCACGTCGTAGTCTAACCATGACAAAGTCTCCTTCATTGTTTTCTTTGAGTATTTTTCTTGTGCCAACCATATGTTTATAAGATTCGTTGCATTCATTAATTTTTTTACTTATTTCTTTATGCAACTCTCTAACATGCTCAGCATATGACTCAGCAAATTCTGAGATGCGATCATGCATGGATAAAGGTATGAGATTTAAAGGTTTTCTAGGCTTGTACCCATGAACAATTTCAAAAGGACTTTTTTTGGTAGACCTATTAACTGAGCTATTGTATGCAAATTCAGCCCTAGACAGTAATAGATCCCATTTGGCAGTATGCTTTTCAACTAAACTTCTCAACAAGTTTCCTAGACTACGATTCACAACCTCAGTCTGGCCATCAGTTTGAGGGTGATAATCTATAGAAAATTTAAGTTTTGTCCCTAACAAATGCCAGAGTATTTTTCAGAAATAACTGGTGAATCGTACGTCCCTGTCGGATACTATAGTCCTAGGTAAACCATGTAGTCTAACCACTTCATTCAAGAATCTATCGGATACAAGGTCTCCTCCTTCAAGCATTCTCAACCTATACAAGTTGCTTCTTCAATCATAGCTTGTTCGTCATATTCTTTTCCATGTATGTATTCTCTAGTCTTCTCCAAAGACCTTTTGTGGTAGTCTCCGAACAAATCTCAGGTAAAACCTGATCAGCCAAACACGTCTTGATGGTGCTAAAAGCAATCTCTTCTAACTCTTTCCATTCTTCAACACTGATCTTTTCCGGACTTTCTTTAACCAGGACCTTGTAGATCCTTTGTTGAACCAGCAAATCTTTAATCCTTTGCTACCACATGGTAAAGTTTTCCTTGCCATCATACTTTTCAAAATCTATCTTGAAACCACTTGATGCGATTACCATAATCAAGAAATCAAGAGATCTGAAAATCGTACCTACAAGAAACTTTCCTTCCAACCCTCTGATCTTGAGATCTTTCTTCCATGAACCTTACGGCTCTGATACCAAATGTTGAGAATTTGGATCCAACTTCAATATGAACGTTGAATCAAATATCCAAGAACAGCCTTGTTCCTGATCAAGAATAAACATCCTGATCTACAAAGCAATAGCGGAGGCATACTAACATGTGGATGACCCTCTACCAGCGATCTCCTTGGAGAACATGGTAGGATACATGTCTTTGAAGATCAAGCACGTTAAGATCCAAGAACGGGAAAAGAAGAAAGAAGAGAGAAGCAAAAGAAGTTCTCGAGAGAAAGGAGATTTTCTTGATTCCACGTCCAAGAAGTTTGTTTACACCACCTCTTTGATCTTTCAGGAAGTTACAATATATATATCTCAGTCACTCATGGCCGAGTATCCCAAAACTCTCTCCAGTTGGCACCATTTAAAAAAATAGCTCACCCGTCATTCGAGCCGGCTCTAGATACTAGAGTCGACTAGACCTTGGAACCGAGTCGACTCTCACCATCAGAGCCGACTCGTCCAGACCACAGGGTTTCCTGGCTGTGAAACTGAGCCGACTCGAATCCCACAAACTTACTCAACCAGAGCACATTCCTCTGTTCTGAGTTGTGCCAACTAGCAGAGCCGACTCTTACACTAGAGGAGCCAACTCTAAGACCTAGACTGGCCAAACTCAGCCTAAACATCCAGGACTCATCCCGAACTCGCTCCTAGCCCTAGATACATCATGAAAAATCATGATAGACCGAACCAATACATGGACATTGACCCAACAAGCCTTGAACGCACCACCCGAGACTCAACAAGTGTAATATAAGTCTCTGTTATTTGGAGAAATATATTATTGAAATTATGAAATTATTTGGTAAGCCTTTGCACGTCTTATTTGGTCAAGGATGTGCAGCCATTTGTCACTTGTCTAGCTCGTACCAATAAGTTGGGTTGTGACAATAATATTTTATCATATTATGCATTTAATTTAAATAAACATTCTATAACATTTATTCCCATTAAGAATAGAATTAAAGGCCAATGATGCATGATGTAAAGTTGGCTATATTTGAAATGCCGGGAGGCAAATATGATTGGTAAAATTCAAAAAAATAAAAAAAATTAAATTACAGCCTATTAGATGTGAAGTGCAGCATATAAATTGCCTATAAACTAAATATTTTCTTTTTGGAAAAAAATAAAGTCCTTGCTCACATATAAAGCAATCTGTAAATGCCAAGTACATATTAGAGCTTGAGTTCAAAATACTTTGCAGCCTTTAATTGAACAACAAAATCATTAATTATTGTCTAAGCATCTAAAAACACTCGCAGTACCAATTAAGATAAAAAGCATTATCAACCAACATCTTCTTTTGCACTAGCTCTTGAACTCCTCTCCTAGCAACTTTTCTTCATTTTGGACAACAGAGACTCAACAACTAGTCCAAGTGCATCTGCTTTCCTCTGATCAACTTGTCTTTACTTTCTTTTGGTGCTCATAGAAGGAATGAAATGGACAGAGTCTTTCTTAACAAAACTCATCAAGAAAATCCATGCTTATCTCTGAAACATAAGCACCTGGGTCTTTTCATCACTATCCAAATCAGACTTCTAGATTCCGGTCGCTCGATGTATCAAAAAGAAAAGACAACAGCAACTTTGACTGGGTCCCACGAAGATATGATGCTAATCTACAAAATTCTCAGGCTACCACGTGTCAGACGGCGGGCACCTGAATCTGGGATAATGAGTCAACAAGTCAACACGAACCGTCATCAAGATTATGACCGCGTCCTTCTCCTTGCGATTAAATGTCTACTATCCAACAACTTTCAGAATTTCTTGGCTCACAACCCAAAGATAGTGAGAAAAACTGAAACCACGGTCAGCCTAACATTGGAAACCCCCCATATCCAACAAGACCTTTTATCCATTGGAAGGCAGGTGGAAAAGATGGAGGCATGCACATCACCTTCCTTGAGGAGGTAGTGAGTAAATTAAACGAGAGAAAAGGTGCATTGATGCTCTTTTAGTTCTGGGAGTACTTTTATTGTCCACCATTAGAAAGAGCAAGAGAGGGAGCAGGCTTGTTTATTTGGCATCAACATGGCTGGTGGAGGGTTCGCTGTGCAAGGGGAGGTGAAGAACTACAATGGGAAGGTGACCCTTTTGTGATCATCACCTGCATGCTCGCCGCCACCGGTGGCCTCATCTTCGGATATGACATCGGCGTATCTGGTGATTAATTAATTAGCAATTTCCATTTCATAGTTGAGCTTTTGCCGATTCCCCACCTCCAGACTTATGCTCTCTTTTTTTTTTTCGAGTGGGTAAAGCTTGATTTTATTTATTCTCATCCATAAAAAAGACGCATCCATGCGAATCAAAAAATAAAATTTAAAAAAAAATTAAAAAAAATCCGAAAACGAAGTCCATTACATGTAGTTCCTACATTTGCCATGCATGTCGCTATCCAATTAGCAGCACTGTACGTTATTTTTTTCTCTCAGATTCTTTTTGATGACATGATAGATCCTATAGATATTAATCTAACGTCAATCCTTCATTTCTCATCTTGACAAATGGATATAATTATAAATATTAATACCATTTAATATGTGCAGGAGGTGTAACTTCCATGAATGTTTTCTTGGAGAAGTTCTTCCCTTCCGTGTACGAAGATCAGATAAATGCGGGTACGTCCAAGAACCAGTGGTGCTCGTTCGACAGCCAATTGCTAACTGCCTTTACCTCGTCTCTCTACATCGCCGGACTCATCTCCACCTTCTTCGCATCCACGGTGACCAGGGTCTTGGGACGGAAGGCCTCCATGCTGTTCGGTGGTTTAGCCTTCCTCGTCGGCTCTGCTATCAACGGCGCCGCCATCAACGTTGCCATGCTCATTGTCGGTCGTGTCCTGCTCGGCGTCGGTGTTGGTTTCGGTAACCAAGCCGTCCCCCTCTATCTCTCCGAGATGGCCCCGGCGAACCTCCGAGGAGCCCTCAACATCGGCTTCCAGCTTGCCACCACCATCGGCATCCTCATCGCCAATTTGGTAAATTATGGAACCAACAAGATCAAGGGCGGATACGGGTGGCGCATCTCCGTCGCACTCGCAGCAGTTCCGGCCGGCATCATGACCATCGGCGCCCTCTTCCTGCCCGACACCCCCAACTCCCTGATCGAGCGAGGCAAGCTGGACACAGCGAGGAAGGTTCTCCAGAAGGTGCGGGGGACCGGCGATGTCGGCGAGGAGCTGCAAGACATGGTCGAGGCGAGCGAGTCGGCCAAGCGGGTGCATCACCCCTGGAAGAACATCCTCCAAAGGCACTACCGGCCGCAGCTCGTGATGGCATTGGCCATCCCGGGTTTCCAGCAGCTCACCGGCATCAACATCATCATGTTCTACGCCCCGGTGCTCTTCAAGACGATCGGCTTCGGGGACAATGCCTCGCTCATGTCGGCCGTCATCACCGGAGTTGTCAATGTCGTGGCCACCGTCGTCTCCATCGTCACCGTCGACAGGTTCGGCCGGAAGTTGCTCTTCATCGAGGGTGGCGTGCAGATGCTGATCAGCCAGGTAACGATCGCGGCGCTCCTCGGGGTGAAGTTCGGCGCGGACGGGACGGGGGTCATGTCGAAGCCGTATGCCGATGCGGTGCTGGTGCTCATCTGCACCTACGTCGCGGCGTTCGCGTGGTCGTGGGGCCCGCTGGGGTGGCTGGTGCCGAGCGAGATCTTCCCGCTGGAGATCCGGTCGGCGGGGCAATCCATTGTCGTCAGCGTCAACTTTCTTTGGACTTTTATTGTTGCGCAGTTCTTTCTCACGGCGCTCTGCCACCTCAAGTTCGGCCTCTTCTTGCTCTTTGCTTTCTTCGTGGTGGTGATGACACTTTTCGTTATCTTGTTACTACCGGAGACGAAGAATGTGCCTATTGAGGAGATGACTCTCGTCTGGAAGAAGCATTGGTATTGGAAGAATTACATCCCTAACGATCACATGGTGATAGCATGAAGGAGATGGAGCTGTACGTAGGAGATCGAGTTCTCTTTCCTTCCCTTTCCACGCCTGTCCTTTATAAAACTTTTGCCTTTAGGACTACGAGCAGTAGTGCGAGGGTACACGTAGGAAGAGTAGAAGAGGACGTGTAGATAACTTTATGCACCTTCGCTTTGATTTTTTGAATGTAATATTGTCAAAAATACCATATGCTTTGTTTTTTTTTTAAAAAAATTCCGAGGGAAACCATATGCTGCATTTGGTCGACTCGCACAAATGATAAGAATAGGTTGCTTTGCTTCAGTTTTCTGGCTTCTATATTCTATAGTTTATTATATCATTTCAATTTTTAAATGCTCTGATTTTGTTGGGATGTTTTGAGTGCAAAAGAAATGTTGGAAAGTGCTTGTACTAAAAATTTAAATCTTACCCCCTACTCCCGAAAAAAAATTGAATTGGAGTTGAGTTTCATAATTCTTTTCGCCATTAACAATTGCACGACAACCGAAAATTGATGTTTATTCTTATGATCAAGTGCTGCAATCATCATGCTTTTCTGAATATTTGCATGCTTACCTTCCGTCATAAATTGATGCATCTTGTCGGGATATATCGGTAGCATGAATCAGCCATCAGTTCGATTGCTCACATAATTTTCCCGAACTAGACATTTCAAACCGGAGTACCCAGAGAAAGCTGAATGAATGGGCAAAGTGACGATACGGTCTTCGACCTTAATCGAAGACACCGGCCCAAAGGAGAACGGTCCGAAGACGACGCCGACTCCACCCTATGATTCACCTTGAAAATAGCAGCTCCGTCACGAACAGCAGAGGTATCTTCGGACTATCCTAGGAAAAATAAGACGAAGACACCTCTCCAGTCCAGCAACGGCGCCTCCTAAAGAAGACGCTCGAAGGCAAATTTCCGACCGACCAATCTCAAATCCACGTAAATGTGAGTGCGACGGTTACGATCAACTGCCTGGCTATCACCTCCGAATCATAACTACATTGAAGTGGCCACGTAACCATTAACCCTAACCGTAACGCCTTCAGCTTGACGGTACCTCTCAACAACCGTCCACGGTTACGGGCGGAGGGGAGTTGATTAGTCCCCGTCTTAATCGTAGGATGGGAGATAAAATCGCGCGCTGGACCAACCATTATAAATACTGGTAAGAGGGGACACTCAAAATAAGCATAGCGAGACCCTGGAAAAATAAAAGTTCCTTTCCTCGCCATCTCTCTCCTCTTCAAACACTCAAGGTAAGCATAGCGAGATCCTGAAAAAATAAAAGTTCATTTCCTCGCTATCTCTCTCCTCTTCAGAATACTCCCCATTCTGTTGCTGGAACCCGCCTCTGACTTACGCATCGGAATGTCCCCAGTCGGAGAACATCCGACCAGGAATCTGTTTTGCAGATGAACCAGTGGAGCGAATCTGTGATCCAGCAGCTCTGTTCAGTTGAAAGGAAATTCTGCACCAACACATCTCATTTTAAGAAAATGCGATGAACCTCATCTATGATATATATATGCCTTATTGATATATTGGTTGTTTGTTTTTTTTCTTTCTAATCAATGTCTAAGCTTCATTCTCCTTCGTAGGGCACAACCACAGCTCTCTAAGGTCTAGAATGAGATTAAGACTATAATTACTAGTATAGTGTTATATATGGATCACCTTTTGCTTATAATGGAAGGTTAGAAGAGTACATTAGATATGGATTGTATCAGGGAACAGCTCGTGCTTTTGGAAGACTTGAAAAAATTCTGATAAAATCACGTGGAGATGGAATTCTTAGGGAAGATAAGGAATCTTTTTTGTTATCGAAGATAAAAAAGTATTCTGTTGGCTTGCTGTTAAGAAGCCTTTAACTGCCGATAATCTATTAAGAGAGGTTCGCTGCATCCAGAGGATTACGTTTTCTGTCAAAACTCCTTTGAAAATGTGGCGCATTTGTTATTGGATTGCTGTTTCTCCAGGCAGATATGGGTCTCGCCATTTGCATATGAGACTAAACATCAATATAAAACTCTACATGGTCTAGGTAATGTAGAGAGAGAGAGAGAGAGAGAGAGAGAGAGAGAGAGGAATGTTATAGCTATTATAGAGCTTTATCGGGAGGGGCTTTTGAGAATATATAGCTTAGAATTTATGATTCATTGAGTTGAAAAGTGATGGAGATTTTTTTGATGCATAAAAGTATGACATATTATGTACTTGAGCCTCTATTAGTTAATTAAAAAAAAAAAGAGAACGAGTACAAGCAAATATTGTGATCCAATAGATGATCTTCTTGCAAAGATGGCCTGGACTCCTTATCCAAGCACCCCCTTATAAATATATGCATTAGATATTGTTCGTATAGCCATCCTAAATTTTGCGTGTGAAGTTTTTCTCATTGCCTAACTAGGTTTCCAAGATCTATTTCATTCTACAATTACCATTATTCTAATTATATAATAACTATTACAATGGTTTAAGGACAGTATGTTTATGTATATGTATACACACACATGCCTCCATATAGATGCATGCTTAGTACCTATATACATACTTATATATTAATTTCATTAAGCTTTGATTTCATTCTTGAAAAAGTTTCATAAACGTTTCCATCTATGTACACCTTTTCAGGTAGATGCGTGCTCCAACAATACAAAAAAGAAAATCCTAAAAGAGCATTTAGTAAATCATCTTGACATTTATGAATTTCAAGTTTATAAATAGAACCTAAAATATTTTTTTGATAGTGAAATGAGATAGTGAGACACATACCTCCAAAAATATATTACTATTATATTAATATATAAAGAGCGGCAAGTGCAATAGGATGTTGGATGGTGACACGGGGTGCGGATCCTCTACGGTGCAAAATTTACACTATAGGGTGTTGTACATATCTGGATGGGATCTATGTAGAAAACTTAGGATCTAGTGGTAAGCATTAACTTCTCTTTTGGAAGGCTTTAATAACCCTTGTTAAAAGAGGACTCTTTTGTGGATTAATAACTCTTCTATTAAAATAGGTTGGATTCAAGATTCTTCCTCCTCTGTCCCCTTCTCCGTTTCCATAGTTTCATCGATGCCCAGTCCCTCCTTATTTCCTTCATCTCCCTTGATCGCTCTCGAGCGGTTACTACACCTTCTACCCATGGCTTGTAAGGGTATAGTTGTAAATCAATCCAATCTTTGTTTTACTTTAATCGGCATGGATACTCTGTGGTACAAAATTTGCATTGCAGGATATTATACATATCTGGATTGTATCCATATAGAAAACTTAGGATCCAACGATAACCATTAATTTTTTTTTGGAAGGCTTTAATGACCCATATCAAAATAGGATTCTTTTATGGATTAATGACTCTACCATTAAAATAGGTTGGATTAACGATTCTTCCTCCTCTATCCTCTCCTTTGCTTCCACAGTTTTGCCGATGCCCAATGCCTCGTCTCCTTCATCCCCCCTGACCGCCCTCATCTCCTCCACCCCAACCACCCTCCGTCAAAGGCCCTCCTCGACATCGCCATCTCCTCCTACACTCGTCTCAGCCAACCTTACCTCACTACCCAGCCCGTCCAGTCCATGAAGTGCTACCGCCCCTCTCTTCGCACCGCAAATATCCTCCTCGATGCTCTCGTTTGCTCCACCTCCCCTGCTTCTATCCCCCTCACTGTCTTCCATGATCTTGTTGACCTCAGTGTCATCCCTAATACCCCTACCTTCAACACCCTCATCCACAGATTCTACTCCCATGCCTAGTTCGCCAACGGCCTCGCCCTCCTCTCCACCATGGAAGGCTTTCGCCGCCTCGTTCAGTAACACCCTTGCAGCGAGCTCATTCCAGTGCCTTGAGCATAAGGACAAAACTTTAAGATCCATAATTGGAAAGCATAATTCCACACTTTGTAGCAGTCTTGATGATACTGTAGTAAAACATAAAAAAGCCAACCTTTTTTTCTTGATACCAGAAAGGAGCATTGGAAGGTGACACGGGCCTGCTGACACTTTTTAAAAGCAACAAGAAATAATGAAGCTAAAAGCGTTGGAAAATTAATACAAGCTGGGAGTTTTTATAATGCAAGAAAGCATTGGCATATTCTGATTATTTTACGATGCTTGTTACTGTCAGTGGAGAAGAAATATCTCTAACCCCTCGCCCCCAAATCAGGAGCTAGGTTGATCGTTTTTGTTCCCCATCTTCCTTCGTCTTCCCTCTCCAAGCGATCTCCTCTTCTCCATCTTTTCTTGATTTCTACTCCCATCCTTTGTTCCGCCTCCTCCCTAGCTTCTCCTTCACCCAAACTCCTCCCCCTCATCACCAATCTCCCGAAGAAGGTGGACCGACTTGATTAAGTAGGACATCTCGGAGGTGCCAGAGAAGTAGCCATCAGGTCGAAGAGGGTTGATTTTTAGAACTTCTTAGAATGCCGGGAGTCTCCTTATTTATTCTAGATTTTTCAGTGAAATCTCCAAATTTTTAAAGTTAGGATTTGCTTAATCTATGATTGATGTTAACCTATTTATGGTGGTTTGTTCTCATGCAAAATTCAATCTCTGCATGTATAATCTTTTGAAGGATTAATCCATTGGTCATCAAGCTAGAACTTTGATATAAATATTAATTAATTTCTAAAAATATTCAAGATCGAATTATTTGTTTAAGAGGCAAGGCATGGAAGACCATGACTTGGTGGAGAGAGGGATGGCTAATATGGGAGGTATGAAGTTTCTTTTTTGATGATATGGGAGGTATGAATTTTCAAAGAGACAAAAATCAGCTTTTCTTTTGGTATTTTACAAATGTTGACTTGTCCAATGATTTGGATTGGAGAGTGACAAAGAGGGCAATATTGAGAGAATATAGAACAAATTACCAAATTGAATTGTTTACAAAATAATTTATTTGAAGGTTGAAGGTTGGGGCTTGCCTTCTTAGTGGGCAAAGTAAATGCGATCACTGATCAACAATTTTCTTCTTTTGTAAGGACGATATCCATGAAGATGGTTTGGGGCTTCTTTCTTGGTGGGCAGAGTAACCAATTAAAATGGTGTCAAAGAACTCTTGTATATACCAACATTAGCCTCACCAACAATACCATCTTTCATAGCCAAATATTTTCACCTTTATCCCATTTGATGTAAGGAGAACTTCATATCTGGGATCCCAAATATTTTAGGACCGAAGATAATTTGATTGAATCTAATTCAGGATAAAGAGAGGTCACATTTGACTATTTTGAATCCTGGTATCGGGTCCACGATATTTCGAACACGAATAAGCATTACAAACATCCAGATAAACCAAATCTATCTAACCGGTGTAGTATGTTACCAAATTTATCAAAAGGACTAATCCTATCCCAAAATACCTTATCAACCATCCAGTCCTATTTTCTTAGAAAAAGAAGGCTAGGAAAGATACTTTGGCTCCTAATCCTACCAACGGCAACTTTAATATACATCAAACGTAACCTTCAATCTTTTCATTCGGTCTTTTGGTTCCTTTCCGAACCAAAGATCCTTACGGCTATACTCTAGCACCTATCTTTGGCCCTCTTAGCTCCTAACAGGTATAGACCAAACTATCCTAATAAATATTTGGCCAACCAAATTACTATCATAACGACCGCCGGTCAAGATGCATGTGCCTATCTACCTTCAGTATATTGGGGACCCAGTTCTCTCGATCCCCGAGTTCCACGGAACTTCAATTACAAAAGGCCCTTAAACTTACTGAACCCTAGTGATGAGGACATTGCCCAGCATTGATTTTGATGGACACTCTTGAGCGGACATATATATTTTTATTTTTGATCTGGATATTTGGAGATTGGGTTTATTATTATTTATTATTATTTTATATCTAACTCATGCACAGATCTCAAAGCATGAAAATTAGATTAGTATGGGTCTATTCTAGATTAGGCTAATTATTTTAGATTAATTTGAGTCTTAGAATTTTAATTAATTTGGTTCCCAATCTATTGGGGAGTTCTAGAGTTTTGATCTCCAATTTGTGGAGACTAGATTTATTTAAAGAAATCCCTGTATTAGATTAAAGCATCAACAAAAAGTGAATAAAATTCCTTTGATTTTCAAATTCCCTTTCCCTAGTTCTCTCGTCTCTTCTTCTTCTTTCTTCTCCTCTTCTTTCTCTTCTCCTCTCTTCCTCTCTCTTTTCCTTCTTCCCTTATTATTCTTCTTCTTTCTGCTATTCTGAGAATCAAGTCACCCGAGCCCTCTTCCAAGCCCCTCGATAGAGCCATCCCATGCCATCGACACACCTCCTTTGCTTGAAGTTAAGCATATCGTCGTCAAATCCACCACCACCCTCCCATTTGGAGAGCCCATGGTCAACCACTATTTCTCCAAAACCATGAACTAAACCTCTGTTCAAGCACCCCCCGCTTTGCCGATTCTGTGGATGCCAATTGTGTGATCGTTCCATCATAATCACGATCGTGAACCCCCCTAACAAGGCACTTAAGCTCCCCTGAGCTACCTGCATTACTGGCCGTGCTGGCCTATTCTCCCATCCGTGTCATCCTACTTCTCATGCCATCAGCTCCACCGATAGGCAATATCCCCTATCCCACCAATGACTTCCACTTTGGTGATGTCCACCATTGTGATCGCCGGTGATGCAACCGATCTCATCCTTCGAGCCGGTGAGAGGGCTCCCCTATTCTACCCAGCATCTGGTTTAGATTGAGAAAACCCCTCTGCATGCTTTTCAAAGCAAAATCATTTATTATTGCCTATTTCAAGCCAACTTCAGGAAAAAAAGAAATGAGAAAAAAGAAAAAAATCTTGATTTAATTAACTAGATCTACCGCATTGATCTCCGTGTATGGTTGAAAAAGCACGTGCACATCAAGAAATTTACATGCAATCAGAGCAAATCTAAAACCCTGCACTAACTTCTAATTTGGGATTTATTGGACTATTTATTCTCCGCCTTAACTGATTTTCTCGTATTTTTGGTTGAACCAAATCTGAAGACTTCCTGCTTGATTCATTTGTGAACTCATCGCCATCCATTTAGACCACTTTTGGGTTGATCTCCCTTTTCCAGGATTCAATGACATCCCATACTTGGTAAGAAATTATTTCATGGTTTAGAATAGAATTTAAAAATTCATTGCTAGAAATTTATTTTATTAATTATCCTATCTTTAATTTAGTCAGATCTGACTTAATTAAATTAAACTAACCCAGCCTAGTGGTCATTTTTTAATGACCAATGATCCAACCTTTTGAAATAATTGACTGTGTATGCCAATCATGTTACTTCCTAGATTGTACCTTAATTTTAATTGGATCTAAATTAGCTTCATTCTTGCCTTGATTATTTATTCTTATTTACTTTAATTATTTATTTAATCTATCTGCTGATCTCAATAGATGGTCATTAGGTCTGGGATAGCTAGCCCATCCTGCATCATCTAGTATAAGGTCCTGACTCGATCAGCCACTCTTATGAAAGTTTTTGCTAAATGGTCGAAGGAGTAATCTATCGATACTCATCCTAAATACCTCCCATAATAGATAAACTATCAAGTCCTATTATCAAGAGCATATCTTAGTTACTAAGAAAGTGTGGCCCTTCTTCAAGCCATATCTCCTAGAGATATTAAGGCAAATGGCGAGAGATATGAAAGATAAAACCTTTCATTAATGAAATAAAGACTTTATTGGTAACAAAGAATGATTTCTTTCCAAAAGTCCTGGTAAAGGCTAAAGTCTAATTATTTTCTGCCTGCTTCTTGATATATTGGAATATTCCCGGAATACCCCTACTACTTGAGTATAAAAAGGAATTCTCGGCAAACCTCCCAGAGGTATGTGTTCTTTCACACAACCCACATATATTCTCACGTGCTTGTACCTTTATTCCATCCTATAGTCTGAAATACTGACTTGACTATCGGAGGGCCTTCATCGAAACCATCTCCATCTAGGACATTTTTACAAGCACAACCATCTATGTTAGAGGGCTTCTTTTATAGGTATAGCCATTTACATCCCCTTTCCAACTCACTTTGGTATTTGAGCAGATCTAGCACCATTAGTAGAGGAAGGTCTACTGTTTTTCCATCATTTGAAAAGAGACCTATAGTACATATCACATGCCACCGAAAGGTATATCCACTCGGTGATGCAGAACAAGAGCTCTGATACCAAAAATGATGCAGAACGAGAAGAGATGATGCGATGCGGAAGTAAATTAAGACTAATTTTTTTTTTTTTATATTTTCAGAAGTCAGCTTTGTCTCAAATGAAAGTTAAACTAAATTGAAAGAAACTATATAATAATTGAAAGCATAATTCAAAGAAACTAGATTATCAGAGTAGTTCAGAAGTAAAGGATCGCTGGGGGTTGAGAAACTCCCAGACCTAAGGTTTCGCTCTGAAATTTCAACAGGACAGAAGTAAAGAGAAGAGAAGGGTTATGTACCAGACAGTGATCTTCACAGAGTTTAGTGGAAGGACTCTCTTGAGCAGATTGTTGGATCCTCGGATTCGGATATCTTCGCAATGGATCCTCCAATACTGGTCCTTTGGCAGAGTTGGCTTCTCCTGAACTCAGGATCTAGGAAAGAAGAATAACAAGTTAAGAAACCAGATACTCAAAGAAAGGATTTACCAGATAAGAAGAACTTGAAAAATTGATGTTGCTGAAATCTTGATTCTCCTGGATGCTGATCTGACTTCCTCTGGGATTTGCTCTGTATTCGAAGTAGCCGATTTGGACCTGAATGCTGGTGGTCGACCTCTACTTGGAAGAGAGGGGCCGTGAAATGATGAGGTAGATTAGGGTTTGGATGATTGGTGGAATGAAGAAGATGATGGGCGGCTAGGGTTTGGAATTGAAGTGGCTAACCTAGGGTTTTGGTAGGGTTTGGGGTTGGAGATCTCACACCTCCTCAAGATTCCTAGGGAACCTGGATTTACTCCCTCACGGAGCTCAACACCTGAATACAAGTGCGGAAGAGAGAAACACAAAGTTGCTCACACAGAAATTGATTTCATTCATCATTTAAATTCAAGAGTTACATAGAGTTGAATATATAGACATAACAAAGAAATAAAATTTTATACATTTTCCATATGGGACTAATAGGACTAACCCACACTTTAGGCATCAAATTCTCTTCCCAAGCTCCTTCCATGAGTAGGCAGCCCAAAAACTCCAAGAAAACTTGAAAATCAGCTCCAAATGGCAGGTTATGGGGGTGTCTCCTAGTATCTCTCCATGAATCAAGGATTTTTTCTTCATGGTTTGGCTCATTTGGACACCTCCTAGTCTTGCTCCACAAGTTTAGGCTTCTTCCTTTCATGGCTTTGGCACTTTTGGAAACTTTTGGGAACCTCCTTGAATTCCTCCCCAAGACATGCTCTCTTCCCTTTTATAACTTGGATTTTTATGGAACATTGTGGGGCACCTCCTTGATCCTCTCTTCAAGAAAAATTCTTGCCATCCTGGCTTGGGTTTATCTGGAAAGAAATTGGCTCCTCCTTGGATTGAGGTATCTTGATGGATTTCTCTCCCAAGTGGTGCAAGAAAAAAAAAAGGAACTTACTTCTTGTGGTGTAGGGACCAAAGACACTGGATGGAGATGTGGCACCTTCTGGACTCTGGCGTGTGGCTGAGAGTGTGGTGCCCACTTGCTTGGGCCTGGGAGAAAAAATGTGGCACCCTGGACCTTGACTTGATTGAAAAAAAAGTGGCACCAACCTAGAGAAGACCTAGACCACTACTAGGACTTGTACTGAGTCAACATGACTCAACAAAATTTAAATTACAGGGAAATACAGACTCAAGACTAAAATTGAGTTGACCAAGTCAACCCTTATTACAAAACCAGAAAATCCTAATTCTTCGGGCAAGGTCAATCAGAGATCCAGATGGAGCCCTGAAGTCTTCTTCTGAGTCTGGTGCCCGCACCAATTCTTCCAGGGTTGGAGAAACTCGACCCTGTCGAGTATGGATCAAGCTGGCTCTGGTATCTCTCCAAGAGGTCTGGGTCCAATTCTTGTAATTCTTCTCGAGAGATCAAAGAGTCATCAGAATCTGGCCTTCCTTGCCAGCAGACCAGGTATCTTTGGTATCCTCGATTACGAGTAGAGATAACCTGATCATCCAGGATCTTTTCAATCTGCTCTTTCCTCACAGGCCAGTTTGTTGGTGGACACACAGGGTCGGGATCACTCTCAATAATAGGATTAGGTTTCAAAGGCTTACTAGGAATCACAGCTGGCTCCCTATACTCTTCTAAGTCTGTAATGTTGAAAGTAGAGCTATTGCTTAGTTCTGGAGGCAACTCGAGCACATAGGCATTGGATCCTACTCTCTTCACTACTCTAAATGGTCCAGCTCCTTTAGCATGTAACTTTCTAACGGTTCCAGGAAAAAACCACTCAGGCCTTAACCTAATCATTACATAGTCTCTCTCAACAAAAGTTTTGACTCGTCTTTGAGAATCAGCCAACTTCTTATAAGTTTCATTACTTAAAATTATTTTGGCATGAATTTCTTTATGCAAGTCCTTTACATGCTATGCAAGTGCATCAAGAGACTTGTGTGTGTGGGCTAATAGTGAAATCAAATCAAGTGGTGTGTGAGGCTTGTATCCATGAACAATTTCAAAGGGACTCTAGCCTATAGACCTATTGATCGAAACATTGAATGCAATTTCAGCCCTGGACAAAATACAAATCCCAATTCCTGGTGCTCTTAATCAAACCAAAATCTGAGCCAAAGCCTAGTAAAGGGTCAAGAAAAACTAAACTAGACTGACGATGCACTCCTAAAGAATGGACTTTATTCCAAAGGAACCCTAAGTCTAAACCTAACAAACTAAGGCTCTCTAGGTTTGACCTTGGGTCGGAGGAGGGCATGTAGAGCATGAAAACTTATTATGGATGCCTAGTAGGTGCCATAAGGTCTTCTAGAAGTAGGTGGCAAACCTAATAGGTTCTAAGGAGTCTTGCAACCTAGAGATCTCAGTAAAGTGTAATCCCATAGCTCTAGAAACATGAGAAGATTCAGGGAAGGGTAGGAAATAAGAATCAGAGTTTTGAGGTGGCTTATCGGAAACAAGAAACAAACATTGGTTATTCAGGACGACCTTAAAATGAGACATTGTTCTATAGGTGCACTCATCCAAACCTCATGATTTGCTCTAGGAGGGTCTACAAGTGCAAGTTTTAGGATAGGCTGGGTGCTCCTAGAAGGTGGAAGGTTATTAGGAAGGTCTTTGGAATGTTTATCTAAAAAGTCCTCTAAACTACTGTCTTTTTCTTGTTCTTGGACCTTCTCAATGGGCAATTCTTGTGAACCCCTTCCTTCTTCACAATTCTCTACCAGATTTGACTCAGGGGTGTCTTCTTTGGATTCCTCAATGAGTTCAGGGTATTCTCACTTAAACTTTCATTTGGTGTAATTTCCTCTTCCTGAACTTCCTCAAAAGGGTCTTCTCTTAGGGTTAGCTCCTGAATTCCTTAAGTGGCAGGGGTCCCCTCAATAACCCCATTAGGTAGGAGTTGGTTAATTGAATTATCGGGAGAGATATCCTCAAATTCTTCTTCTTCATATTCATCTATCAAACTTATGTCAGGCTCATATATTTCTTCCTCAATCTCACTAAAAGGTTCTAATCTATTCTCCTTTGATTCCTCTTTAAGTACGGCTCTAGTCGGGTCAACTAATTTTGGGATGGCCATGCCTAACTCCTTCTCAGTGTTATCCTTCTGGTCAAGAGATGACACAAGTGGGAATTGACAAACAAAAGTCTGGTTCACTACGGATGTCGGATCAATCGGAACTTGACTCAAGTTGGTAGAGGTTGGCTTTAAGTCCAAAGTACTTGATTGGTTATATCTTAAAGACCACTCATAGTCTTGGGCTTCTTGGTAGGCTCGGTCTAACTTATTGGTCTTTTCAAGGCATAGCTTCCTATAAATATCTGGGTGTAACCCAACCCTAAACCTCGATGTGATCTGAGCTTCGGTCTCAATGGTATTGCATTTCATGTCATACCACTGGAAGTCCTCGATATATTTAGACACAGGCCTATTACCTTGTCGCAATTGGTACCATTCATCTAAAAGTCTTTTCTCATAGGATCTACCTAGGTACCTATCTCTCAACTTACTTCTCATATCTCTCCAAGTATATATTTCCTCTTTTCTTTGATAACACTCACGCTCAATAGCATACCAATGTGACCTAGCATGTTTGGTGAACTTGGTTTTGGCCAACCTAACTTGTCCTAATTTCGATATGTTAGTGCACTCAAAATACAGATCCATTTGTTTTTCCCACTTAATATATGTCTCTTGTCTTCCATCAAAAGTGGGTGCATAAGGTTCGGTGTTCCTAACGGGTCCCTTCTCTGAGTCAACCAAGTATGGGTATAGGCTCCTAGGGCTAGACTCAGGGGCAAGATCATGGTCATAGGCTCTTAGATCAAACCTCCAATGATTAGGTTCAGGATCCCTGTATAAAGGTCTCCTAGGCTCTGGGTGTGGGTGAGGTTGGGGTCTACCAAATTCTGAGTCAGGGGTCCAATTTCGGTGCCTAGGCTCCTTAAGTACCTGAGCTCGGTTTCTAAACTGGGCAACGGTATCAGTCATATCCTGACTCAATTTGGTCATACTTTCGGTAAGAGTTCTAATTATGGCCTCTAAATCAGGTTGGGTTTGACTATGTTGGTAGGGTACTCCGTTCCGGGTGGACATGATGATGCAAGCAAGCACACCAAATGAGACTCGACTGAAACGACTACGGGCTAACTAGACCTAGAGCCCAAACTAGATGCCCAATCAGAGTGGCAAGCTAGCTTGTAGTAACTCGGGACTCAGCCAGGCAGGTGTAAGGGGAGTGTTAGGTTCCTAATTGCCAATCCTAGACACCAATCAGTGATTGGCCAGGTAGGCGGACCAGCATACAAGCCTTTCGGGACGTAATCCCTGAATCACCGTTCTAGACACTGAGTACAAAGCACACACAGAGTAACCAGACAAACTGACTAAACCCTAGGCTGGACCTGACTAGTTGGTGTTCCTAGCCCACTAGGGCAAATTAAGTCTAATAAATTTTAAAATTAGGCTTATGATCGAATGAATGGGTGGTTGTTTTGGGCTAAGAAGAGGTTATCAACTCCTCCCCTTATCTTAGATGCTCAATTGCCCCTAAGATGAATTAGGAGATGATCACTCAAAAAATTGAATTGCAGAAACACAGAAACAGAATTGCTATAATTTAACTCTCAGAAATTTCACAGAAACAAATAAATTACAGTAAAACTATGTAAAATAGTTTCAATTATACTAGTTCTAGCAAAATAAAAATCACACAATTTGGAGTTAACTATAATGAGAGACAATTCCTGCAACAAGATAGTTACAGACTGAAAATAGAATGCTTCCCCCATTTACAATTCCTGCTACGAAGTTGTAACCCTGCGGATCCCCTACACGCCCTAGGAACACCCCATGGAATGGGAAGAGGAGGCTTGCACATCACTTCATTCCTAGGACCGGACGTCCTGGGAGTCTACTTCGAGTAGATAAAGTAAAAAAGAGGGACACTCAAAACATGCAAGCAAGTCAGAAACCCTAGACAGGGCTCTGATACCAAAAATGATGCAGAACGAGAGCTCTGATACCAAAAATGATGCAGAACGAGAAGAGATGATGCGATGCGGAAGTAAATTAAGACTAATTTTTTTTTTTTATATTTTCCGAAGTCGGCTTTGTCTCAAATGAAAGTTAAACTAAATTGAAAGAAACTATATAATAATTGAAAGTACAATTCAAAGAAACTAGATTATCAGAGTAGTTCAGAAGTAAAGGATCGCTGGGGGTTGAGAAACTCCCAGACCTAGGGTTTCGCTCTGAACTTTCAACAGGATAGAAGTAAAGAGAAGAGAAGGGTTATGTACTAGACAGTGATCTTCACAGAGTTTAGTGGAAGGACTCTCTCGAGCAGATTGTTGGATCCTCGGATTCGGATATCTTCGCAATGGATCCTCCAATACTGGTCCTTTGGTAGAGTTGGCTTTTCCTGAACTCAGGATCTAGGAAAGAAGAAGAACAAGTTAAGGAACCAGATACTCAAAGAAAGGATTTACCAGATAAGAAGAACTTGAAAAATTGATGTTGCTGAAATCCTGATTCTCCTGGATGCTGATCTGACTTCCTCTGGGATTTGCTCTGTATTCGAAGTAGCCGATCTGGACCTGGATGCTGGTGGTCGGCCTCTACTTGGAAGAGAGGGGCCGTGAGATGATGAGGTAGATTAGGGTTTGGATGATTGGTAGAATGAAGAAGATGATGGGCGGCTAGGGTTTGGAATTAAAGTGGCTAACCTAGGGTTTTGGTAGGGTTTTGGGGTTGGAGATCTCACACCTCCTCAAGGTTCCTAGGGAACCTGGATTTACTCCCTCACGGAGCTCAACACCTGAATACAAGTGCGGAAGAGAGAAACACAAAGTTGCTCACACAGAAATTGATTTCATTCATCATTCAAATTCAAGAGTTACATAGAGTTGAATATATAGACATAACAAAGAAATAAAATTTTATACATTTCCCATGTGGGACTAATAGGACTAACCCACACTTTAGGCATCAAATTCTCTTCCCAAGCTCTTTCCATGAGTGGGCAGCCCAAAAACTCCAAGAAAACTTGAAAATCAGCTCCAAATGACAAGTTATGGGGGTGTCTCCTAGTATCTCTCCATGAATCAAGGATTTTCCCTTCATGGTTTGGCTCATTTGGACACCTCCTAGTCTTGCTCCATAAGTTTAGGCTTCTTCCTTTCATGGCTTTGGCACTTTTGGAAACTTTTGGGAACCTCCTTGAATTCCTTCCCAAGACATGCTATCTTCCCTTTTATAACTTGGAATTTTATGGAACATTGTGGGGCACCTCCTTGATCATCTCTTCAAGAAAAATTCTTGCCATCTTGGCTTGGGTTTATCTGGAAAGAAATTGGCTCCTCCTTGGATTGAGGTATCTTGATGGATTTCTCTCTCAAGTGGTGCAAGAAAAAAAAAAAGGAACTTACTTCTTGTGGTGTAGGGACCAAAGACACTGGATGGAGATGTGGCGCCTCCTGGACTCTGGCGTGTGGCTGGGAGTGTGGTGCCCACTTGCTTGGGCCTGGGAGAAAAAATGTGGCACCCTGGACCTTGACTTGACTGAAAAAAAGTGGCACCAACCTGGAAAAGACCTAGACCACTACTAGGACTTGTACTGAGTCAACATGACTCAACAAAATTTAAATTGCAGGGAAATACAGACTCAAGACTAAAATTGAGTTGACCAAGTCAACCCTTATTACAAAACCAGAAAACCCTAATTCTTCGGGCAAGGTCAATCAGAGATCCAGATGGAGCCTTGAAGTCTTCTTCTGAGTCTGGTGCCCGCACCACTCGGTACTTCGGTACTGCTACTTTTCAACAAGATAGCCAACCCATCTGGAACTTGATCCCTGGGATTTAGGTTGACACCCTCTCATAGGAAAATCAACATGACATCCTAGAAAGGCTCACCCAATAAGTGCATGAGCTAGCTATAATTGTTCAGGTGATGCAATATCCAGCGATACCCACAATGCTAATGGCTACATCGTAGCTAGAAGCAGATCCAGTCCTACCATCACAAAGCCCTATACCTTTAGGAGTGGCTTGTTTGAAGCCACAATGACTCTCATTTCCTCAAAATATCGAGCAAGAAAACTTGTTCCTCTCGTGGCCTAGGAGGATACTAGGCATACAAGGAGGCATTTTTCTTCACCTCAATCTGATGAAGGGTCCACTCTAGCCTGTTCATCTTCCTAACCTTTTGCAGTACACCCAACTAGAAATGATGAGGTGGGCCATAAGTTTCTGGCGATATATCGATGTCTTGAAGCCCTATGAGGTTTAGCACCATTTAGAGATGATGACCTTGGATTTACTATTGAGCCACCTTTCGAAGTTTGCATTCTGCAAGAGTCACTACTGAAACCCTTCAAAATGTCATAGTTGGAGATATATGATGGGTTTGCTGATCTGCTAGACTGCCTATAGGATTTCAAAATGATGATGCTCTTACTTAGAGCCATTGATATAGTATTGTGTTACATATTCCCTTCAACTCTTAAAAAATCGGTGCGATATTGGTATTCTAGCTTGAAACCAAGTTCTATTCCTTCTTTGACCAGTTGAGTTAGTCTTTTGTTTCTCATTTTGCTAGTAGCCAGAAGCTGCACTAAAGTTCTGACTCTCTAATCCATATTAAGTAAAAGGAGGGAGAGTCTCTCAGGGCTTATGTATAATAATTCAATGAAGCGACTTTAGATATATATAACCTCGACTATTCAGTTATTATGACTGCTATAAAATGTAGTCTTTAACCATGTCCTTTCATTTTCTCTTTACAAGAGAAGCCATCAATAGATTTTTCTAAGATACTTACTAGAGTAGAGAAGTACATGCATGCGGAGGAAGTATATGGCTCTCACGTTCTTTTCATTATCCTGCCTCCCTTGGCCCTTTCTCCACCTTCTATTTTGCCACCTACCCTAACATGAAAGGAATAACCATCGACCTTTGAATCTCATCCGAGAAAAGCAAACCTAAAAAAAAGGCTAAGAAGCCAGTCACCACCTCGATACCGAAGGTCACCCCTCGAATTCGGCATCTTCAAAGTCTTGACTGATTGGATATCATACCGCCATGACAATTTAGCTAGTATACATCTCTCAACATCATGCAAGCTCATGTTTTAATGCAGGTTCTAGAGCAGCTGCCTGAAGTCTGAAAGATATAGGCAAAGCCCAAAAGGAGGAACCATAATAAATACTACTTATACTACCAGGATCACAGCCATGATACTAAAGAATGCAGACAACTTCAAGATGAGATAAAGAAGCTTATTCATTATGGCAAGTTGAATAGGTTCCTCCAAGATCGAGGGAAGAGATATGATGCTCCAATCTTGCACCTGCCAGAACCTCCATCAATGGTGAAAAAACCCATTGACCGGCCCACTATAGATGATGTTAACACTATCACTGATGGATCAGAGGAAGGGTTAGAGGCAGCGGCCATGAGGAGAGTCTTGATGAAGCCATAACCTTCACTTAGACTGATGCAAGGAGGGTCCAATATCCCCATCATGATTTTGTAGTGATAACATTGAACATTGATGACTGTAATATCCACCATATACTTGTTGGTAGTGAAAGTTCAGTAGACATCTTATTTTATAATGCATTCTAAAGATGAATATTTTTCCTGAATGACTGAAAAAGATAGATGCATTGATATTAGGGTTCTCAAGGGAGTCGATCCTTATTGAGGGTACTATTACTCTACCGGTAGTAGTAGGGAAGGCCCCTTGATATTTTTAAGTATATCTGTTGCCCAGGTGACTTTTCCAAGAGGGGGTGAATTGGGAATTTAAAAAATTAATTAGATATGTGCTCTTTTAAATCTACTTTAGTGGTAAGTGCTATGTTTCAAATAATAAATAGTAGAAGCAAATGCAAATAAAAAAAGTATAATGTAAACATAGCAAATTTATAGTGGTTCAGAGCAACCTCGCTCCTACATCCACTATCCACGATACCATTTAGAATTTTCACTATTCACTACTGGAATACAGTTGGATTATTTTACCAGGCTTATAATCCAAACATAATTTGGTTTTTCAACCGGACTTACCAAAAATCCAACACTTGGTTTTACACAGGATCACCAAGAACCCAACTTAATTTTTAATAGGATCACCAAGAACCCAACTTGGTTTTAAATAGGATCACTAAGAACCCACACTTGGTTTTGAACAGCTAACCAAGAGCCTACTTGGTTTTTAAACCGGGCTCACCAATAACCCAACAACTCATAAAAGAGTTCAAGAAAATAAGCAACAAGATGACAAACTAATATTATCTGATGGTTGCCGATGCAGCTCGAGAGAAGCCTTCTTAATTGCACTTTAATGCTCTTCAGTGGCTTCTTCAACTTCTTTAAAGTATGCTTCAAGCTTCAGATTTGAGTTGGTGAAGTCTTGAAGACTGACTTAAATGCTCACTAGTTCTCTCTTACTCACAAGCTCATTTAATGTTCAACTAAGCATTAGTTTCTTCAAAGGTTGTCCAAATCCCTCATTTATAAAGTCTTGTACTCTTCTTGGATGGATATAGTCATTGTAGACTGTTGGGATATGACATTTGACTGTTGGAGCACTTCTCAAATTTAAAAATGAAGTTATGGAACTAGCTGTTACTTGCCTGGAATCGACCTTCGAGTCAGCTCGAATCCCTTGAGTCAGCTCAGATCCTCAAAGAAGTTTAGGTCGAGTCACCTCGCTTCATTCGGGTCAGCTCGGTTTATAGTATTCTTGATTCCTTACTCTGGATGAGTTGGCTCACCTTAATTCGAGTCTGCTCGGATTCACAGGTCTTCAAAACTGTACTCTAGAGGAGTCGGCTCTTCTCATTGGAGTCGACTCACCTAGTTGTTCTCTCAGAACTAATTTTTCATGAACTCTGAAGGAGTCGACTCGGATCTCTAAAGGGTCGACTCGGATGCCTGACTGAATGGATGAGTCAGCTCGGACTTCCTTCGGGTCGGCTGTCTGATTCAGGAAATGATGCACTGGACGAGTCAGCTCAGATCTCTACATGCCAGAATCTTTCATGCGTGCCATGAACTAGAGTCGGCTCCCTTTGCTTGAGTCGGCTCGAATGAGATTTTCAATAAAATTTTCATTTCCTCTCCAGATTTCATCCAGCAAAATTCTAACATTTAAGATTCTTTCCAACTCAACTAATAATTGATTCTAAAGAATTTAAGCTTGAAAATACTTAGAAGTAACTCATTTTCACAAATATTTCTTTAATTTTTTTTTGGGCTCTTCTTTACATGACACATTTATAATACAACTCATGACACATAATAAGATTGTAGGTGTTGTAATTTAGTAATGAAACCTTCCTACAAAAACTTGTAAAGCACTTGAAAAGTAGTTAGTAACATAAGTGCATGCTCCAATATTTTGTTATCATCAAAATCACTAAAGGGATCAATAATCTCTCCCTTTTTGATGATGATAAAACACCAGGCATGGAAAAGCTTTACAATTATATATAAAAGTATATTTGAAAATAAGTATAGACATGTATGAGTTGTATATCGAAATGTGTTTGAAAGAATTTGATAATGTATCATAGCTTTTGAGATAAGATCAATATGTATCAGAGCTTTTAGGAATAAGTTTAATATATTTCAGAGCTTGTATATAGATAATGTATCATAGCTTTAGAAATATATTCAATATATATTAGAGCTATCAGTATATATCAGAGCTTGTTCATTTTTCAATATGTATCAAAGCTATAATGTATCAGAGCTATACCATAATAGAGCTTGTTCAGAGCTAGTAATGGATAGCCATTGACAATATATTAGAGCAATTCAAATTGTATTAGAATAATTAAGTTGAATATATGTCAGAGCAATCAGAGCAAATCTGTCAAAGCAAATATAAGCAAGTTTCCAATTTCTTAATATTTATATCATTCTTCCCTGTACTTGTATATTTTCCATGCACATTTATACATACCATTCTTCTAATATTTATATCATTCTCTCCCTTTTTGTCATTAATCAAAAAGATATTCAATTAAAGTCATTCTCCCTCTTTGTTAAGTACACAAAGCATAGTTTTTAAAATAGAATTAGAAGATTGATAAGATTTTTTGAGATAATTTGACTTTCTTAAAGAAATTTTGATATTCTAATTTAAATTTATCTTGAGTTGCATACATAGATCACATTGCAAACATAAGAAACATACGATTTCATTGCATTCAAGGATTTTAATACAGGTTACAAAAGTTTGAAAGCACAAATACAAACATCAGCCTAATCACTATCACTAAGCAGATTTACAACAGGTTTTTCCTTAATGTTAGTGGATGGTCCAGATGGTGGTTTGGAAGAAATAGGATCAATAAAAGGTGGTGGCTGAGTAGACCGAGGTGGAGACTGTCTAAAGTGTGGTGCAGGCTATCTAGGATGATAAGAAGATAAAGGTGGACAAGATGAAATAGGATTGATTCAACCACAGGAGGAGGTGCAGGCTGTTTGGGAGTAGAAGAGTAGGTTGCTATAACAGTGATGGATAGTTGACAAAGGGTCACCCAGACTGAATGAGCTCTTCTTCCATCTTTTTGATTCCAGTATTGAGTACAACTAGCTCACTTGCTTGGGCTTTGGCAAATGCCTCTGCAGACCCTCTCAGCCTTCCAAATTCAGCTCTAAGAATCCCCACTCCTTTGGTGTAATCATCTTCTACTTTCTTTCCTTGTTCCATATAACCCATTCTGTAGCTCATTTCTCTCAACTCAATTATGAATTCTTCAATACTGTGATCAACAGATTTCTTAATGTCTTCAGAAGCTGCCTTGAAAGAATCTGTGACTGACTATAGATCCACCTGTGGTGCAGGTCATGTGGACCGAACACTGTCCACCCTGGAGTGAAGATGTCTAATTTTACTACATATGTCCTCAAGTTTGATTTCAATTATTTGACGAAGGTCGCCAAACATTGAACCAAAAGTACTGGTCAAGGTCTGAGTAAGAGTCTCATCTGATCTGCAATGAAGTCCTGAGACAATGAAGCTCCTGAAGTGTCTGTAGATGGTCCCTGAGCAGATGTAGTCACAGAAGGTGCAGGTGGTGGAGCTAGTGGAGATGCGGTGCTGGTGGAGATGCTGGTGTTGGTGGAGATGCTGGTGCTAGTGGAGATGCTGGTGCTGGAGAGATCCTGGGACTCCCATACTTTCTATGCTCTGACTCCACAGCATCATGAATAATAGGCTCAGTAGTAGCGGCAGTGGTAACCTCCATAGGTAGCTCTGCTCCTCAACATCATCATCATCCTCATCACTACTAGAAGATCCAATAGCTCTCTGATCTGATCTTTTCTTCTTCCAAGCTCCTTCAGTTAGTTGGTATCCCATTCTTTGCAAAGATTTGGAGGAGTAGGTATCAGTATGATGAAGTGGCTTACCATCCTCACCATCTAAGTTCACTCTGGAGGCCTGGAAAAACAAAGTAAGAACTATTCCATATGGCAAACAGGCCTTCACTTTTCTGACTGCTTCTTTCATTTAGAGTAGCATAATGTGAGGTAAATTAAGGACCTCCCCCTGAATTAGATGTCCCATAAAACTGAGATCTCTCTCACTTATCCAATCAAACCTACCAGTTCTTGGAAGAAAGATTCTGCTTATAAAGTTATGCAATAATTTGCAAGGGACAGGGTGTTAGCCATCACATTCCCAATACCACTTACATCAGCCCTATTTAAAATTGTCTCGAGGGTTTTCTGTTTATCTTTCAGAATTAGATGCTTTAACCCTTCATTTGGCATTTCAAGCATGCTACATAATCTTTCCTTTATCACTATAATCCTCTTTCCCTTAACTATAGACTCAACATGGTACTCTTCTAATCTTAAATTTTTATAAAAACTTCTTACCAAAGTGGGGTATGTTGGAACATTTAAGGAATAGAAGAAGCTCCAGCCCTGATCTTCAATTAAATCTCCAATCCGAAGCCCTAACTCTTTCAAGAATATGAAGATTATTCGTCTTCCACTTATCACAGGTCGGTTGGACATGGAAATAGTTTTTGTTAGAGGAGAAGATGCTACAATCGTTTCCACTTCTTGTTCTTCCACTTCAACTGACCGAATCGGCTCTTCCTGCCGTCTCTTGGTCCTCCTTTCCTTTTTAGCAGTAGGTTCGACTCATTTTGACCTCTTGCCGACAGCCCATTTTGGAGCCATTGCGTGAGCTCAAGAAGAATGCAAGAATTTTAGCTGGAAAAGGTAGGTTTTGAAGGATGGAAGGAATTTTTGGGTTGGAACAAGGGTTCTAAGGTAGTAGGAAGTGAACACTTAAAGCATAAAATCCTAGATTAAGTCCTACAACTCTAATAAAAAACTGCTTGCTCGACATCCGAGTTGGCTTGGCAAGCCCTAATTTGCTCGAGTCGGCTTAAGCAGAGATATAAAAGACTTAATCAGGAATTCGAGTCGGCTCGACTTGAGCATAGTATCTCGAGTCGACTCAAATTAGAACTCTCCAAAAGAGTCAAAAAGGTTCAGAATTGAATTTTAATGACAGAAATTTACAAGGAGAGATGGTCAAAGTTCTTGGTATGATGTAAGAGGCTTTCTAGATAATGTTTCTTTAATTTTGAAGAGATTAGGTTAAGTTTTCTAAAAAGGGTCACAAAGTCCTAATTATCCTCTAATCATTTCAAATCTATCTTGATTAAGAGGTTTAGTAAAAATGTCAGCAAGTTGGTTTTCAGTTGGAATAAATTCTAACTCAATTTCACCATTCAAAACATGATCTCTTATGAAATGGTATCTTATGTCAATGTGTTTTGTTCTTGAATGTTGAATTGAATTTTTTGACAAATTTATAGCACTTGTGTTATCACATTTGATAGAAATTTTAGATTGTATAACACCAAAGTCTTCTAGTTGTTGTTTAATCCATAACACTTGTGCACAACAACTCCCAGTAGCAACAAACTCTATCTCAACAGTAGATAGTGCTACCGAGTTTTGTTTCTTACAGTCCCATGAGATTAAATTCAACCCTAGAAATTGGCATGTGCCACTAGTACTTTTTCCATATGTTTTGCATCCAGCATAATTAGCATCAAAAAATCCAATTAAATTTAATGAATAATGCTTTGAATACCATAGACCTAAATTATTTGTTCCTTTTATATATCTTATAATTCTTTTTATTGCAAGCATATGTGATTCTTTGGGATTAGATTGAAATCTTATACAAATACATATACTAAACAAGATATCAGATCTACTAGTAGTTAAGTACAACAATGATCCGATCATACCTCAATATAGTTTTGATCAATGTTATTGCCATCTTTATCTTTGTCCAGTCTGCAGGTTGAGCTCATGAGTGTCCTCATTTCTTTTCTTGTTTCCATTCCAAACTTCTTGAAGATTTCTTTGATGTATTTAGCTTAGTTTATGAAGATCCTATCCTTTGATTGTTTTACTTGAAGTCCAAGGAAGTAGTTTAGTTCACCCATTAGACTCATCTCAAATTCATCCTGCATCAACTAAGCAAATTCTCCACAAAGTTCTTCGTCAGTTGCACCAAATATAGTATCATCTACATAGATTTGTACAACTAATATATCATTATCTTTCTTTTTGATAAAAATAGTTTTATCAACATTTCCTCTTGCAAAATCATTTTCAAGCAGAAATTTGCTTAGTCTATCATACCAAGCTCTAGGTGCTTGTTTCAAACAATATAATGCTTTATTAAGTTTAAATACATGATTTGAAAAAGCATGACTTTCAAATCCTGGTGGCTATTCTATAAAAACTTGTTCAGATAAAAAACTATTTAAAAAAGTACTTTTCACATCCATTTGGAATAGTTTAAAATTTATGTAACAAGCAAATGCAAGTAATAATCTTATGGCCTTGCTATGGGTGCATATGTTTCATCAAAATCTATTCCTTCTTCTTGGTTATATCCTTTGGCTACCAACCTTACTTTGTTTTTAATCACTTTACCTTGTTCATCTAGTTTATTTCTATAGACCCATTTGGTTTCTATGATGGGATGGTCTGGTGGTCTATCAACTAAAGTCCACACATTATTTCTTTCAAACTGGTTCAGTTCTTCATGCATGACCATCATTCAGTTTGGGTCATTTTTAGCTTTTTCTAAGCTATATGGTTCTATTTGTGATACAAAGACTAGGTAATCATGTGCATCTCTATGTGATGACCTAGTCCTAACACTTTGTGAAGGATCACCTATAATTAAATCTTTTGGATGAGAAGTTACATACCTCCATTTCCTTGGTAGATCAGCATGATCCTTACCACTTCTTCTCCTTCTTGAGCTGGTCTCTTTTGTATGCTCATATCTTTCATTTCCTTTTGAAGTGTATCCGCATCATTGTCTATATACTCTTATTTCTTTGAAGGTGAAGGGTTAGTTTCATCAAAAATAACATGCATTGATTCTTCTATGTTAGAGTTCTTTTATTAAATACTCTATATGCTTTGCTATATAATGAATAACCAAGAAAAATTGCTTCATCATATTTAGTATCAAAATTTCCTAGATTATCTTTTCCATTGTTCAACACAAAGCATTTACAACCAAAAACATGAAAGTAATTAATATTAGGTTTCTTTTCATTCCATAGCTCATATGAGGTTTTCTTTAGAATTGGATGAATCAAAACATGGTTTAAAATATAACAAGCAGTATTCACCGCTTCTGTCTAAAAGTACCTTGGAAGATTGTCTTCACATAGCATTGTTCGGGCCATTTCTTTCAAAGTCCTATTTTTTCTCTCTACAACATTATTTTGTTATGGTGTTCTAGGAGCGAAGAAGTTATGATCAATGCTATTTTCTGTGCAATAGTCATCAAAAAATTGATTTTCAAATTCAGTCCCGTGATCACTTCTAATAGATATGATTGAAAGATTTTTCTCATTTGAGACTTTCTTGTGAAATTTTTGATATACTTTAAAAGTTTCATCTTTGTGTGCAATAAACAAGACCCAATTAAATCTTGAAAAATCATCTATAATCACAAGAGTATATTTCATACCACCTAGGCTTGTAGTCCTAGTCGGTCCAAATAAGTCCATGTGAAGTAGCTCAAGGGGTCTAGAAGTTGAAATCATATTTTTGGATTTAAAACTCCTCATAGTTTGTTTACCCATTTGACAAGCATTATAAACATGTTCAAAATCAACTTTAAACTTAGGCAAACCTCTAACTACTCTTAGAAATTAACTTAGCAATAGTATGCATGCTAGCATGACCTAATCATCTATGCCAAAGTAAACAAGACTCCTTGGTCTTAGCATTCATCGCTACTAGACTGGAACTACTAGACATAGCTAGATCATTTAGATCTACCACATAAATAGTTACAAGTCTATGTCCAATGAATTTATTGCTAGAATCAAGAGAGTTTGTTACAATACACATAGATGATTTAAAGACAACCTTAAAGCCTTTATCACATAATTGACTAATATTTAACAAATTATGCTTCAATTTGTCTACTAGCAATATATTTTCAATAAAAGTAAATGGGGTCAATTTGATTTTACCAATACTGATAGTTTTTCCCTTGCCATTATCTCCAAAAGTAACCAAACCTCTTTCTTTCATCTCTAGGATGATGAATTGATCCTTTCACCTATCATATATCTTGAACAGCCACTATCGAGATACTATCTTTTCTTTATTTTTTGGGCTACAAGATATTCCTGCAAAACAATCAATAAGTTTTTTTAGGTACCCAAGCTACCTTGGGTCCTTGCAGGTTAGCAGAGGTGGTTTCTTTGGAAATCCAAATTTTTTTTAATTTACTTTTAGCATTTCTAAAAATATTACATTGAAATGCCTGATGTCCTACCCCTTTGCATGTATAACAAACAATTCTAGAATTTTGAAAAGAAGTAAGCTTTGAAGTTCTAGATGTGGAAGCATGTGATGCAGATGTAGAAACATTTGACATCAAAGATTTTTGATTTGAAAACTTAGGAATATACTTTGAAGCTCTAGAAATGGATATTGAAGGATTTGATACAAAAGTTTTTTGAGATAAACCTTTTGGAGCATAAGCTTTTGAAGGTATAAATTTGGTAGCTGAAATTCCATTTACAATTGAAGAGTTGTAACCAATTCCAGGTTTATTATCAAAAATTCTTTGTTCCTTTAAAATCAACTCAAGCTTATTTAAACTTAATGTAAGTTTTTCAACCAATGGCTTGAGTTTTTCAACCACCTTTTTCAATTTAGAGTTTTCAATAGTCAAAGCTTTGTTTTTTTCAAGACATGCATTATTCTCAATTTCCAAAGCTTTGTTCTTTTCAGAAAAAAATAGTTAATTCTTTTTGCAATATCTTGTTCTTTTCTGAAATCTCTTCCTTTTGTTTTAGTAAAGAATCATTGATATTCTTTAAAGCTCTAATATTTACTCTAGCTTTTTTTATACTCAGATAATAAGTCATGAAATATAGAATTTAATTCGTTAAACATAAATTCTATTTGAGGTTCGGGTGATGTTACCTCATCTTCGAGACCCATAAGATATAGATTAGCAATTTTTGTGGTCTCTTCTTCTTCTGTTGAAGTTGACTCCTCACTATCGTTCCAAGTGGCAACCATAGCTTTCTTCTTTTTCTTCTTAAATGTTTTCTTTAGTAAAGGACAATCGGGATGGATATGCCCTTGTTTCTTACATTCATAACATGTGAGCATTTGTTCCTTCTCTTTTTCTTTTTCCTTGTCTTTACTGTGTTCTTCTTTCTTATGAAACTTTTTAAAATATCTTCCTTTCTTCTATTTCATAAATCTTCTAAATCTCCTCACAACCATAGCGATATCTTCATTTTCTAAATCATCTTTAGAGGAGTATTCATCTTCTGATTTCTCATCTTGTTTCTTCGAATCTGATGCAGCTTTGAAGGCAATTGATTTCTTCTTTTTCTGATCATCTTCATTTCTTTGCTACATGGCCAATTCATGAGTGATGAGAGAACTCGACAGTTTATCCAGAGTCAGTGTGTTTAGATCTTTGCCTTCTTGGATGGCAGTTACTTTGGGATCCCATTTATCCGGAAGTGATCTTAAAATCTTCTGTACCAAGTTTGTATTTGAGTAAACCCTGCCAAGACTTTTTAAATCGTTAATAATATTTTCAAATCATGAAAATATGGCAGAAATAGTTTCAGTTTGTTCCATCTTAAATAATTCATAGCTATGTACTAGAAGATTAATTTTAGAGGTCTTCACTTGGAAAGTTCCTTCATGGGTCACTTCGAGTTTATCCCAGATTTCTTTTACAGATGAGCAAATAAAAATTTGGTTGAACTCATTTGCATCCAAAGTACAATATAGTAAATTCATGGCTTTGGCATTCAATTCCCCCATTTTCATGTCATATTCATCCAATCCTCTTCAGGTTTTGGGACATCTATGCCATCAATCTTAATCATGGATATTTGTGGATCCTTAAGAATGACCTTCCACAACTGAAAATCAACAGCTTGAATGTATATATTCATTCTAGCTTTTCAGTATGAATAATTCATGCTAGTGAACAGTGGAGGTCTATTAGTAGATTGGCCTTTGACCAAAGAAGTACTCATGGGATTAGCCATCAATCTTTACTCTAATTAACTTCAAAGACTCCGCTCTAATACCAGTTGTTTTCCAAGTGGCTTTTCCAAGAGCGGGGTGAATTGGGAATTTAAAAAAGTAATTAGATATGTGCTCTTTTAAATCTACTTTAGTGGTAAGTGCTGTATTTTAAATAATAAACAGTATAAGCAAATGCAAATAGAAAAAGTACAATGCAAACACAGCAAATTTATAGTGGTTCGGAGCAACCTCGCTCTACGTCCACTATCCAAGATACCACTTAAAATTTTTACTATATTTACTACCGGAATATAGTCGGATTGTTTTACCAGGCTCATAATCCAAACCTAACTTGATTTTTCAACCAAGATCACCAAAAATCCAACACTTGGTTTTACATAGGATCACCAAGAATCCAACTTGGTTTTTAGTAGGATCACCAAGAACACAACTTGGTTTTGAATAGGATCACCAAGAACCCACTGATATGGGATGACACTAAGAATTGCTAGACATGCATGAAAAATAGTAAACTATTTTTTTAATGATTTTTATAATTTTATTTGTAGGCTAGATTTCCAAGATAAAGTAAGAACTAGCAGAAAGACTAGCAATGCAAAGAATCATCGTATCACAGGCAAACTCATGCACAATAATAAATTACCAGGACCTGATAATTAAGAAACTCCCGGATTAGGATTGCTTATCTTCATCAAATCAGAAATTAAAAAAAGGGAAGGATGTTACCAATTAGTGATTTGAAGAACGTCTGATGAAAAGATCACACAGCACTCTGATTGGAGTCTGGATGATGAAGCTTGGTTTCCTTGATTAGATAGCTGATTTGGGTGGTCCTGGAGGCAAGGAAAGCCTCCTCTAGGGAGGTGAAACACCTCGGAGATCCTGCAAAACATCAAGGGTCAATCAAAATAGCAATTAAATAAAGGAAAGAACTAGGATTTAGAAGAAATCAGGTTAGGGTTTAGAAGTGGGCGGCTTGAAGCTTGATGAATATCTCCTTGCTTGGCAGCCTAGGGCACTCCTTCTTGGACGTGTGAAGGCTTGGATGGCAGTGAGTTAGGGCATGGAATGATGCTAAGGCATCTAGGAATTCGGCCAAGCACAATAGTAACCAAAGAAAAAAGTAAAAACAAAGTAACACAAGCTCGCAAGCTCAAATAAATTCACCAGGGTTTTGATATCATGAATAAAAGTTGCTTACAAGAGGGGGAGGGGTGGGGTATTTATAGAGTTCCCATATCCTCTAACTAGGTTTACACACTTGGGTTACAAGTCCTCTCATAGCTAGGTTATAAAAATAAATCTTAAAACAATTAGGAGCATAAGTCCCAACTAGGTCAGGATTTGACCTAGTCTTCTCCTTTTCCCATCATGCTTTGAGTATTCCACTCAAGGACACCTCTTGGACTTGGTCAACACTTCAAGGATGCCTAGAAGGTCGTGTTGGGCTTCTAGGAGCAGCAAGGGGCCAGCCCAAAGGGGCTTGGGTGCATGGGCTTGGGCCTCTGGAAGTTGGGGTGGCCTGGTAGCCTGGTAGTAGGAATATTCCCTGGTATCTTGCTTCTAAGGGCTTGGGCTTGGCACCTGGGTTTGATTTCTTTGCACTAGGATGCAGGTGGTGGACCTTTGGAATCATGGATGCCCTGGTCTGGGAATATACTCTGGCATCTAGAAAGGAATCTAGGCATCTGGGGGGCATCTAGAAGGAATCAGGATCTTCGGAAGGCATCTTGGATCCTGTGGTGTCACACAAAATCCAATGGACTAATGTAGTGGCCTCTGACTCCTGGATGTGGCATGGTGGAACTCCAAAATAAGGTGACCTCCTCTCTTGTACAAAAATTGGTCTTATACTGGACTCATAATTGATGTACAGGATTCAAAATACTGACTAGGTTGAGGGTTGAGACAAGTCAACTAACCTCAACTTATTACAGGACTCAATCTTAATTGATTACAAAATTTTCAAAACTTTGACACATGACTAATTAAACCATATGGGATCCAGGGATCTGTATCTGATCCTAGTGTCCCCACCAATTCTCTTGGAGCGGGAGGAACTCGACCCCATGAGTATGGGTCAATTTAGCTCAAGGAGGGTCTGGGTTGAGGTGCTGCAGATCCGCACTAGCATTCCACATGTCCTCAAATTCTGATTGACTTTGCCACCAGACCAAATATCGCTGACAGTCTCTATCCTGGGTACTGATAGCTTGATCATCCAGAGCTCTCTCAATCATTTCCTCACCATAAGGCCAAATTATATGGGGTCTCTTTGGGATAGGTTCTCTCTCAAAGAATGGGAGTGGCTTAAGGGGCTCGCTGGATATCACTGCTGGCTCCCTAGACTTTACAAAGTCTGAGATGGTGAAGGTGGAGCTAATACCTAAATCAGGTGATATCTCAGGGACATAGGCATTGGGTCCACAACTATTCATTATTTTAGATGGGCCAGCTTCGCGAGCAGAAAATTCTTTGACAGTCACATATTCCTCTGTAGAAAATTCTTCATCTTTCTTTTGGGAATTAGCCAAGTTATTATTTAGTTCATTAATTATGTTCAGCTCTTGGCTAATTTCACGGTGCATATGCTATGCAGAGGCTAGTACATGTGTGGACAGGTGGATTGGGTCTGTAAATTTATTGGACTCAACCAACACTTAATAGACTCGACTAGACTTCTCTATCAAAGAAAATTTATTGGACTCTATGGGCCTAAACTTTAATAGACTATAGGCTCTCTAGGTTTAACTCTGATTTGGTATGCACATGAAAATATGATATGAGCTCCTAATAGATGCCAGAGGGTCTTCCAGAAGTAGGAAGCAAAAATGACAAACTCAATGAATGAATGCAATATGCAAACCTCTATAAAATGCATATGAATGACTAAAGAAACATAAGAAGATCTAGGAAAGGGTAGAAAATAAGGGGTAGGTTTAGGGTCAGCTTGGTAGGGTAAGAAATAAGAAGATGGTTCAGGGTTAGTTGGATAAAGTAGGATATAAGAAGGGGTATCAAGGATTAATCCTATGCTAATGAGGTTAACCTTATGGGGTTGATGTCTATCTAAAGGGTCTGCATTATGGAAGAAAAGGTCATTGATTTCAGGGAAGAGATCAAGTGGAGTTAAAGAGGTGACTTCATCCTAAGGGTACTGATTCAAAGAGATCAGGTCCTTAATGAATTCTTCTGGCTCATAAAACAAAGGACTGGGCTCTATAGTTGGGCTTTCTATTAGTGTCTCCTCAGGTAAAACTCTAGTAACAGTATCAGGGTTCTCTTCCTCTAACAGCTCTTCCACTACTTGGTTAGCTAACTCTATGTCTGTTACTGTTTGGGTATGGCTAGGGTTAGCTAATCTAGGTTAGCTCCTACTTGGGTATGGTTAGGGTCAACTATTATTGGGTGGTCTTCTACCTGGGTATCTATTGATTCAACTAACTCTAAGTCTTCTATGGGAAACTCCTCTTCTTCCTCCTCATACTATTCCACTAAGCTTGGGTCAGCCTCATATATTTCCTCTTTTAGGTCATCTTGGTGAACCAATGAGATGGTAAGAGGGGGTAGACTAAGGAAAAATTGACTAATGACTGGGATGACAAGGGTGGGTTTGCTAAGGTGTTCCTGACTAACACTGGGTTCATATCTAATGGTACTAATCCTATTGGGCTCAAGCTGACTAAAGGTTATGGGTTCAGTCCTATGGGTCTTGTCTAGGGTTCCTAACTGATCTCCTACTTGGTCAAAACTAGTGGCTAATTGGTCGATCCTAGTGGTTGTTTGGTTGTGTGCTTGGGTTATCTGGTTGAGTTGAGTGGTCAACTGAACAAGCTGATTTTGGGTTTGATCATGTTTGAGGTCCATCTGAGCTAACGGATTTTGGGTTTGGGTGTTGAATTGGTGGATCTGGGTGGTTAATTGGGCAACCATCTGTTCATTCATGGCTTTTATGAAAGCCTCAAAATTGGGATCCATGGTTGAGTTGGGTTGGGGTGTAGACTTCTGGTATTAGGTTCCTAGTCTAGTGGTCATGCAACAATCAATCTAGCAATCAGAATGGAATGGTGTAGCCAAGCATGCAAAAAGAACTAGGCTAGTACAATCTAGGGTTTCCTAGACCTAGAGCTAAAACTGAATAGGTAGCTCAACTTACATTTAACCCAGCAACTAATCCTTCCATTGGCCCGGTAGGAGGTGGGGTGGTGGAGGCTTCCCATGCTTGTCACAGGGTCCTAATTATGAACCACCAGTCCACTTAGGTCGTTTGACTCAGGACCCCTAGCCTTAGACACCAGCTTTCAGTAATAGCTAAAGGATTAAATGCACTAGTTGGCCCACACGGTTCGGACCCGACCTGTTGGGTGTCACCTAGTCCACTAGGACAAATTAGGTCTAATTAATTTTAATTAAGGTTTGGGTGGAAATGCTGGATGGTTGTTTTGGGCCCAGGATAGGTTATGACCTCCTACCCTGACCTGAAATATTGAGTTGCCCTTAAGATCAATTTAAAGAGATGATGAACATACAATGAGCCTTGATGCAATCTAAAACAATCAGAAAAATAAAAATATTTTATGTATATTTTATGGAATGACAAATTAGGTTTAGGTTGATTAGGTTAGTAATCAAATTGGGCTTGGGGTTGGGGTGTGTGGAAGTTGATTGGGTTAGGTTGAGTTAAGTATGCAGGAATAGCAGAAATCAGAAAATTAGGATTTTAGATGATGCAGGTTTTGACACATATATACATGCAAAAAAAATTCAAAAAAATTCTAGGATAGAGGATGGATGGTGATTATGATACCTACCAAATTTGGTGCAAAAAAAAAAATAAAATCAAATGATGATGCAAATCCTAGGGGTTTCAGACTGCTACAAAAATTTTAGGATTTTGTTAGGGTTTCTACGATTTCAAATTTTAATGATTTAAATTTTCTATAAAATTAATTAAAAATTTTGATAAATTAGAGGACAAGACAGAGAACAATTCATGCAAATTTCATGCAAAAATAAAATTCTTAGATGATCGAAATCAGATAAAAAATAGATATCAATGCAGCTAGCAGGATGTAGAAATTAGGGTTTGTAAATCTAATGCAGATGAAAACTATCCTAAACCCACTCTGATATCAAATTGATGCAGGATGACTCTAAGAATTGCTAAACATGTATGAAAAATAGTAAACTAATTTTTTTAGTGATTTTTATAATTTTATTTGCAGGCTAGATTTCCAAGATAAAGTAAGAACTAGTAGAAAGACTAGCAATGCAAAGAAGGAAAGGATGTTACCAATTAGTGATTTGAAGAAAGTCCGATGAAGAGATCACACAGCACTCTAATTGGAGTCTGGATGATGAAGCTCGATTTCCTTGATTAGATGGCTAATTTGGGCAGTCCTGGAGGCAAGGAAAGCCTCCTTTAGGGAGGTGAAACATCTCAGGGATCCTGCAAAATGTCACGGATCAATCAAAATAGCAATTAAATAAAGAAAAGAACCAGGATTTAGAAGGAATTAGGTTAGGGTTTAGAAGCAGGTGGCTTGAAGCTTGATGAAGATCTCCTTGCTTGGTGGCCTAGGGCACTCCTTCTTGGATGTGTGAATGCTTGGATGGAAGTGAGTTAGGGCATGGAAGGATGCTATGGTGCGGGCACCAGACTCAGAAGAAGACTTCAGGACTCCATCTGGATCTCTGATTAACATTGCCCGAAGAATTAGGGTTTTCTGGTTTTGTAATAAGGGTTGACTTGGTCAACTCAATTTTAGTTTGAGTCTGTATTTCCCTGCAATTTAAATTTTGTTGAGTCATGTTGACTCAATACAAGTCCTAGTAGTGGTCTAGGTCTTCTCCAAGGTGCAACATTTTCTCCCAGGACCAAGCAAGTGGGCGCCACACTCCCAGCCACACGCCAGAGTCCAGGAGGCGCCACATCTCCATCCAGTGTGCCTTGGTCCCCACACCACAAGAAAGCAGGTCCCTTCTTTCATGCGCCACTTGGAGGAGAAATCCATCAAGATACCTCAATCCAAGGAGGAGCCAACTTCTTTCTAGATAAACCCAAGCCAGGATGGCAAGAATTTTTCTTGAAGAGAGGATCAAGGAGGTGCCCCACAATGTTCCATAAAAACCCAAGTTATAAAAGGGAAGAGAGCATGTCTTGGGGAGAAAATCAAGGAGGCACCCAAAAGTTTCCTAAAGTGCCAAAGCCATGAAAGGAAGAAGCCTAAACTTGTGGAGCAAGACTAGCAGGTGTCCAAAAGAGCCAAACCATGAAGGAAAAATCCTTGATTCATGGAGAGATACTAGGAGACACCCCCATAACCTGCCATTTGGAGCTGATTTTCAAGTTTTCTTGGAGTTTTTGGGTTGCCCACTCATGGAAGGAGTCTTGGGAAGAAAATTTGATGCCTAAAGTGTGGGTTAGTCCTATTAGTCCCACATGGGAAGTGTATGAAATTTTATTTTTTTGTTATGTCTATATATTCAACTCTATGTAACTCTTGAAGAAAAGATGAATGAAACCAAATTTTTTTGTGAGCAAAACTTTGTATTTTCTCTCTTCCGCACTTGCATCCAGGTGTTGAGCTCCGTGAGGGAGTAAATCCGGGTTCCCCAGGAACCTTGAGGAGGTGTGAGATCTCCAAAACCCAAACCCTAGGTTAGCCACTTCTACTCCACAACCCTAGCCGACCATCATTCTTTTCATTCCACCAATCCCTAGCCTATCCCACTTCTCACGGCCTCTCTCTCCAAGTCCAGGCCGACCACCAGCATCCAGCTACAGTCTGGATACTTCAATTCCAAAGCTCTTTCCAGAGGGAGTCGAATCAGCCTTCAAGAGAATCCGGATCTCAGCGACATCAGCCTTCAAGTTCTTCGAACTGGTAAATCCTTCCCCGAGTCCCTGAATCCATCACTTGTTTTTCTTCTTCCCAGATCTTGAGTCCAGGAGAAGCCGACCCAGCCACGAGACCAGTATTGGAGGATCCATTACGAAGATAGCCGAATCCGAGGATCCAACAATCTGCCCGAGAGAGTTCTTCCACCCAAATTCTGTGAAGATCACTGTCTGGTTGGTAACCCATCTCTCCTCTCTATTTCTGTCCTGTTGAAAGTTTAGAGCGAAACCCTAGGTCTGGGAGTTTCTCAACCCCCAGCGATCCGTTACTTCTGAACTACTCTGATAACTTAGCTTCTTCTAAATTGTGCTTTCAATCCTTACCTAGTTTCCATCAACTTAGTTTACTTTACTTTGAGTCGAGGCCAATTTCTGAAATATAAAAAAAAAAAGAAAAAAAAGAATTAATCTTAAATTTACTTCCGCATACACTTCTTTGTTCTTTGTTCTGCATCATTTTTGGTATCAGAGCTTCGTCCTGCATCATTTTTGGTATCAGAGCCCTGTCTAGGGTTTCTGTTTTGATTGCTTGTTTGAGTCTCTCTCTTTTTACTTTGTCTGCTCGAAGTAGACTCCCCAGGACGTCCGGTCCTAGGAACGAAGCGAGGTGCAAACCTCCTCTTCCCATTCCACGGGGTGTTCCTAGGGCGTGTAGGGGATCCGTTGGGTTACAACTTCGTAGCAGGAATTGTAAACGGAGAAAGCGTTCTGTTTTCAGTCTGTAACTACCCTGTTGTAGGAATTGTTTATCATTGCATTTAACTCCAAATTATATGATTTTTATTTTGCTGGAACCAGTATAATTGAAAATATTTTACATAATTTTACTGTAATTTATTAGATTCTGTGAAATTTCTGAGAGTTAAATTACAGCAATTCTGTTTCTGTGTTTCTGCAATTCAATTTTTTGAGTGATCATCTCCTAATTCATCTTAAGGGAAATTGAGCATCTAAGATAAGGGGAGGAGTTGATAACCTCTCCTTAGCCCAAAACCACCACCCATTCATTCGATCCTAAGCCTAATTTTAAAATTTATTAGACTTAATTTGCCCTAGTGGGCTAGGGACACCAACAAGTCGGGTCTAGGCTAATGTTGAGTCAGTTTGTCTAGTTACTCTGTGTGTGCTTTGTACTCAGTGTCTAGAATGGTGGTTCAGGGATTCTATCCTGAAGGGCTTGTGTGCTGGTCCGCCTACCTGGCCAATCTCTGATTGGTGTCTAGGATTGGCAATTAGGGACCTAACACTCCCCTTACACCTGCCTGGCTGAGTCCCGAGTTACTACAGGCTAGCTTGCCACTCTGATTGGGCATCTAGTTTGGGCTCTAGGTCTAGTTAGCCCGTAGTCGTTTCAGTCGAGTCTCATTTGGTGTGCTTGCTTGCATCATCATGTCCACCTGGAACGAAGTACCCTACCAACCTGGTCAAACCCAACCTGATTTAGAGGCCATGATTAGAACTCTTACCGAAAGTATGACCAAATTGAGTCAGGATATGAATGAGAGTTTTGCCGAGTTTAGAGACCGAGCCCAGGGACTTGAGAAACGTAGACATCAAAATTGCACCCCTGATCCAAAATTTAATAGGCCCCAACCTCACCCATGCCAGGAGCCTAGGAGGACCTTATACCGTGATCCCGAGCATAACCCTAGGAGCCTATATCCATACTTGGTTGACTCAGAAAAGGGACCTGTTAGGAACACCGAACCTTATGCACCCACTTTTGATGGAAGACAAGAGACATATATTAAGTGGGAAGAACAAATGGATCGGTATTTTGAGTGCACTAACATATCGAAATTAGGACAAATTAGGTTGGCCAAAACCAAGTTCACCAAACATGCTAGGTCGCATTGGTATGCTATTGAGCATGAGTGTTATCAAAGAAAAGAGGAAATATATACTTGGAGAGATATGAGAAGTAAGTTGAGAGATAGGTACCTAGGTAGATCCTATGAGAAAAGACTTTTAGACCAATGGTACCAATTGCGACAAGGTAATAGGCCTGTGTCTAAATATATCGAGGACTTCTAGTGGTACGACATGAAATGCAATACCATTGAGACCGAAGCTCAGATCACATCGAGGTTTAGGGTTGGGTTACACCCAGACATTTATAGGAAGCTATGCCTTGAAATAACCAATAAGTTAGACCGAGCCTACCAAGAAGCCCAAGACTATGAGTGGTCTTTAAGATATAACCAATCAAGTACTTTGGACTTAAAGCCAACCTCTACCAACTTGAGTCAAGTTTCGATTGATCCGACACCCATAGTGAACCAGACTTTTGTTTGTCAATTCCCACTTGTGTCACCTCTTGACCAGAAGGATAACACTGAGAAGGAGTTAGGCATGGCCATCCCAAAATTAGTTGACCTGACCAGAGCCGTACTTAAAGAGGAATCAAAGGAGAATAGATTAGAACATTTCAGTGAGATTGAGGAAGAAATATATGAGCCTGACATAAGTTTGATAGATGAATATGAAGAAGAAGAATTTGAGGATATCTCTCCCGATAATTCAATTAACCAACTCCTACCTAATGGGGTTATTGAGGGGACCCCTGCCACTCAAGGAATTCAGGAGCTAACCCTAAGAGAAGACCCTTTTGAGGAAGTTCAGGAAGAGGAAATTACACCAAATGAAAGTTTAAGTGAGAATACCCCTGAACTCATTGAGGAATCCAAAGAAGACACCCCTGAGTCAAATCTGGTAGAGAAGTGTGGAGAAGGAAGGGGTTCACAAGAATTGCCCATTGAGAAGGTCCAAGAACAAGAAAAAGACAGTAGCTTAGAGGACTTTTTAGATAAACATTCTAAAGACCTTCCTGATAACCTTCCACCTTCTAGGAGCACCCAGCCTACCCTAGAACTTGCACTTGTAGACCCTCCTAGAGCAAATCATGAGGTTTGGATGAGTGCACCTATAGAACAATGTCCTCATTTTAAGGTCATCCTGAATAACCAAGGTTTGTTTCTTGTTTCTGATAAGCCACCTCAAAACTCTGATTCTTATTTCCTACCCTTCCCTGAATCTTCTCATGTTCCTAGAGCTATGGGATTACACTTTACTGAGATCTCTAGGTTGCAAGACTCCTTAGAACCTATTAGGTTTGCCACCTACTTCTGGAAGACCTTATGGCACCTACTAGGCATCCATAATAAGTTTTCATGCTCTGCATGCCCTCCTCCGACCCAAGGTCAAACCTAGAGAGCCTTAGTTTGTTAGGTTTATACCTAGGGTTCCTTTGGAATAAAGTCCATTCTTTAGGAATGCGTCGTCAGTCTAGTTTAGTTTTTCTTGATCCTTTACTAGGGTTTGGCTCAGACTTTGGTTTGATTGAGAGCACCAGGAATTGGGATTTGTATTTTGTCCAGGACTATATTTGCATATAATGTTTCGATCAACAGGTCTATAGGCTAGAGTCCCTTTGAAATTGTTCATGGATACAAGCCTCACACACCACTTGATATGATTTCACTATTAGTCCACCCACACAAGTCTCTTGATGCACTTGCATAGCATGTAAAGGACTTGCATAAAGAAATTCATGCCAAAATAAATTTAAGTAATGAAACTTATAAGAAGTTGGTTGATTCTCAAAGACGAGTCAAAACTTTTATTGAGGGAGACTATGTAATGATTAGGTTAAGGCCTGAACGGTTTCCTCCTGGAACTGTTAGAAAGTTACATGCTAGAGGAGCTGGACCATTTAGAGTGGTGAAGAGAGTAGGGTCCAATGCCTATGTGCTCGAGTTGCCTTCAGAACTAGGCATTAGCTCCACTTTCAACATTACAGACCTAGTAGAGTATAGAGAGCCAGCTGTGATTCCCAGTGAGCCTTTTTGAGCCTAATCCTGCTCTTGAGAGTGAACCCAACCCTGTGTGTCCACCAACAAACTGGCCTGTGAGGAAAGAGCAGATTGAAAAGATCCTGGATGATCAGGTTATCTCTACTCGTAATCGAGGATACCAAAGATACCTGGTCCGTTGGCAAGAAAGGCCAGATTCTGATAACTCTTGGATCTCCCAAGAAGAATTACAAGAATTGGACCCAGACCTCTTGGAGAGATACCAGAGCCAGCTTGATCCATACTCGACAGGGTCGAGTTCCTCCCACCCCGGGAGAATTAGTGCGGGCACCAGACTCAGAAGAAGACTTCAGGGCTCCATCTGGATCTCTGATTAACATTGCCCGAAGAATTAGGGTTTTCTGGTTTTGTAATAAGGGTTGACTTGGTCAACTCAATTTTAGTTTGAGTCTGTATTTCCCTGCAATTTAAATTTTGTTGAGTCATATTGACTCAATACAAGTCCTAGTAGTGGTCTAGGTCTTCTCCAAGGTGCAACATTTTCTCCCAGGACCAAGCAAGTGGGCGCCACACTCCCAGCCACACGCCAGAGTCCAGGAGGCGCCACATCTCCATCCAGTGTGCCTTGGTCCCCACACCACAAGAAAGCAGGTCCCTTCTTTCATGCGCCACTTGGGGGAGAAATCCATCAAGATACCTCAATCCAAGGAGGAGCCAACTTCTTTCCAGATAAACCCAAGCCAGGATGGCAAGAATTTTTCTTGAAGAGAGGATCAAGGAGGTGCCCCACAATGTTCCATAAAAACCCAAGTTATAAAAGGGAAGAGAGCATGTCTTGGGGAGAAAATCAAGGAGGCACCCAAAAGTTTCCTAAAGTGCCAAAGCCATGAAAGGAAGAAGCCTAAACTTGTGGAGCAAGACTAGGAGGTGTCCAAAAGAGCCAAACCATGAAGGAAAAATCCTTGATTCATGGAGAGATACTAGGAGACACCCCCATAACCTGCCATTTGGAGCTGATTTTCAAGTTTTCTTGGAGTTTTTGGGTTGCCCACTCATGGAAGGAGTCTTGGGAAGAAAATTTGATGCCTAAAGTGTGGGTTAGTCCTATTAGTCCCACATGGGAAGTGTATGAAATTTTATTTTTTTGTTATGTCTATATATTCAACTCTATGTAACTCTTGAAGAAAAGATGAATGAAACCAATTTTTTTGTGAGCAAAACTTTGTATTTTCTCTCTTCCGCACTTGCATCCAGGTGTTGAGCTCCGTGAGGGAGTAAATCCGGGTTCCCCAGGAACCTTGAGGAGGTATGAGATCTCCAAAACCCAAACCCTAGGTTAGCCACTTCTACTCCACAACCCTAGCCGACCATCATTCTTTTCATTCCACCAATCCCTAGCCTATCCCACTTCTCACGGCCTCTCTCTCCAAGTCCAGGCCGACCACCAGCATCCAGCTACAGTATGGATACTTCAATTCCAAAGCTCTTTCCAGAGGGAGTCGAATCAGCCTTCAAGAGAATCCGGATCTCAGCGACATCAGCCTTCAAGTTCTTCGAACTGGTAAATCCTTCCCCGAGTCCCTGAATCCATCACTTGTTTTTCTTCTTCCCAGATCTTGAGTCCAGGAGAAGCCGACCCAGCCACGAGACCAGTATTGGAGGATCCATTACGAAGATAGCCGAATCCGAGGATCCAACAATCTGCCCGAGAGAGTTCTTCCACCCAAATTCTGTGAAGATCACTGTCTGGTTGGTAACCCATCTCTCCTCTCTATTTCTGTCCTGTTGAAAGTTTAGAGCGAAACCCTAGGTCTGGGAGTTTCTCAACCCCCAGCGATCCGTTACTTCTGAACTACTCTAATAACTTAGCTTCTTCTAAATTGTGCTTTCAATCCTTACCTAGTTTCCATCAACTTAGTTTACTTTACTTTGAGTCGAGGCCAATTTCTGAAATATAAAAAAAAAAAGAAAAAAAAAGAATTAATCTTAAATTTACTTCCGCATATGCTTCTTTGTTCTTTGTTCTGCATCATTTTTGGTATCAGAGCTTCATCCTGCATCATGCTAGGATAGCAAGTAATTTGGCCAAGCACAATAGTAACCAAAGAAAAAAATAAAAATAAAGTAACACACAAGCTCGCAAGCTCAAATAAATTCACCAAGGTTTTGATATCATGAATAAAAGTTGCTTACAAGAGGGGAAGGGGTGGGGTATTTATAGAGTTCCCATGTCCTCTAACTAGGGTTACACACTTGGGTTACAAGTCCTCTCCTAGCTAGGTTATAAAAACAAATCTTAAAATAATTAGGAGCATAAGTCCCAACTAGGTTAGGATTTGACCTAGTCTTCTCCGTCTCCCTTCATGCTTTGACTATTCCACTCAAGGACACCTTTTGGACTTGGTCAACACTTCAAGGATGCCTAGGAGGGCGTGTTGGGCTTCTAGGAGCAGCAAGGGGCTGGCCCAAAGGGGCTTGGGTGCATGGGCTTGGGCCTCTGGAAGCTGGGGTGGCCTGGTAGCTTGGTAGCAAGAATATTCCCTAGTATCTTGCTTCTTAAGGGCTTGGGCTTGGCGCATGGGCTTGATTTCTTTGGTCTAAGATGTAGGTGGACCTCTGAAATCATGGATGCCCTGGTTTAGGAATATACCCTAGCATCTGGAAGGGAATCTGGACATCTGGAAGGAATCAGGGTCTCCGGAAGGCATCTTGGATCCTATGGTGTCACAAAAAATCCAATGAACTAATGTAGTGGCCTCTGACTCCTGGATGTGGCTTGGTGGAACTCCAAAATAAGGTGACCTCCTGTCTTGTACAAAAACTAGACTCATACTGGATTCATAATTGATGTACAGGACTCAAAATACTGACTAGGTTGAGGGTTGAGACAAATCAATTAACCTCAACTTATTACAGGACTCAATTTTAATTGATTACAAAATTTTCAAAACTTTGACACATGACTAATTAAACCATATAGGATCCAGGGATCTGTGTCTAATCATGGTGTTCCCACCACCCACACTTGGTTTTGAACAGGCTAACCAAGAACCTACTTGCTTTTTAAACTGGGCTCACCGATAACCCAACAACTCACAAAAGAGTTAAAGAAAATAAGCAACAAGATGACAAACTAATATTGTCTGATGGTTGCCGATGCAGCTCAAGAGAAGCCTTCTTAATTGCACTTTAATGCTTTTCAGTGGCTTCTTCAACTTCTTTAATATATGCTTCAAGCTTTAGATTTGAGTTGGTGAAGTCTTGAAGACTGACTTGAATGCTCACTAGTTCTCTCTTGCTCATAAGTTCATTTAATGTTCAACTAAGCATTAGCTTCTTCAAAGGTTGTCCAAATCCCTCATTTATAGAGTCTTGTACTCTTTTGGATGGATATAGTCATTGTAAACTATTGGGATGTGACATTTGACCGTTGAAGAACATTTCAAATTCAAAAATGAAGTTTTGGAACTAGCCATTACCTGCCTGGAATCAACCTTCGAGTCAGCTCAGATCCCTCGAGTCAACTTGGATCCTCAGAGAAGTTCAGGTCGAGTCATCTTGCTTCATTCGGGTCAGCTTGGTTTTACAATATTCTTGATTCCTTACTCTGGATGAGTCAGCTTGCCTTAGTTCGAGTTGGCTCGGATTCACGGTTCTTCAAAATTGTACTCTGGAGGAGTCGGCTCTTCTCATCGGAGTCGGCTCGCCTGGCTATTCTCTTAGAACTGGTTTTTCATGAACTCTGAAGGAGTCTACTTGGATCTCTGAAGGGTCGACTTGGATGCCTGACTGAATGGATGAGTCGGCTTGGACTTCCTTCGGGTTGGCTCACCTATCTGATTCATGAAATGATGAATTGGACGAGTCGGCTTAAGTTCCTATGAGTCGGCTCGAATCTCTGCATGCCAGAATCCTTCATGCATGCCATGAACTAGAGTCGGCTCCCTTTGCTTGAGTCGGCTCGGATGAGATTTTCAGTAAAATTTTTATTTCCTCTCCATATTTCATCCAGCAAAATTCTAACATTCAAGATTCTTTCCAACTCAACTAACAATTGATTCTACGGAATTTAAGCTTGAAAATACTTAGAAGTAACGCATTTTTACAAATATTTCTTTAATTTTTTTTTGGGCTCTTCTTTACATGACACATTTACAACATAACTCATGACACATAATAAGATTGTAGGTGTTGTAATTTAGCAATGAAACCTTCCTACAAAAACTTATAAAGCACTTGAAAAGTAGTTAGTAACAAAAGTGCATGCTCCAATATTTTGTTATCATCAAAATCACTCAAGGGATCAACAATGTCTTGCTTTTACAATCATGAAGATGCTTTTGGCCTATAATGTCATACTCGGTTAACCAGGTCTAAATGCTCTACAAGTGATAGTGTCTACCTATTATTTGTTAATGATATTCTTCACATTACAAGGAAGAGGAGAGGTACGAGAAAATGAGGCCCTAGTAAGACAATGTTACCTGGTGGCCTGACAGATGAAATAAGTCAAGACATCGAATGGTCTCCTAGTGGAGGGGCTGGATATAGGGATGAACTAATCAAAGAAAGGAAAAAGCTTGCAGAGGATCTTGTAGCTTTCCCCCTGCACAATGGGGACCCTTAGTAGGTTGTTCAAATCAGCTCAATGTTGGATGAAGATACAAAGGGAAGACTGATAGTCTTCCTACAAAAAAATACCAATGTCTTTGTCTGGACTCTTGCAGATATGCCTAGGATTGACCCGAAGGTGATGATGCATCACCTGAAGGCAGACCCAAATCATCATCCTGCAAAATAAAAGAAAAAAGTTTCATGGTAGAATGTGAGAGTGCCATAGCAGAGGAGGTACAGAAGCTCACCGATGTAGGGTTCATTAGGGAAGTTAACTATCTCAAGTGGTTAGCAAATAAAGTATTGATAAAAAAGGCCAATAGGAAGTGGCAAATATGCTTGGACTTCACAGACCTCAACAAGGCTTGCTGATGCGGGATGATTTATGCATGGAAAGTATTTTTCTGTGATTAAGCATAAAGTTAAGGTTTTAGATCCAGAATTTCAAGTTAAGATTCAAAGTATAGAATTCTATAAAAATTCTGGAAGTCATGCATACATAAATAAATCCTAAAGTAATAGATAAGCAGGATCGCCAAGGTTGAGACACCCTGGTCAGGCTAGCTTTCCTACAATACCACTACTAATGAATCAAGGGGGTGTACCTAGCAATGGTAGAAGCGCTTGCTGAAGATCATTCCATAAAGAGATCACTCATGCTCCCGGATGCGGCCTAGAAGAACAAGCTTCTAACCCTGCGGATTCGTGGCTTTCTATTCGGTGATCCGATAGCTGATAAGAAGGTATCCTCAGACTCGTGGGAACTGAGGGACCTACAAATCACCATCTGGGGTTAAAAGACTAAGAGTATGAAGACTAAATAATTGAAAGAATGGAAAAGAAAGGCTCTTGGATGATGGCGGCCAAGGGTTGGAAGGAAGGGGCGGCTAGGGTTTTGATGTTGTAAACGAAGGCCAGGTGTAGGAACAAGAAGAACTCGCACACAGCACACACAGCAAGGGCACATAGCAAAGAGAGAAAACTCAAATTTAATTCATCAATATTCTGAAATTACATGAGAAGGGAAGGCCTTTAAATAAGCTTACAAACTTGGGGCTCAAGTAGGGGTATCATGAGAAATTACATTAGTCCTAAACCCATACAAAGACATAGACTTGGGCTCTCCACTTTTGACTGAGCCTCTCTCTCTCCCTCTCCTTCTCTTGGTCGGCCAAAGAGGGGTGACTCTAAGGGAGGCCAACCAAGGGGGGTGACCATAAGGGTTGGAGCCCCTCTTGATGCTCCTCATGGGCCTTAGGTGACCCAGCATGCTCCAGGCTGCGGTCCAGGATTTTAAGCTAGCTGGATCTTTGATTATCTTGAGTCTTCTACTTGCAAAATTTGACTAGAGTCACTATAAAATTTATAGGACACAGAAAATGACTAGATCAATATGAGCTGGCTTGATTGATAAACTTCAAAACTTACAGGACTCAAAACTTGACCTGACTTAACTGACTTGGCATTCTAAATACAGGACTCAAGTGTGGACAGGACTCCAATGGACTTACTCACAAAACTCAAATAAACTCACTCAAATTGACTAAACCCTAATTACAAATTGAACAAAACTTGGACTCACATCCTAAACTCTAATTTGATAACCACAGAGAGTTGAAATGCCTTTACCAAAGTCTGGGGCCTCTGATATCCCCATCAATTCTTCTGGGATGGAAGAAACTCGACCCTGTCGAGTAAGGGTCACACTAAACCTGGTGCCTCTCAAGAAGGTCTGAGTGGAGGCGCAGCAAGTCCTTTTGAATATCCCATGAAGCGTCAGTCCTAGTAGACCTTGCCAATGGATCAGGTGGCGTTGAAAATTGCTATCCCAGGTCATGGAAGCTCAATCATCCAGGACACGCTTGATCTGTATTCCTCTCTTAGGCCAAATTATAGGTGGACACTCAGGGTCAGGCTTACTCTCAATGGATGGGGTAGGTTCAAAGGCCTCACTAAGAATCGCTGCCAGTTCCCTAGACTCAATCAGGTCTGTGGTATTGAAGGTAGAGCTAAAGCCAAACTCCAAGGGCAAATCATGCACATGGGGTCCTACCTTTTCTATCACTTCTAAGGATCCAGCTCTGCGAGCATGAAACTTCTTTTTAGGCCTAAGCCTAACCAAGATAGAATTCCCTATATTGAATCCATTGGCTCTTATTCGGGAATTAGCCAATTTGGATATTTCATTTCTTAAATTACTCTTATGGCTAATATCCTGATGCATATACTGTGCTGTGTTCAGTGCAGGTGTGGACAATTGAACTGGGTTTATGGACTTATCAGGCTCAACACCAGTTGGAAGGTCATCAGGAAGGTCTTTGGAAAGAAAGTCTCCTAAACTAATGTCTACCTCCTGGGGTTGTTCCTTAGGGACTTGTTCCTGGATCTCCTCTATGGACAACTCTCTTGAACCCTCTACTATGTTTGATCCTGTCTCAGTCACTTCTTCAAATTTTGCAGTGGGTTCAGGATCCTTTTCCTTTGATTCCTCAAGGGGTTCACTCTCTAGCTTCTCTTCTATTGGACTCAACTCTTCAATATCAATGGGCTCAGGGGTTTCTTTCTCAAATTTATTAGCCTTAATTAAATTAACTCATGTTTTCTTCTCCTTAAGGCCACTAGAAGCTTCCTTAAATGGGTCTTTAGGTTGAGTCGGGTGGATCACAAACTTCTCCCCATGGTGACTAAATGTACAGATATTAGTTCAACCAAACAAGATTGCATCATGATCATAAAGCCATGGTCGACCTAGGATAATACTACTAACTCCCATGAGAAGGACATCATACCAAATCTTCTCCTCATATGTTTGCAATTTGATCAGGATTTGGCATCTAGATTTGATTGGGATGGAGGTAGAATCTACCTAAGAAACCTTATAGGGGCTAGGATGGGGAATTGGGGTAAATCCTAAAGATTTCATTGTACTGGCAGAGATGGTATTGATACAACTCCCACTATCTATTATGATCTTGAACACCTTACCTTTTATCTTAATAAAGGTTTGTAGGATGTTGGTCCTACGCCAGTCTTCCTTAATTTGGATTTGGGTCAAGATGCACCTAACCACTCCTAACAGGTTTTCAGACTTAGGTACTTCCTCCTCTCTCTCATACTCATTTATCAATTGTTCATCAACTTCATAAACTTCTCCCTCAAGCTCAACTATGAACTCAAGCTCATCCTCACCTAGCTCACCTATGTGTAGGGCACTGGCTGGACACTAGCTAGCAAAGTGACCTGGTTTACGACATCTATAGCACACCTTCTGAGAGATGAGTTTCCTCCGACCCTCTATAGCTTTGCCTTTATCTTCTCTATGGGTCATGGAGGTACTAGGTTGAGGTTGACTCGGGTCAGGGTGACTTAGACTGGGCCGTCTTAGGTTGGGTCAATTTGGGTCAGGTCGACTAGGGTTGGCTTGACTAGATCCTGAGTATGGGCTAGGGTTTCTAATGGGCTCAGGTTTACGAAAGATGGGCCTTCTCTGGAAACGCTCAACATTCCTAGTAATCTGGTAGGCTTGCTCTATGTCTCTGACCTCTCTTAGATAAAGCTCCCTCTTAATGTCATCCTTAAGGCCAGCCCTAAACCTAGACAGGATAATATCTTCATCTTCATTTAAGTCACATCGCATGGAATACTCATCAAATTTCATGATGTACTTATCTACACTCTTGCTACCATGACTCAATCTTTGCCATTGATCTAACAAACCCTGATGATATGAGGTTGGAATGTATTTCCCTCTAAGCTTGGCCTTCATGGCCCTCCAAGTGACTATGGATTAATGACCTCATAGCCTAAGTGTTCTTTCAACAGTAGCCTAATATAACTTGGCCTAGCGGACTAGCTTAAGCTTGGCAAACCTAAACTTACATTCCTCAGACATATCGTACCACTCAAAATACTGGTCAACTTCTCCCTCCCAATCTATATAAACCTTTGGATCAAGACAGCCATCAAAAGTGGGTGCATCAAGTCTAATGTTTCTATAGGCCCTGTCTTCTTGGTCTATAAAATTCTGATTCGGTCTCCTTGGGTGAACCTCTAGAACTAGGTCATGACGATGGGCTCTCCTAGGTTTAACCTCAAAGTATGGATTAGGGTTTGGGTTTCTCCTAGGGTCAGCCTCATAGTAAGGATCTCGGCATGAGGTTCTCCTAGGATGGGGAGGTGACTCAAGATTTAGTTCAGAATGGGACCTATGTGTCTCCTCTAGTGTTCTTAGATGAACATCTACTTGATCAAATCTATGAGTCAATTGGGCATTCGATTGGATCATCTGGTCATCCATTTAGTCTAATCGGGTGTTCAATCAGGCCATCTGGTCACTTAAGGTTTTTAGGACATCATCAAGATGGGATTCCATGGGTTCAATTGGTTGTGGAGGTGGTGGATGATATGAAGCTCCTGATTTAGTGTACATGCAAGACTCAAACAAATCGACTACGAGTACCCAGACCTAGAGCCCAAACAGAATGGGTCAACTCAACTTACACACAACTCAACCCGTAATCCTTCCACTGGCCAGGTAAGAGGTGGGATGGTGGGAGGCCCCTTGCTTAATGCAGGACCCAATTAAAGAACCACCGATATGCTTAGGTCGTTTGACACTATACCTCTAGCCTAGACACCAGCTTCCAGTAATAGGAGATGATTTGGGTGCACTAGTCTTCCTACAATGGTTGAACCCGACCGTTGATGTCCTTAGCTCTCTAGAGCAAATTAGGTCTAATCAATTTTAGTTAGGGTTGGGTTCAAATGCAAGGATTGTGGTTTTGAACTAAGGAGAGGTGATCAAATCCTCCCCCCATCTGACATAGTAAAAGTGTCCTTAAGGTAAGTTATGTAGATGATGGCACACATATGAAATGCAAATTAGAGTTTTGTAGTTTTGGTATTTTTTGATTTTGAATATTTTTTTGTCTTTATATTTGGTAGGAAATAAAATATACAAAGAAGTACCTAATATGGAGGAAATATGCAAAAAAATTAAAATATGGAAAGATTATGCAAGAAGAACCCTAAACATACTAAAATTTATCTTATTGAAAAATAGAGCAGAATTATTTTCAGAAAGTATTCTGACATACAAAAAATCCAAAGACTGAATTAAATCATTGGAAAACTATGAAAAATACTTTCAATTATAAGGAATCCACCAAAATGAAAATCAAGATTTTTGGATCTTTCTACATGCAAAAACTAGTCTTAAACTATGCTCTGATATCAAATGATGCGAGATGATTTATGCATGAAAAGTATTTTTCTATAATTAAGCATGAAGTTAAGGTTTTAGATGCCAAATTTCAAGCTAAGATTCAAAGTATAGAATTCTATGAAAATTCTGGAAGTCACGTATGCAGAAAAAAATCCTAAAGTAATAGATAAGCAGGATCGCCAAGGTTGAGAAACCCTAGTCAGGTTAGCTTTCCTGTAATACCACTACTGATGAATCAAGGGGGTGTACCTGTCAATGATAGAAGCATCTGTTAAAGATCGTTCCATGAAGAGATCGCTCACGTTTCCAGATGCGGCCTGGAAGAACAAGCTTCTGACCCTACAAATTCGTGGCATTCTGCTCGGTGATCCGATGACTGATGAGAAGGTATCCTCGGACTCGTAGGAACTGAGGGACCTACAAATCACCATCTGGGGTTAGAAAACTAAGAGTATGAAGACTAAATAATTGAAAGAATAGAAAAGAAAGGCTCTTGGATGATGGCAGCCAAGGGTTGGAAGGAAGGGGCGGCTAGGGTTTTGATATTGTAGATGGAGGCAGGGCACAGGAACAAGAAGAACTCGCACACAGCTCACACATAGCATGCACACAGCAAGGGCACACAGCAAAGAGAGAAAACTCAAATTTAATTCATCAATATTCTGAAATTACATGAGGAGGGGAGGCCTTTAAATAGGCTTATAAACTTGGGACTCAAGTAAGGGTATTCATGAGAAATTACATTAGTCCCAAATCCATAAAAAGACATAGACTTGGGCTCTCCACTTTTGATTGAGCTTCTCTCTCTCTCCCTCTCCTTCTCTTGGTCAGCCAAAGAGGGGTGACTCTAAGGGAGGCCAACCAAGGGGGGTGACCATAAGGGTTGGCGCCCCTCTTGATGCTCCTCATGGGCCTTCAGCGGTCCAGCCTGCTCCAGGTTGCGGTCTAGGATTCCAAGGCCTTCAAACTCTCTTGCTGGGTCTTCCATGATCTTTAAGTGTGGCTCCATGACTTTAAACTGGCTGGATCTTCGATTATCTTGAGTCTTCTACTTGTAAGATTTGACTGGACTTACTATAAAATTTACAGAACTCAGAAAATGACTAGCTCAACGTGAGCTGACTTGACTGATAAACTTCAAAACTTATAGGACTCAAAACTTGGCCTGACTTAACTGACTTGGCATTCTAAATACAGGACTCAAGTGTGGACAGGACTCCAATGGACTTACTCACAAAACTCAAATGAACTCACTTAAATTGACTAAACCCTAATTACAAATTGAACAAAACTTGGACTCATTTCCTAAACTCTAATTTGATAACCACAGAGGGTTGAAATGCCTCTACCAAAGTCTGGGGCCTCTGATATCCCTATCAATTCTCCCGAGGTGAGAGAAACTCGACCCCATCGAGTAAGAGTCACACTGAACCTATTGCCTCTCAAGAAGGTCTGATTGGAGGTGCAGCAAGTCCTCTCGAGTATCCCATGAAGCATCAGGTCCTGGTAGACCTTGCCAACGGACCAGGTGGCATTGAAAATCGCTATCCCGGGTCATGGAAGCTCGATCATCCAGGACATGCTAAATCCGTATTCCTCTCTTAGGCTAAATTATAGGTGGACGCTCAGGGTCAGACTCACTTTCAATGGATGGGGTAGGTTCAAAGGCCTCACTAGAAATCACTGTCAGTTCCCTAGACTCAATCAGGTGTATCAGCAAGTATCATGAATGTATTGAAAGTATCAGGGTTGATCAATAGAGTATCAAGCTTTTAAATTAGATCTAATGTGTATCAGAGTTAATATCTATCAAAAGCTGCTTTTGTCTAAAATAAATTGAAGTCAGAAATGTATCAGAGCTTAAAAAAAGTATCAAGACAAAATGTATTAGAGTTTAGGCAAAAAATTATTAAGACAAAATATATCAGTGCACAAAATGTATCAGAGCTTAGTTATCAAAGAATATCAGAGCTTTTATAGTAGGATTGTATCAGAGCTATTATAATAGCAAATTATGAATAACAGGGATGGCTCTCCCTGTATCACTCAATCCAAGCATAGTTTCAATAAATTTGCCAAAAGATTTTGCTTTTGTTTTCCATGCACATACAATTACTCCCCCTTTTTGTCATTAGTCAAAAAGGTATTTAGAAGCATATTACTTTATCTTTTTAAATAGAATAAGAACATTGATAACATAATTTTACTTTCTCATAGATTTTTTTTAATTGAAATTCTTCATTAACAATCTGGTGAGGTGTTTCTCCCCCTTATTAGGTTAATTAAAGAGATTAGTCATTGAGATCATTTAAAGAAGAAATAAGATATAACAATAAGAGAGCTCATCATTAAAGTATACAATGATTTGCAAAAGAAAGCATTTCATTACTTTGAAGGAAAGTATAATAGATCATAAAGCAATACATCCAAAAGATACATAAAAAAGAAACAACATAAAGATACAAACTAATCTTCTTCCTCACTAGAGGAAGAGCCAATTTCTAAAACAACAGAGGAAGTCTTAGTTTTCATAGGTTTAAATCTAAGATCCCTATTTCTAGTCCTAGTAGGGGCCTTAGAAGCTTTAGGTTTTCCTTTAGCCCTAGATTTAGGTTTGGCTCTAGAGGGTGTTGGCTCTATTTTAACATCAGAAAGTGGCACACTAGGTTCTACTGAAGTTGGTAAAGCAAGTTGTGAAGAGATAGGTGTAGGATCAAATAGTCCTGGTGGTACAAATGGTGGTGCTTGAGCTGGTGGAGAAGGTGAGTGTGCTGGTGGCTGCCTGGAGGAAGATGCTCTGAATGCCTTGATAGTAGATGATAATCTGGATATGAAGACCCAAACTGTCCGCAGCTCATTCTTCAATTCTTCTACTCCCCTTTGAATGTACTGCATCTCAGCTACTTGCTGAGCATTGAAAGAATCAGCAGCTCTTCTCAATCTGCTGAAGTCTGCATACAGGTCTCTAATAATAGAATGAATGTCCTCCTGTGGGTGCGGTCTGCTCTCCACTGCCTCCACCCTGGTGGTCAACTGTGCCAGCCATGCCTTGATCTCCTGTAATCCAATGTCGATTGTTTGACGAAGGTTGCCAAACATCGAAGTAAATGAGCTCATCAGGGACTCAGAAAGTAGTCTAATCTACTGGGCTATGAAGGTCTGTGAAGCTAATGGTGCTGAAGTAGAAGGTCCGAGAGCATGTCCAATAGAAGGTGCTGGGGGGGTCCTGGGACTGTTAGAATCTCTTTGTGTCTAACCATGCTCATCAGTCTCAGCCTGTGTACCATCATCTCCTCTGGCTGCTATAGTCTCAGTTTCACCAGATGGATGCCCTGTCTGATCTCCTCATCCTCATCATCATTCAAAGAGGTAGCAACTCTTTGTCTAGATATCCTCTTTGACCATACTCCTTCTACCAGATGGTAATCCATCCTTTGAAGGGATTTCGCCAAATAGGTATCTGTGTGGTGTAAAGGTCTACCATCCTCTCCAGTCAAGTCTAACCCAGCCTCCTGAAATAATAGTGTGAAGACCATTCCATATGGCAGGCAAGCCTTTACTTTTCTGGCTGCCTCTCTCATCTATACTAGTATGATGTACGGTAGATTAAGGGCCTTCCCCTCAATCAAATGCCTCATGAACACTAGGTCCCGTTCGCTTACCTAGTCAAAGCGACCGGTCCTAGGCAAGAAAATCCTACTGATTATATTGTGTTGCAATCTTATTTCCAATGAGAGCATATTTGCCTGTACATTCTTAATTGTATCCACATCTGATCTTTCCAAAATTAGCCTCAAAGCACTCTCTTGTTCTTTAGTACCAAGTGATTTACACCCTTATTTGGCATTTGCAGAATGTTGCTCAGCCTTTCCTCATCTACAATCAGTCTTACCCCCTTTACTGTTGATTCAATGTGATACTTCCCTAGGGTAAGATTCTCAAAGAATGTTTTTACCAAATTAGGGTAGGTAGGGGTGTCTAATGAACAGAAAAAGGTCCAACCCTGGTTTTCAATCCAATCCCCTATCCTTACTCCTAATTCATCCAAAAATGAGAACACTATCCTTCTACCACTTGTGACAGGTCGGTTAGCCATAGAAATTACCTGCCTTGGGGGTGAAGGTGACTCATTTTCCATTTCTTCTTTCTTTTGCTGCCTTCGAGCTAACTCTTCTTCTTCTCTTCTTTTGCTTCTCCTTTCACTTTGAGCACTAGAGTCGATGGCCCGAGAGCATTTTCTCACTGCCCTTTTTAGAGCCATTTCGGAAATCAAAGATGGAAGGAGGTTAAAACTCAAGGAAAATGGGAAGGGAGAGTGGTCCCTAAGCTTTGGAAGGGTGTTTGGAGGTTTGGCTAAGATTCAACAGTAAACATAAGCCTTAGTTCGATCTTACAGATTTTATATAAAAAGCCCTAACCCGATAATTGAGTCGACTCGGCCAGAGGCATGTTTGCATGAGTCGGCTAGAGCAAAAATTCTCGAAAAGGCTCTAAAAAGCTACCAAAAAGATTTCTAAGGATAGTATCACTCCAGATAAGATGGTCATTATCCTTAAATTGATGTAGGAGGTCTTCTGGATAATTTTCCTTAATTTTAGAAGAAATTAGGTCAGAAAATCTAAAAAGGATCACACAAACCTAATTCACTTCTAATCATTTCAAATCTTTCTTCATTAATTAGCTTAGTAAAAATGTTAGCAAGTTGGTTTTCAGTTGAAATGAATTCAAGTTCAATATCTCCAATTTATATATGATCCTTAATGAAGTGGTGTCTAATTTCACTATGCTTTGTTCTTGAATACTGAATATGATTTTTTATAAGATTGATAGCACTTGTGTTATCATATTTGATAGGAATTTTGTTTAGAATAATACCAAAGTCTTCTAGTTGTTGCTTAATCCATAATACTTGTGTATACAACTCTCTGCAGCTACATACTCCACCTCAGCAGTAGATAGTACTACGGAGTCTTATTTCTTACAGTGCCATGAAATTAAGTTCAACCCTAGAAACTGGCAAGTACCATTAGTGCTCTTTCTATCAATTTTACATCCACCATAATCAGCATCAAAAAAGCTAATTAAATTTAATGAAGATTGCTTAGAATACCATAGACCAAGATTACTTGTTCCTTTAAGATATTTTATGATTCTTTTAATAGCAATTAAATGTAATTCTTTAGGATTATATTGGAATCTGGCACATATGCATACACTGACAAGATATCAGGCCTACTAGCAGTTAAGTACGATAGTGATCCGATCATACCTCGATAAAGCATTTGATCAATGTTGTTGCCATCTTCATCTTTGTCTAATCTGCATGTAGGGCTCATGGATGTGCTCATTTCTTTGGATGACTCTATACCAAACTTCTTAATGATTTTCTTGATGTACTTTGCTTGGTTGATAAAAATTCCTTCCTTTGTTTGCTAAATTTGGAGTCCAAGGAAGTAGGTTAGTTCATCCATTAAGCTCATCTCAAATTCATCCTACATTAACTCAGTAAATTCTCTACAAAGATTATCATAGTTGTATCAAAAATAATATCATCTACATAAATCTGTACAACTAACATATCATTCTCTTTTTTCTTGATAAATAGAATTGTATCTACATTACCTCTAACAAAATCATTTTCAAGTAAGAACTTGCTTAACCTATCATACCAGGCTCTACGTGCTTATTTCAATCCATACAATACTTTATTAAGTTTGAAAACATGATTTGAAAAAGTATGACTTTCAAAACCTGGTGGTTGTTCTACAAAAACTTCTTCATATATAAAATTATTCAAAAATGCACTCTTTACATCCATTTAAAGTAATTTAAAATTTATATAGCAAGCAAATGCAAGTAATAATCTAATGGCTTCTAGTCTTGCTATGGGTGCATAGGTCTCATCAAAATCTATTCTTTCTTATTGATTATAATCTTTTGCCACTAATCTTGCTTTATTTCTATCCGCTTTTTCTTGTTCATCTAACTTATTCTTATAAACCCATTTGGTTCCTATTACTGGATGGTCTGAGGGTCTATTTACTAAAGTCTATATATTATTTCATTCAAATTGATTAAGTTCTTCATGTATGGCCATCATCCAATTGGGATCATTTTCAGCCTCTTCTATACTATATGGCTCTACTTGTGAGACAAAAGCTAGATAGTCATGTGCTTCTCTAAGTAAAGACCTAGTCCTAACACCTTGTAAGGGATCACCAATAATTAAATCTTTAGGATGTGAAGTTACATACCTCCATTCCTTATGTAGATCACCATGATCTTTACTCACTATTTCTTCTCTTTCTTGAGTTGGTTTATCCTTTAAGCTCATGTCTTCCATTGCTTGATCAAGTATACCTACATCATTGTCTATATACTCTTCTTTTCTAGAAGGTTAGGGGTTAGATTCATCAAAGATAACATGAACAAATTCTTTTACTGTTAATGTTCTTTTATTAAATATTCTATAAGCTTTGCTATTGATTGAATAACCAAGAAAATAGCTTCATCAGATTTAGCATCAAACTTTTCTAGGTTATCCTTTCCATTATTTATGTTGCCCAAGTGGCTTTCCCAAGAGGGGGTGAATTGGGAATTTAAAAAATTTAATCAAATATGTGCTCTTTTAAATCTTCTTTAGTGCGGAGGTACTGTGATTCAAATAATTAAAGCAGAAGCAAGTAAAGAAGAAAACACACAATCACAAACATAGCAAGTTTATAGTGGTTCGAAGTAATCTCGCTCCTACGTTCACTATCCAAGATACCACTTGGGATTTTCACTATATACACCCAAGGAATACAGTCGGATTGTTTTACTGGGCTCACAATTTAAAAGCCAACTTGGTTTTTCAACTGGGCTCACTAAAAACTCAACTTGGTTTTGAACAGGCTCACCAAGAACCTACACTTGGTTTTCAAACAGGCTCACCAAGAACCTATACTTGGTTTTCAAACAGGCTCACCAAGAACCTACACTTGATTTTTTAACTGGGCTCACCAAAAATCCACAAACTCACAAAGGAATAGAGAAAAACAAGCAACTAATTAACAAACTAAAGTTGTCTGATGGTTGCATTTACAGCTTAAGAGAAGCCTTCTTAATTGCCCTTTACTACTCTTCAATGGCTTCTTCAACTTCTTCAATAAATGCTTCAAGCTTCAAATTTCAGTTGGTGAAGTCTTGAAAGCTGACTTGAATACTATTTAGTGCTCTCTTGCTCACAAGCTCATTTGGTCATTAACAGCTCATTAACTTATTCAAAGGTTGTCCAAATCCCTTATTTATAGTCTTGTACTCTTTTTAGGTGGATATAGTCATTATAGACCATTGGGATTTAATATTTGATCATTGGAGCACTTTTTAGATTCAGAAATAAAGTTCTGGAACTAGCCATTACTTGCTTGGAATCGATGTTAGAGTCAGCTCTGATGCTTTGAGTCGGCTCGGATTCATAGAGTAGTTAAGTCTTCACTCTGGTCGAGTCAGCTCGTCTCAGTCGAGTCGGCTTGGATTCTCAGGGTCGCTGATTCCTTACTCTGGTTGAGTCGGCTCATCTCAGTTGAGTCAGCTCGGATTCTCAAGTCTTTGAAATTATACTCTGGAGGAGTCGGCTCGCTGGTGTGGACACCAGAAGCAAAAGCATAATAAAATTCCATTCAAATAAGGTTAACCTGATTCCACTTTGGATCGAAGATCACTAGGTTAAGTTTTTCTTGTAAAGGGCAATTTACTTTCAAGAGTCCTGTAATTACTTAGTTTCAATTTCATGAATCCTGTAATTATGTCTAATCGAGTCCTGTAATTATGTCCTGTCTCAATCTGGGTTCAAATAAGAACTCAATTAGAGTTCCATTAGGTTTATTTAAATCAAGTCCAAGCTACTTCAAGTTGAGGTTCACCAAACCACTTGGAGCTTCCAAATCAAGACCTTGGTCCACCAAGCTGGAATTCCACATCACCATGCCAACAAAGCAGCCAACAGGGATGCCACATCATCAGCCACGTCACCTTCAAATGGGCGCCTAAAGGGGATATCGACCAAGCATTTTAAATTCAAAGAAACCGGCCAATCTCCATGAATTTCTCCTTATCCCATGTAACAAGGCCCCATATCCTCCAACCTCCCTTGTAATCCTCCACAATTTGGGGAGAATCTCCATGAATTTCTCCTTATCCCATGTAACAAGGCCCCATATCCTCCAACCTCCCTTGTAATCCTCCACAATTTGGAGAGTTTTCAAATTTCAAAAGTTTTGTAAGGCTATTAAAAAGCCTTGGATGCCCCATTATGAAGGGGATTTGATTTTTTTGGAGATTAATGAAAGTTGAAGTTGAATTAAAGTTTATTGTTTTGAGTGATTGTCTCTAAGCCCCTCTTCCACACCAAACTATTCTCTCTTCCAAGCATCCAACGCCCAAGTCAAGAAGAAGGCCTTGGAGTTGGCCAAGCCATCTCAAATCTCTTTCTTTGCTCACAAATTTTCCATCCCTTCCATATGCATGCCTTTCTTCTTCCTTAACTCTTATTCTTTATGTGCAGGGTCCTTCGAGGTTTTCGAGTTGCAAGCAGGGTCTTCCTTGACAAGGAACCAACAAGCTAAAGCCCAAGTCCAGGGTTCTGATCTCTGTTATCTAGGTTCTTCAGTTCTGAGCGTTGGTAGTTTCAAGGTATGAATCAAAAGAAGGTTGGAAAGCTCATCACGGTAAGTCCACAATCATTAGCCCCTATTATCTAGATCTTCTTTTTTCTTAGTTTAGGATTGTGTCTAATCAAGTAAAAGTTCCATTTCTTGTAATCCTTAAGTCTTATTATGATGAGTACAATGCTAGTGTAATTAGGTTTCATTGCTCTACAAACCATAATCTAAATATTAATCATATGCTTGCCGCATCATCTTGGTATCAGAGCATGGTTGCATTAGGGTAGAATAGTTCTCTTTAAATCCAAGCAAGATCTAAAATTCATGCCTCCTGAGCGGGTGTACTCCAGTACACTGTCACGACCCATGGAAATAATGAGCCCCTGGCCGGACGTGAATTTTTTAGATTGAAGTTTGGGTAAGTCATTGCACTTGTTTGATTAGATTCTGTTTTCTGAAAATTTGTATCTGTTTACTGTAATCCGTCTGCATCTCCAAAGGAAAGTCGCTAATTTTTTGTTGAAATATTTTTTTTTATTGTTCCTTTTTAAGTCAGTTATCACCATATAAAATTTCATCATCATAAAAAAATTATAAAAAAAATGAAAATTTCTGCTGTTTGACACTGTCATTAGGATTTTGTTCTATCCTTTTTATTTATCTTCATTTGTAGGATCTGCTTAGAGTAGTACAGATTTTAGTTTTAAAATTCCTTTCATCTGCATTGAAACATATAAGTTAGAAATCCTCTGTGAATTTTTTAGAATTTTTGGACATTTTTTCATCATGTTTTCCACACCACTTTCAAAATGCAACACACTTCTGCAGCACCTTTGCATTTCATTCATCTCATGAGAAATCAAATTAAGGGCATCAATTTGATATAGGGTCAGGGTTTCATCACCTGTCCCTAGCCCAAAAATCACCAACCAGCATATTGATCCCAGCCCATTAATTAAAATTGAGTAGAATGTTAATTGCCCTAGTGGATTAGGGACACCAACAAATTGGGTTCAGGTTAGGGTCAAGTTAACTGTATCAGCTAATTGGTGTGTGCTTACTGGCTTGGTGTCTAGGATTGGTGCATCAGGGCTTGTGATTTGGTCTGCCTACCTGGACAATCTCAGATTGGTGTCTAAGGTTGGCAATCAGGGACCTTCACTCCCCTCCACCTACCTGGTTAAGTCCCATAAGTACTACTAGCTAGTTGGTTCACTTAATTAGACTTCTAATTTATGCTCTACGTCTAGGAAACCTTAGCTCGAACTTGAGTCCATTTGCATGCATGACAACTAGAGCAGGGACACCATATTCACAAATCCAAGCCCAGTCAAGTGTAGCCATGGATCAAGATTTAGGTGATGCGGCAAGCATATGATTAATGTTTTGAATATGGTTTGTAGAGCAATGAAACCTAATTACACTAGCATTGTACTCATCATAATAAGACTTAAGGATTATAAGAAATTGGACTTTTACTTGATTAGACACAATCCTAAACTAAGAAGGAAGAATATCTAGATAATAGGGGCTAATGATTGTGGACTTACCTTGATGAGCTTTCCAACCTTCTTTTGTGATGCAGAACATATAAAGGAATGCGATGCGGAAGCAAATTAGGATTAACTAATTTTTTTGTTGTTTTTATATGTTTGTAGAAGTTGGTTTCAAATCAAAGAAAAGTTAACCTAACATTGAAGGATACTAATATGATAATTGAAAGCACAATTTTAGGGAAACTAAATTATCAGAGTAGTTCAGAAGCAACGGATCGCTGGGGGTTGAGAAACTCCCAGACCTAGGGTTTCGCTCCGAACTTTCAAAAGAACAGAAATAAAGAGAAGAGATGGTTTATCTAACCAGACAATGATCTTCACAGATTTTGGTGGAGGAACTCTCCCGAGCAGATTGTTAGATCCCGGATTCAGATATCTTCGTAATGGATCCTCCAATACTGGTCCTTTGGCAGGTTGGCTTCTCCTGAACTCAAGATCTGGAAGAGAAGAAAAACAATTGATGGAATCAGAGAGTCAAGGGAAAGATTTACCAGGTTGATGAACTAGAAGATTGAAATTGCTGAAAACTGGATTCTCCTGGATGTTGATGTGATTTTCCTTGAAACTTGCTCTGGATCTGAAGTAGCCGGACTGGATCTGGATGAAGGTGGACGGCCTGGACTTGTAGAGAGAGAGAGGCCGTGGGAGATGGATGGATCTAGGGTTTGATGGATTGAAAATAATGAAGGGTGGCTAGGGTTTTGGAATTTCAAGTGGCTAACCTAGGGTTTTGGATAAAGATGGAGATCTCTCACCTCCTCAAGGCTCCAATGGAACCCGGATTACCCCCTCACGGAGCTCAACACTTAGAATAGTGCGGAAGAAGAGAAACCTAGGTCACTCAACACAAGAGAATGGCAAAAAATAATTTTCTTCATTGATTTTCTAAAGTTACAAAGAGAAGTCTATTATATAGACCTAAAATTTTCTCCAAGCTTGTACAAATTCCCATGTGGGACTAAACTCCTCCAACCACTAGATTAGGTAGAAAATCTTCTCTCTTGGCCGACCAAGAGTTCAAAAAAAATTGGGACGGCCATAAAGGAATTTTTTTTGAATTTTTTTTTGGTGCCTCCTTTGGAGTTGGATTTGGATTTGGAGTCCTCTTCTTCTTATGGTATTTCTTCTTTTCTTCCACTCCAAGTTAAGCTCTTTGATTTTGATTTGAACTTCAATTAGGAGTAGGTTGGATGTCCTTCTTTGATTTCTTCTCCAATAGAAGTCTCCTTCCTTCTTTGCTTAGGTAAAATAAGCAGGTATGGGCGCCTCCTTTAAAGTAGCCTCCAATTTGATTTTTTCTTCTTTGGATGTGGGGACCATAACACTGGGATGCCTCTGTGGTGCCTCCTGGACTCTGGCGTGTGCTCGGAGTGTGGCTGGGCGTGTGGCTTGGAGTGTGGCCTCCACTTGCTTGAACCTTGATTTGATTGGAAGATAAATGTGGCACCATTTTGGACCAAATTGAAACCACATTGGGACTTGCACCGAGTCAACATGACTCAACAAAATTTAAATGGTGACTCAATAAATAAAATAAATAAACTGGTTGACCAGGTCAACCTTTATTACAAACCCTAATTTCTCGGGCAATGTCAATCAGAGATCCAAATGGAGCTCTGAAGTCTTCTTCTGAGTCTGGTGCCCGCACCAATTCTCCCAGGGTGGGAGGAACTCGACCCTGTCGAGTAAGGCTCAAGTTAGCTCTGGTATCTCTCCAAGAGGTCTGGGTCCAATTCTTGTAATTCTTCTCGAGAGATCCAAGAGTCATCAGAATCTGGCCTTCCTTGCCAGCGGACTAGGTACCTTTGGTATCCTCGATTACGAGTAGAGATAACCTGATCATCCAGGATCTTTTCAATCTGCTCTTTCCTCACAGGCTAGTTTGTTGGTGGACACACAGGGTCGGGATCACTCTCAATGATAGGGTTAGGCTCAAAAGGCTCACTAGGAATCACAGCTGGCTCCCTGTACTCTACTAAGTCTGTAATGTTGAAAGTAGAGCTAATGCCTAGTTCTGGAGGCAACTCGAGCACATAGGCATTGGATCCTACTCTCTTTACCACTCTAAATGGTCCAGCTCCCCTAGCATGTAACTTTCTAACGGTTCCAGGAGGAAACCGTTCAGGCCTTAACCTAATCATCACATAGTCTCCCTCAACAAAAGATTTGACTCGCCTTTGAGTATCAGCCAACTTCTTATAAGTTTCATTACTTAAATTTATTTTGGCATGAATTTCTTTATGCAAGTCTTTTACATGCTGTGCAAAATTCTCAGCAGATTCGGAGACTCGAGTGTGGACAGGTAAAGAGACTAGGTCAAGAGGTGTGTGAGGTTTGTACCCATGTACAATTTCAAATGGACTCTTACCCGTAGACCTATTGACCGAGTCATTGTACGCAAATTCTGTCCTTGGTAGGTATAAATCCCAATTTCTGGTGTTTTCACCAACAAGACATCTCAGCAGATTTCCTAGGCTATGGTTCACTACTTCAGTTTGGCCATCAGTTTGGGGATGATAGGCAGTTGAAAACTTAAGTTTTGTCCCTAACTTATGCCAAAGGGTCTTCCAAAAATAACTGGTGAACCGGACATCCCTATCTGAAACGATTGTCTTAGGTAGGCCATGGAGTCTAACTATCTCATTGAAGAAAAGTGTGGCTACCTTAGACGCATCAAAGGTTTGGGAACAAGGCAAGAAGTGGGCCATTTTAGAGAATCGGTCGACTACGACACAGATAGAATCATGTCTCCTCTGGGTCTTAGGTAAACCTAACACAAAATCCATACTCACATCTTGCCAAGGACGATCTGGGACAGGGAGTGGGGTATAAAGGCCAGTGTTTTGTTTTCGCTGTTTGGCAACAGCGCAGGTTCGACATCTAGCTACAATATTAGCTACATCCCTTTTCAAGCTAGGCCAGAAAAAGTGGTCTTCAATAGCTAGAATGGTCTTGTCTTTTCCAAAATGGCCGGCTAAACCTCCAGCATGGATTTCCCAAATCAAAAATTCCCTAAGAGAAGTTCTAGGGATGCAAAGCCTATTTTTGAAGAACAAAAAACCATCTACAGGGTATAATCCTGGTGATTACTAGATGGTCCTTGAACTAGATCCTGATACACAGTTGTGAAATCCGGACAAGACTCATATTCCTCTTTGATTTGCTCAAACCCTATGACCTCAGTTCTAACAGAAGTTAATAACAGAGATCGGCGACTAAGGGCATCAGCTACCTTATTCTCAACTCCAGCCTTATGTTTCAGGACAAAAGTATAGGACTGGATATATTCTACCCACTTAGCATGCCTAGGGTTAAGCTTCTTTTGGGAGTTCAGAAATCTAAGAGCCTCATGGTCCGAAAATAGTACAAATTCCTGCGGTAGCAAATAATGTCTCCAGTAACGCAAAGCTTGCACCACCGCATAAAATTCCTTATCATAGGTAGAATACCTAAGCTTAGCATCATTAAGTTTTTCACTAAAGAATGCTATGGGATGATTCTCTTGGCTTAGGACTCCACCTATTCCTACACCTGAAGCATCACAGGCAACCTCAAATACTTTAGAAAAATCGGGTAATCTCAGAATGGGTGCCTGGGTCATTTTATCCTTAAGATCTAGGAAGGCTTTATGGGCTGACTTAGTCCAATGAAATTCTCCCATCCTAATACAATCAGTGATAGGAGCAGCTAAAGTACTAAACCCCTTGATGAATCGCCTATAGAAGGTAGCCAAGCCGTGGAAACTTCTAACTTCATGCACATTGGTTGGCTCTGGCCAGTCTACTATGGACCTAATTTTCTCAGGATCGGCCGCCACGCCGTCAGGGGTTACTACAAAACCAAGAAAGATAACTCTACTAGTCATGAATTCACACTTCTTAAGATTACCGTAGAGTCTCTTATTCCTCAAAACTTGGCAGACTGCTCTAAGGTGGCCTAGGTGATCTGCTGGGGTCTTACTATAGATCAGGATGTCATCAAAATAGACCACCACAAATTTTCTGATGAAAGCTCTAAGTACCTGGGTCATAATTCTCATGAAGGTACTAGGGGCATTGGACAACCCAAAAGGCATAACAACCCATTCATAAAGACCATCCTTAGTTTTGAAAGCAGTTTTCCATTCATCCCCGGGTCTAATCCTAACCTGATGATAGCCGCTTTTGAGATCAATCTTAGAAAAAACCATTGCACCAGCCATCATATCAAGCATGTCATCTAGTCTAGGGATGGGAAACCTATATTTGATTGTAATTTTATTGATGGCACGACTGTCAACACACATCCTCCACGTGCCATCTTTCTTTGGGGTTAGTAAGGCTGGGACTGCACAAGGGCTAAGACTTTCTCTAATAAACCCCTTCCTCAATAATTCTCCAACCTGCTTTTGCAGTTCTTCATGCTCAGATGGATTCATCCTGTAATGGGGCAAGTTGGGCAAAGTCGCTCCTGGGATTAGATCTATGGCATGCTGGATATCCCTAAGAGGTGGAAGGTGGTCTGGCAAATCCTCGGGAAAGACATCCTCAAATTCTTTTAACACAGGTTTAACTTCTTGAGGAGGCTCTGAGGGTTCCGAAGTTCTAAGTTCCTTAGCAGTCAACATCCAGATGGGTGAACCACTATGAATTTCTTGTTCTAGATCCTTATCACTGATTAGGTTCACTCCAGTTTTCATCTCCTTAACCTTACCGGCTCCTTTAGTTACCTTGTCCTTAGGGGGAACTGAATGGATCGTAATCTTCTTCCCATTGAAACTAAAGACACAGGTATTGGATTTTCCTAAGAGGGTGGCATCATGATCATACAACCAAGGTCTTCCGAGAATTATACTGCTCTCCCCCATGGGTAAAACATCGCACCAAATCTTTTCGTGATAAGATTGCATTTGGATTTGGACTTGACATCTAGACTGGATGGGTATGGAGGTAGAATCTACCCAAGAAACCTTATAGGGGTTGGGATGGGGAACTGGGATTAAGCCTAACATCTTGACAGTGCTAGTAGAGATGGCATTTACACAGCTCCCACTATCTTTGATGATCTTACATACCTTATCCCCTAATTTAAGAAAAGTCTGTAGGATGTTAGTCCTACGCCAATCCTCTTGAACTAGATTCTGGGATAGGATGCATCTTACAACTCCTAATTGGTCAGATTCATTGGGTTCCTCCTCTCCTTCATACTCCTCAACCAAATTCATTCCGGCCTCATAAACTTCTTCTTCAAATTCCTTACTGGGCTCGGAATTATCATTCTCTCCCTCTTCTATGTAAAGGGATCTCCGTGGGCACTGGCTAGCAACATGACCTACCTTATGACACTTGAAACAGGCTATGGCAGTACACTGACTGGAAATGTGACCTGGTTTCTGACACTTAAAATATGTGATATTTGAACTAGGGGTTCTCTGGGTGTCAGGTGCCTTACCTTTGTCCATGGGCCTAGGGGTAGAAGTACCTTGAAAAGGTTTACTAGGGATAACTTGGCTAGGTCCATTCCTTGGGATTGGGGCACTAACCCTAGAAGGTATAGGTCCTCTCTGAAATTTCTCAGTGTTCAGTGCAATCTGGTAGGCTTGGTCTAGATCAGTAACCTCTCTCAGAAATAGTTCTCTCTTGATATCTTCCCTCAGTCCAGCCCTAAATCTAGACAAAGTGACTTCGTGGGCTTCACTCACATCACATCTCATTAGGTATTCATCAAAAGTAGCTATATAGTCTGAGACAGATCGGTTTCCTTGTTTCAAGTTTTGCCATTGGTCTAACAGGTTTTGCTGGTATGAAATGGGTAGGTATTTATCTCTCAGTTTTTCTTTCATACCCTGCCAAGTGGTTATGGGCTCAACATTCCGTCTCCTAGTGGTTAGCTCAATGTTCCCCCAGTATAACTTAGCTTGATGCACTAATTTCATCTTGGCAAACTTGTATTTCCTCTCCTCAGACATAGCATACCACTCAAAGTATTGGTCCATCTCACCCTCCCAATCAGAATACACCTTAGGGTTCAGACTACCATCAAAAGTGGGTGCATCTAATTTGATGTTCATGATGAACCTATCATCTCTATCTTCAGGCTCTGGGTCAGGCCTCCTATGATTAGGTTCAGGATCTCTATATAAAGGCCTTCTAGGCTCCTGATGTGGGTGAGGTTGAGGCACATTAAAATCGGGGTCAGGAGTCCAATTCCGATGTCTAGGTTCTTCAAGTACTTGGACTCGGTCCCTAAGTTGGGTAAGATCCTCATGAATTTGTGCGCTAAACTGGGCCACAGTGTTTGTCATATCCTGATTCATTTTAGCCATACTTTCAGTAAGAGTTCTGATCATGGCCTCTAAATCAGGTTGAGTTTGACCAGGTTGATATGGCACTCCGTTTCTGGTAGACAAGATGATTCAAGCAAGCACACAAAATGAGACTAGACTAAATCGACTACTGGATCACTAGACCTAGAGTCCAAACTAGATGCCCAATCAGAGTGGCAAGCTAGCCTGTAGTAACTCAGGACTCAGCCAGGCAGGTGTAAGGGGAGTGTTAGGTCCCTGATTGCCAATCCTAGACACCAAGCAGTGATTGGCCAGGTAGGTGGACCAGCACACAAATCCTTCGGGACGTAGTCCCTAAACCACCGTTCTAGACACTGAGTGCTAAGCACACACAGAATAACTCGGCAAACTGACTCAACACTAGCCTAGACCCGACCAATTGGTGTCCCTAGCCCACTAGGGCAAATTAGGTCTAACTGATTTTAAATTAGGTCTAGGTTCGAATGATTGGATGGTGGTTTTGGGCTAAGGAGAGGTAATCAACTCCTCCCCTTATCTTAGATGCTCAATTGCCCTTAAGTAAATTATGAGATGATCACTCCAAAAAGAATTGAATTGCAGAACACAAAAAATAGAGTTGCTGTATTTTAATGCTCAGAATTTTTACCGAAACCAATAAATCACAGAAAAATTATGGAAAATATCTTCAATTATACTGGTTTCAACAAAGTAAAAATCATGCAATTCTGAGTTTTATGCAGGGAGAAATAATTCAGACAACAGGATAATTACGGGCTGCAACTAGATTGTCTTCCCTGTTTATAATCCCTGCTACGAAGTTATAACCCAATGGATCCCCTACACGCCCTAGGAACACCCCGTGGAATGGGAGGAGGAGGCTTGCGCCTCACTTAGTTCCTAGGACCGGACGTCCTGGGGAGTCTACTTCGAGCAGACAAAATAAAAAGAGAAAACAATCAAAACAAGCAAGCAAGCAAATCAGAAACCCTAGACTGGGCTCTGATACCAAAAATGATGCAGAACATATAAAGGAATGCGATGCGGAAGCAAATTAGGATTAACTAATTTTTTTGTTGTTTTTATATGTTTGTAGAAGTTGGCTTCAAATCAAAGAAAAGTTAACCTAACATTGAAAGATACTAATATGATAATTGAAAGCACAATTTTAGGGAACTAAATTATCAGAGTAGTTCAGAAGCAACGGATCGCTGGGGGTTGAGAAACTCCCAGACCTAGGGTTTCGCTCCGAACTTTCAAAAGAACAGAAATAAAGAGAAGAGATGGTTTATCTAACCAGACAATGATCTTCACAGATTTTGGTGGAGGAACTCTCCCGAGCAGATTGTTGGATCCCGGATTCAGATATCTTCGTAATGGATCCTCCAATACTGGTCCTTTGGCCGGTTGGCTTCTCCTGAACTCAAGATCTGGAAGAGAAGAAAAATAATTGATGGAATCAGAGAGTCAAGGGAAAGATTTACCAGGTTGATGAACTAGAAGATTGAAATTGCTGAAAACTGGATTCTCCTGGATGTTGATGTGATTTTCCTTGGAACTTGCTCTGGATCTGAAGTTGCCGGACTGGATCTGGATGAAGGTGGATGGCCTGGACTTGTAGAGAGAGAGAGGCCGTGGGAGATGGATGGATCTAGGGTTTGATGGATTGAAAATAATGAAGGGTGGCTAGGGTTTTGGAATTTCAAGTGGCTAACCTAGGGTTTTGGATAAAGATGGAGATCTCTCACCTCCTCAAGGCTCCAATGGAACCCGGATTACCCCCTCACGGAGCTCAACACTTAGAATAGTGCGGAAGAAGAGAAACCTAGGTCACTCAACACAAGAGAATAGCAAAAAATAATTTTCTTCATTGATTTTCTAAAGTTACAAAGAGAGGTCTATTATATAGACCTAAAATTTTCTCCAAGCTTGTACAAATTCCCATGTGGGACTAAACTCCTCCAACCACTAGATTAGGTAGAAAATCTTCTCTCTTGGCCGACCAAGAGTTCAAAAAAAATTGGGACGGCCATAAAGGAATTTTTTTTGAATTTTTTTGGGTGCCTCCTTTGGAGTTGGATTTGGATTTGGAGTCCTCTTCTTCTTATGGTATTTCTTCTTTTCTTCCACTCCAAGTTAAGCTCTTTGATTTTGATTTGAACTTCAATTAGGAGTAGGTTGGATGTCCTTCTTTGATTTCTTCTCCAAGAGAAGTCTCCTTCCTTCTTTGCTTAGGTAAAATAGGCAGGTATGGGCGCCTCCTTTAAAGTAGCCTCCAATTTGATTTTTTCTTCTTTGGATGTGGGGACCATGACACTGGGATGCCTCTGTAGCGCCTCCTGGACTCTGGCGTGTGCTCGGAGTGTGGCTTGGCGTGTGGCTTGGAGTGTGGCCTCCACTTGCTTGAACCTTGATTTGATTGGAAGACAAATGTGGCACCATTTTGGACCAAATTGAAACCACATTGGGACTTGCACTGAGTCAACATGACTCAACAAAATTTAAATGGTGACTCAATAAATAAAATAAATAAACTGGTTGACCAGGTCAACCTTTATTACAAACCCTAATTTCTCGGGCAATGTCAATCAGAGATCCAAATGGAGCTCTGAAGTCTTCTTTTGAGTCTGGTGCCCGCACCATTTTGATTCATACCTTGAAACACCAATGCTCAGAACTGAAGAACTGGATAACAGAGATCAGAACCCTGGACTTGGGGCTTCAGCTTGTTGGTTCTTTGTCAAGGTGAACCCAACCCACAACTCAAAGACTTCGAAGGACCCTGCAATGAAGATCAAAGTTAAGGAAGAAGGATAGGAACATATAGAAGGGATGGGAGAGTTTATGAACTAAGAACAGAATTTTGAGAAGATCTGGCCGACTCCAATGCCTTCACTTGAGCTTGGAAGATGCTTTGCTAGGGGAAAAGAATGGCTTTGGCATGGAGGAAGAGGATGGGAAACTTTCACATAAGAAAAAAATACAAGACAACTTCTACTTCCAAAATTTCAACTTCAATTTTCATTCATTCCCCAAAATCAATCTCTTTTATAATGGGCGTCCAAGACTTTTAATAGCCTCACAAAGCTAGCTTTTGAAATTTAAAAACTCCCCAAATCGAGGAGGATTACAAGGGGGGTTGGAGGATTTGGTGGAGAGTTTGGAGGGATGTGGGGGGGGTTGGAGGATTTGGTAGAGGACTTGGAGGGATGTGGCCAACCTCCTTGAATTTGAATCTCCCTTGTTGGCGCCCAAAGGGTGATGAGATGGCTAGTGAAGTGGCACCTGATGACGTGGCATGGTGAGGTGGTCTTATACTTGGATAAGAATGACATGTGGCACCCAGTGGTCCTAGTTGATGGTCCTTTTCTCTTGCTTGGTTGATGTGTCTTCTCTTCTTCATGTGGTCAAATTCTGGGGTCCAGAATTTGAGTCTTGTTGCTGGCTTTCATGGCTTTAAGACTTGATTAGACTTAACTCAACTGAATTAGACTTAACTCAACTGAACTGACTTGACTGACCTAGACTTTAAAACTTGAATTGGACTTACAGGAAATGAAATTTTAAAAGTAATTACAGGACTCAATAAACACTCTTGATTTGAAACTCAAAATTAATTACAGGACTCTTGAAAAGGAAATGACTCTTGAAAATAAAATATTTTGAACTAAAGGATACAAGGTAACCTAATTATCTTCGATCCAAATTGGGATAAGGCAAACCTTGTTGGAGTGAAGTTTCTTTCGGCTTCTGGTGTCCACACCATTAGGGAATTTGATCAAAGGCTTAAATGATCAAGTGGCCCAACTGACTAAGAGTTTAACTGAGCAATTGGCCCAAACAAATCAGAATGTGGCACAAACCAACCAAGACATGAATGAGCAGTTAGCCCACATCACTACTAGGTTGGATCAGTTAGAGGCTAGAACCCCTGAAAGCAATCATGAAGCCCAGACTACGCCTGAGCCTAGTCTTGCACCTGAACTCGAGACCCCATTGAACCCTGGAAGGATTCCATATCAAAACCCTCTCTACGAAACAAACCCTAGGAGAGCTCCCCAAGATCAGTTTTATGATCCAATTCCTAGAGGACCCCACCCTGATCAAACCATCGATCCCAACCCAAGGAGATTCCATCATGAGCCTAACTATGAACCCAATGTCAGGAGACCCACCCTAATTCACTTTGATCAAGATGACCGAACCATGAAGAACATTAGGCTGGAAGCTCCCACCTTTGATGGAATTTTAGATCCTAAGATCTACATTGATTGGGAAGGTGAGATGGACTAGTATTTTGACTAGTTTGAGATGAGTGAAGAGCGCAAGTGTAAGTTTGCAAAGCTTAAACTTGTGTGTCAAGCTAGGTTATATTGGAGAAATGTTGAGAGACTCACTAGACAGAGAGGTGATGTGCCCATAGTGACCTGGCGAGCTATGAAACTTAGGCTTAGGGAGAAATACCTTCCTATGTCCTACCACCAAAGACTCCTAGATCAATGGCAAAGACTCACTCAAGGAAATAGGAGTGTTGCGGAGTACATAGCAAAGTTTGACGAATTCGTTATGAGGTGCAATGTTGATGAATCTGAGTCGGTGACCTTGTCTAGATTTCGAGCCGGATTGAGGGAAGAAATTCAAAGAGAATTGTTCATGCGAGAGGTACATGACCTAGAATTGGCCTATCAGATAGCTAGGGATGCTGAGAGATTCCATAGAGGTCCAGTCTATCATAGGCCCGAAGCCCCTAGGACTAGTACACCTTACCAGCAGTCAGGATCCAATCAGCCTAGATTCAACCGACCCAATCCTAATGTGCCTGTGACCCGAAGAGATGACAAGGGGAAAACACCTGAGACCCAAAGAACTCCAAATGCCTGTTTCAAGTATAACAAAGTGGGTCACTATTCTAGCAGCTGTCCCAATAGAGCCCTACACATAGGAGAAGTAGAAGAGGAAGCCGTAGAATCCCAAGATGAATTTGAGGAGAAAGTATACTAGGCAGATGAGAACTTGGCTGAAGAGTATAAGGAAGAGGAAGTCCTGGTAGATCAAGATCTGATAGGAGTGGTTAGGTGTATTCTCACCCAGGCTAAAACCCAAGAAGATTGGTGTAGGACTAGCATCCTACAGACATTCATTAAGATAGGTGAGAAAGTATGCAACGTCATTTTAGATAGCGGTAGCTGTGTCAATTCCATATCTACCAACACAGTAAAAACCCTAGGATTTCCCACCGTACCCCACCCCAATCCCTATAAGGTATCCTGGATAGACTCAACCACGATTTTCATTAAGTCTAGGTGCCTAGTAACCATTCAGTTCCAATCTTACCTAGAGAAAGTATGGTGTGATGTTCTTCCAATGGGAGTGAGTAGCATCATCCTAGACCGACCATGGTTGTATGATCTTGATGTAACACTCTATGGTCATTCTAATTCGTGCTCGTTTACTCATAATGGAAAGAAGATCGTAATCCATTCTTCTCCACCTAAGAACCCCATTAAGAGAGGATCAAGCCAATTGAGTGATAAGATAAAAGGGATAAACGTGATCACTGCTAAAGAAATGGAGCAAGAAATTAGCAATGGATCACCTGTTTGGATTTTGACCATTAAGGATCATCAAGAACCTCTTTCAAAAGAACAACCTCCAGAAGTCAGTGAATTGCTAGAGGAGTTCAAAGATGTGTTCCCCGACGACTTACCCGACCAACTCCCTCCTCTTAGGGATATACAACATGTGATAGATTTAGTCCCCGGAGCAATCCTACCGAACCTTCCCCATTATAGAATGAACCCTACCGAGCACCAAGAATTACAACGACAAGTAGGAGAACTCCTAAAGAAAGAATTCATTAGGGAAAGTTTGAGTCCATGCGCCGTCCCAACCTTACTTACCCCTAAGAAAGATGGCACATGGAGAATGTGTGTTGATAGTCGTGCCATAAATAAAATCACGGTGAAGTATAGGTTTCCCATCCCCCGCTTGGATGATATGTTAGATATGATGGCTGGTGCAACTATATTTTCTAAGATTGACCTGAAGAGCGGCTATCACCAAGTTAGGATCAGACCAGGGGATGAATGGAAGACTGCCTTTAAAACTAAGGACGGGTTATTTGAATGGGTAGTCATGCCTTTTGGGTTATCAAACGCCCCTAGCACTTTTATGCGAATCATGAATCAAGTCCTACGAGCCTTTATTGGGAAATTTGTTGTCGTTTACTTTGATGACATACTTATTTATAGTCGGACTAGAGAAGATCATCAACAACATCTGAGGCAGGTCTGTTTAGCACTTAGAAAAGATAACCTTTATGCCACCCTAAAGAAATGTGCTTTTATGACTACTAGAGTTATCTTCCTAGGATTTGTTGTGACCCCTGAAGGAGTATCCGCTGACCCTGAGAAGGTTAAGGCAATTGTAGAGTGGCCAACACCCAATAATATTCACGAAGTAAAAAGTTTTCATGGCCTCGCTACGTTTTATCGAAGATTTATTAGAGGGTTTAGCACCATAGTTGCTCCTATCATGGATTGTATTAGGAAGGGCCATTTTGAATGGACGAAGTCAGCTGATAAGGCCTTCCTTCACATCAAAGATAAGATGACCCAAGCACCAGTCTTAAGGTTACCCGATTTTTCTAAGGTCTTTGAAGTAGCATGCGATGCTTCGGGAGTAGGGATTGGTGGAGTTCTGAGTCAAGAAAACCATCCCGTAGCATTCTTTAGTGAGAAATTGAATGAAGCCAGGAAGAAATACTCTACATATGATCGGGAGCTTTATGCGGTAGTGCAAGCATTAAGGTATTGGAGGCATTATCTCCTACCGCAAGAATTTGCTTTATATTCAGACCATGAAGCTCTTAGGTTTTTGAGTTCCCAAAAGAAACTAAACCCTAGGCATGCCAAATGGGTAGAATACATCCAATCCTATACTTTTGTCCTAAAATATCAATCAGGAACTGACAATAAGGTAGCTGATGCCCTAAGTCGTAGAACGTTACTTTATCTTCAGTCAGTACTGAAGTCATAGGTTTTGAAAGACTTAAGGAGCAGTACGAAACCTGTCTAGATTTTGATGAAATTTATCAGGTTTTGCGTCAAGGACCATCTAGTGATCATAGTGACTATACCCTTCTAGATGGTTATCTTTTTAGAGAGAATAGGCTTTGCATCCCAAGAACCTCCTTAAGAGATTTTTTAGTTTGGGAGATACATGCGGGAGGTTTGGCTGGCTACTTCGGACAAAACAAGACTATCTTGGCTGTTGAGGAACAATTTTACTGGCCAGGCCTTAAGAAACAAGTAGCAAACCTTATAGCCCGATGTAGGATATGTGCCGTTGCAAAGCAGCAAAAGAAGAATACCGGGCTATACACTCCATTACCTGTACCTGAGTGTCCATGGCAGGATCTAAGCATGGACTTTGTTCTAGGATTACCCAAGACCATTCGAAAACATGATTCAATCATTGTGGTGGTCGACCGATTTTCAAAAATGGCCCATTTCATACCTTGCTCCCAAACTTCCGATGCCTCTAGGATAGCCAAACTCTTTCTTGATCAAGTAGTCAGACTCCACGGGTTACCAAAAACCATAGTTTTTGATAGGGATGTCCGCTTCACAAGTTACTTCTGGAAAACCCTTTGGCACCTATTAGGAACCAGACTGAAATTCTCCATAACCTACCATCCCCAGACTAATGGACAAACCGAGGTTGTAAATAGAAGTCTAGGGAACTTGCTGAGATGCCTAGTGGGAGAAAGTCTAGGGAACTGGGATTTGTTATTGCCGCGTGCTGAGTTCGCTTACAACAGTTCGGTCAATAGATCTACGGGCAAAAGTCCCTTTGAGATAGCTATGGTTACAAGCCTAGGAAGCCTTTAGATCTAATCCCACTACCTATTCACACACGAGTCTCTAAGTCTGCTGAGTCTTTTGCACAGCATGTTACAAATCTGCATAAAGAAATCAGTAATAAGATCAACCTGAGCAATGAAACTTACAAGCACTTAGCTGACTCACATAAGAGGGCTAAAGAATTCTGTGAAGGAGATTATGCGATGATTAGGCTCAACCCTGAACGGTTCCCCTCTGGAACCATAAAAAAGTTGCATGCCTGCGGAGCGGGACCTTTCAAGATCTTAAAGAAAATAGGGCCTAATGCATAAGTTTTGGAACTTCCACCTGATATGGGTATCAGTACAACCTTTAATATTTCAAACCTAGTAGAATACAAAGAACCAGTACTAATACCTAGTGAGCCTTTTGGGCCAGAAACTTTCATTGAGAGTGAACATATTTTCGAGTGTCCACCACCAGCCCTACCTGAGCGGAGAGAGAGGATTGAGAGAATCCTGGATGACAAGACCATTACTACCAGGAATAAGGACTATCAGCGATACCTGGTTCAATGGCAAGGTCGACCTGAGTCCGACAACTCTTGGATTACTCGAGAGGACCTGCAAAAACTTAACCCAGACTTGTTCGAGGATTACCAGGGCAAAACTGAACCATACTCGACTGGGTCGAGTTCTGCCCACTCCAGGAGAATTGGTGTGGACACCAGAAGCAGAAGCATAATAAAATCCCACTCAAATAAGGTTAACCTGATTCCACTTTGGATCGAAGATCACTAGGTTAAATTTTTCTTGTAAAGTGTAATTTACTTTCAAGAGTCCTGTAATTACTTAGTTTCAATTTCATGAATCCTGTAATTATGTCTAATCAAGTCCTGTAATTATGTCGTATCTCAATCTGGGTTCAAATAAGAACTCAATTAGAGTTCCATTAGGTTTATTTAAATCAAGTCCAAGCTACTTCAAGTTGAGGTTCACCAAACCACTTGGAGCTTCCAAATCAAGATCTTGGTCCACCAAGCTGGAATTCCACATCACCATGCCAACAAAGCAGCCACCAGGGATGCCACATCATCAGCCATGTCACCTTCAAATGGGTGCCTAAAGGGGAGATCGACCAAGCATTTTAAATTCAAAGAAACCGGCCAATCTCCATGAATTTCTCCTTATCCCATGTAACAAGGCCCCATATCCTCCAACCTCCCTTGTAATCCTCCACAATTTGGGGAGAATCTCCATGAATTTCTCCTTATCCCATGTAACAAGGCCCCATATCCTCCAACCTCCCTTGTAATCCTCTACAATTTGGGGAGTTTTCAAATTTCAAAAGTTTTGTAAGGCTATTAAAAAGCCTTGGATGCCCCATTATGAAGGGGATTTGATTTTTTTAGAGATTAATGAAAGTTGAAGTTGAATTGAAGTCTATTGTTTTGAGTGAATGTCTCTAAGCCCCTCTTCCACACCAAACTATTCTCTCTTCCAAGCATCCAACGCCCAAGTCAAGAAGAAGGCCTTGGAGTCGGCCAAGCCATCTCAAATCTCTTTCTTTGCTCACAAATTTTCCATCCCTTCCATATGCATGCGTTTCTTCTTCCTTAACTCTTATTCTTATGTGCAGGGTCCTTCGAGGTTTTCGAGTTGCAAGCAGGGTCTTCCTTGACAAGGAACCAACAAGCTGAAGCCCAAGTCCAGGGTTTTGATCTCTGTTATCTAGGTTCTTCAGTTCTGAGCATTGGTAGTTTCAAGGTATGAATCAAAAGAAGGTTGGAAAGCTCATCACGGTAAGTCCACAATCATTAGCCCCTATTATCTTGATCTTCTTCCTTCTTAGTTTAGGATTGTGTCTAATCAAGTAAAAGTTCCATTTCTTGTAATCCTTAAGTCTTATTATGATGAGTACAATGCTAGTGTAATTAGGTTTCATTGCTCTACAAATCATAATCTAAATATTAATCATATGCTTGCCGCATCACTCGCCTTAGTAGAGTCAGCTCGCCTTGCTTGTTCTTTCAGAACTGATTTTTTCTATACTCTGGAGGAGTCAGCTCGCCTTCTGAAGGATCGACTCGGTTGTCTAGCAGAATGGTGGAGTCAGCTCAGATTGCTTCTGGGTCGGCTCGCTTGTCTGATTCAAGGAATGAAGCTCTGGATGAGTCAGCTCGGGTTCCTTCGAGTCGGCTCGAATTTCAGCATGCTAGAAACCTTCAAGTGTGCCATGAACTAGAGTTGGCTCTCCTTCCTCGAGTCAGCTCGGGTGATTTTCAATGAAATCTTCTACTCTTCTCTAGATGACATCTAGTGACTTTTAGCCACTCAAAACACTTTTCAACTCTATTAAAAACTAATCTTAAAGAGTTTTAAATATGAAAACATATAGAAGCAACCCATTTTCATGAATACTACAATTTTTCTTTGGGCTCTTCTTTACATAATGCTTTTACAACACTACACATGACATATAACAAGGTTGTAAGAGTTATGATTGAGCATCAAAATTGTCCTACAAAAACTTGTAAAGCACTTAAAAAAATAGTTAGTAACACAAGTGCATGCTCCAATATTTTGTTATCATCAAAATCATTTAAGGAGTCAACAATCTCCCCCTTTTTGACGATAACAAAACACCGGGCACGGAACAGACTTTACAATTACATGTATGAGTATATTTGGAAGTAAGTATCAACATGTATGAGTTGTATACCGAGAATGTATTTGAAATAATTAGAGTTTATTAACAATGTATCAGAGCTTTTGAAATAAGTCCAATATGTATCATAGTAAATATTTATCAGAAGCTATTTTTGCCTGAAATGTATTAGAGTTTAATCAGAGGTAATGGTAGTAGATAGCCATTAAAATTATAACAGAGCAATTGGGTGCTTATAAAGAATAGTCAGGGAAGCTTTAATCAAAGCAAATATGAGCAAATTTGAAAATTTGGGATATCTCCCATGTTTCATTCATTATCATGCATATTTTCAATAGATTTGCATTATTTTCATGCGTATACAATTCAATAATATCATTCTCCCCCTTTTTGTCATTAATCAAAAAGGTATATAATTAATTGCTCCCCCTTTGTTAAGTACTTCAAGCTCAATTTTTAAAACAAAATGAGAAGATTATAAACATTATTTGAGATAATTTCACTTTCTCGTAAAAATTTTGATGATCTAATATAAATTTATCTTGAGTAAGAAACATATATAATTACCACAAATTGCATAGATAACATTACATACACAATAAGTAAGAAATAGATACTTTCATTGCTATCAAGGTTTTCATTACAAATTATAAAAGTTGGAAGCAGAAAAACTATAAACTAGCCTACTCACTGTCACTAGGCTCTTCTATAATAGGTTCAGATCTACCATACCAAGATCTAGGATGACTAGAAGAACCTCTAGTCCTAGTGGATGGTCTAATAGAGTGAGGTGGTGGCTGTGTAGAATGAGGTTGTGGCTGTCTAGGAGTAGAAGAGCTTGCTCCTCTAGTAGAATAAGATAGCTGAGACAAGAAAAGCAAAATAGTGCTAAGCTCAGTCTGTATCTTCTTCATCCCCTCATGAAGTGCAATGAGCTAACTGGCTTGAGCATTGGCAAAGGCTTCAACAAATCCTCTCAATCGGCCAAACTCAGCCTGAAGTATCCCCTGACCTGCTGTATAGTCATCATCCATCTTCCTGGTCTACTCTATGATCCCATCTGATAAGACAGCTCTCTCAACTCACATCTGAACTCCTGAATGCTATGATCTACTGTTTGACGCAGACCGTCAAACAAAGAACTGATAGAACGGGTTAGATCCTCACTGAACTATCTGAGCTGAGTTGAGATGTCAGGTGGAGTGGCGGTAGGTAGTATAGTAGCAGGCTTTGTTGGTGCTTGTGCTGGTGCTGAAGGAGGTGCTGATGGTGCTGGTGAAGTTTTAGGACTCCCAGACTCTCTCTCTCTGTGCTCAAGCTCCTCAATATCATGTACTGAATGCTCAACAACAATGGCAGTCTCTGCATTAGGTAACTATTGTTCAGGCTCTTCATCATCATCAGTAGATGACTCCACTGCTCTCTTCTTCCAAGTTCCATCTGTCAAATGATATTTCATTCTCTGTAGTTACTTGGCAGAATAAGTGTCTGTATGATGCAATGGCCTACCATCTTCTCCGGTCAAATCAACTCTAGAGGCCTGAAACAGTAGCATGAAGACCATTCTATATTGGAGACAAGCCTTCACCTTCCTGATAGCTTCTTTCATCTACAACAGCAAGATATATTGCAAATTGAGGGCCTCCCCCTCAATCAAATGTCCCATGAAACACATGTCTTTTTCACTTACCCAGTCAAAATGACATGTTCTTGGAAGGAAAATCCTGCTTATAAAGTTATGTAGCAGTCTCATTTCTAAGGAAAGTGAGTTGGCTTTAACATTTCCAATTTCATTCACATCACTCCTTTCCAAAACAGTTCCGAGGGTTTTTTGTCTATCCTTTAAAACTACATGATTAAGTCCCTCATTTGGCATTTCCAGTAGACTGCTTAATCTTTTCTCAGTTACAATTATCCTTTTTTCTTTCATAGTTGATTCAATATGATTTTCTTCTAGAATCAAATTTTCATAGAAGTTTCGAATTAGGTTGGGATAAGTGGGAACATTCAGAGAATAGAAAAATGACCAACCTTGATCTTCAATCAAGTCATCGATTCGAAGCCCTAAGTCCTTTAGGAATGAGAAAATGATCCTTCTACCAGTTGTTACTGGATGGATAGCCATGGAGATCACTTGTCTTTATGGAGAAGGTGAATCATTTTATTCCTTTGCCTGTTGTCGACTTCGAGTCGACTCATCTTTTCATCTCTTCGACCTTCTTTCTCTTGGAGATCTCTCTACATTGCCTGTTTCCAACCTTCTTTCTCTTCTCGTCTCTGTTGGTGCTCGTTGGCCAGAGAGAAGAAAGGATGCACATTTTTGACTAGTATGATGCGATGGGGAGTCTATAGGATTTTTGAAAGGAGTTTGCTCTTCTGCTCCTTAAGAACTTTCGAGCGAGGAGGGTGAGGTTTTTGCAGAGTTCTTCTTCCTCAGTCTGAAGTCTTATTAGGTTAGTCCCCCCGCTTCTTCTCCTTCCCTCTCCTTCGGGTTGTGTTGAAGGGGATCCCGTAGGGCCTTTAGGTTCTCCTTTTTTTGTCTTCATCTTCTTTATGAGTTCCTCCGATAGAGGGCATCACCATCCGAATTATTCTGGTGAGGAGGGGCCATCCTAACTGAGACCTCTTTCCTCGGATAGCGAGGAGGAGGAAGTTCCTTTAGTAGTCCGTAGGGGTCCCTGACAGACGGAGATAGTTATAAGAACCCATGCAGCTCCTCCTCCTTCCCCTCCCATTTGGGAGTCGGCTGGTCCTTCTGGGATCACCTTAATGATGACCCGAGAGGACATCCTCCATATCTGGAGCACATACGGGGTCTTAGATTCCATCTGGATCTCGGCTCTAGGATCAGAGGAGCGGGTCACTTTTAGTGGCCCGAGCTAGATTGCCCTGTACGAGGACTTCTTTCTCGGGGGCCTTCATCTTTCATTCGATCCTTTCTTCCTTTCCTTTTTGAATGACTTATATCTAGTCTCGGCCCAACTCGCTCCTAATGCCGTTAGGACCATAGTTTGTTTGATTGTTCTTTGCCACTTCCATGGGATAGTTGCTTGTTTCTCTCTGTTCAGGGTCCTCTTCACCCTAAAATGCCCCCGATTGATAACGGGTGGTGGTTTGTGGCCTCCCGTTCAGGGGCTATCAAACTAGACCTACCATCCTCCATCAAAGAATGGAAGAGCAGGTTTCTATTTGCCTTGGTTGAGGGGATGGACTGGGTTTGGAGTGACCCAGACCGCTCTCCCAACCGGCAGTCCTCCATTGAGCTGGCCAAGAAGGAGGTGTATGACTGACTTGTCTCCTCCGAGGTCCCAGCTCTCCAGGACCTGCTGATCGAGCATAACCTTGCTAATGCTGGGATCAGCCTGGCCCACTATTTGGGCTCTTTCTTCTTTAGATAGATTCTTCTTCAATTGGTAGCTAATCAATCTTCTTTCTTATTGCAAAGATGAGTTTTTCAATGGAGCAGCTCCTCCAGATTTTGAAGAGGGCCGCTTCTTCAAGGTCCGAGGAGGGCTCATAGAAGAAGGCCCAAGAGGAGCCAGAGTGGAGGCCCAGTGAGGGACCCTTTGTTGGGCCGACCATGGGGAGGCCCGTCGCGGTACCGGCCGCACTTGGGTCGGCGGCCTAGCCCCTGGCCCGTGGGCATGGGAGAGAGGTTGGAATTGAGGAAGGGGCCATGCCAGTAGCTCTAGCAGCCCCTCCTAATACCGAAGCTTCACCGCTGCTAGAGGTGGTCGAGGTAGTGGATGACACTGCCACGGAGAGGTCAACATCATCGTCAATAACTGGAGCGGCTGACACCCGGCCTATGGCCACTACACCCCGTCGACTACCATATCGAGGCCCGCATCACCCTTCATGGAACTGGGCCTAGGGGTGCAAAGGGTGACTACTTACCTGCTACCGGATGCGACAGTGACTACTGATGCCAAACTGGCTGAGCAGATTCTGAACATGGTCATTCAGCCATGAGACTGCCGAGAGAAGGGTGGCCGGTAACTATTGGAGGTCATCTCTGGGATATTTCCCTAGCTCTTGCCGGTAAGCCAATTTTTGATTTACTTCATTTCCTTTTTACCCATGTAGATGCTAACTGACCTCTTTCTTGTTGCTATTATAGGTGGTCACCGACACTCAGCTCATCAGAGATTCGTGCATGGGGCTGATGAAGTGAGACCACAACCTTCGTAAGTAGAAGGAGGCTACTGAGGTCGAAGCCTAGACCTAGACGGTCCGGGTACAAGAGTTGGAGGGTCAAATGAAGGCCCTCTATACCGAACTAGCCAACTCCCGGACAATGGCAACAGAGCTGGAGAAGAGATCTGCCGACATCGATGAGGCTCTGAGGGCGGAGAAGGAGAAGGCCGCTTGCCTGGCTAGGAAGGAGGCCTATTCTGCTATGGAGGTGGCATGCCTGGAGGGGCGAGCGTAAACCCTCCAGCTCAGCTCAAGGTGGCATTGACCTTGGCCACCATGGTGGAGGAGAGGGCTTCCATGGCAGTCACCCGAGCCATGGCGATCGAAGAGAAGGCCAACACGGTAGTCATGCTGATGGAGGCGATGAAGTAAGAGGCCATCGAGGCCATCCCCAAATTCAAGGCATCGAAGGTCTTTGTTGATGAGGTCTCGGAGGCGGTCCTTGATTCTTATTAGAAGGGATTTAAGGACTTCGGGAGGAAGGCCAGGCAGCTTTTTGGGGTCTAAGGTCTGGAGAACATCTCTCTAGACTTGCTCGCCATCGCTGGGGTGCCAAGATTGCCCTCTGTTGAAGCTGACCCGAGGCCAGATGTCAAGCCAGAGGCTAAAGTGGAGGCCGGCTCGAGGCCCGATGCTGAGCCTGGGGTCGTGGTTGAGGCTACCGTTGCCCTGACCATCCCACCGACCAGACCTCCGCCAGAGTCTAAGGGGGTGACCCGCCAGCCCGAGAAAGAGCCGGCTACTTTTGCCTAGATAGGCTTTTATTTTTCTTTTGTACTTAGATTTTTGAAGGACTTTCTGGCCTATCCGGGGTCTTTACAAATGTAAAAACTTTGATGAATGAAGATATCTTTTTCTATCTGATGAGTCAACTCTTTCTCTCTTTCTTCTCCTCCTTTTTTTTTTGATACACTTTGAAGAATTATTTGGCAGGTAGGTATCCTCCATATTGTAAGGGACCCATTCCAGAAATGAAGGATAGGCTTCACTTAGCCAATGGACTTTTCCTTACTTTTTCTTCCTTCTGCTCCACTTCCCTTTGCATGGTAGGGAGGTAGACTTCATGGTGGCCGAGTGTAAGACTTCCCAGGTCTCGACCATTTTTTGGCTAAGTCTGGAATCTTGTGGTCGGTCGTAGGAACTTTAGAAATTCTTCAGCTCTCCTTGCCAATCTTGTGGTCATGTAAATGTGTGTGCGGGACTTGAATCTCCGGACAAAAGGAATGAGGTAGATGAATGGTAAGTGTGGGGCTTCTAGAGTTTCACGACTTCAAGAGCGGGGCTTCGTAAGCTTCCCTGCTTTTAGTGCAGGGCTTCGTAAGTTTTCCAGCTTTCTTCGCCAGACCTGGAGTCGGACGGATAGATGTGGGGCTTTGTAAGTTTCCTGGCTTTGAGTGCAGGGCTTTGTAAGTTTTCTAGATTTTTTAATAGACTTGGAGTCGGGCAGATAGATGCAAGGCTTCGTAAGTTTCTCGGCTTTGAGTGTGGGGCTTCATAGGTTTCCTAGCTTTCTTTGCCGAACTTGGAGTCGGGTGAATAGATGCAGGGCTTCATAAGTTTCCCAGCTTTGAGTGAGGGGCTTCGTAAGTTTCTTGGCTTTTTTCACCAGATTTGGAGTCAGGAGGATAGATAAGGGGCTTCGTAAGTTTCCTAGCTTTGAGTGCAGGGCTTTGTAAGTTTTTCAGCTTTCTTTGCCAGACTTGGAGTCGGGCAAATAGATACAGGGCTTTGTAAGTTTCTCGACTTTGTTTGTCAAACTATGAGTCAAGCGGTAGATAGCGGGGTTTCAAAATTTTCCCAGCTTACATCTCCAGACTGTGAGCGAGGCAATTGGATTTTTACATGTAGAGAAGAGATAAGATTGTACCAGGAGGAATCTCTCTTTATTCTTGAAGGAGAGTTATGCATTATTGATAGTACATCCTTAGGTTGCTAGTGTTCCAGGTCCGGGGGAGTTGGACACCGTCGAGTCCTGCTAGGCGGTAGGCACCTTGTAATAGGGCTTCAACCACCTTGTAAGGATCTTCCCAGTTCGGTGAGAGTTTGCCGCATTCCCCCAATTAGGATACCTCTACTCGCCTGAGAACCAGGTCACCTGGATGGAACGTCTTAGGCCTGACATGGGAGTCGTAGTAGCGGGCCACTGCTACCGGTATGCCACCATTTGGAGTTGAGTTTTGTCTCTTGTCTCGTCCAACAGATCTAAGTTGAGGAGAAGATGGGCCAGATTCTTGGCTTTGTTGTATTGCTCTACCCATAGTGTAGACAGTCCCATCTCCACTGGGATCATGACCTCGAAGTCGAAGACGGGGTTGAATGGTGTTTCACCCGTCGCTGTCTATGGCATGGTGTGGTAGGCCCATAGTATACTGGGGAGCTCCTCAGCCCATTATCCCTTGGCCTCATCCAATCTGGTGCAGAGCCCTTGCAGGATGGTTCAGTTGGTCACCTCTGCCTCCTCATTAGTCTGGGGGTGAGCCACCGAAGTGAAGCGATGGCAGATGTTAGGTCGGCACATAATTCTTCGAAAGCCTGGTTGTCAAACTACCGCTTGTTATCGGTGATGACTAAGTACGGGAGTCCGAAACAGTATATGATTGACTTCCAAAAGAAGGATCTAGCCTTAGGCTCGATGATCCGTGCCATGGGCTTGACCTCGACTCACTTGGTGAAGTAGTCGATGGACATGATCAGGTACTTCTGCTGACCAGATGCAGGGGAAAGGGACCTAAGATATCCATTCCCCACTAGGTGAACGGCCATGGAGCAGAAAGTTGGGAGAGTAGTGTGGCCAACTAACATTGGATGCAGGCATGATGTTGGCAGCGATCACACCTTCTCACAAAATCAACAATGTCTTCTTGCATGGTCTCCTAGAAGTATCGTTGTCAGAGTGCCTTATAGGCCAAGGTCCGGCTCCTCACATGGTTCTCGCAGATGCCCTCATATATCTCTTGGAGTACGTAGGCGGCTTCTGAGGGCCTCAAACACTTTAGTAAGGGGTAGGAATAGGACCTTCGGTATGGCTACCCATCTATCAGCACGAAGCACGTGGCCTTCTTCTTGATGAGGCCAGCTTTCTTGCTGTTCTCGGGCAGGGTGTCTGTGGTGATGTATTTGACATACGGGTCCATCTAGCTCGCCTCAGAGGTGACTTGCTGGATCTCTACCACAGACTCGTAGCTAGGGGTCTCCAAATATTTAACAAAGGTACACCCCAGTAACAAATCCGATAGGGTTGCTAGCTTGGAAAGGACGTCAACTCGAGCATTCTCCATGCAGGAAATATGGGAAATGCTGAAGTATTGGAGGTTTGCTGTGTATGAGCATATCCTATCTAGATACTTCGCCATCATGGGATCCCAAGCTTCATGCTCATCGAAGACTTGGCCCACCACGAGGTACAAATCCATGAAAACCTTCAGGCACTTTACACCCAACTCGTGGGACACCTTCAATCCTGCGAGGAGTACTTCGTACTCGGCTTGATTGATGCGGATGAACATGAAAATTTAACATAAAGAGAGTAAGCAATTGAACTAAATAAAACTTTTAAACATATGATCAAGATTCAGTCATAATGGAGTAATGAAATGCACTAAAGAAGACTAATGTAGAAGTATTAAGTATCCCGCAGTGCAACTCTGATTTAAGTAAATAAAGAAAGGACCTTCATGATTAAGAAATTATCTGATTAGGACAAATTCTATTTAAAATTTTAGACCTTAGAGGGAAGGAATGGGGTTTGTACCAATAATGAAATTCCACTAAACCTTTGTGAAGGGATCACTCTTCAACTCTCAAGATTGGCGACTGGATAAGCGAACTATTCCATCCTTGAAAGTAGAAGCTTCTCACTACTGATTGGAAGTCAAGGAAGATGCCATCCTAGACTGGATACACCTTGGGATCCTGCAAGGAAGAATCATTAATGGCATGGAAGAGATGGAAACAAACAAAGAAAAAGAACAATGAAGGGAAAGAAGGGAAAGGAAAGTTTGATGGAGATCCTTGGATGAAGAGGGATGGCTTCTTTGGATGTTGGAGATGGCGACCTTGGATGAAGAGGGATGGCTTCCTTGGATGTTGGAGATAGTGGCCTTGGATGAAGAGGGATGGCCTGCTTTGGTCGAATAATGGCTATTTGGTAGATAGGTTGAGCCTCACACTCTCTCCCTCACGGAGGTCATTTGCAAACACACAAATGGAGAAGAAAGGAACTCTAAAATTTTCATTCATTCAAGCATAAGATCCATTACAAGGGGGTTTGGAGAGGTATTTATAAACCTCCCAAAGCTTTTGAATTTTGAATTACATGAAGGAAAATAAGAGAAGTTGTAACTTAAGCATGATACATGGAGGGATTGTAACCATGAAGAGAGTGGGGAGTTGCAACAATGCTTGATCCATGGAGAGAATAGTGGGCATCCACTTGAATTTAAACTCATCTTTCCCTCCCAATCTAGGTGGCGTAGAGGATGATGTGGCATGCTTGGTTGGCATGGAGATAATGTGGCAATGGGGTCCTTCTTTCTTGGATAAGGTGCCTTGATGATGTGGCTTGATCTTGACTTTACTCCATGCAATGGTCCATATGTATTGCTCCCTTGACTAAATGGATATTGGACTTGACTTGGAAGACTCATTACAGCTCAATCTTGACTCTAGTTGACTTAACAAAATTTAAGACTAAAATTAAAAATGACTTGACTCTATTTGTAGGACTCATGACTTGAAATAAACAAGACTAAAGTTTCAACTGACTTATTCATCTATAATCCACAAAGAGCTGGTGTTGACCTGATTTGATTGAAGTCTCTTTCTAATCCTGGTGTCCGCACCAACTCTTCCGGGGTGGGAAGAACTCGACCCTATCGAGTATGGGTCTGCTTGACTTTGGTAATATTCTAGTAAGTCTGGATTGATTCTTTGTATATCCTCTCGAGTGATCCATGAGTCTTTGGATTCTGGTCGACCTTGCCAACGAACCAAGTAGCGTTGATAACCTTTATTCTAGGTAATGATAGCTTGGTCATTTAGAATATGCTTAATCTTATCCCCTGTTTTGGTAATGTTGTTGGTGGACACCCAGGGTTAGGCTCACTCTCAAAAATAGGCTCAGGCCCAAAAGGCTCACTAGGTATCATTATTGGCTCCTTATACTCTATCAGGTCTAAAATATTGAAAGTTGAGCTGATACCTAAATCAGATGGTAATTCTAGCACATATGTATTAGGTCCAATTTTCTTTATAATTTTAAATGGACCTATATTGCGGGCATGCAACTTTTTCATGGTTCCTGATGGGAACCATTCAGGTCTAAGCCTTATCATGACATAGTCTCCTTCGGTGAACTCTTTGACTCTCTTACATGAATTTACCATATGCCTATAAGTTTCATTGCTCAATTGAACTTTCTTACTGATTTCTTTATGTATATCCTTAATATGTTGTACATATGACTTGGCAGATTTAGAAACTCGTTCATGCATGGGTAGAGGAATAAGGTCTATGGGTTTCTTGGGTTTGTATCTATGGATAATCTTAAATGGGCTCTTCCCAGTGGATCTATTGATTGAGTTGTTATAAGCAAATTCGACACAAGATAACAATAGATCCCAATTTTCCATATTATCACCAACTAGGCATCTTAACAGGTTTCCTAGACTTCGATTGATAACTTCAGTCTGGCCATCAGTTTGAGGCTGGTAGGCAGTAGAAAATTTGAGTTTGGTTCCCAGCATATGCCAAAGGATCTTCCAGAAATAGCTAGTGAACCTAATATCTCTATCTGACACAATGATTTTGGGTAGCCCATGCAGCCTAACCACTTCATTTAGAAAAAGCTTAGCTACTCTCGAAGCATTGTAAATCTAGGAACAAGGTATGAAATGTGCCATCTTAGAGATTTGATCAACCACAACAAAGATGGAATCATGTTTCCTTATGATCTTTGGTAATCCTAATACAAAATTTATACTAAGATCTTGCCATGGATAGTCTAGAACTGGTAATGGTGTGTACAGACCAGTGTTTTGTCTTTGCTGTTTGGTAGCAGCACAGGTTCGACATTGGGCTACAACTTGGGCAACGTTTCTCTTAAGGTTTGGCGAAAGGAATTGGTCTTTGATGGCTAAGATGGTTTTGTTTCTACCAAAATAGCCAGCTAAGCCTCTAGCATGGATTTCCCAAATTAAGAATTCTCTAAGGGAGGTTCGAAGGATGCACAACCTATCTCCTTTGAAAAAGAATCCATCATGAAGGGTGTAGTCTTTATACAAACTAGATGGTCCTTGTCACACAGATTGAAAAATTTTATTAAAGTTAGGACAGTTCTCATATTTCTCCTTCAGTCTCTCAAATCCTATTACTTCAGTGCTCATAGAGGTCAAAAGCATGGATCGATGGCTAAGAGCATCAGCAACTCAGTTTTCAATGCCAGCACAGTGTTTCAACACAAAGGTGTATGCCTGAAGATACTCTACCCACATTCCATGCCCAGGGTTCAACTTCTTTTGAGAATTAAGGAATCGGAGTGCTTAATGATCTGAATAAAGTATGAACTCCTATGGTAAAAGGTAATATCTCCAATACCTTAAAGCTTGAACTACCACGTATAATTCCTTATCGTACGTTGAATACCTAAGTTTGGCCTCATTCAAATTTTCACTGAAAAATGCAACTAGGTGATTTTCCTAACTCAAAACTCCTCCAATTCCTACTCCAGAGGCATTACAAGCAACATCAAATACCTTTGAAAAGTCAGGTAATCTCAAAATGGGTGCTTGGATCATTTTTTCTTTGATTTCTAGGAAGGCTCTATCAATGGCTTTGGTCCATTCAAAGGTTTCCTTCCTAATGCAATCGATAAAGGGTGTGATAATCATATTGAATCCTCGAATGAATCTCCTATAGAAGGTGGCAAGGCCATGGAACCTATGAACATCGTGTATACTTTTGGGTATGGGCTACTCAACTATGGATTTAATCTTTTCGGAGTCGGCAGATACTCCTTCTAGGATAACAACAAAATATAGGAAAATGACTCGATTGGTCAAGAAGCTACATTTCTTCATGTTGGCATAAAGGCTTTCTTTCCTAAGTGCTTGGCATACTTGGTGGAGATGGTCTAAATGGTCTTCCTTAGTCCTACTGTATATCAGGATATCAAAAGTATACTATAACAAACTTTCCAATGAATGATCGTAGGACTTGGGTCATGATCCTTATGAAGGTGCTAGAAGCATTGGAAAGACCAAAAGGCATCACTAACCATTCATACAAGCCATCCTTAGTTTTGAAAGCCATTTTCCATTCGTCCCCAAGTCTAATCCTAACTTGGTGATAGCCGCATTTAAGGTCAATCTTTGAGAAAATATTGGCTCCGGCCATCATGTCTAACATGTCATCCAAATGGGGAATAGGAAAATGATACTTGATAGTTATCTTATTAATGGCTCGACTATCTACACACATTCTTCATGTACCATCTTTCTTGGAGGTCAAAAGGGCAGATTCTACACATGGGCTCAGACTTTTCTTAATGAATCCCTTTTTAAGGAGTTCCCCAACTTGTTTTTGCAACTCAGCATGCTCAGTGGGATTCAACCTATAGTGTGGAAGGTTGGGTAAGATGGCTCTTAAGACTAAATCTATGGCATGTTGGATATTCCTTAATGGTGGAAGGTGATCCAGAAGGTCCTCGGGAAATACATCTTGAAATTCCTTCAAAAGCTCTACTACTTCTTGAGGGTGTTCCCTCTGGGGTGGGTCTTGGGCTTCCTTAGTAGTCAAAATCCAAATGGGTGAACCTTTATTAAATTCATGTTCTAATTTCTTAGCACTAATCAAGTTCCTTGCTTCTTGTCCTTCAGGTTATTAGACCCTCTCTTAATGTTATCCTTTGGTGGTGAAGAGTTGATCATAATTTTCTTTCCATTATGGGTGAAGAAATAAGAATTAGAACAACCATGTAATGTAGCATCATGATCATACAACCATGGTCGGCCTAAGACGATACTACTAACCCCCATAAGAAGAACATCACACTAAACCTTCTCCTGGTATGACTGGATTTGGATTGTAACTTGGCATCTAAACTTGATGGGAATTGAGATCGAATCTATCCAAGATACCTTATATAGATTGGGATGGGAAACAATGGGTAAACCTAAGTTTTTGGCAGTGCTGGTTGAAATGGCATTGACACAGGTCCCACTATCTATGATGATCTTGCAGACTTTTTTTCTATCTTAACAAAAGTTTGTAGGATGTTGGTCATATGCCAATCCTCTTGCTTCTTGGTCTGGGTCAGGATGCATCTAACAACTCCCAAAAATTTAGATGAGTCAATGATTTCTTCATCTCCTTTATACTCATCAACAAAGTTTAGATGAGTCAATGATCTTCTCGTGGTTGGCCTCTATCCCTTTTTGAGTGACCATGAATCCTAGGAATTTTCTCGCCGCAATGCCAAACGTGCACTTGGTGGGGTTTAGCTTCATTTGGTAGAGGTGGAGGTTATCAAAGGCCTCCGTCAGGTCAGCGATATGATCCAAGCCCTAGCTGCTCATGAGGAGCATGTCATCCACGTAGACGTGCATGTTGTGGCCTATCTAGTTTTTTAAGACCTTGCTGACCAGGTGGTAGTACGTGGCCCCTACATTTTTGAGGCCGAATGGCATCATCTTATTGCAATACATACCTCTATCGATCACGAACGCTGTGTGTTCCTCATCCTCTAGGTGCATGTGGATTTGGTTGTACCTAGAGAATGCATCCATGAAGCTAAGAAACTTGTGCCCCGAGGTTGCATCCACCAGCTAGTCAATATTGGGAAGCGGGAAGCTATCCTTCGGGCATGCTCGATTAAGGTTGGTGTAGTCCATGCAGATCCTCCACTTTCCAGAGGCTTTCTTTATCATTACTACATTAGCTAGTTAGTCAGGATATCGTACATCAAGGATGAAGCCCGTAGTGAGGAGCTTCTCGACCTCCTCATCAATCGCCTTCTGTTTCTCAGGGGTGAAGCTCCTCTTTTTCTGCTGGACTGGGCGGCTGTTGGGGTCGACATTCAGCTTGTAAGTGATTACCTCTGGAGGGATCCCGGGCATGTCTGCTATGGTCTAGGCGAAGACATCTACGTTGGCCTGCAAGAAGCTAAGCAGGCGGGATCTCTCCTCCTCGGGCAGTAAGGCTCCCACTTGCACCATCTTTAGGGGGTCCTCCCTCAAAGGAAAAGATAGTAGAGGCTCGACTGGCCCACCCTTCAGCTCCAGTTCTACCAGGCTTGATTGGTCAATGGCTATACTCTACTTAGCTTCTTGGGTCCCTGGGATGGCCTGTAGGCAATGCTGGACAGGCTATCGAGACCCTCTCATCTCTCCAGTCTCCCAAGGAGTTAAGAATTGGATGAGGAGATGTCAGGTAGAAATGGTGGCATCGAGCAAATTGAGTCCAGGATGCCTCAGGATCGCGTTGTAAGGTGAGGGAAGCCTCATAATGGTGAATGTTGTCAACATGATACTCTATCGAGATGGCATTCCAGTGGTTATCAGGAGGGTAATTTCTCCTTTAACCCTGACTAAATCCCCGGTGAAGCCGACCAAGGGCATGAATACCGGATTTATTTGGTCAGTGGACAAGTTTATCCTTTCAAAAGTATCATAAAAGAGGATGTCAGTGGAGCTTCCACTATCGACCATAATTCACTTTATAGGATGTTTAGCTATCGTCATTTCTATGATGATAGCATCATTATTTGGGTTATCTATCGTAGTCGGCCCTTCTCCCTCACAGGGGAGTACATCATCACTCTCTTCTCTCCCCCAAGCCTTCTTTGAGCTTTTCCCTACCTCCCAAGAGATCATCCCCATTGACTTCTCAGTGGGCCGGTTGTCGATGTTGAGTAGTCAGGCCTCTTCGCTCTGGGCTACTGGGGTGGCTCCTCCCATCACATACTTTTTGAAGAGCCATGCTTGATCAGGTCTTCATCTCCCTTTTCAGATGGTGGCTTTCCTTAGTATCATGGCCATGGTCCTGGTGGAAGCGGTAGTAGCGAGACTTGTCGCATCCAACTGGTGCAGGCACTAGGCTCAGGAAGAGGCTTCAACTAATGCCAAGCTCTTTATGGTTAGAAGACTAGAAATTTAAGTCTTGTAATAAGTCTTTGAGTCCTGTATTTATTTTATTTGAATAATTGAGTTCTGTTTTATTTTAATTTGGGTCCAATTAGAGTTCAATTAGGCTTTGTATTAAGTTAGGTCCAAAAGCTACTTGAAGCTGGGTTTCAATTAAGCCAGATTAAGTGCAACCAGCTTCACCAACTACTTGGAGCACCACATCATCATTGAACCATGTCACCTTGGAAGACAAGTCATGCCACTTGGAGGAGAGAACATGCCACATCACCAAGACAAGTCAACCATGGATTCCCACCCAAGAAAAATTCAAATGAAGCTCCACTCTTCTTGGGACGCCACCTTGCAAGAGCCATTCCACCTTCTTTGGGATGCCCTTGATTTTCTCCCTTGTAAGTAGGAATTTCAAATTTGAAAGGGCCCTCCTCTCTTCATGGGACGCCCCTTGATTTTCTCCATGAAAGGAGGTATAGTTTGAATTTTGAAAGGAAGCTTAAAGTTTATAAAAGCTCCTAAGTTCTCTTGTAATGGAGATGATGAATGAAATGAAATTTTTTTTTAAGAAAGCTTTCTTCCTTTGCTAGCCAAAGACCCTTGAGAGAAGGTAGGTGTGAGACCTAGGATACTTAACCAAACAAGCTACTAATCCCTCTTCCAATCCCCTTCAGCCACCCTTGAAGAACCCTCTTCAAGCTTCTCCAAATTCATCCAACCCACCTTCCAAAGGAGATCATCTACAATGGAGTTCCCCACGCCAACAAGCAAATCAGATTCAAGCTATGGGCACCAAATTGGATCTACTTCATTCCAAGCCTAAACCTCTTCTTCTATTCCTAATTTTCCACTTCCATTCCTCCAACCTTCCTTCTTAACCATTTAATGTTTCCATCTATTTGTGCAGGATCCCCGGGTCTCATGGTTTCCAAGATGAAGGTCTACCGTGCCAAAGATTCAAATATGGAGTGCCTTGAAACCTAGAGTAATCTCTTAGTCATTTAGTACTTCTTCTTGAGTGTCCTTTTCCTCATTTCAGAATATTAACGCCAGATAACTATCTTAATCTTCCTTCATATCCGAAATAGTGAGTAAGTTAATCCTAATCTGTGTGGTTTCCTAACCACGAAGATCCCTTTTTTAGTTATTTTGATAGAAAAGGTTGCTTGTGATGCATATGGAGGTGGAATAGGTGGAGTTTTAAGCCAAGAGAGCCACCCCATAGCTTTCTTTAGTGAAAAATTAAATGAAGCCAAGCTTAAGTATTCCACCTATGATAAGGAGCTCTATGCGGTAGTGCAAGCTTTAAGGTATTGGAGGCACTATCTACTACCGCATGAATTTGTCTTGTTTTTCGATCACGAGGCCCTTAGATTCCTTAGTTCCCAGAAGAAGCTGAATCCTAGGCACGCTAAGTGAATAGAATACATCCAGGCCAACACATTTATCTTGAAATACCATGCTAGAACTGAAAATAAGGTAGCCGATGCTTTAAGTCGTAGAGTCCTGCTTTTGAACTCGATTAGCACTGAAGTCATTGGATTTGAAAGACTTATGGATGAATATGATAATTGTCCATACTTTAGTGAAGTTTACCAAGCTTTGAAATTAGGACCATCTAGTGACCATAGTGAGTACATCCTTTTAGATGGTTATCTGTTTAAGGAAAACAAGCTTTGTGTCCCAAAGACTTCCCTAAGATACTTTTTAATTTGGGAAACCCATGCTGGAGGTTTGGCTGGCCATTTTGGAAGAAACAAGACCATATTGATAATTGAGAAAAAATTTTACTGGCCAGGCCTTAAAAGACAGGTAGCCAATGTTGTTGCCCGATGTAGGATATGTGCGGTTGCCAAACATCAAAGACAAAACACCGGGTTATACATTCCTTACCTGTGCCAGATTGTCCATGGCAGGATCTTAGCATGGACTTCATTTTAGGACTGCCCAAGATCCTTAGAAAACATGATTCTATCTTTGTAGTGGTTGACCGATTTTTGAAAATGGCCCATTTTATACCCTGCTCCCAAACTTTTGATGCTTCCAAGGTAGCCAAGCTTTTTCTCGATCAAGTAGTCAAGTTACATGGGTTACCTAAGACCATTGTTTCTGATAGGGATGTCCGATTCACAAGCTATTTTTGGAAAACCCTTTGGCACCTATTAGGAACAAAATTGAAATTCTCAACTGCTTACCACCCTTAGACTGATGAACAAACTGAAGTTGTAAATAGAAGTCTAGGGAACTTATTAAGGTGCCTTGTTGGAGAGAGTCTGGGAAATTGGGATTTACTTCTGCCTCGTGCTGAGTTCGCATACAACAGCTCGGTCAATAGGTCTACCGGTAAAAGTTCCTTTGAAATTATCCATGGTTACAGACCTAGGAGACCTATCGACCTTATCCCATTACCCACACACTCATGTGTATCTGAGTCTGCCGAGTCATATGCACAGCATCTTAAAGAATTACATAAGAAAATTAGTAAGAAAATTCAAATGAGTAATGAAGTTTATAAGCATGTGGCTGATTCACGTAAACGGATAAAAGAATTTAATGAAGGGGACTCAGTCATGATAAAACTTAGACATGAAAGGTTTCCACCGGGAACTATGAAGAAATTGCATGCCCGGGGAGTTGGACCTTTCAAAATAATTAAGAAAATAAGATCGAATGCATATGTGTTAGAGTTACCACCTGATTATGGCATTAGCTCCACTTTTAAAATTTTGAGCTAAAAGAATTTAAAGAACCGGCATTAATTCCTAGTGAGCCTTTTAGATCTCATCCTGCCTTTGAGAGCGAAACCCTACCTGAGTGTCCACTAGCAATTCCACTAGACAGGAGAGACAAGATTGAACGTATCTTAGATGACCAAGTGATTACTACTAGAAATAAGGGTTATCAGCATTATCTGATTTGTTGGCACGGTCGACCAGAATCTGAAGACTCCTGGATTACTCGAGAGGATCTACAACAAATTGACCCAGACATATTAGAAAAATACTACAGTCAAACCAATCCTTACTCGACAGGGTCGAGTTCCTCCCACCCGGGGAGAATTGGTGCGGGCACAGGCTCAGGAAGAGGCTTCAACTAATGCCAAGCTCTTTATGGTTAGAAGACTAGGAATTTAAGTCCTGTAATAAGTCTTTGAGTCCTGTATTTATTTTATTTGAATAATTGAGTTCTGTTTTATTTTAATTTGGGACCAATTAGAGTTCAATTAGGCTTTGTATTAAGTTGGGTCCAAAAGCTACTTGAAGCTGGGTTTCAATTAAGCCATATTAAGTGCAACCAGCTTCACCAACTACTTGGAGCACCACATCATCATTGAACCATGCCACCTTGGAAGACAAGTCATGCCACTTGGAGGAGAGAACATGCCACATCACCAAGACAAGTCAACCATGGATTCCCACCCAAGAAAAATTCAAATGAAGCTCCACTCTTCTTAGGACGCCACCCTTGATTTTCTTCCTTGTAAGTAGGAATTTCAAATTTGAAAGGGCCCTCCTCTCTTCATGGGATGCCCCTTGATTTTCTTCATGAAAGGAGGTGTAGTTTGAATTTTGAAAGGAAGCTTAAAGTTTATAAAAGCTCCTAAGTTCTCTTGTAATGGGGATGATGAATGGAATGAAATTTTTTTCTAAAAAAGCTTTCTTCCTTTGCTAGCCAAAGACCCTTGAGAGAAGGTAGGTGTGAGACCTAGGATACTTAACCAAACAAGCTACTAATCCCTCTTCCAATCCCCTTTGGCCACACTTGAAGAACCCTCTTCAAGCTTCTCCAAATTCATCCAACCCACCTTCCAAAGGAGATCATCTACAATGGAGTTCCCCACGCCAACAAGCAAAGTAGATTCAAGCTATGGGCACCAAATTGGATCTACTTCATTCCAAGCCTAAACCTCTTCTTCTATTCCTAATTTTCCACTTCCATTCCTCCAACCTTCCTTCTTAACCATTTAATGTTTCCATCTATTTGTGCAGGATCCCCGGGTCTCATGGTTTCCAAGATGAAGGTCTACTGTGCCAAAGATTCAAATACGGAGTGCCTTGAAACCTAGAGTAATCTCTTAGTCATTTAGTACTTCTTCTTGAGTGTCCTTTTCCTCATTTCAGAATATTAATGTCGGATAACCATCTTAATCTTCCTTCAGATCTGAAATAGTGAGTAAGTTAATCCTAATCTGTGTGGTTTCCTAACCACGAGGATCCCCTTTTTAGTTTTTTTGATAGAGTCTTTTCTAGTCTAGTTTATTTCATTATGTTCCTTTCATGTAATCCTATTCCTTTTACGTAGAATAGCTGCATGTTTATCTTTTTCATTTTCGTTTAGTCCCTCTAATTCCTAGAAATGCATCATTCGATACTTGTCCCTTCTTGCATGCATTGAAGTGTGCTTCAAACTTTCTTTCTAGCTATTCAAAGGAGTCAATGTTCCTTGGCTCGAGTTGAGAGAACCATGGTCGAGCAGCCTTGTGGAGCATGGCTGGGAAAGCGATGTAGAGGAGGGCATTAGTGGCCCCTAGATCCTCATAAGAGCCTTGTAGCTTTTGAGGTGGTCCAATGGGTCGGTTGTCCTAACGTAGAAATCAACCTAAGGCATCCAGAACCGATTCTAGATCCTGAAAGAAAAAGACAGATGGGTGTTGTAACCCATGGGCTCGTTGGGGGAGCCTTGAATATCTGCAAACCAATGGGATAGGTCAGCCAGCTTGCGCTCTTGCTCTTCGAGGTGCCTTTTCGCTCGATGGTGGATGGCCTCATCTGCAGACCCTTCGATGGAGGCCATCAAGGGTGAAGGAGGCACAGAGTAGATGGACTCATGCCTCAGCTCCCGGCCATGTTGGCACCATCGGTGCAAGAGTGCACCATGGTTTGAGACTGGGAAGCGACTCTCCTGGCCGGTCGGGCCATCTTGCTATTTCTTCTCGATTGCCAGAGGTCCTCCCTGTGGGTTGGAGGTCGCATGTGATAGCCCCTCTCGGATGGACCGTAGGCTAGTGAGGGTATCGATGGCGTGGGCTACCAGCATCTCAAGCTATCGTTGTGTTTCTAGGGGTCTATGGCACTGATGGAGTCGATGCACTGCCACAGCCAAGGACTAGACATGCTGGGCAAGTGCGATGATCTGGGGGTCCACCGGAGGTGGCGATGGTGGAGGGGGAGCTCCCTCTCCTGGATTTGCTGATCACCATTGTGGAGAGGGTCCCCTACACAGCTGATGGAAGCTTCCCATGCATGGGTCATCACCATAGGGCCACGAATATCCATGCATGCTCTTCTAGTAGTGGGGGACTTGCTGCTAGCTCTTTATGTCTCCCCTTCCTGGCACACCAATATGTTGCCGCCTAAATTACTGTGGCCTATAGCTCTGACGTGTCGTGGATGCGTCGGGCTCTCCCTGGATGCTTGGCCCTCTTTCTGGTCAGCTACTTGGTCAGCTTGTCTTGCAAAAAAGAGGAGACCCGGGTTGGGGATTTCGGTGGGGACACTCCGATGATCAAGTCAGTTGAGATGATCAAGGAGAACGGATCCTCTATGATGGAGGGTTGGGGTACCTTCGTGTAGAGGAGAAAATAAGATATAATGGAAAGAGATGAAGTGAATGAGAGGTTAGAGTGCAAGGAGGTTCTCTCTCTTGATTCCTTACCCTTTTGCTCTTTTTGTCTTATCGGTTGTCCTCCCCTCCCCCTCGGAGGTCCCTTCTTCCATTTTATATGAGATAAATGGCCCCGACCAAATTTGGGGCTTTGTCAGGATGTTGCTTTCCCGGTACCCTCTTTTGGTAGGATTTTCTTTAATTAGTGACCCCCCCTATTGAACAGGTCCTCAGATGGAGGACTTTCTATTAGGGGTGTTCACTGGCGTGATTTAGGTCTTGTCCCTTGGGTGGAGCAGTTTCCCTGGGAGGCATGGGCACTGTGCTGCTAAGCCCCGAGCCATGGTGGAGTGTTTCTATTACAAGAGGGACCGTCGAAGTGTTGTAGGGCCTAGGGTCTTAATAGGATACTCCTCTTAGAGAAGGCACAGATGTCGTGTCATGGGAACTGGAGCCCCGATTGCACGGCAGGGGGTGCAGGTGGCGTGCTATAGGGCCTGGAGCTTGGTGGAGCACACGTCGTGCTGATTATGCAGGTGCAGAGTCAGGAGCCTCTGGCAGGGCAGGTGCCACCCTCTGGGGGCTGTAGGTAGCTTGGAGCTTCCTAGCTATGGTTTGAATTCCTTCCAATCTTATTTTCCTTTCTCCTAGCTAACCCTCTGATGGTCGATGATGCCTCTTGGTCTTGGGCGAGAACTCCACATCGGAAAGTGGAAGCTCTATCTCGGGAGCTTGACCTTGGAAGGCAAGAGCACAACCTTGGATGGGAGCCCGGCCTTGGATGGGAGCCGACCTTGACTGGGGGCTTGATCTTGGAAGGCTGGAGCACGATCTCGGCCGGGAGCTCGAGCTCGGATGGGAGCTGACCTTGGTCGGGAGCTTGACCTCGAAAGGCGAGAGAATAACCTTGACCGAGAGCTCGACCTCGGATGGGAGCTAACTTTGACTAGGGGCTCGATCTCTGAAGGCTGGAGCATGACCTCGACCGGGAGCTTGACCTCGGATGGGAGCTGACCTCGGTCGGGGGCTCGATCTCAAAAGATGGAGCATGATCTCGGCCAGGAGCTCGAGATCGGATGGGAGCTAACCTCAGGCCAGGGGCTCAACCTCAGAAGGCACGAGCATAAGCTCAACCTTGAAAGGCAGGAGCATGACCTCGGCCAGGAGCTCGGTCTCAGATGGGAACTGACCTTAGTTGGGTGCTCGACCTCAGAAGGCAAGAGCATGAGCTTAACTTTGGAAGGTGGGAGCATGACCTAGGCCAGGAGCTCAACCTCGAATGAGAGCTGACCTCAGTCGGGGGCTCGACCTAGCCACCGCATCCCAGTGGCACCTCCTGCTAGCATGGCGACTAGTTGGGCCCGACGCGTGCTCCATGTCAGCAATCATGCCACATCAATGAACATCAAAAGGAGGGAGGTAGAGATGGAAAATGGTAACGACATCTCTTCTAGTATCGATGGCAAGGAAGAGAGATAGGGAGGGAAGCTGAGGCAGGCACGGGTGTTGGTCAGCTATGGTGGAGGAGAGTTGGGAGATGTCAGCATGGCATGGGAGATGCTGGAAGATGGGTGTGCTCGAATGAGTTGGTTCTTAGGATGTTCGGGTAGCAGGGGAAAAAGACTAGGAGGCAGAGGACGAACAGGGAAGAGGGAGAAGAGATGAAGAAGAAGTAGAGAAGGGGGGAAGAGAGGAAGAAGAATCAGGGAAGAAGAGAAAGAGGAAGAAAATTTATTCCGGAGGGAGAGAAAGAAGAGAGAAGAAGAAGGAGGGAGAAAAAGAAGAAGAGAGAAGGAGAGGGGAAGGGAGGAGTCGAGAAAAATCAAAACATTTTTCTTTTTAATTTCTTTGATCCTATTATTCCAAATATAAGAGCTCTTTAAATATACCTTAGTTTCTAGCAAGTTGGAGACCAACTTAACTAGAACTATAGGACTCCAGACTAATCTAAAATAATTAGACTAATCTAAAATAGACTCCAGACTAATTCAATTTCATGTTCTAAGATCTATGCATGAGCTGGATATAAAATAATTATATAAAAATAATATGCCCAATCCTCATACACCCATATAAAAAAATAAAAATATATATGTCTGCTCAAGGGTGTGTATTAGAATTTGTGTTGGACGATGTCATCATTTCCTTGGGATTGGGAGAACTCGACTCCATTGAGTCAGGCTCCATACTGCTCTGGAAGTACTCGAACAATCCAGAAATCCTCTGACTCTAGCCTACCTTGCCAATAAACCAAATAGCCATGATTATCTCAACCCCTAGTAAACTTGATTTGCTTATCCAGGATGCGATTGATCTCACCATGCTGCTTCTCAATTTGGCTTGTAGATATTCAGGGGGAGGGTCACTTACAAAGAATGGTACATGTTAAACAGATCATTGGATATCAGTGTTGGTTCTTTATATTCAATTAGATTTGATAATTGAAAGTTGAATTAATCCTATAGCTAGATGGTAGTTTATTAACATACGTATTAGATCTAACTTTCTTTAAAACCTTGAATGTGCCTATTTCTTGGGCATGTAGATTCCAAACGGTTCCTGGTGGAAACCGTTCAGGTCCGACCCTGATCATAATATAATCATCCTTAGCAAAATCATTGACTTATTGATGAGAATCTACTAACTATTTATTTAATTACTTATATTAATTTATTATTGATTTCTTTATGTAGACTTTAAATATACTTTATAAAGGATGATGCTGACTCTAATATTCTAGTATGCACAAGTAATGGGTGTATAATAATAATAATAATATTTTTTATTTTTATTTTTATTTTTTAGCCTGGGCATTCATCATATTTTTTTTATAATTGTCAAGGTCCATAACTTACTATCGATAAGAGATCTACATTAGTTTTGATGTCTACATCTACTTCATACCTTATGACAAAGGTGTAGGCCTAAAAGAACTCAATCCATTTTTCTGGTTTTGGACTTAAGTTTTTCTATGAATCAAAGAACCTGAAGATCTCGTGGTTCGAATATAGGACAAATTCTCGTGAATGTAAATAATGCTTCCAAAATTTAAGAACTTGGACCATAGCATAGAACTCTTTGGGATAGACATGGTTTAATAGACTCCTATGCTTAAGAATGATAGATGGAGTACTCATCCTGGCCACATTATAGGAACTTAAGTGGTTTATATGTACTAAATTTAGGTATGAAATGACACCAAGTGAGATGGTATCAATGCAGCTACCACTATTAATGTTTTTCTTGCATATGTTTGCATCTTGACTATCAAAAGTATGAAGAACAGTAGTGTTGTTCCCATCTTCAGTCTCGTTAGGTTGGTTTAATATACATTTATCTTCTTTTATGTCTAGTTGTTCCTCAAGTATAATGTCAATCTGTAGAGTGTCATAACTATCATAGATGATCGCTAATTCAGGATCCGCTATATAAACTTCTTCTTCAGGATTCTTTTAGGATTTTTTATTTTAGATTTCTCTATAAGTAGTATGGATGGGCACTTACTAGCAGTATGGTCTAGTCCCTTGTCCAAAAAATATTGAATTTTGGAATTAGCCTTCTTGATTGACTGTGTCATAAGTCTAAGAGGGGTATGCCTAATTTGATTATTATTGGCTCAATTTTCTTCTAGTTTTTCTATTCTTAATATATATTCTTGACAAACGTTAGTCAGATTATCAATTTTTTTAGTGAGAGCTTGAAAGGATGCATCTATTTGGTTAGGATCCATGTTTCAGTCTAGATTTATGCTTAAAAATAGATATCCTAGGGAGGTGTTTTCATGTATTTCAAACTAGGGTCGGACTCCTCAATGAGTGGAGATTCCAACAACATAAGTTTCAAAATTTTTTGGATACTCCTAGGATTAAGAATTAACTAATTTTTTAAGGACTGCACAGACTAAGATTTTTAGTAGAACTTTTAGGGTACAATGACCAGTTTTCCAAAGAAATCTGGTACCAATATAGAAAACACAGATATCTTCCTTTTCCAATCTAGTTTTCAGATTGAAGATTTCTACATGCACAATCAAAAGTTCTAGATCAAATTGGCATGAATCTTAAAGTTGTTTCATAAATTTTTATATATAGTAATTCTCTAAATCGAGTCTAGTTTCTAGAGACACTAATTTTATAATTTTTTGATACTCGTAGAAATGGAGCTTAGGGTTTCAATAAAGGTTGTCCATAACCACTGGTTGCAGAATTCTAGAACAGAAACTGAGAATCTAATTCTAATCTGGGATGAATTTCAAAGTATTTTTAGGAATCCATAATTGTAGAAATATTAAGTTATGAGTCTAATTTCTAATGAAATAATTTTTTATAGTTTTTAGAGTTTTCTATAGATGGGACTTTCAAAAATACTAAAAAATGCATAGGGTATGCAGAATACCAAATATGCTGAATATGAATTTTTTTTAAAGATTTTTTTCTAATGCAATGCAAATATTCTTAATCTAACCTAACCTAAACTATGCTAAAATTTAAAGCTAATTTAGGATGGGCTAGCTATCCTAGATCTAAAGACTTACTATTGAAATCAGCAGATAAAATTAAATAGGCAATTAGAATAGATAAAAGAATATGTTAAAATAAACAAGAATTAAACTAATTTAGATTTAGTCAAAATTAAGGTCCGATCTAGGAAGTGACCCGATCAGCTCACATAGTCTAGAGTTTTTTAAAAAATGGGATCATTGGTCATTAAGAAATGATCGCTATACTAGGTTTTTTTTAAATTCAATTATTTAGATCTAATTGGATTAAAGATAGGAAAACAAATTAGATTCCAGCAATAATTTTTAAATTCTAATCTAAATCAAGAAAAGTTCTCATCAAGCATGAGATTTCATGGCTTCTTGGAAGAGGAAGATTAATTCGAAGGTTGCCAAGATATCTGGCCAATAGTACATGAGTGAATTAGGTAGGAATCTTCAGATCTGGTTCAACCAAAATCATGAGAAAATTAGATAAGCCAAAGAGTAAATAGCCCAATAAAAAAATAATCATCCCAATTCAGTCCAGTAGGCAAGAAATGGTGAAGTTGGTGGAAAGCCTAGGCTTTGGTTTAAGATTCATGCAAGGTTGCTTCACAGTCATGCTTCCAAAAGCTTGGCCGAATAGGAGAAGGTCGGCTTCGAATGAGGTGACCATGGATCGAGAGTGGGGTTCCCGGAACTAGGGAGCTTCTGGTGAGATTGGAGATGCATTGGGACTCAAGAGAGGGGCAGTATACTCAGCCCAATTAAGATTTAATATGTCTAATATTAGTTGTTGCCTAGCAAAGCAACCCAAGATGGTGCGGAAACCAGACTTAGAAGAAGACTTCAGGGCTCCATCTGGATATCTGATTGACATTGCCCGAAGAATTAGAATTTTCTGGTTTTGTAATAAGGGTTGACTTGGTCAACTCAATTTTAGTTTGAGTATGTATTTCCCTGCAATTTAAATTTTGTTGAGTCATGTTGACTCAATACAAGTCCTAGTAGTGGTCTAGGTCTTCTCCAAGGTGACGCATTTTCTCTCAGGACCAAGCAAGTGGGCGCCACACTCCCAGCCACACGCCAGAGTCCAGGAGGCGCCACATCTCCATCCAGTGTGCCTTGGTCCCCACACTACAAGAAAGCAGGTCCCTTCTTTCATGCATCACTTGGGGGAGAAATCCATCAAGATACCTCAATCCAAGGAGGAGCCAACTTCTTTCCAGATAAACCCAAGCCAGGATGGCAAGAATTTTTCTTGAAGAGAGGATCAAGGAGGTGCCCCACAATGTTCCATAAAAACCCAAGTTATAAAAGGGAAGAGAGCATGTCTTGGAGAGAAAATCAAGGAGGCACCCAAAAGTTTCCTAAAGTGCCAAAGCCATGAAAGGAAGAAGCCTAAACTTGTGGAGCAAAACTAGGAGGTGTCCAAAAGAGCCAAACCATGAAGGAAAAACCCTTGATTCATGGAGAGATACTAGGAGACACCCCCATAACCTGCCATTTGGAGATGATTTTCAAGTTTTCTTGGAGTTTTTGGGCTGCCCACTCATGGAAGGAGTCTTGGAAAGAGAATTTGATGCCTAAAGTGTGGGTTAGTCCTATTAGTCCCACATGGGAAGTGTATGAAATTTTATTTCTTTGTTATGTCTATATATTCAACTCTATGTAACTCTTGGAAAAATGATGAATGATGAATGAAATCAATTTCTTTGTGAGCAGCTTTGTGTTTCTCTCTTCCGCACTTGTATTCAAGTGTTGAGCTCCGTGAGGGAGTAAATCCGGGTTCCCTAGGAACCTTGAGGAGGTGTGAGATCTCCAACCCCAAAACTCTAGCTTAGTCCACCCATCTCTACTCCAACACCACCAAACCCTAATTTTCCATCTACATCCCATGGCCCCTCTCTTCCACATAGAGGCCGGCCACCAGCATCCAGGTTCAGATCAACTGTTTCAACTACAGAGCAAGTTCAAAGAAGAGTCAGATCAGTATCAAGATCTCCGGAACTTCTACATCCAACAATCTTCATTAAGTCCTCAGGTCAGTGTCTTTCTTTGAGTTTCTGGTTCTTTTTTTTCTTTTGTTCTTCTTCTTCCAGATCCTGAGTTCGAGAAGGAGGCCAACCTTGCCATAGGACTACAATCCGAGGATCCATTGCGAAGATACCTCGTCTCCAAGGATCCTACAATCTGCTCGAGAGTGTCCTCCAATTGAAGCAACGAGAGATATCACTGCTAGGTAACAAGAACCTTCCCTTCTCACTTTGTCTGTTTCGTTGAAACTCAGAGCAAACCCTAGATCTGGGGGTTTCTCAATCCCCAGCGATCCTACTTTTGAGTTACTCTGATAATCCACTCCTTTTAATTGTGCTCTCTATCATTTCTTAGTTTCTTTCAACATTAGTTTATCTTTCCTTTGAGTCAAAGCCGACTTCTGAAAATAAATAAATAAAAAAATACATTAATTTTAATTTACTTCTGCATCGCATCATCTTTTTTGTTCTGCATCAATTTTGGTATCAGAGCTTTCGTGCTGCATCATTTTTGGTATCAGAGCCCTGTCTAGGGTTTCTGACTTGCTTGCATGTTTTGAGTGTCTCTCTTTTTTACTTTGTCTGCTCGAAGTAGACTCCCCAGGACGTCCGGTCCTAGGAACTAAGCGAGGTGCAAGCCTCCTCTTCCCATTCCACGGGGTGTTCCTAGGGCGTGTAGGGGATCCGCTGGGTTACAACTTCGTAGCAGGAATTGTAAATGGGGGAAGCGTTCTATTTTCAGTCTGTAACTGCCCTGTTATAGGAATTGTTTCTCATTGTAGGTAACTCCAAATTATATAATTTTTTAATTTTCTGGAACCAGTATAATTGAAAATATTTTACATAATTTTACTGTAATTTATTGGTTTCTGTGAAATTTCTGAGAGTTAAATTACAGCAATTCTATTTCTATGTTTCTGCAATTCAATTTTTTGAGTGATCATCTCCTAATTCATCTTAAGGGCAATTGGTGTGCTTGCTTGCATCATCATGTCCACCTAGAACGGAGTACCCTACCAACCTGGTCAAACCCAACCTGATTTAGAGGCCATGATTAGAACTCTTACCGAAAGTATGACCAAATTGAGTCAGGATATGAATGAGGGTTTTGCCCAGTTTAGAGACCGAGTCCAGGGACTTGAGAAACGTAGACATCAAAATTGGACCCCTGATCCAAAATTTAATGGGCCCCAACCTCACCCATGCCGGAGCCTAGGAGGACCTTATACCGTGATCCCGAGCATAACCCTAGGAGCCTATATCCATACTTGGTTGACTCAGAAAAGGGACCCGTTAGGAACACCGAACCTTATGCACCCACTTTTGATGGAAGACAAGAGACATATATTAAGTGGGAAGAACAAATGGATAGGTATTTTGAGTGCACTAACATATCGGAATTAGGACAAGTTAGGTTGGCCAAAACCAAGTTCACCAAACATGCTAGGTCGCATTGGTATGCTATTGAGCGTGAGTGTTATCAAAGGAAAGAGGAAATATATACTTGGAGAGATATGAGAAGTAAGTTGAGAGATAGGTACCTAGGTAGATCCTATAAGAAAAGACTTTTAGACCAATGGTACCAATTGCGACAAGGTAATAGGCCTGTGTTTAAATATATCAAGGACTTCCAGTGGTATGACATGAAATGCAATACCATTGAGACCGAAGCTCAGATCACATCGAGGTTTAGGGTTGGGTTACACCCAGACATTTATAGGAAGCTATGCCTTGAAAAGACCAATAAGTTAGACCGAGCCTACCAAGAAGCCCAAGACTATGAGTGGTCTTTAAGATATAACCAATCAAGTACTTTGGACTTAAAGCCAACCTCTACCAACTTGAGTCAAGTTCCGATTGATCCGACACCCGTAGTGAACCAGACGTTTGTTTGTCAATTCCCACTTATGTCACCTCTTGACCAGAAGGATAACACTGAGAAGGAGTTAGGCATGGCCATCCCAAAATTAGTTGACCTGACCAGAGCCGTACTTAAAGAGGAATCAAAGGAGAATAGATTAGAACATTTCAGTGAGATTGAGGAAGAAATATATGAGCCTGACATAAGTTTGATAGATGAATATGAAGAAGAAGAATTTGAGGATATCTCTTCCAATAATTCAATTAACCAACTCCTACCTAATGGGGTTATTGAGGGGACCCCTGCCACTCAAGGAATTCAAGAGCTAACCCTAAGAGAAGACCCTTTTGAGGAAGTTTAGGAAGAGGAAATTACACCAAATGAAAGTTTAAGTGAGAATACCCCTGAACTCATTGAGGAATCCAAAGAAGACACCCCTGAGTCAAATCTGGTAGAGAAGTGTGAAGAAGGAAGGGGTTCACAAGAATTGCCCATTGAGAAGGTCCAAGAACAAGAAAAAGATAGTAGCTTAGAGAACTTTTTAGATAAACATTCCAAAGACCTTCCTGATAACCTTCCACCTTCTAGGAGCACCCAGCCTATCCTAGAACTTGCACTTGTAGACCCTCCTAGAGCAAATCATGAGGTTTGGATGAGTGCACCTATAGAACAATGTCCTCATTTTAAGGTCATCCTGAATAACCAAGGTTTGTTTCATGTTTCTGCTAAGCCACCTCAAAACTCTGATTCTTATTTCCTACCCTTCCCTGAACCTTCTCATGTTTCTAGAGCTATGGGATTACACTTTACTGAGCTCTCTAGGCCGGAGGATGGCGAGGAGCTCTTATTGTACCTGGCGGTTATCTCAGGGGCTGTCAGTTTAGTTCTTGTCTGCATAGACAAAGATGGAGCTTAGAGACCGGTATATTATGCTAGCAATCTCCTTCGAGATGCAGAGATTTGGTACACCCACTTTAAGAAACTAATTTTTGTACTCATAATGTCTGCTCAGCATCTCAGGCCGTATTTTCAAGTGCACCCGATCGTGGTCTTGACAGACCAATCATTGAGGACCATACTCAGCCACCCTAATACTTACAGGATTTAGCCAAGTGGGCTCTGAAGCTCAGCAAGTTCGATATCGCATACCGACCGAGACCATCTCAGAAGGCCCAAGTGTTGGCGATTTTCTGGTCGAGTGTGCAGGCCTGGGCAAGAAGCTAGAGGAGACCCTCCCGGAGCACCGAACGGAGTTCTAAGCCAAGGAGGAGGTTTGGGTCCTCCATATGGATGGTGCATCCAACTTGGGAGGGAGCAGAGCAAGCCTCATCCTCGTCAATGGTGATGGGGTTGTAGCTGAGTGTGCACTCCATTTCTAGTTCACGACAACCAACAACTAGGCAAAATATAAGGCACTCCTTGCGGGACTGAAAGTCTCTCACGAACTAGGTGTACCCAACTTGAAGGTCTTCACCGAATCTCAGCTGGTGGCCGGATAGGTCTTAGGAGAATTCGAGGCTCGAGACCCCCAAATGTTGAGGTACTTGGAGCAGGTACGCTTGAACATGGCAAGCTTTCGATGCTTCAGGATATCCCACATTTCTTGTGGAGAGAATGCTCACGTCGATGCCCTCTCCAGGCTCGCGACCCTGTTGGATTCATCGTTGGGGTGCGCCTACTTGAGTACCTCAAAGCTCCAAGCTACGAGGCTTCCGGGAAAGTTCAGCAGGTCACCCCGAAACCTAGTTGGATAGACTGGTACATCAAGTACATCATCGGTGGCACCCTGTCAAAAGATCGCATGGAGGCTGGTCTCGTCAAGAAGAAGGCCGCGCGCTTCATGCTAATGGATGGGCAACTCTATCACAGGTCCTACTCTTATCCACTTCTGAAGTGCCTGAGGCCTACGAAGGTAGCCTTCGTGCTCCAAGAGATATACGAGGGCCTCTATGAGAATCATATGGGGTGTAGGATATTAACATACAAAGCCCTCCACCAAGGGTATTACTGAGAGACTATGAGGGAGGACGCTGCCGACTTTGTGAAGAAGTATGACCGTTGCTAATGCCATGAAGAAGTATGACCGTTGCTAATGCCATGGCTGCATACAGCATCAACCGGTGGTGCTACTCTCTCAGCTCTTCGCCCCCTGAAAGTTTGCTCAGTGGGGGATGGACATCCTTGGTCCCTTTCCTCCCATGTTCGGGCAGCACAGGTTCCTGATAGTAGCCATCGACTACTTCACCAAATAGATAAAGGCAGAGCAGCTAGCACGGATTACTGAAGCCAAGGTTAGCCAATTCTTCTAGAAGTCAATCATCTGTCGCTTCAGATCCCCTACACCACCATCACTGACAACGGACGACAGTTCAACAATTGGGAGTTCGAGGAGTTCTATGTCGACCTCAATATTCATCATCGCTTCACCTCTGTGGCTCACCCTCAGACCAATGGAGAGGCTGAGGTGACCAACAAAACCATCCTCCAGGGGCACCAAACCAGACTGGACCAGGCTAAAGGCAGGTGGGCTGAAGAATTCCCTAGTGTCCTTTGGGCCTACCACACAATGCCCCGAATGGCCACGAATGAGACAACCTTCAACCTTGTCTTCGGCGCCGAAGCCGTAGTCCTGATAGAACTTGTTGTGCCCACACTATGGGTGGAGCAATATGATGAAGCAAAAAATCCGGCTCGCCTTCTACTCAACCTGGATCTCCTTGAGGAGACAAGAGACAAGGCTCAACTCTGGATGGTGGCCTATCGATAGCGGGTGGTCCGGTACTACAGCACTTGGGTAAGGCCAAAGATCTTTTGCCCGGGTGATTTGGTACTGCAGCGGGTCAAAGACTCACAACCTCGAGAATGTGGCAAACTCTTCCTGAACTAGGAAGGACCTTACAAGGTGGTCGAGGCCCTCTCCCATGGGGCCTACTACCTCGTCGAGCTTGATGGCGCTCGGTTTCTATGAACCTGGAATGCCAATAATTTGAGGATGTATTACCAATTATTTAAGGCTTCCTCTTATTAATAAAAGAATTCCTTTTGGTATAAATTGCCTTTTCCTTATAGGAATGTTACTTCCCGACCCTAGGTCTAGTGGATGAAGTCGGGAAACTCCAGAAGCCCTGCATCTCTAAGATAAGAAACTCTAGAAGCCCCGTACCTCGAAGCCCGGAAGCTCCAGAATACCCACACCTCGAAGCTGGAAAACTAAAGAAGCCCTGCATCTCGAAGCCGGGAAACTCTAGAAGCCTCGCACCTCGAAGCCGGGAAACTATAGAAGTTTCGCACCACGAAGTCGGGAAACTTTAGAAGCCCCGCATCTCGAAGCCAGGAAACTCCAGAAGCCCCGCACCTCGAAGCTGGAAAACTCCAGAAGCCCCACACCTCGAAGTTGGGAAACTCCAGAAGCCCTACATCTCGAAGCCGGAAACTCTAGAAGCCCCGTATCTCAAAGCCAAGAAACTCTAGAAGTCCTGCATCTCGAAGCTAGGAAACTCTAGAAGCCCCACACTCTATCAATCCAAGTCCCAGCCTGGTGGGGGTGCCTTTCGGACTCTTCAAGCTCATTTACCTAACTCGGTAGTGTTCTAGGCACCCGGAGATGGTCTCACTTGGGGTCACTCAGGCCTCCTCGAGATGCTCATCAACTGCCGACTCGGCCAGGAAGAACCCATAGTACACAACTAACTTCGAGGAGGTGCACGAAGCCCTGCTACCGCACTCTCGATATGGTAGAAATAACTCAAAAAACTCCTGTCTTTTCTTCCTAACTGCCCACTGTACTCGGAGCTCTGCCAGGGAGGACTGAAAGTCTGATACCCCATGATGAAGCACTATAGCAGAAGTATGTATGTGGGCAATTGCAATCATAAAGAGAAAGGAAGAAAGATTATCAAGACAATCAAGAGCACCAGAGCAAGAGAATTCAATGAACAGAAAAAAGATTTCATTAAAATTGAATATGGAAAGTTACACTATCCGAGGACCCCTGACAGGCCGGGCGGTACATAAATAAAAGGAAAATACAAAGGGTGAAAAGAAAATAAAAGGAAGGTCCCTATCCTACTACTATACTGGCTCCTTCCAGGGATGATGCTAGGGTGCGTCGACATCCTCTCAGACTTCCACCGGAGTGGCTACTTCAGCGACAGCCGCGGGCGCTGCCTTCTCTGCTCTGACTGTGGCCTCACCTAAGTCCTTGCTCAGAGTTGCTGGAAAGGCAAGCTTATCCAGATTCAGCTCCAAAAAAAGTTGGGCCAACCGGGACTGGCAAAACCCATAGCTCTTGAGGAATCAGTCCATGGCCGCCTCCCAGACTTTATCAGCATATTCCGTCGAGGCCTTAAAATTAGGCACAACCTCGATGGCCTCCTTTTTGGTGGCCTCCATCAAGGCCAACACCCCAGCGGCCTTCTCTTCAGTAGCCGATGCCCATGCCTGCACCGCCTCTAGCTGAGCTCAGAGGGTCTAGGACCGTTCCTCCGCTCGGGTCACCTCGGCCTTAAGCTCCTCCACCTGAGCCACCTCAACTTTTAGCTCCACAGCCCGGCATTTGACCTAATCTTTCTCCCAGGCCAGGGATGCTTCGAGGTCCTTGATGCATCTCTCGATGTTGGCTACCTCAGCTTTGAGGGATTTGTTCTTCTCCTCTGTGGCTTGGGCCCTGTCATTCTTTTCCTTCGCCTCGGTCGCCAGCACCACAATCTCCTGCTCCTTCAGGTTTTCCCTCTTGGCCCATTGGGCATAGTAGTCATGGTGAGGAGAAGATCTATCCCGACCTGCATCAACGAAGATGTCAGCCATGCCAAAAAAAAAGAAAAAGAAAAGACAAGGGATCTTACTATGAAGAGGTGGGGGAAGGTGCCGAGGATGGCCTCCGGCAAGGATCTGCCTCTCCTTTTACATCGATCGCATGACTGGACGATGAAGTCCTTCATGCGCTTGACCAGAGAGTGGTCCTGGGTGATGGAGGAGTTTGGCACCACCTCGATGGACACCCTTCGGATGCTAGTCCTCGACCTTGTCGGGACCGCCATCGTGCCCTCGGGAGGAGTAGCCGAGGATATTTCTGAACCCCTAGTGGAGCTCACCGCCATGCCTAGCGGCATCGTCGATGGTCTCTCCCTCCTCTCTTCTCCCCCCGTGTCCATCTCGATGACTTCTGGAGGTGGGGCTGTGGTGACAACAGTAGGCCGAGTCTGTGCGCTCGCATCAAACTCGTGGACCGGGGGGAGAGTCTACTGCCTTAATAGATCGGGGGCCGGTTCAGCTACCCTTCCCCCTGGGCCAGAGGCTACAACGGGCCTAGGCCTCTAGCTGGGCTCATTCTGGGCCCTCTTCGATGGGGTCTCTCTGGGTCCCGCCGGTACACTCCTCTTCTGGGAGGACTCGAGGAGCTGCTCCATGGAAAACTTCATGCCTGCAAGAAGAGAAAAACAAAGGTCAGCCTTGGACCCGAAAGGACATGCGGAAGGAGAAAAAAAGGGTTATGCCAAACTCACCCAACTCCTGGATTTGGCTGACCCCGGCATCGAATAGGTTCTGCTCTGACAGCAGAACCTCAAAAGAAGGGATCTGGTTGGAAATAAGCTGGTCGTATACTTCTTGATCAGCCACTTCGACCTGGAAATTCTGATTTGGAGTCCGATCCGAATCACTCCAGACCCAATCAACTCCTTCGATGGAAGCAAAAAAGTACTTGCTCTTCCATCCTTTGATGAAAGAGGGAAGTAGAAACTTGATGCCCTTCGGACGAGGAGACACAAACCACCACCCGTCCTCGGTCGGGTGGCATTTCAGGATGAAGAAGGCCTTGAAAAGAGAAAAACGGGTGACAATCTCGTGAAAATGGTAGAAGACAATGAAGCAGTTAATAGTTATAACTGCATTCAAAGCCAGTTGAGTAGGGACGAGGTGGTAGTTGCTGAGTACAGAGAAAAAAGGGATGGAAGGATAAATAGAGACCCCTTACAAGGAATTCCTCATAGAGGGCAATCCAACCCGAGCCACTGGAGGTGACCCGTTCTCCTGGTCCTGAGACCGAGAGCCAGATGGAATCTGGGATCTTGTAAGCATCCCGGATTATGGGGAGGTCCTCCCTGATCATCACCGAAGTGATGTCGGAAGGCACAGTTGGACGAGAAGGCACAGAAGGGGCTTTAGGAGCAAGGGGATGGGAAGGCGAGCCCTGGGTTCTCCTATCACTATCCCAATTAGGCGAAGGCCTCTACGAACATGAAGAAGAACTTTCTCCTCCTCATTGGAGGATGGAGTCCTCGATCGAGAGGGCCATGCCTCATCGGGTTGCTAGAAGGACGATGGCTCCGAATCGAGGGAGCCATCCTAAGATAGAACAAAGGAGGAAGAAAAGAAAGAAGAAAGAAGATGGGGTCTAAGGAGGCCCTAAAGATGAACTCAACCTAGCCAAGGAGGAGAAAAGACTAAGGAAGATGAACCTGATGGTCTTGAAGGTAAAAGATAGCCGGGGAGAGGAGGAAGAAGGCTTTAGTCCATCGACGGGCACGAAGAATTTGAAAGAAGTAATTTTTTAGGAAAGCTTTCTTTCTTTTCGAAGTAGACAGACAGCGACCGTATGCCCTCTCAGGACTCCCTCTATCAGATTGGCACCACGTGTCGAGATCAGCCAAAAGCGATGCTTCAATTTACCAGAAACTACCTCAGGTCCTACATCGGTCATTATGTTTCCTCGGACTCTTGACATGGCATCCCCGCATTGGTTTCAAAGCTCATTTTGTGAAGCGATAGCGATCGTGGTATTAATGGCACTAGATTTTTGCCTTTCCATGTTAGCTCTGCATTTACTCCCTTCATCCCAAATGCAATGCCCCACCAGGACTTAAGAGTGGGAGGCAAATGATGTGGCAAGATCGCTGACATGGATCCCTTTCGGATCCGGCTGGATGCCACCTAGCAGAAGCTGCCAAATTAGACCTCCTCTTCGAGCTCCTTCGCCGGGCGGCTCCCTCGAGGTCGAGCCCACCTCGGTTGGAGTCGAGCTCCCACTCCTTGAGCTCCTTCACTGGGCGGCTCCCTCGAGGTTGAGCCCGCCTCGGTTGAAGTCGAGCTCTTAATCCTCGAGCTCCTTCGCCGGGCAGCTCCCTCGAGGTCAAGCCCATCTCGACTGAAGTCGAGCTCCCGCTCCTCGAGCTCCCACTCCTCGAGCTCTTTCGTCGGGCAGCTCCCTCGAGATCGAGCCCGCCTCGGCTGAAGTCGAGCTCCCACTCCTTAAGCTCTTTCACCGGGCGGCTCCCTCGAGGTTGAGCCCACCTCGGCTGAAGTCGAGCTCCCGCTCTTCGAGCTCCTTCACCGAGCAGCTCCCTTGAGGTCGAGCCCGCCATGACCAAAGTCGAGCTCCCTCACTTCGAGCTAAGCACTCTTCGATGGAGAGGCCTGATAGCCCGAGGCCATCCTTATGGCCAAAGTCCACAGCACCTCAAGAGATTCTGAAGCAGAGAGAAAGGGATGTCACCACCTCCCTTGGGCGGCAGCACGTCGCCTACGGACCATGGAGGGACACCCCCCAGGGTGCCATGATCTCTCCCATCATTGTTTATACCAGATAAGAAAAGGCACCCCAATCAAGGCACTGCACTTTCCAACCGATCGTGTGCTCCACCCAGAAAAAGAAACCCATGCTAGGGGATTCAAATAAGGGGCGGTTGCCCCCAAATCAAGGTCCTGCCAATTTTTCCAAAGTGTAGCGACCAATTAGGAAGTTAGAACCTATGACATAACTCCCTATCATGAAGGGAGGAAGGCATTGGGGCATGTCGTACGGCACACTACTGATTGTTGACCTTTCAGCACCTACAGAGAGGGAGGAACCCAAGGTAGATAGCTGGAGGGATCCATGGCCTAACAGAAAGTTCCAAGGGCCTTCGAACGAGGTAAGCAAGTAAAGGCAAGCGAAGGGAGAGTTAGCAAGAGGCAGAGCACTATGAGGTTACCGGAGAACTCACCAGAAGAGTCTCGATAGACACAGCTACCATAGCTCAAGCTCTCCTCCATCGCTATCGTTCTTACTCTACTCTTTCCTTTGAAAGCAAAACCTCCTCCTAGCATTGAATCCGGCCAGGGGCCCACCGGGAGGATCTGTTCTCCTAGATCGCCTACTGACTTGATCGTCGGAGTGCCCCCACCGAGATCCCCAGCCTGGGTCTCTTCTTTTTTGTAGGTCCAGGTCACGAGCTGGGTTTTGAGTGACAAGGTCAGCATCCGACGCCATCCTCGAGCTGCAGGCCATGATGGTGTAGGTGGCAACAATATATATTTTCAAACATTTTATGATACAAGAGAGATGTATACAAGAATACATTGATACAGTCAACATACAAAACTTGATACACTGATACAAAACTTGATACAAATATAACATACATCTAAGTGATACACTGACCACTCCTAGTGGGTGTTGTCCTCATTAGAAGAAGATCCAATCTCTAATACAATAGGTCCAATAATCCTAGAAGGACGAGATTGTGGCCACATGGGCTGAAGATCTACTAAACTAGTATGGACCACTCTAGGAGTGTCTCCATGTCTTTAGCCAATGCCTCTAGCTTGTGCTCTCTTTCTGGCTTGTGCTGGAGGGAAAATAGTGTCAAGAATAGGGTCAAAAAATAGGACAGGGTCAAGAATAGTATGATCAATGTCAGTAATAGAAGGTGTGATGTCAAAAATAGGTCTAGATAAAGTGGATGGAATATGAAATCCAGGAGTGTAGAAACCTAATTCCCTAGATAAGAAGGAAAAGAGTAAAGAAGTAGAATGTACTAAAGGGGTCCTATCAAAAAGGTATGGGGAATAAAAAGATAGATGGTGTAGGTAAGTCAATGGAATTATTAGATAGATCTAAAGACAGAACAAGTGTGGATGCAGTGCTTAGAATGAATGTGTCTAAAGGGATAGAATAAAAAAGACTAGGTATGATAGGAGTATAGCTCAGAAGGGTAGGACTAGATGGAGTATGAACAGTCTCAGAAGTCCTCATGTCATCAGCAGTAGGCATAGTGTCCTAATCAGCTCCTGTCTCTGGCTCAGGCTCTGCCATAAAACTATCAATATCAAAATCTACTGACGAATCATCCTGATCAACACCCATCTCCGGATCATCTACTGGTGGTGCTGGTGGGCAATTTGGCAATGGTGGAGGGGAAGATGGTCACTAGGGTTAGTCTTATCGAAGTAGAGATCCGGCGAAACCTCGCCCTGTGGAAGCGATCTAGGTGCATGAAGACCTTCTGCCAGTGATCCACCAAGGATGCGGTAAGATTTAGGTCAAATGAAGATCAAACCATCCATGGATTGGTAGAGAAGAATATGAGAGGGAGTGGAGGTAGAACGAGATCTGGAAGAAAACGAGGGTTCTCTTACTTGATTGGTTTTCTTGGACTGTTACAGAAATGACCTCCTTTAACTAACCTCCCACATACATATATATACTCCTTAATCACATGGAACCGAGATCCCCCAAAAACTTTCTAGCACGGCAACTCGTGATTCAAAGAATCCCGTCATCTGAGTCGGCTCCTTACAGCAGACAGCACTCTGGACGAGTCGACTCTCAGATTTCGAGTTGACTTTTCCAGAACACTGTTTTACCTATTTGTGTAACCGAGCCGACTCCCAACAAAATCGAGTCGACTTGTAGCAACCGAGCTGACTCGCAGCAGTACCGAGCCAACTCTTCACAGAACTTTTCCTTGCTTCCCTGCCATGCCAACCATTAGAGTCTACTCGAACCAGAACCGAGCTGGCTCTAATGTCCAGACTGACCAAAACTCAGCCTAACATCTAGGACTCATCCTGGACTCACTCCTAGCCCTAAACACATCACATGTAACCATGATAGACTGGACCAAGACCTAAACCTTGGCCCCCTTGAGCCTTGGATGCACCATCCGAGACTCAACATCTCCACCTTGGTGCTCCAAGGCTACAGTCCATTACACCAGACTCCTCAGACCCATCAACCACATACATGAACGAAAGCTTTCTCTCGGTAGAGCCTTTGTAAGTGCATCAACCTAGTTCTCCTTTGTATGGACTTTCATCAATGCCACTTCTCCTTCCTCCACCAGCTCTCGAATCCTGTGGTACCTCACATCTATATGCTTAGTGTGAGCATGATAGACTTGGTTATGAGTCAAATGTATGGCACTCTGGCTATCACTGTGCAGGACAACCATACATTGTTCCACCCCCATCTTAGCAACTAGTCTCCTCAGCCATAGTGCTTCCTTTGCAGCCTCTGTAATACCTATATACTTAGCCTCTGTTATAGATAGAGCATGATAGGTTGAAAGGTAGATCTCCAAGAAACCGGTCCACCATACATGCTGAAGAGATAACCTGTAGTAGACCTTCTTGTATCAAGATCACCTGCATAACTTGCATCCACATACCCTTCTAAAGGATCTGAACCTCCGTATAACTCCCTGGAGTTCCTTCCTTGTCCTTCTGGCTGCCCACCATATACCAGTCCATGCTTTCGAGTTCCCTGTAGATACCTCAAAATCCACTTCAATGCCTTCCAGTGTTCCTTCCCAGGATTTGTCATATACTTGCTCACCTGGCTTACTGCACATGCTATGTCTGGCCTGTAATACACCATAGCATCATAACACTGCCTACATCATTTGCATATGGAACTCTCTCCATGTACTCTCTTTCCTCATATGTTTGGGGGCTTTGAATCTTGGAAAGAGATATATGCCCTGGTAATGGTGTCTCTACCGGTTTGGCCTTCTCCATCCTAAACCTCTCAAGAATTTTTTTGATGTAACCTCCTTGTATCAAATGGAGTATCCCCTTGCTTCTATTCCTGCAAATCTCCATTCCAAAGATTTTTTGAGCTGGACCCAAATTCTTCATCACAAATTCTTCAGATAATGCTCTTTTCAGCTCTTCCACATCTATCATACTTTTGCTAGCTATCAACATGTCATCGACATACAGAAGTAGATACAAAGCATTATCAATATCCACATCCTTGACATACACACAACAGTCATGTTCACACCTGAGAAATCCAAGGCTTAAAACAAAAGTATCAAATATCTGATAACACTGATGAGGTGACTGCTTCAAACCATACAGTGACCTTTAGATTAGATATACCTTGTCCTCCTGTCCAAGTTTTATGAAGCCATCAGGTTGCTTCATATAGATCTTCTCTTCTAGAAATCTATGTAAGAAAGTTGTCTTCACATCCATCTGCTCCAATTCTGTATCATGTTCTGCCACCAATGATAGCAACACCCGAATTGAAGTATGGCATACCACAGGAGAAAAAATCTCAGTGTAGTTAACTCCTTCCCATTGTGAGTATCCTTTTGCAAGCAGCCTTGCTTTATATCTCACTCCACCTTGCTCTGAAGGTATAAATTTCTTTGAAATACCCATTTGGAGCCAATAGCATGAGCATCTTTAGGTAGATCCAGCTGCCATGTCTTGTTCCTCCTAAGAGATTTATTGCTCAGAAATGGAGCCCAAAAGGGGGTGAATTGGGTCTCTCAAAAAAAATTAACACAAATATGTGCTGGTCTTGAAGTGTTTGTGAGCAATGTGATTAATGCACTTAAAAGATATGCAACAGAAAATAGTAAATTAAAAATAGAAAATAAAGTGCAACTAGAAAGAAGAAACAATCACACACAAATACCAAGTTTTATAGTGGTTCGGTGCACTCCAAGTACCTACATCCACTTCTTAAGCTCCCCTTGGAAAAATCCACTATAATCTCTGCAAAGATTATAGTCGACTTGTTTTACAAGGTTCACAAGTCAAAACCTAAGTTGGTTTTGTCACCTAGGCTCATCAACAAACCTAACAACTTATTTTGTCTTCGAGCTCACAAGTAAAATCCTAGTTGATTTTGTAACTTTGGCTCACCAACAACCTTACAACCTACTTTCAAGAACCTTGAAAGCTAGGTTAACAAATAATAAATTCAGAATACAAGAATTAAAACACAATCAAACTCTCTTCTAGAGTTGAATGAGGAATCTTTGAAGCTCTTGATGATTGCTTGATGTGACTTGACTTTAGAATCTTCTCAAGAATACTTTTGGAAAGATGAAATGAAAGGAGTGGAGGCTTTTTCAGAGGAATCTCTCCTTTTTGGCTTTTGGAAGTGGAGTTCTTGAAGAATGTCTTTGTTTCTTGGATATCTTCTCTTGCTTCATGAATGAGTTTGGTGAAGCTTAAATACATCAAAAACCTTCAAAAAATCATTTAAGACCGTTAAGGATCAAAAACTAACCGTTAGGGACTGAAAAAAGTCAGTTTTGGCCATCAGAAAATAGATCCGTTGGAGTTGTCAGAACTTGGCTGTCAGGTGTCGACACTTAGCTTTCAGGTGTCGATACTTGAACTTTCAGGTATTGACACTTGGTTTTCAGGTATCGACACTTGACACAAAAATGTTCTATGTGGCATGTTCTGTATTTTCAAAAATCTCAGGCCTTGAGTCGACACTTGGAATTCTAGGTGTCGACACTTGAGTTTCAGGTATCGATATTGAGTTCTGGGTGTCGACACTTGGCATGCCAGTGAAAAAATTCTACGTGTCAAATGTTGAAGTGTCGACACTTGGGCTTCCAGGTATCGACACTTGGTTCTGCAATTTCCAAAAACAAGTGCCAAACATGCCAAAAACTTAAAGATTTTCAATGAAACTTAAATGCAACTTTTGTAAACCAAAATTGAACCCTTTTGTGGCCTTTTTCAGAGGAGAAGACTTCTCAAATCATGAAGAATGCTTTGCTTCCAAAGCATGCCATGATACTCTAATTTTGAGAATTTGAGGTACTTGATTCTTGAAAACTCAACTATAATTTAAACATTAGTATAAAATATGTACTCAATATTTTGTTAATCATCAAAATCATGGGATAGAGCCAACAATCTCTCCCTTTTTGATGATAACAAAATCTTGAGTAACATAAGCATTCAAATTCAATTTTAACATTGTATCCCCTAAATATGAACATTAAAACTCATATAAAGCAATTCAATGAAGGAGATATGCCAAACATATATTGAAATCAAAATTCTCTCCCCATAAGAGAGTTAAAGTATGAGACATTTCAAAATTGAAGAAAATGCTTGTAAATAATATCAATATCTACTCTTCCTTTTTGTCAACATACAATATAAAAAAGGAAGTAAACTCTCCCTAAATTAATGCATTAGCCATGATACAAGATTAGATTATCAAGAAATCCAACAGGTATCAGAGCAAATGCATGGAGTAGGGAGTAACATAAAGAAAATAAACTTTTTCATAAAATACATAGTTCAATACAACACTTAATTATTACAAGAGTGATCATAAACTAAGATGCAAATATAACAGAAACACATATATATATATATGTAATCAAGTTTTCAGCTACAAAAATTGCTGTTAGTGATACAGCAATACTGAAACATGATTCAAGATGAGTAAAACAGTCAAGATAAGTAATACAATAAGATATAAAAGTAACAAACAACAAGATAAACATCTGTGAGGCTACTCCTTATCAGATGAAAGCTCAAAAAAGATGGGGGCACTAATCCTAGACCTGGATACTAGGGCTTTAGGTGGCTCAAGTATCCTATGATTCCTAGTCCTGGTAGAAGGTCCATGAGTGGGTACAACTCGAGAAGATCTGGTCGATGGGGGAGGTAGAATCTTAGTAGGTATCACAAAAGCAGGAGTAGAGTCAATCTGATCAGCTAGAGAAGGGATCATAGGAGTAGCTGGAGTCTGAGACTCTCTGCTGACTAACTCATACTGACCAGCTCGGTCCATACCGCCATCTGAACTACCACTGCCATCACCATAAGCTATGCCTCTGTCACCATCACCATCGCCATCACCACCATGTATGCCATTATGAGTATCTGGGTGATCACCATCGTCATCAGCAAGTGGAGGAGGAGGAGGATCAGCTGATCCAGAAGATCCTGAAGGTAGTAAAGCTCTTAATATCTCCTCGATACATGTGAATCCAACCTCCATCATCCTCCGAACATCAGTGAGCTGCTTAGAAGTGTGGGCACGAAGTCTCTCAATCTCGATCCGAAGATGAGTAGTTCAGACTCCCAGTCTGATCATCTCACTCCGAAGCTCTACAAACTAATGACATGCATGCTCCTCAATGGATGAAATAGTAGCTGGTAGAGGAGTAGTAGAAGGTGTAGCTGCTGGTGAAGGTGTCACTGGCTCTGGCTCTGGCTCTGCTGCTAGTGCTGCCTTGGGAGGTGTATCTGATGGCCCGACCTCAGCCTCTCATAACTCATCCTCCTCGTCTGGCTTTTGACCAGACTCCCTGCGCACCCATCTGCCAGCCTGTCTCCTATAGCCCATGCGGTGTAGAGACTCTTGTCATAAATATCAGTATGAAGAATCTCCTTGGAGGCCTCCTCCTTCAAGGGTATACCATAAGCGCAGAATATGCGAGTCAATCCCATGCCGTAGGGCAAACAGTGTCTTCACTGAGTAGTTGCATCCTTCATCTAAAGTAACATTAAAGCTGGAAGGTCAACTGCAGTCCTCTAAGACAAACAAACCATGAACATAAGCTCCTGCTCAGTGATAAAATCAAATATGCCTATCTTCGAGAGCAAAATGCGGGCAATGATATGGTGAAGGAGCCTCATCTCTACTAAAAGCTGGTTCGCGGTGACCACTGCCACATCACGAACAACATCTTACTCTAGAATGCACTGATAGGCCTCCTCACGGTCATCAATGGAATAAGCCACGATCCCTCGATGGGGATATCCCATACCCTGCTCAATACTGACTCATCTACCGAATCCGGACTCCTCTAACTGTGGCATGCCAGGCTAACTTGCTACAATCTAGACTCCCATAGAACTCACGAATCAGGTGGGGGTAGTACCTCTCTGTCATAGTGCAGAAGGGGACCAAACCCACAAACTTGAGAATTTCATGCAGTCTGAAGCTTTGGCGATCAAAAAACCCGAGGTCCACATGATGTCCCGCAGTGATCATCTTCCCCAAAACCCTCTCTACTGAAGGAGAAGGCGGGGGAACAGTCTGCTCAGTCTGCTGCTGTTAAGACTATCATCCCGAGCTTTGGTTCTTCCTTCAACTGAGCTCTGACTGGATTTTTTTTTATAAGCCAACTTCTTCCTTGGTCCCATAATCTCTAACAGATGAAAGAGAGTAGAAGGAGATGAAACTAAGAAAGGCAACAGTCCAGCCGAAGGAAACCAATGGGAAGATGAGGAAAATTACCAAAAATGGAAAGAAGAGAAGGGCCTGTGGCACAAACAACCAAACAAAAGAAATGGGAAATGAGAAAACATAAAGGAAAGGAAAAGAGAAATGGAGGGTTCGGTCGAAGAGACTGAACCGAGAGGGAGAAAATGGAGAGGGGGTGACCACGAGCCGCAACAATCCAAGGAAAAATCGAATAAAATCAGTCCATAAAGAAAAAATAGCAAAACAAGAAGAGCACGATCCCAAAATCAATGAAAAATGGAGATTAAACGAGAAGAAAAAATACCAAATCGAAGGAACACGGATGAAAAACAGTGATTCACAGTTTAAACGAAGAAAAAGAGGGAGAAGATTACCCGAATACGAAGGGACAAGGGTGGAAATGCACTGTTTTGGCGATTGGAGTACTGTAGGGGACCACTAGGGCATGAGAAAAAAAGAGGAGTAAAAAAGAGAAAGGTTTGGACGATGCCCTAAAAATCAGAAATTTCTGCATGAGTGTCGACACTTTGATTTTCTCAAGTGTTGACACTTGGTCAGGTGTCAACACTTCACCAAAATCCAAGTGTCGACACTTGGCCAAGAAAATTTCAAGAAAACTCAGAAAAATTTTAAAAAATCAATCGACTTTAGGAAAAGATTTGGGACTCAATGAAAGTGATTTTTAGTAAGTATAAACTGGATAGAGTACAAGTTGAGAGAGTTAAGAGAATGGATCAACGATATCTAACTCTCTTCTAATCATACAAAATCTCTCTTCACTCAGGGATTTGGTAAACACATCAGCTAGTTGATTATCAGTACACACAAATTCAAGCACCACATTAGAGTTTTGCACATAATCTCTTATAAAGTGATGTCTTATTTCAATGTGTTTACTTCTTGAATGTTGTATAGGATTCTTAGTTAGATTGATTGTACTAGTATTATCACATCTTATGGGTGTCTTAATTAATTTTATGCAAAAATCTTTGAGTTGTTGTTTGATCCATAGGATTTGAGCACAACAGCTTCCAACTACTATATATTTGGCTTCTGCTATAGATAGAGCAACTGAATTCTATTTCTTGCTACTCCATGAAATAAATTAACCCTAAGAAACTGACAGGTTCCACTAGTACTTTTTCTATCTAGTTTACATCCAGCAAAATCAGCATTAGAATAAGCAATCAATTCAAATGAAGAATCTCTAGAGTACCAAAGACCAATATCAATTAAGCTAGACAGATATCTAAGTATACATTTAACAGCCAAAAGATAAGACTCTTTAGGGGCAGACTAATATCTTGCATACATACAAATACTGAACATAATATCTGGCCTACTAGTAATTAGATACAATAATGAACCAATCATTCCTCTATAAAGCTTTTGGTTAATAGATTTACTTGATTCATCTTTGTCAAGCTTACAATAGGAGCTCATTGATGTACCTAATGGCTTGGTGTTCTCCATCCCAAACTTCTTTGGTATTTCTTTTGTGTACTTGGCTTGGTTGATGAAGATCCTCTCTTTTGTTTGCTTTATTTGGAGTCCGAGGAAGAAGTTACGTTCTCCCATCATGCTCATCTCGAACTCATCCTGTATTAACTTTGCAAACTCTTGACAAAGAGATTCATTAGTAGCACCGAATATGATATCATCCATATAGACTTGTACTACTAAGAGATCATCATTCTTCTTTTTCAAAAAAAAGTAGTATCTACATTACCTCTGGTAAAATTATTTTTGACCAAGAAAGAACTCAATCGATCATACCAAGCTCTTGGAGCTTATTTCAAACCATACAAAACTTTATGAAGTTTAAAAATGTGGTTTGGAAATTCATGATTTTCAAAACTGGGTGATTGCTCAACATAAACTTCTTCTTTGATAAAACCATTCAAAAAGATACTTTTGACATCCATTTAAAATAATTTAAAATTCATAAAATATGTAAAAGCCAACAATAGCCTAATTGCCTCAAGTCTAGCAACAGGAGCAAAGGTTTCATCAAAATCAATCCCTTCCTCTGATTGTATCTTTTGGCAACTAGTCTAGCTTATTTCTTGTAACAATTCCATTTTCATCAAGTTTGTTTCTAAAAATCCATTTTATGCTAATTATTGAAATATTAGAAGGTCTATCTACCAAAGTCCAAATATTATTTTTTTGAATTGATTAAGTTCATCTTGCATATTATTAATCCAATTGCAATCATTTTCAGCTTTTTCAATAGACTTAGGTTCTACTTGAGAAAAAAAACTAGATAATCACAAACATTTCTAAGAGATGAACGAGTACTTACTCCTTTAGATGGATCACTAATGATAAGTTCTTTGGGGTATCCATGAGCATACCTCCATTCTTTAGGTAGAGGATAGGTAATGATGCTTTTTCACCACCTTAATCTTGCTCTTTTTCATTGTTTTGATCATCTTCCTCCTTGGTGGGTTCTTCATTATTGTTCATTTCTTCAATTCTTTTGCTATCTATTTCATTATCAAGAATATCTTCTTTTCTAGAAGATTTTTGGTTAGCTTCATCAAATACAACATGGATGGATTCTTCAATAATAAGTGTCCTTCTGTTGAAGACCCTGTATGCCTTCCTAGATGTAGAGTAGCCTAAAAGATACCCTCATCTAACTTGGCATCAAATTTATTTAGATTATCCTTGCCATTGTTTAAGATGAAACAATGGCATCCAAAAACTCGAAAATATTTTATTGAAGGTTTCCTACCTTTCCAAAGCTAATAAGATATTTTCTTTAAAATAGGTCAGATTAAAACACGGTTTAAAACATAGCATGCAGTGTTTATGGCTTCCGTCCAAAATATCTAAGTAGGTCATTTTTGCAAAGCATGGTGAATGCCATTTCTTCAAAAGTTCTATTTTTTCTTTCTACCATCCTATTTTATTGAAGTATCCTAGGTGCAGAAAAACTATGATGAATACCATTTTCACTATAAAACTTATCAGACTTAGAATTTTCAAATTCTGTTCTATGATCACTTCTCAAAGAAATAATAGAAACAACTTTTTTATTTTATGAAATCTAATGAATGCAGAAAACATTTCATTTTTGTATGCTAAAAATATGATCCAAGTAAAACATGAAAAATCGTCTATAATAACTAGACCATACTTCTTACCTCCCAAACTAGATATTCTAGTTGGCCTAAAGATGTCCATATGAAGTAATTCTAAGGGTCTAGATGTAGAGACTACTCCTTTTGGTTTAAAAGATGATTTGGTTTGTTTTCCAAGTTGGCAAGCACTACAAATCTTGTCTTTTTCAAAACTAAATTTTGGCAAATCTTTTATCAAATCCTCTTTGCTAAGTTTTGAAATCAAATGCATACTAGTATGACAGTCTATGATGCCAAAGCCAACTAGTTTCATTGGTCTTCGCTTCCATTGCCATTAGGCATTGACCATTTTGAATAGGAAGATCATCAAGATCAACCATATAAATATTGCCATGCCTATGACCAATAAACTTGATGTCATTGTCATCTAGACTAGAAATAATGCATATAGAAGATTCGAAAACAACTTTAAAATCTTTGTCACAAAACTGACTAATGCTAAGTAAATTGTGCTTTAAACCATCAACATATAAAACATTATCAATGTAAGAAGAGGGGTGATATGGACTTTACCGATTTTGATAATCTTGCCCTTTCCATTATCACCAAAAGTTACATTACCACCATTTTGATATTCAAGTGATGAGAACTGTTCCACATCTCCAGTTATGTGCCTTGAGCAACCGCTGTCGAGATACCACATTCTTCTTTTGTTGGTTGCAAGGCACACTTACAACATAAATCAGGTGGAGACTTTAGGTACCCAAGTCATCGTGGGTCCTTTAAGGTTAGTGGTAATGGTTCCTTTTGGAACCCAAACTTTTCTCACTTTGCTTATTTTTCTTTTATTGTAAGATTTATGTCCTACAATGCGACAAGTATAGAAAGTAATAGAGGATGATGTAGGCACAAAAAATTCTTGAAAAATTTTTGCTATTTTTGAGTTTTAAAACTTAAACCAGTTTTGTTAAAAATAGCCTTTTGGTTATTTAAAAGCATATTCAGTTTTTTAGAACTGTAGGTAAATTTTTTAACAAAGGGTTTCAATTTTTTAAGTTCTTCTTTGTATTTCTTGTTTTCTTGCAAAATTTCTTTGTTTTGTTTTGTAAAATTTTTAGTTGAAGCAAAAGAATTTTTCTTTTTGAAATCTTTCTTTTCCTTTTCAAGAAGGCAAACTTTATCTTTTAATTTTTTGTTTTCTAGAGCAAGAAATTATTTTTAGTTAAATACTTATCATTTGTTTTAGCCAAAACCAATTTTGCTTCTTTAATTCTTTATGCTTTAATTTCAATTTTTGAAATTCAATAACTAATTCATCAAAAACCTCATGCAATTCATCAAAAGTAAATTCATTTTCAATTTCAGATAATATCTCATCATTATTGGCCATCAAATATAAGTTTGCAACCTCTTGCTATTCTTTCTCAGAACTGAAGTTCTCATTATCACTCCAGATTGCCATCATAGCCTTCTTTCTTAATCTTCTTCTGTTCTTTTTAAGTAGGAGGCTATCCATCTTGAAGTGGCCTGGTTTCTTGCACTCAAAACATGTAGGCTGCTCCTTTTCTTTCTCTCTCCTTCTCTTTGCTAGGCTCTCCCTTCTGAGATTTCTTTTTGAAGTTATATTTCTTCTTTCTCATGAACCTCCTAAACTTTCTTGCCATGAGAACCGTTTTATCTTCTTCATCTTCTTCTTCAAAATCTTTGCTTGATTCATCTTTATTGGTGGACTTGAAAGCGATCACTTTCTTTTTCTTGTCATAGTCCACAGTCTTTTGCTTTAAAGAGAGCTCATAGGTCATCAATGAGCCCAAGAGTTGCTCGAGAGGAAGTGTGTTTACATCTTTGGCTTCTTTTATTGCTATGACTTTTGCATCCCATGAAGCCGGAAGAGACCTAAGAAGTTTTTTTACAAGTTCACCATTAGAAATAATCTTTCCTAAACTTCTCATTCCATTTACAATATTAGTAAATCTTGTATACATTTCACTAATAGATTCAGAAGGTTCCATTTTGAACATCTTATATGTATGGATGAGCATGTTCACTTTGATGGTTTTCACTTGATAAGTACCCTCATGGATAACCTCAAGCATATCCCATATTTCCTTTACGGAGAGACAATTTGAAATTTTATTGAATTTGCTTGGGTTTAAAGCGCAAAACTATAGATTCATAGCCTTTGTATTAAGCTCTATTTGCTTAATATCATTCTCATCCCAATCATCTTCCATTTTGGGAGTGGGAATGCCATTAATCAACATAGTGGGATGATACGGGCCTTTAATAATGGTCTTCCAAATATCATAGTCCATGGCTTGAATGTATATGCACATGCATGTTTTCCAATATGAGTAGTTAGTGCCATGGAAAAATGGGGGACGGTTAGAGGCTTGGCCTTCTATAATATCCATACCTATTAGGGCTATCATGATCTTTTATTCAAGATCGTTCGACCTACAAGTAGAGTACCGGTGCTCTGATACCATTTGTTGCCCATAAATGGAGCCCGAGAGAGGGGGTGAATTGGGTCTCTCAAAAAAATTAACACAAATATGTGCTGGTCTTGAAGTGTTTGTGAGCAATGTGATTAATGCACTTAAAAGATATGTAGCAAAAAATAGTAAATTAAAAATAGGAAATAAAGTGCAACTAGAAAGAAGGAACAATCACATACAAACACCAAGTTTTATAGTGGTTCGGTGCACTCCAAGCACCTACGTCCACTCCCCAAACTCCCCTTGGGAGAATCCACTATAATCTCTTCAAGATTACAGTCGACTTATTTTACAAGGCTCACAAGTCAAAACCTAAGTTGGTTTTATCACCTAGGCTCACCAACAAACCTAACAACTTGTTTTGTCTTTGGGCTCATAAGTAAAACCCTAGATGGTTTTGTAACTTTGGCTCACCAACAACCTTACAACCTACTTTCAAGAACCTTGAAAGCTAGGTCAACAAATAATAAATTTAGAATACAAGAATTAAAACACAATCAAACTCTCTTCTAGAGTGAAACGAGGAATCTTTGAAGCTCTTGATGATTGCTTGATGTGACTTGACTTTGGAATCTTTTTAAGAACACTTTTGGAAAGATGAAATGAAAGGAGTGGAGGCTTTTTCAGAGGAATCTCTCCTTTTTGGCTTTTGAAAGTGGAGTTCTTGAAGAATGTCTTTATCTCTTGGATATTTTCTTGCTTCTCTTTTTTCTCTTGCTTCATGAATGAGTTTGGTGAAGCTTAGATACACCAAAACCTCCAAAAATCCATTTAAGATCGTTAGGGATCAAAAACTAGCCGTTAGGGGCTGAAAAAAGTCAGTTCTGGCCATCATAAAATAGATCCGTTGGAGTTGTCAGAATCCATGTGTCGATACTGGGCTGTTAGGTATCGACACTTGGCTTTCAGGTGTCGACACTTGGTTTTCAGGTATCGACACTTAACACAAAAATGTTCAAATGGCATGTTCTGTATTTTCAAAAATCTCAGGTCTTGAGTCGATACTTGAAATTCTAGGTGTCGACACTTGAGTCTCAGGTGTCGACACTTGAGTTCTTGGTGTCGACACTTGGCATGCTAATGAAAAAATTCTACATGCCAAATGCTGAAGTGTCGACACTTGGGCTTCTAGGTGTCGACACTTGGTTCTGCAATTTCAAAAAAAAGTGTCAAACATGCCAAAAACTTAAAGATTTTCAATGAAACTTAAATGCAACTTTTGTAAACCAAAATTGAACCCTTTTGTGGCCTTTTTTAGTGAAGAAGACTTCTCAAATCATGAAGAATGTTTTGTGATGGGGGACCCAAAACCCACCCGGGGTTTCTTTTTTTTTTTTTTAGATTTTTTATTTTTTAGTTTAAAAGTACTTATCCCAACTATTCCTCTTATTCTCGTTATCCTTACCTTATCCCGATGTTATTCCCAACTTATTCCAGATATATTTCAATCTTCTTCAACCTCTAGGAAATCACAGAGAGTTCATTTTTTCGATTTTTTTTGCCTAACCGGTCCCCGATTGATGCGGCACGCATTTGATTAATATTTTGAATATGGTGTTTGTAGAGCAATGAAACCTAATTATACTTAGCATTGTACTCATCTTAATAAGATTTAAGGATTATATGAAAAGGGACTATTACATGATTAGACACAACTCTAAAACTAAGAAGGAAGAAGATCTAGACAATAGGGGCTAATGATTAATGACTTACCTTGATGAGTTTTCCAACCTTCCTATGATTCAAAACTTGAAACTACTGATGCTCTGGACTGGAGAACTTGGATAACAGTGATCAGAACCCTGGACTTGGGCTTCTGCTTGTTGGTTCATTATCAAGGGGAACCCTGTTCACAACTCAAGGACTTCGAAGGACCCTGCAATGAAGATCAAAGTTAAGGTTGAAGGATGCAAACATAAAGAAGGGATGGGAGAACTTGTGAACAAAGAAAAAATAGTTGAGAAGATCTGGCCGACTCCAATGCCTTTGCCTTGAGCTTGGATGATGAATTGCTAGGGAAGAGAGTGGCTTTGGGCATGGAAGAAGAAGATAGAAAAAATTTCACACATAAAACTCAAGACAACTTCACTTCAAACTTCATTCATTTCCAAAATCAATCTCCTTTACAATGGGCGTCCAAGGCTTTTAATAGCCTCGCAAAGCTAGCTTTTGAAATTTAAAAACTCTCCAAATCGAGGAGGATTACAGGGGGGGTTGGAGATTTGGTGGAGAGTTTGGAGGGATGTGGGGGGGGTTGGAGGATTTGGTGGAGGACTTGGAGGGATGTGGCCAACCTCCTTGAATTTGAATCTCCCTTGTTGGCACCCAAAGGGTGATGAGGTGGCTGGTGAAGTGGCACCTGATGACGTGGCATGGTGATGTGGTCTTCTACTTGGATAAGAATGACATGTGGCGCCCAGTGGTCCTAGTTGATGGTCCTTTTCTCTTGCTTGGTTGATGTGTCTTCTCTTCTTCATGTGGTCAAATTTTGGGGTCTAGAATTTGAGTCTTGTTGCTGGCTTTCATGGCTTTAAGACTTGATTAGACTTAACTCAACTGAATTAGACTTAACTCAACTGAAGCAAGAGAAAAGAAGTAATGCTGGCTCTGAAGCAAGGGCTCAGGACTTCTCGCTTGACCTACTCGCTTGACAAGAAGCCTCCGAAGACTTATTCCGAGCTACTCTCCCAAGCTCAGAAGTACATCCGTGCCGAGGAGGTGGATCGTACAAGGCGGGAGCTCGATGGGAAGCCGCTGAAGAGATCGGCACCCACTGAGGCCCCTGTAGCACGAAGGCCGGGATCGCCAGCTTAAAGCTCCCGACCTGCACCGAGGCCAAGGAGCGCTCCCATCCCTGAGGGGAATCTCACCCCCCTCCTCACCCCGAGAACAAAGATTCTCATGGAGATCGAGGGCGAGACCTATCTGAGGGGCCCACCACTATTGAAGCCGTCTGCCAGCCATGACAAGACGAAGTACTGTCATTTCCACCATGACCATGGCCACGACACTGAGGAATGTCGCAACCTCAAATGGGAGATCGAAGAGCTCATCAAGAGAGGCTACCTCGAAAGATATGTGGGGGGCAGATCTCAACCGGAACCTCAGGCGCTCGCCATCCTCCCACCAGTCCTGGCGGTCGACAATCGCCCTATCGAGAAGCCAGTGGGGATGATACACTGGAGAGCCGAGCATGCCTCAAAGAGGGCCCGGGGGGTAGGGCATCTTGAGGTTGTACTCCCCTTTATGAGGGAAGGGGGAGATGGAGAGAGGAATGTAAATAATGATGCTATGGTCGTCGAGATGACGATCGCAAAGCATCTTATAAAATGCATCATGGTAGATAGTGGAAGCTCCACAGATATGCTTTTCTATGATGTATTCTCCAGGATGAATCTTCCCCTTGCTCAGCTCAAACCTATGCATACGTCCCTTGTTGGTTTCATAGGAGACTCCATAAGGAAAAAAGGAGAAATCACTTTCCCAGTCACTACCGAGACCCCACCTCGGCAGAGTACCGTCATGATGACGTTCATGGTTGTCAGGCTTCCCTCGCCATACAACATAATTTTGGGCCGACCTGGGCTCAACCTCCTCGATGTTGTCATCTCTACCAAGAGATTGCTTGTACAGTTCCCAACCCCTTGTGGTGTGGGGGAGATGAGGGGTACGCCCCAGCCAGTGCAGCACTGCTTTCAAACCCTCTCCGGGGCCCGGGTGCCCAAGGAGGGCCCCAAGCCAGACGAGCTCGACCAGAGGATTCATGACCCCGGGGGAGGCCTAGCTGAGCATCTGCTTCCTTACCAGCTCAAGGCCGACCAGACGAAGACTGTGCAGATCAGAGCCCAGCTGCCCGAGGAGGAGAAAGCTCCATTGTTGGAATTCTTGCGGGCGAATGCAGACGTGTTCGCCTAGACGGCAGCGGACATGCCAAGTATTCTCTCTGAAGTCATCACCCATAAGCTCAATGTCGATCCAAAGCACAGACCGGTTCGGCAGAAGAAGAGAAGCTTTGCCCTAGAAAGGCAAGCGGCCATCAACGAAGAAGTTGAGAAACTTTTAGCCGCCAGCTTCGTCCGAGAAGTACAATATCCGAGCTGGTTAGCGAACGTGGTAATGGTAAAGAAGAACAACGATAAGTGGAGGATCTGTGTAGATTACACCGACCTCAATAAGGCATGCCCGAAGGACAGCTTCCCCTTGCCGAGGATAGATCAGCTGGTGGATGCCACCTTAGGGCACAGGCTGCTCTCCTTCATGGATGCATTCTTCGGGTACACTCAGATCCGGATGCACTCAGGGGATGAGGAGCACACTGCCTTTGTTACCGATCGAGGGACATATTGCTATAGAATGATGCCCTTTGGCCTGAAGAACGATGGAGCCACGTACCAATGTTTGGTCAACAAGGTCTTCAAAGATCAGATTGGTCGAAATGTGCAAGTGTACGTGGATGACATGCTCGTCATGAGCAAGCCGAGCTCGGACTACATCACCGACCTCACCGAAGCCTTTCATAGCCTCCGAAAACACCAAATAAAGCTCAATCCAGCCAAATGCAAATTTGAGGTGGCAGCCAAAAAATTCCTCGGCTTCATGGTCACCTAGAGAGGCATTGAAGCGAACCCAAAGAAGGTCCAGGCGATCCTTGACATGGAGCACCCAACCTCCAAGAAGCAAGTTTAACGTCTGATGGGGAGGGTTACAGCCTTAAGCCGGTTCATCTCGAGGTCGACTGACCACTGCCTACCCTTCTTCAAGGCATTATGCAAGATGCATGACTTTACCTGGATCGAGGAGCGCAAGGCAGCCTTTGAAGAGCTGAAGGAGTTCCTAGCCTCTCCACCTCTGCTGTCTAGACCGGAGGAAGGGAAAGAGCTCCTACTCTACCTGGCTGTCACACCCGGGGCCATCAGCTCGGTCCTCATCCGTACAGATTAGGACGGGTCTCAGAAGCCGGTGTCCTATACCAGCAAAATCCTTCATGATGCGGAGGTCAGGTGTACTTGCTCCGAGAAACTCATTTTTGCACTAATTATGTCTGCTAAGCATCTCAGGCCCTATTTCCAAGCACATTCCATCGCGGTTGTGACTGATCAGCCGCTGAGGACCATGCTAAGCCATCCCGAGACTTCCGGGAGACTGGCTAAATGGTCCCTGATGCTGAGCGAGTTCGACATCGCTTATTGGTCGAGGTCATCGCAGAAGGCCTAGGTCCTAGCCGACTTTATGGTCGAATGTACAGGGCCTCCCGAGGAGCCAGAGCGGATGGTCCCGGAGAGCCAAGCTGAGCCCGTACCGTGGGAGGACCCTTGGATCCTCCACGTGGACGGTGCCCCTAATTCTTATGGGAGCGGAGCGGGCCTCATCCTCACCAATTCTGATAGAGTGGTGATGGAGTGCACCCTTCGCTTCAAGTTCGCAACTACAAACAACCAAGCGGAGTACGAAGCACTTCTCGTGGGCCTAAGAGTGTCCTGCGAGCTAGGAGTACAAAGCCTGAAGGTTTTCATCGACTCCCAACTGGTTGCCAGACAAATCTCCAGAGAGTATGAAGCCCGAGATCCCCATATGGTGAAGTACCTAGAGAGGGTTCGTTCGAACATGGCAGGCTTCCATTACTTCCGCATTTTCCACATCCCTCATGGAGAAAATGCTCGTGTGGATGCACTGTCGAGGCTCGCAACCCTACCGGACTCATCCTTGGGGCATGCTTATGTCGAGTATCTCAAGGATCCAAGCTACGAGAGCCCAAAGGAGGTGCAACAGGTAGCCCATGAGCCAAGCTAGATGGACAATTACGTCAGGTATATCCAGGACGGCCTCCTGCCAGAAGACCGCAAAGAAGCCAGCCTCATCAGAAGGAAGGCCATCTATTTTGTGTTAATGGATGGTCATCTCTACCACCGATCTTATTCCTACCCACTCCTGAAGTGCCTCAGGCCCACGGAGGCAACCTTCATGCTCCGGGAGATACACGAGGGCCTATGTGGGAATCATGTAGGAGGGAAGACTCTGGTGTACAAGGCCCTTCACCAGGGATACTTCTAGGAGATGATGAAGGAAGACGCCGCCGATTTCGTCAAAAAGTGTGACAAATGTCAATGTCATTCCCACATACAGCATCTACCGGGTGCGCCGATCTCGTAGTTGTCATCCCCTTGGCCCTTTTCATAATGGGGGATGGACATTCTGGGACCATTCCCCACCATGCCAGGGCAGCGGAAGTTCTTGCTAGTGGCGATCGACTACTTCACCAAGTGGGTCGAAGCAGAGCCGCTAGCTCAGATTACAGAAGCCAATGCCCGGCAATTCTTTTGGAAGTCTGTCATCTACCGCTTCAGACTCCCAAACTGTGTCATCACCGACAACGGGCGATAGTTCGACAACCGGGAGTTCGAAGGATTCTGTGTCAAGCACGGCATTCAACACCGATTCACCTCGGTCACTCATCCCCAGACAAATGGGGAAGCTAAGGTAACTAACTGAACTATCCTTCAAGGACTTCGCACCAGGCTGGACCAGGCGAAAGGCAGATGGGTAGAAGAACTTCCAAGCTTCTTGTGGGCTTACCACACAACACCTAGAATGGCAACGGGTGAAACACCCTTCAACCTCATCTTCGGAGCTAAAGTAGTGATCCTAATCAAGATCGGCGTGCCCACGCTCCGGGTGCAGCGGTATGACGAGACACATAACTCGGCACACCTCTTGCTCAACCTAGACCTCATCGAAGAAACGAGAGATAAAGCCCGGTTTCGGATGGCAGCATACCGACAGCGGGTCACCCGATATTACAATGTGCGGGTGAAGCTGAAGACTTTCCAACCTAGCGACCTAGTGCTGCACCGGGCCGAGGCGTCTCAACCCCGGGAGTGCAGCAAGCTCTCATCGAACTGGGAAGGCCCTTATAAAGTGGCCGAGACCTTTTCATATGGGGCCTACTATCTCGAGGACCTGGATGGCACCAGATTCTCCCGAACATGGAATGCTTGTAACTTGAGGAGATACTATCAGTGATGTAAGTTTTTCCTCCACTAGAATAAAGACTTTCCTATGCACAACGGTTTATTTGCCTTGTAGGAATGTCAAAGCCTCGAGCCTAGCTCCTCGGCATCCAAGCTCGGGGAAAAGTCCTCTGGCACAAAGACCTGAGAAGCCCTCAGGCACTCAAGCCTTGAGCCCAGCTCCTCGGCATTCAGACCCGGAGAAAAGTCCTCTGGCACAAAGACTTGGAAAGCCCCCAGGCACTCATGCCTCGAGCCTAGCTCCTCGGCATCCAAGCCCGGAGAAAAGTCCTTCGGCACAAAGACCTGGGAAGCCCCAAGGCACTCATGCCTCGAGCCTAGCTCCTCGGCATCCAAGCCTGGAGAAAAGTCCTCCGGCACAAAGACCTAAGAAGCCCTCAGGCACTCAAGCCTCGAGCCTAGCTCCTCGGCATCCAAGCCCGGAGAAAAGTCCTCCAGCACAAAGACCTGAGAAGCCTTCAGGCACTCAAGTCTCGAGCCTAGCTCCTCGGCATCCAAGGTTGGAGCCCAGCTCTCCGGCTAGCACGTCTCCGAGCCCAGCTCCAAGACGACAACTCCTGAGCCTTGACCTCAGGCAATCAAGATCCGAGATCCAGCACGCCGACCAGCAGATCTCTGATTCCAACTTCGAAATAACAAGGCCCGGAACCCAGACTTCTGGCGCCAACTCTTAGTCATCAACGTTCCCGAGCCTAGCTCCAGGATGCTAGCCCAAGATTAGAGCTCAGATCTCCGGCCAAGCCCGAAGAAAAGTCCTCTGGCACAAAGACCTGGGAAGCCCCCAGGCACTCATGCCTTGAGACTAGCTCCTTGGCATCCAAACCCGGAGAAAAGTCCTCCGGCATAAAGACTTGGGAAGCTCCCAGGCACTCATGTCTCGAGCCTAGCTCCTTAGCATCCAAGCCCGGAGAAAAGTCCTCCAGCACAAAGACCTGAGAAGCCCTCAGGCACTCATGCCTCGAGCCTAGCTCCTCGCATCCAAGCCTGGAGAAAAGTCCTCCGACACAAAGACCTGAGAAGCCCTCAAGCACTCAAGCCTCGAGCCTAGCTCCTCAACATCCAAACCCGGAGCGCAGCACTCCGGCCAGCACATCTCCGAGCCCAGCTCCATGGCATCCAAGCTCCTGAGCCATGTCCTCAGGCAACCAAGAGCCCAGCTCTCCGGCCGGCACATCTTCGAGCCCAGCTCCCAGGTGTCCCAGCTCCTGAGCCATGTCCTCAAGATGGCACGTCTCCGAGCCCAGCTCCAAGGCATCCAAGCTCCTGAGCCATGTCCTCAAGCCACCAAGTCCTGGAGACCAGCTCTCTGGCCAACATGTCTCTGAGCCCAGCTCCAAGGCGTCCAAGCTCCTGAGCCATGTTCTCAGGCCGGCACGTCTCTCAGCCCAGATCCAAGGCATCCAAGCACCTGAGCCATGCTCTCAGGCCAACCAAGTCCCGGAGACTAGCTCTCCGGCCAGCACGTCTCCGAGCCCAGCTCCAAGGCATCCCAGCTCCTGAGCCATGTCCTCAGGCTGGCACGTCTCCGAGCCCAGCTCCAAGGTGTCCAAGCTCCTGAGCCATGTCCTCAGGCCACCAAGTCACGGAGACCAGCTCTCCAGCCAACACGTCTCCAAGCCCAGCTCCAAGGTGTCCAAGCTCCTGAGCCATGTCCTCAAGCCGGCATGTCTCCGAGCCCAGCTCCAAGGCGTCCAAGCTCCTGAGCCATGTCCTCAGGCAACCAAGTCCCGGAGCCCAGCTCTCCGGCTGGCACGTCTCCGAGCCCAGCTCCCAGGCATCCTAGCTCCTGAGCCATGTCCTCAAGCCGGCACATCTCCGAGCCCAGCTCCAAGGCATCCAAGCTCCTGAGCCATGTCCTCTGGCCACCAAGTCCCGGAGACCAGCTCTCCGGCCAACATATCTCCGAGCCTAACTCCAAGGCGTCCAAGCTCCTGAGCCATGTCCTCAGGCCGGCACGTCTCCGAGCCCAGCTCCAAGGCATCCAAGCACCTGAGCCATGATCTTAGGCCAACCAAGTCCCGAAGACCAGCTCTCCAGCTAGCACGTCTCCGAGCCCAGCTCCAAGGTGTCCCAGCTCCTGAACCATGTCCTCAGGCCACCAAGTCCCGGAGACCAGCTCTCCGACCGATGCATCTTCGAGCCCAGCTCCAAGATGTCCAAGTCCCTGTGCCTGACCTCCAAAGATCAAGCCCCGAGCCTAGATCCAAGGCATTCAAGGTCTGAGAGGCCCTCGGGCACTCTGATCCGAAGCCAACCTTCTCCGGCACCGGAGTCTCGAGCCCAGCATCGAGGTGGTGAAGCTTAAGCCCATACAAGACTCAACTCTCCTCCCCGACCTCCCTGCACTGAAAGAGAAGAAAAGAGAGGAAGAGATGAGAAGAGAGAAGACATCCACACCATAGAAGAAATAAGAAGTCGTGCTGGCTGAAATGTTTTTTATTACTTGAAATAAAAATACTTTACAATAACTCCCGGGCCCTGACAAGCCAGGTAGCCCGGTGTAAAAAAAAAGAAGAAGACAACTAACTATTTCTTCCGAGAAGTCCTGTCCTACGGGGCTGGCTCCTTCCTTGGACGGTGTTCGACTGAGACTTCTCCTTCTTCCATCTCCATCGAAGGGGCAGGTTCAGTAGCTACCGCCAAAGAGACTGGTTCGGCTATCTTCGCCTGCGGCACTGGTTCGGCTGCCACCACAGCTAAGGTTGGCTCACCTATTTTTGAGACCACCTGGGGGAGAGATCCGGCCGGAGCGTCTCCTTGACCTACTACAGCCATCGCCGGAACCGAAGCCTTCTTGCCGAGGGCCCGGAGCACAGCCAGTCGCTCCTCAGAGAGAATTCCCTGCAGCTGAGTCTGGCAGTAGGCGAACTCCTTGGCTAAGGAGTTCGTTGCCGCCTCCTTAAAATATTTTATATACTACGGCGAGGCCTTGAAAGCAGCCACCATGCCAGCGACCTCCTTCCCTGCGAGCTCCGCCCGGTGCTTCGCTTCCTCCAGCTGCTTCCTGCTATGCTCAACCTACCGGATCGCTACCGCCATCCCCTTCTCGGTGGTCTTAGTGGAGAGATCAGCGACGATGGCCCTCTCTTCCACCTTCGCGGCCCTCTTCTCCGTAGCCGCCACCTTCTTCTCAGCAGAGACGGCCCTATCCTTCGCCGCCTCTGACTCGGCCTGAAGCTCCTTCAGCTAGGCCCTCTTCGACTCGAGCTCTCCCTCGAGCTCCTTCCTGCTCCGGGTGGTGTCGATGACCTCGGCTTGGAGGTTCTTAACCCTCGAGTTAGCCTCCCAGGTCTCCTCATCTTTCCGACCCACTTCAGCCTTCAGGGACCCGAGCTCCGCCTGTCGCTCCTTGTCCCTTTTTGCCCAATTACGGTAGTAGTCCCTGATAAGGATCAGCTCTCTGCCTTGTTGCATCCAAAAAAACATGTTAGCTACAATATCAAAAAAATTCAAGGCATTAAGACAAAGGAAGAAGGACTTACGGCGTACAAGTTGGTGAAAGACGAGCTGATCACGTCGCCCAGGAGTCGCACGCTCCCTTCTCGTCTGTCGCAGGACTGGACCAAGAAGTCCATCATCCGCTGGGCGAGACTTGGGTCCTTCATCAGCGAGATGTTGGGCCCCAGTCGGAAGGGGACTCGGTGGTAGTCCCGATCCTGCTTTCCCGCCGGCTCAGGTCCCTCGGCAGCAGGAGGCGCCTTCAGCACCGGCGGCGAGCTCGGCGCCACCTCGGACTGCACTTGGGGCACCGGCCCTACTTCTTTCGACCTCCCATCCTCCTCGATGTCGACGACCTCCGGAGGGGGGGCTTCTACCATGGCAGCAGTAGTGGCCGACCTGGCACGGACGACCACCTCGGGCTCGGGCACCGGGGCCAGATTGTGCCGCCCTGAAGGCTCGTGGATGGACTCGACCACCCTCTTCCACCTTCGTTCGAGAACCGGTGCATCCAACCCAACTTGCATCGGCCTCGCACCTTCATTGACCCGAGCCCTCTTCGGAGCGGGCTCACTGGTCTCGGCTGCCTGCTCTCGCTCCTCGAAGAACGAGAGCAGCTCGTCCATGGAGAACTTCATCTCTACACTAGAGAAGACAAGTTCAATCCCAAGTAAAAAAAAAGAAAAAAAAAAGAGAAAAGAAAAAGAAGAAAGAAAGAGAAAAGAAAAGAAGAGGATGGCCAAGTCGAACTCACCCGACTCCTGCACCGAGCCGACCCCGGCCTCGCGAAGATTCTGCTCCGACAGCAAGACCTCAAGTGAAGGGATCTTGACCGACCTGAGCAGCTCGTACAGGTCGAGGTCGGATGCTTCAACGGAGGAGTTCCTGTTCGGGGACCGATTTGGGTCGCTCCAAACCCAATCAATCCCCTCGACCGAAGCAAAGAGGTATCTACTCTTCCATCCCTTGATGGAAGAAGGGAGCTTGAACCTAATGCCCCGAGGGCGAGAGGAAAGGGACCACCAACCCTCCTTGGTGGGATGGTGTTTCAGGGTGAAAAAGGCTCTGAACAAGGAGAAACAGGCAACAATCCCGTGGAAATGATACAGGACGATGAAGCAGAAGATTGTCCTAATAGCATTGGGGACCAACTGAGCAGGAACAAGTCAGAAGTTGGTCAGGAAGGAAAGGAAGAAAGGGTGGACAGGAAATCGGAGACCCTCGACAAAGGCCTCATCATAGAAAGCGATCCGCCTAGGACTACTGGAGGTAACCCGCTCCCTCGGACGATGATCGGAGAGATGAATGGACTCGGGAATACTGTAAGCATCCCGGATGGCCACAAGATCCTTGGCGGTGATCACCGAAGCAATCCCACCAGGACCTGTCGACCGAGAAGGTTCGGGTTCGGGGATGGGAGCAGGAGGAGGAGCGAGGAGAAGAGCCAAGCAAGGTGGAGGAGAAGACTCGGGTTCCCTAATGGCTACCGAGCCATGGAAAGGTCTCCTACTGAACTCATACCTTGCCGCCTCCATCTCCTCGTCGGAAGGAGTCCTCGGCCGGGAAGGTCCAGCCTTGGCTTGGCAAGAAGGACGGAAGTTTGGACCAAAACGATCCATGGAAGAAGAAGACAAGGATAGGGGAAGACCTACAATGGCTCCTAGTCGACGAGAAGAGAGAGGAAAAAAGAGCTAACCTGCTAAAGTTCTAGGAGGATGTTGACGACCGGAGGAGAAGAAGAAGACTCCTGTACGAAGGAGGTAAGTTTCGAAAAGACTTACCCCTCCATTCGATACTACCTATGCCCGACCGTACCGTTATGGCTTCTCCAAGAGACTTGCCACGTGTCGCTGATCAACGGGGCCAGTGCCCCCAATCCAACCACGGTCACTTTGACTTCCGTGCCCGCCATAACTACTCCCTAGACGTGGTCGCGTGGCACCCCCGCACAGGCCCGAAGGACCGCCAAGTGAGGTGCCATCAATTTCGATTATTATTGCACCAGATTTCTCCACCTTTTCATGTCAGCACCGTAATTACTCCCTTCACCCCAAGCGCCACGCGCCAACAGACCTCGGGAGTAGGGGCAAATGATGTGGCAAGATCGCTGACATGGCACGGACAGACTGACGTGGAGCCCTCACCGGGCGCCACGGTAGATTCCCACCATGAGCCCCTTCGTCAGGCTAAGCACCCCTGGAGCAACGGGGCTGCCCACCGAAGTCGAGCTCCGTCCTCTGCCAAGTCGGAATGCCTAGGTCGGAGCCGAGCATAGGCCACCGTTCGAGGCGGACCCCTCGAGGTCGGGCCCTGTGGTCAGGAATCGAGCTCAAGTCTCTTCCGTTATGAGGAGCCCCTCCGAGGTCGGATCCCCTGGGCTGGTCAGCACCCCGTCCATCTCAGTTAGGTCGAGCTCGTCCGAAGCTGAGCTCCACTGGTCCGGAGTTGAGCTCGGCCCTCCACCACCTAACCGAGCCACCTTGAAGCGAGCCCACCGAAGGCTGGCCCCATCTTTCCATCTCGGTCCCTGATCCAGATGGAGGCACCAACCACCAAGAGCGCGGTGCCTCCTCTCCAAGGACAGCGACGAATCTCCCAAGGGCCGTACAGCAGCACCAGCCATGCCGCCATTAATGCCCACGGCCGTCACTCACACCATGGCTGGTGCTGCTGTACGGCCAGAGTGACAGGTTGGAAGATATCTGAAAGGAAAACCAAAGCTAATAAGTGTATATGAATTATTAACCTAAAGACAAACTTTAGTCTAAAGGTCCCTCCCACTATTTTGCTCAGATTGGTAGCCTCTACCTCCAATCCGAGGAAGTACTTTAATTTTCTAGTGGGTACCAGAGTCCAATGGACAACACATGAGCCCGACTTTGACCGGCCCACCCATGCGTGTCTAAAGGTAGGTTCTTTAACCGATTACTTCTCCAAGTAACCTCTAGTATTTGGGTTTTGCCCCAAGAAGTACTTCAATCAGCCTTTGGGCCTCCTATTGAAGGTCCCGGTTAGGTCCAACCATTGACATGACAAAATTCAATGCTTCTAACTAACGAATAGTCAAGCCCGACTTTGGCCGGCCCACCTGACCACTGTTAAGAGAATCGCACTGAGCCATCATATTAGGAACAGCAATTCCAATAGCCTGATGAACACCTGATCTTTGGATCTATCGATGAACACCCAACTACTGGACCCATTACTATCCCACTTAATGGGAGGCTAGGACTTGGTTATCCCTATAACTTTGTCCTTTTAAGGACCTAATAATTTAGAGAATTTTTAAATAATATGATAGATGAAGAGATGAGAAGACATGGATCAACCTCCCACTAACCAAATCAGTAATCTAGAAGGGTTACTCATAACAAATGATCCATGGGCATCTAAAATCAGTCAAGACTGATTAACCTTGGGTGACAAGGGTTAACACGAGTCAATGAGCTATCCAATCAATCCTTATCAACCATATTGGCCAGGAAAGTGAGATCATGGGTTGGGTTCGCCATTAACCGTCTTGCCTTAGACACCAATAGGGTTGGCCAAGTAAAAGGTAGCCCCAAAGAACCATGATCAAAATGCCAAACTTACCTCGACACCAATCAGTTCATCAGACTCGATTATACTAGCCTAAAGACTCGGGCTTTCCACTAAGCCACAAATTAGATCCATTTAGATTATGGACTAATCAATTTAACTATTAGATAGATCTAGAGAAGAAATATTAACTTAATATTTGATTAGATTAGTTCTCTAATTTATCCAATGCATTTAAACTTAGGTCTAATCCAATTAAGGAACTAATAGAAGCTAACCCATGACCCTTAAAGCTTATTGAAATGACTTAAAATCTTTGAATCACATTCCTAGAATTCTAAGTCATTCTTAATTCAAAATTAAGTTCAATAGCTTAAATTAAATTAAAACAATTTTAATTTACAAGTGTAAAAAAAATTACAATAAAATAAAATTTGAATTCACTATTTTCTGCATTTTCTGCTGCCAAGTGTCAACACTTCCTGGTCAAGTATCGACACTTAGCTTGAGACAGGAAAAATAGAATGCCATATTTCTGGCACACACCCGTGAGTCAACACCTACAAGGCCAAGTGTCAGCTCATGAAATCCAAGTATCGACACTTCGCCTGAGATAGGGAAAAAATAGTGATTTCAAACCCAAAGTTTCTCCAAACTTTCAATCAAAATCGATCAATAAAAACTCTTAGATCTTATCTAAAATTGTTTTATGACCATTTCAGTAGATTAAACATTTTTAATCTATATTTTTTTGCTTCTTATTTTTCTTTTCAAGAGTCAATCACATCGGCACCCCTACATGACATAGGAGATCCCATTGAATGGGAAAGAGGGTCTTCCTAGAATTCTGCTCGTCACAGGAAGTGTCGACACATGATAATTGCCAAGTGTTGACACTTCACCAAGTGTCAACACCTACAAAATTTTAAGTGTTGACACTTGGAACAAAGTCAATCATATTGACTTCCGATGATGGCAAACGATTCTCAATCGTCGATTAGCCTTAAGATCATATAGAAATCATGTATGATATGTGACCCCATAGGTTCAAACACAAAGCCGGTAGTACTGGAACATTTCTAGTACCAGTTAAAGTCCTCATCTAGCAATGATACTCGACGTCCGGATAGGTCAAAGATGTAGAGCACCTCACAAGAACCTCTGGCATATGGTTGCCGTATAATTCATCCCTTTGATCTCATAATGCTCAGGATGACCTAGGATTCGACTACCAACCCTAATTTGATTTATCCAGATCATGTCTTAACCTCATAAGTTCTGTGACTCCTCACAAGAACTACCCTGGCCAAGATTTTGCTAAATTGAGACATAGTGAGTCATTCACTCCAAACTATTTGGAGAGGTCAATTTCATCTTGGTCCACCACCACTCTACAAGTACTTGACTGCACCCAGAAACCTTCCATCATTGGATTAGAAATCCAGGTAGTCTGGTACAAAAGTATAGTGAGTTGCTTGCAAGCTGCCATGGTAACCTCAGGTCTGAGAGATACATATACTCATATCCCTTTGCGAGCAACCCTTTGGCAGAAGGGATCTCCGCAGATGGTCACGTTCAGTGAAATGTCATGCATTTCACTTGCATATCATATCAGTGTCTCTACACTCCTTGGCTAAGAGGACAACCAACAAATATGACATACAACAACCTACACTTGGTACATCGTCGTCCTATAATAATGTATCATTTGGTTGTGAACCAGTTTAAGAACTACTGATATATCCTCTCTATATCAAACAATCTAGTTCTAAGGACTCCATCATACAAGAGTTCATTTCAAGAAAACGTAAATATGATGAACAGCCAAAATAAATAACTTTTATTAAAAGAATTCATATACAAAATACAAGGTAGTACAACAGTCTACAGCCTAGACAATTGACTTTGGAACATAATTCCCAACATATGGGACCTTGTATATATAGATCTATGCCTTGGTTTATATCCTAGCATAGTGCTTTGATACATGTACGAGATTTTTTAGGCATGGTGAAGTATGCATAGAGGTTGTGGGTGGTCAACAAGGGATCCATCACTTCTTATAAGAGGAGAGAACATCTTATATAATCTCCTAGGATGATGACTCAAGAGTCTCTAGCTAGAGCAAGATGAAAATCATAGAGTTTCTAATGTTTCATTAATCAAGTCGTTATCTTAGATTGAGAGACATATAATTAGATATTTTGGACTTAATATGATTCCATACCCATGGCCTTTTCGAGTGTTATATGATTGAAGGATTGAATTATATGGTAACTCATCATGGAATGGTATTTTGGTAATTCTACCAAAATTTCACATCTTCTGGATAGCCTGACATGATGCTAGATGTCAATCTTAGTTTGTGGACTTGCATGAATTAAAAAGTTTAATTTAAAAATTAATTAAGAGTTTTAATTAATTAGCACTTTGGGTTTGATCTAATTAGATTGGATTCGAGCCTAAGTCCACTACTAGCTAGATGTAGAACTCAATGGATCACACATAATAAAAAATTAATCATAAACCTAATCTAATAGGATTTAATATAAATCCTATGGGTCTAATAGGATTGGTAGCATATGGGTCAAATCCAAGTTTCCAATCAAATTTAAAGACCTATTTTGATCAGGTCAAATCCAAAACCCAATAGGAGTAGAACTCCTATTTGCACCCAATTTAGAAAAGGCACCTAACATTATTTTACATTGATTTTTTTCAATATGAAAGAGGATTAGTTGGTGCCCCAGAAGGAGTCCTCCTCCTAGGCTTCTCTCTCCATTGCCATAAATAAAAGAAGACTTGGTGGTAAGGTGTTGGTGCAAAAACAAGTCTAGGCTCAAAGGATTTTTGGTGCCCCTTAGGAGTCCTTCTTAAGAGGAACTATTCCTAGGGGCGACACATGCATTTTAAAACTTTTCTAAAGGCATACAGCATTGGAAAGTGATAAAACCAATTTATCTCAAGATGTTAATCTAATCAACACAACCCCCTTACCAGGATCTAGACGCATCTAGAGTAATGTAAATATGAAATCATGCAAACTTTGTATGAAAAACAGAACAATTCTAGAAATTACACAATGATGCAACAAAGATAATTATGTCATACATAAAATGAGCACATACCTTGGTGACGTTCACCATGAAGAACCGAAAGTTGCAGAAATGCCTGCCTCTCAGTAGCGATCCCAAGGATGGCACTGACCTGTGGAAAAGGTTCGGCTCTGCAAGCAGCACTCGCATACCGCCTCTATAGGTGGTTCATACCGTGTAGCATGATTTCTTCTCCTTCCTTCGAGGTGCTAGCCCCTATGGAAACTTTGTCGAGTGGACTCCTTCTTCTTCAACTCCTTGAAGATGAGTGGGATACCTTCAACTCCTTGAAGTGCCGGTTGCTGCAACAATGCTGGAACAGAACAAGGACTCTCCCAGTTCTCTCTGTCCCAAACCTTCAATAGAAGGTATGCACTTAGAGATCCCACCTAAAACTCACTCTATCCCGAAGATCCAATCTCACAATCTCTCAAGGATAAAATAAGATCTCTAACCAAGGAATATGGCAAAGTCTCAGCCTTGATCCAGATTTCTAGGTATGGAATGTGAGGAGCGTTGAATGTCCACTCTTGACCTTCTTCAGCCCTACTTTTATAACAGCATCCCTCAAAATAATTAAGAGGACATAATGAGAGATTAATGAGCAGTTTTGGGGTCTCTTGAGATTCCAGGGAGGTTAGAAGTTCCTTGGAACTCATCAACAGCAATTATTAAAACTTAAAACTTCCAGCATTAAATCCCATAACCATTACAACATTTAATGAAGCATTCTCGAATTTCAGCAGTCCGTTAGACAAGATGACTTGACCATTCGAGTTGACTCGGTTCGAGTCGACTCATAAAAAAAGAGTCGGCTCGAATAGAAGTTTCACAACACCTTGTCAAATGAGTCCGGAATGATTCCCAATCATTCGCATGCCAATAAAGAAAGAAGAAACCCTCGGTGTGTGACCTCATAGGTTCAAACACTAAACCGGTAGCACGGGAACATTTCCAGTACTAGCCAAAGTCACCATCTAGCAATGATACCCGGCGTCCGGATAGGTTGAAGGTTGCAAAACAACATGAACCTATCGAATATGGAATAGCATTAAACTTATTCCTTGAACCCCCTAATGCTCTGGATGGCATAGGGTTAAACTGCCTAACCCTAATCAGTCCATTTCAATATGTCTCAAACAAAGAATCCTTGTAACTCCTTACAAGGAATGCCCTGGCCAAAGTCTTTCTCAATTGTGGTATATTAAGCATTCAATCCAAACCATTTAGAGAGGTCAATCCAATCTCGATCATACTACTGCTACACAAGTACTTGATTGTACCCCGCAACCTTCCATCACCGGATTAAAAATCAGGGTAGTTGGGCACCTAAGCACAGTGAGTTACTTGCAAGCTACCAGAGTGATCTCAAGTCAGAGAAATAATTCATGTCCATATTCTAATGCAAGAACCTTCTTCGGCAGAAAGAGAATCTTGCATGAGAGTCACGTTCAGTGAAGTGTCAAACACAATACTTACATGTCATACCAATGTCTCAACATTCCTTGGTTAAGATGATAACCAACCTATATGACATACAACGATCTATACTTGATACATAGTCGTCCTATAACAATGTATCATTCAATCATGAACAAATTAAGAACTACTCGATATATCCTCTCTATATCGAGTACAAGAAAGTTCTAAGGACTTCATCACACAAGAGTTCACATTAAGAAAAATACACCTGTGATGAACTGTCAAAAGATAACTTTTATTTATATCAAAATCCATATCCAATATACAAATAGCATAACTGTTTACAGCCTAGATGATTGGCTTTGGGACACAATTTCCAACAACTCTCACTTGGATTAAAGCCAATCAATATAGAATCGCATTCCCATTTTTCAATTACAATCTTTAAACTCTTGAATTCCAACTGCTTTAGTGAAGGGGTCGGCCAGATTTTCCTTTCCATCGATCTTCTGAAGGTTGATGTCCCCTCGTGCCACAATCTCTCACACGAGGTGGTAGCAGTGCAGAATATGCTTGGTGCACTGATGGGACTTTGGCTTGAGCTATGGCTCCAGTGCTTCACAAAATACTGGAACAGGGCCATCCAGGAAAGGTGCCACTCCCAGCTCGCCCAGGAACTTTCATAGCCATATAGTTTTCTTTGCTGTATCTGATGCTGTAATGTAATCTACTTTACAAACCGAGTCGCCACTGTGTGTTGCTTGGAACTTTTCCAGTAGATGGCTCCTCCATTTAGGATAAATACAAAGTTGACATACTTTTGTTATCATCTCTATTTGACTGAAAACTTGAATCGGTATAACTGACAAGTTTTAAGTTAGCATCTCCATAGATAATCCATTGGTCTATAGTATTTTTCAAATACTTTAGGATGGTTTTTACCACCTTCCAATGCACTTCACCTGGGTCAGACTGGTATTTGCTCACTACTCCTAGTGAGTATGCCATGTCTGGTCTAGTATATGTCATTGCATACATTATAGATCCCACTGCCGAAGCATATGGGACTCTACTCGTACGCTCTCTCTCCTCAGGAGTTGATGCATAATCCTTTTTGGATGGAGTAATTTCATGGCCTATCGGAAGATAGCATTTCTTAGAATTTTTATGCTGAGTCGTTTCAGCACGGTATCAATGTATGTTGACTGAGACAGACCCAGAAGTCTCGAAGATCTATCTCTATAGATTCTCATCCCTAGGATGTAGAAGGCTTCACCCAAGTCGTTCATAGAGAACTGAGATGATAAAAAGACTTTTATTCCCTGTAGTGCATGGATGTCATTCCTGATTAAGAGAATGTCATCCACATACAATACAAGGAATACAATCACAAAACCATTATCCCACTTATAAATGCAAGGTTCTTCTCCGTTCTTAACGAGGCCATACGACTTGATACACTTATCAAATCACATGTTCCAACTCCAAGATGCCTGCTTCAGTCCATAGATAGACCTTTGGAGCTTGCAAACCTTTGACTCATCTATGGATGTGAACCCTTCATGTTGTATCATATGCACCTTCTCTTCCAGCTCACCATTTAAGAAGGCTGTTCGGACATCCATTTGCTAGATTTCATAGTCAAAGTATGCAGCTAAAGCAAGCATAATCTAAATGGATTTGAGCATTGCCACAAGAAAAAATATCTTGTCATAGTCAATACCATAATGTTGATGATACCCCTTGGCAACCAAATGGGCTTTGTAGGTCTCCACCTTTCTGTTTGCACCCTATTTCCTTTTGAAAATCCATCTACACCCAATGGATTTTATCCCTTCAGGTGGATCAACTAATGTCCACACATTATTGATCTCCATGGACTCCATTTTGAATTTCATGGTTTCTAGCTTCTTATCAGAGTCGGACCTTTGTAGAGCATCCATATAGGTGATCGCATCCTCATTGTTTTCATCAAGTTCAATGGGATCTCCATCCTGGACCAAGAAATCATAGTATCTATCTGGTTGACGCGGTACTCTACCGGATCTCCTTAATGGGTGCTCAATGGGCTCTGGATTTGAATTAGTCAAATCCTGTTCTGAGGTGTCTCCTAAATGTGTTGGTTCTTCTATCTGTTGAACTTCACTAAGTTCTATCTTAGTGGCTACAGTTCCTTTACTAAGGAACTCCTTTTCTAAAAGAATAGCCCTAAGACCAACAAACAGTTTTTGTTCATCAGGCAGGTAAAAGAAATACCCTTTAGACTCTTTGGATACCCAATAAATAGGCACCGGTCAGATCTAGGTCCTAGTTTATCAGTCTACAAATGCTTAACATAGGCCAGACACCCCCAGACCCTAAGGTGTGAGAGCACTGATTTCCATTCAGACCATATCTAATATGGAGTCCTATCCATAGACTTGCTAGGAGACCTATTAAGAAGATAACAGGCAGTCTCCAAGGCATAACCCCAGAAAGAGATAGGCAGAGTGGTAAAGCCCATCATGGACCAGACCATGTCCAACAAAGTCCTATTCCTCCTTTCGGACTCACTATTCAGTTGGGGTGTCCCCGGAGGTGTCCATTGAGAGAGAATCCCATTCTCTTGAAGATAAGTCAGAAATTCACAGGAAAGATATTCGTCTCCTCGATCAAATCGAAGAATCTTTATACTCTTTCCAGTTTGCTTTTAAACTTCATTACGATATCGTTTGAACATTTCAAACAACTCAGACTTATGTCTCATAAGATAGACGTAACCAAACCTAGATAGGTCGTCTATAAAAGTAATGAAATAATTATACCCACCTCTAGCACTGAATTCATAGGTGCACATACATCTCTATGTACTAGACTTAGAATATTTTTGGCTCTTTCACCTTTTCCAGAAAAAGATGACTTGGTCATTTTTCCAAGTAAACAAGATTCACATGTAGGCAATGATTCAAAATCATTTACCTCTAAGAGACCTTCTTGTCTTAACCTATTTATCCTGTTCTTGTTTATATGACCTAGCCTATAGTGCCAGAGATAAGCATCGCTAACATTATCCATTCTAGGGCATTTGCTTATCATGTACATTATACTCACAGGCTGTGATAGCAAATAAATGCCATTTACCAAATTTTCATTGATTATAACTAAACCATTCAAAGTAATGTTGCAAACATTTCTGTTTATTGAAAGTTCAAAACATTTCTGTTTATTGAAAGTTCAAAACATTCTTTGGCCAATAAGCCTATAGAGATAATGTTTATAAGAAATGCAGGACAATAATGGCAGTCATGTAAAATGATTTTACAAGATTCAAAAATAAGAGAGAAGTCTTCTAATGTCAGAACTGGAACTCGACTTCCATCTCCAACATTGAGAATCCTTTCACCATCCTCGAATCTCCTACTAATTCGAAGTCCCTGCAATTTGTTGCAAATGTGGTAAGGACTCCCAGTATCAAGTACCCAATTAGTAGTATCACAAAAAGAATAGGTATAGAATTTATCATATAAATACCTTGAGCAGCAACATCTTGCTGCTTCCTCTTCTTCGGCTTATTTGGGTCAAGGGATGCAATATATAGAGGATAATTCCTCTTCCAATGATCTTGCTTCTTACAGTAGAAGCACTCCGCCTGACTCTGTCTACCTTTTTCCTAACCTGACTGGCCTCACCAACACTCTGCACCTTTTTGGTCTTTTTCTTCTTATTTTTCTTCCCCTTCCCAAGGGGACGACACACTGCCCTATTTCCTCCCACCAACCCCTTATTGAGGTTGTGGTCCTTCTCATAGTTCTGTAGTCACCCCAACAGACTGTGGTAGTTCACTACAGGCCTATGCATCCGGAAGTGATCAAGGAAACCAAGGTAAGAAGGGGGTGGAGAATTTATTATAGCATCTTTCCCTAGCTGTTCATGCAGGAGACATCCGAGTTTGGCCAAGCGTTCAATAACTCGGTCATGCACAATATATAATCAGTTACTGATGCCATATCTCGCATATAGGCATTATAGATGGCACAGAAAGTTCTGTACCAAAGGATTCCTATAACTTTTGCAAGATTTTCTCCAGTTGGGCCTCCTTGAATTTGCGACTGAACTCGTTGTTCATAGATGCTAGCATAATGCAACATATGGTAGTTCTATCAGAAAGCCACTTCTGATAAGTGTCCCTAACAGATGTATAAGTATTGGCTGCGGAGACCTCAGGTGCTGGATCTGATACAACATACAAGATCCTTTCGTGCTCTAAGATAATCTTAAGCCTTCAATACCAATTATCGAAGTTTGGGCCAGAAATTTTTCATTGTCAAGTAATGAGCGGAGGGACAAGCTGGCAGACATTTCCTGAAAGGAAAACCATAAGACCAATTAGTATATGAATTTCAATTTTAATCTTAAAGATATGGACTTTAGTCTAAAGGTCCTCCCATATATTTTATTCATATTAGTAGCCTCTACCTCCAATCCAAGGAATTACACTTAATTCCTTAGTGGGTATTAGAATCCTAAAGGTGCCACATGAGCCCGACTTTGGCCGGCTCACCCACGTGAACCTAAAGGTAGGTTCAATTAACCAATTGCTTCTTCTAAGCAATTTCTAGTATTTCAAATTTCGCCCCAAGAGCACTTCAATCGGCCTTTGGGCTTCCTGCTAAAGAAGGTCATGGTTAGGTATAACCATTAACATGACTAAATTCAGTGCTTCTAACTAATGATGATCAAGCCCGACTTTGGCCGGCTTACCTGACCACCATTAAGAGAGTTGCACTGAGCCATCATATTATGAATGACAATTCCAATAACCTGATGACCACCTATACTTTGGTTCTGCCGATGATCACCCAACTAAAGGACATATTGCCAATCCAACTTAATGGGAGGCTAAGACTTAGGCTATCACAAAACTTAGTCTTTTTATGGACATAATAATTTAAAGGATTTAAATTTTATGATATTTGAGATGAAGACATGGACCTTGATCAAGAAAAATCTTACCAAACACTTAGAGGGTTTCTAGATCAATTTGGTTCATGGGCACCTATAAACCAGTCAGATTGATTAACCTTAGTTGACATAGGTCAACTCAAATCAATAGATAATCTAATTTGATCTGATTCACCACATTAGCCAGGTAAGTAAGATCAAGGGATGGGTTATGCCAAGTAAGCATCTTGCCTTAGACACTAACCATGAGTTGGCCAGGTAAGAGTTAGCCCCAAAGAACCTTGATCAAAACTGTCAAACTTACCTTAGACACCAAATGGTTTACCATACTCAATAGACTAACCTAAAGATCCAAGTTCACCACGAAGCCATGAATCAAGTCCATTTAGATGTATGGACTGATCTAACTAACTATTAGAGATATCTATAGAGGAGAGACCTAATTCAACTTTTGATTAGTCTTTTCTTATTTAATCCATTCATCTAAATCTAGGTCTAACCCATTTAAGGACCCAATTCTAGCTAACCCAATCAACCCATGATTTATAAATCATGACTTAATATTAGAATCATATCCTAAATCTTAAAATTATATATCTTAATTCTTAATTAAGTGTATCACACTATTTGAAATATTTTCAAAATAAATGAAATAATTTATAAAAATTTGAAGCTTAAAATTATTGTTTCATAGTTTTCTGGTTGAGTCAGCTCTTGCAGATCGAGTCAGCTCTTATAGAACACACATTTCTGGTCGAGTCAGCTCTTCTGCTCGAGTCGGCTCTTTGAGTCAGCTCTTTGTTCGAGTCGGCTCTTCTAAAACAAATTTCAGGTCGAGTCAGCTCTTCTGCTCGTGCCAGCTTTTCTAGTCAGCTCTTCTACTTGAGCCAGCTCTTCCAGAATACAGTTTTTTCAAACTTCAGTCATTTTTACTTGAACTTTTCAAAGTTTTAGATCAAACTTCTTTTAAATTTTATCTAAATATAGTTATGATCTATAAACCAAAGATTAAAACAATTTTAATTTATTAAATTTTTCACTTTCTTCTTTATAAGGTCATGACGCAGCGGCACCCTACACGCCATAGAAGAACCCCTTGAAATGAAAAGAGATGGTCTTTAAACCATGCTTCTCTCCTATGACCGGACGGCCATGGCGAATCCACCTTAATCCAAGTACTACGTGAAAGAAATCAAACCAATTTCATAAAAAAACATTAAACGAGATGCATACATAACCGCTCTTTGATACCAATGAGAGGAACTATTCCAGGGGCGACGCATGTATTTTAAAGCTTTTCTAAAGCATGCAGCAGCGAAAAGTGATAAAATCATTTAATCTCAAGATGTTAATCTAATTAACACAATCTCCTTACCAGATCTAGATGTATCTAGAGTAATGTAAATATGAAATTATGCAAACATTGTATAAAAAATAGAACAATTCTAGAAATCATACAATGATGTAGCAAAGATAATTATGTCATATATAAATAAGCACATACCTTGGTGACGTTCACCAGGAAGAACCGGAAGTTGCAGAAATGCCCGTCTCTCAGTCGCGATCCCAGGGATGGCACTGACCTATATAAAAGGTCCGGCTCTGCAAGCAGCACTTGTGTATCGCCTTACGGATGGTTCACACTGTGTAGCATAATTTCTTCTCCTTCCTTCGAGGTGCTAGCCCCCATGAAAACTTTGTCGGGTGGACTCCTTCTTCTTCAACTCCTTGAAGATGAGTGGGACACCTTCAACTCCTTGAAGTGCCAGTTACGGCAACAATGCTGGAACAGAACAAGGACTCTCCCAGTTCTCTCTATCCCAAACCTTCAATAGAAGGTATGCACTCAGAGATCCCATCCAAAACTCACTCTATCCCGGAGATCCAATCTCATAATCTCTCAAGGATCAAACAAGATCTCTAACCAAGAATATGGCAGAGTCTCAGCCTTGATCCAGATTTCTAGGTGTGGAATGTAATGAGCGTTGAATGTCCACTCTTGACCTTCTTCAGCCCTACTTTTATAACAGCATCCCTCAAAATAATTAAGAGGACATAATGAGAGATTAATGAGCAATTTTGGGATCTCTTGAGATTCCAGGAGGTTAAAGTCCCTTGAAATTTAACAACAGCAATTATTAAAACTCGAAACTCCCAGCATTAAATTATAACCATTACAACATTTAATGAAGCATTCTCAAATTTCAGCAGTCCATCAGATGAGTCGACTCGACCATTCAATTCAACTCGTTCAAAAAGAGTGGCTCAAACAGAAGTTTGAAACACCTTGTCAAATAAGTCCGGAATGATTTCCAACCGTTCGCATGCCAACAAAGCAAGAAGAAACCCTCGATGTATAACCCCATAGGTTCAAGTACTAAATTAGTAGCATGGGAACATTTTCAGTATCAGCCAAAGTAGTCATCTAGCAATGACACCCGGCATCCGGATAGGTTGAAGGTTGCAGAGCAACATGAACCTGTCGAATATGAATAGCATTGAACTTATTCTTTGAACCTCCTAATGCTCCGGATGGCATAGGATTAAACTGCCCAACCCTAATCAGTCCATTTCAATATGTCTCAAATAAATAATTTTGTAACTCCTTACAAGGAATGCCCTGGCCAAGGTCTTTCTCAATTGAGGCATATTAAGCATTCAATCCAAACCATTTAGAGAGGTCAATCCTATCTTGATTCTACTATCGCTATATAAGTACTTGACTGTACCCAGCAAACTTCTATCACTGTATTAGAAATCTGGGTAGTCTGATACCTAAGTACAATGAGTTGTTTGCAAGCTACCATAGTGATCTTAAGTTAGAGAAATAATTCATGTCCATATTCTAATGCAAGACTCCTCTTCGACAGAAGAGAATCTCATATGAGAGTCACGTTCAGTGAAGTGTCAAACACAACACTTGCATGTCATACCAATATCTCCATATTTCTTGGTTAAGAGGATAACCAACCTATATGAGTTATATCTATACTTGATACATAGTCGTCCTATAATAATGTATCATTTGATTGTGAACAAATTAAAAACTACTCCATATATCCTCTCTATATCGAGTATAAGAAGTTCTAAGGACTTCATCATACAAGAGTTCATATTAAGAAAAATGCAGCTGTGATGAACTGCCAGAATATAACTTTTATTTATATCAAAATCCATATCCAATATATAAATAGCACAACCATCTACATCCTAGACGATTGGCTTTGTGATATAATTTTCAACACTTCTCCTAAGGGGTTTTGACCAGGTCTTGGCCAACCCTTCTGGGGCTCTCTCTCTCCTCTTAATCCCTATTAGATAGGTATTCCGATCAACACCAAGAAAGAAGGAATATTGTAATGAAAAATTATAGCACTACATATTATTGGTGAAAGATATTTTCATGCCCACCTAGTGGGTTATTATTTGATTTTTGGTGCCTCTCTTCCTCAGCCATTCTCCATGATAATCCTCTCTTTCTCACACTAAAAGTTGGCACCCAATTGATTCCTATTCCTAGTGAAGTTATGATTTAATCTAGGATTGATTAGGGAGTCTAATATAATTAGACTCCTATGCCAAAAGGGTTTGGCTTGAAGTCTATAAATAAGAGGGTTCTCCAGAGGTTGGAATAAGAATCAATTTCTTAGTCTAAGAGAAGGCTAAGGGAGTAGAGAGAGGAAAAAGGAAATAGGATTTTGTACTCTCTTGAGAGGAGATTACAATCGAAAAAGAAAGGTGTACATCTCCTTGAGAAGGAGAAGGGTTGAAATTCTTGAAAAGAATCTCGATGGGTTTAAATCGATTGGGATGGTTCTCAAGAGGTCCTATGTGGATCACTATTAGAGGTCTCGTATTTGAGGGCCTCGTGAATTATAGATCAGTATTAGATGATCAACATTCATGTATGCATTTTTTTTCAGTTGCTTATGTTATTTCAATATCTTATGCAAGTAGATCTTAGTTATGGTTTTGGATGCATAGATATAATTTTAGATCTTGTTTAAAATTTTTAACATTTGCTTCCACTATGCATCCATTTTCCATCAAAGATAGCAGCTTAGAAGCCACTGTATCTGGTGACGATTCGCTAGTAGATGCATGCCCGCCTTCTATTAGGCATGTCATATCGCCCGAATTGTCAGCCATTTCGAGCCAAGACTTGCCATCATGCCTTCTCAATCATTCAGAATTGTTGTGCGTGCCTCATAAAAGCAACTAGTGTGCATGATCCAAACATACATGATATTCCAAATCCTGCCCAGAGTCATATGTAGCATACGCCACCAGTAGCCAATGCCTCGCCTGGCACAAGTGATGCATCTCCAAATGCTTTGCCTGCTGGGACTAGGGTGAACCATCCAAACTTCAATAGCATAGATTCGGTATCAAGCCTCGCAATCTCCAACCTTTGCTTCCTGTGCTCGAGGCAAAGGAGATGCCTCATCCTAGGAAATGGCCAGCATCTAATATACCTGAAAATAATCAAACCTACGTGGAGTCCAGCATGGCTCGCCACATTACCCACCAGCTCAACATAGAAAGTAGACTCCTCAAATCTTGCCATGTGTTTTAGAAGCCATACTGAAAGAAGTCCCGCACCTCCCTTTCTTTTGTAAGGGAGCAGACAATCCAGCACCACCACTATCTAACACCAACCACTCTCATAGAGGCATGCACTCTATAAAAACATGCTTGCCATACAGACGAGCTCCATGCCATCCCCAACCATACCAATCATTCCTCCAGGGGCATGTGCTCTGTAAAGACATGCTATCCGCCACTCTTTGCATCATGGAACGTCCTTTGGTAATAGTACTCCATATACCTGCCTATAAAACTATTCCCTGGGACTCTCCAAGTAAGTCCTTTTATAAGTTCTTTTACCTCCAAAGTAAGCTTTCGAAAAGTCTCAAAAGGTTTCTTTAAGCCTCTCAAGTTTTAAGTCGAAGTCTTCATGGAGGTTAAGCCACCAAGAGCCTCGACGAGGTAAAGTAGGAAGAAGAAGCCGAGAGGGGCCTAGGTGGGATACACATAGCTTTTTCTGTACTCTTGTAAGCTTCACGAGCCCTTCCTGAAACCTCGTTCTCATCCTCTCGAGCCTTGCTCGCCTTTCCAAAGCTTCGCTCACTTCCTCTCTATCCATGCATCTACACATTGCCACATCCATCTTCTACTTCCATTACCTCACCCGCTTCCAATCTATCCTCCCACCACGATCTATCATCATTCCATTCATACTACAAACCTCTATCTTCTGTTTGCTTTCGCGAGAGACCGACTTAAGTATCAGAATCAATCATCGAGAAATCCTTTATGTGACCAGAATTTCATATCTTCTTGAATTTTGCAGGTTCCAAAATACTATGTATTCCAGAGAAAAAATTAAGTTATCTAATATAGTAGCCATCTCCGGTCACATTTGTTAATTTTCAGGCAGTACCATAACAGAAACTATCAAATCATTCAAGAAAGTAATTTTTCATCTATTCAAAACAGTAAAAGTAAATGGTTGAATAATCATAATTTGTAATAAAAAAATTATTTAAAATTATCAATCAAGCTTAGTTGATAGTATATATTTTTAATTCTAAATAATATATTAATTATTTATTAAATGATCTGGGGTGTACGCGATAGAAGAGTTTTAATCAATCATTTCTCTCAAATAACGCAAGGAGGGACCGCACACATTCCCGCGGTGGCTATCATCAGAAGACCAGTAGGCTCTCTAAAGTAGTCTTACGGCAACGGAGGTGGGCCACGGGATCTAGAAGCACGCGCGTTTCACTCCTGACCTGGGCTGAGGCGGCTGGAAAGATACTGGCAAGGGGAGGAATTTTAGAAGAAGCTTTGGAATCGCCCGGAGAGTAGTATAAGTTTGTGATAGCCGAGGCTGCCGAGCGGGTTTTTGAGTGGTTAGCGGAAGGAGAAGAGGTAATAGGAGTTAGAATTATGGAACACTCGAAAGAGAAAGAAGCAATGGAAATCGAAAGCGTATCGGAATCGGCGGCGGCCGACCCACGAGAATTCGGTAAATTCGTAACTTGTTATTGTTTTCTCTTTTTTTACTTTTTTCTTTTTTTTGGAACTTTTAATGTACCAGTCGAATCTGAAATTTTTGGCGAAATTATATTCAGCGATTCGGAATTAAACAGAATGCATGTTATCACATTATCTTATCAGAAGATATCAGATTGGAAGTGATATTAGGATTAGGGATTCGTGGTTAGTTACTTGGTATTTGTTTGAGTGGTGTTCTTGCGCTTGGCTTGGTTATCACGCAGTTGTTATTGCTGTAAATTTATTTATGTTGATGATAATGACGGTGAATGGAAAGAAAATTTGGGATCAATTTGTATTTTTGTTTTGGAGAAACTAGAGTTATTGGTCCCCCTCGAAGTTAAGTTTTTCTCTCACTCTTTTTCTACGTTTTATTCGAGTTAGGGCATAAAAGATTACTTTGACAAACGATGCTCTCATAATATGACCCACCATCTTGTCAAATTGCACTTGCTTTTCTCTCGATAAAGCAACTTGGTATCGTTTTGCTAAGGTTGCAGATACTCTGATGGACACATTTTCGTCCTAGTTTATTCTTTACATTAACCATTTATTGCTGATAGAGCCGAGATCTCTGGCTTTCTGATTGGTGAAAGCATGCATCTTCTTCTTAAGGAGAATGCCCGATTTGGATTATCACAAATGAAATATTGGAAGGATATTTCTGAGAATCACCTTGCGACAACATCATGGTTTGGTGGCATTAACCTTTGAACCTTTCTGTCCTGCAATATCTAATATAACTAACCATCATGAACAAAAAATAAAAAAGTTGCACTTTAATTCTTCTAAAAAATCTCAGTATGAATGTGATCAGTCTAATCTCCTATACAAAGAATCAATTTGAGGTTATATTAAGCATGCTCTGATCAATCTAATATCCTATATAAATAATCAATTTTAGGTTATATTAAGCATGCTATGGTAGTAACATCTAATATCTATCTCCTGCATTAATCTTGATTTGGAAATGAAGAAGAAGAGAAGTTTGAGAGGATTTGTTCCTTGATCACTATCAAGTGATCGAACTCTACTTTGAGTTTATTTTTCCTTTTCGTTTCACAACATAATACAATGTTGTTTTTATTATATATTTTCTATCTCAAATATGCTTATTTTATAGCACAAGGAAACTAGGGATCCAAACATCTTATCAGTTTTAATAATTCTAATCCTCCTCAGAAGTTGAAAGAATCCACATACATAAGCCTACTTGATACCTAAAAGTTACAAAAGTTTTGCTAAAGGTGCCATTAGTGGGTTAGTTGACAAGTAAAACTTTCAGTATTTTGGATAGATGCTGGAGTTCTGCTACACAGGGCACACTAATGAAGAAAGCACTTGTTTGCAGAACTTCATTTAATTATACTTGCCATGTTGTTGCATTACTTAAGTTGTCACATGGTGGGTATGTGATGACAGAAGCCAGCATGAGCAACATCACAAATTGCAGGATACAAATAATGTAAGTGAATAAATTTTGATCTAAACAATGTACAGAAAGGTGCTTAGAAAGTGAAAATAAATGTTACCCAGGTAACTGAAATCTACAAATGAAAGTCATCCCATGTAAGGAAGGACTTATTCTAGCTAAGAATACATCAAGTTATGTCTTTTGAGTAGGATTATTGCAACTCTTAGATCACAGGATTAGTGATTGCTTAGCCATTCCAAGAAAAATTTGATTCTTCTAAAAACCAAAACCTTTCGAGCAATTGGTCATTGTAATGATGTTCACAGTTGGGATATGAAATTTGTAACATACCATACCTACTCGATAATATGTTTAATCTGGGAATTTATTTGCCAGCTATAGATACTGGCTGCTACTATCACATACAATATGCAAATTTGATGCGTTCTAAGAAGTAGATGCCAGCAATCTAATTTGATTCCACATTGTTATTTAACATTTCCATCCTTTATATATAGATGATGATTTTTTGCTTCACCTAAATGTTTTATAACCTTTTTCTTATATTCGTAGATTCAAGTGATGATGAAATTGACTACTCCATTAAACCAGAGTTCTATGATCCAAATCTTGATGATAAAGATGAATTGTGGGTTCGTAAGCAAAGAAAAGGTCGGGCCTCTGATGCTGTGCTTAGCTGCCCTGCATGCTTCACCACCCTTTGCTTGGATTGCCAAAGGTATGCATCAGCCTGGTGGAAAATTGAAGTTCACTTTCAATTTAATAGCTTGTAGAAGCACATCCATCTCCTAGTGGATAACTTTTTATAATATGCTTGTGAGGTTGACCTTGTGTCAATTCTATGGCCAATATAGGACATACTAAAATTTGATAGCTCATGGTGGAAGGGAACTCTCATTTTCACACCTTCCTATCATGTACTTTTTTCCTAATTGTTTTAAATCACAATGGAATGGTTAAATTTTGGGCTGTTGGAGTCAATTCCTTGAGTTTACAAGTAGGAATAAGTGTGGATTGTTCAGGTTCTGTACCTTATGATGACAATGAAATCTATAACTAATTACTTGAATCTGCTCAACTATCATAGTGGTGTTATACTTTATTGAATCAACTGTGTAGTCATTTTTGGAATCCTATATGAAGCCTGTTTAAGTCTAAAACTTTCTTGACTTTGACGTTGGTGTCTTAAATCAAATTATATCCTGTCCAAATCATCTTCTATGCACTAATGCTCATCATCTTAAATGGTTTGTGAAGACCTAATATTATGGCAAGGACTTCTAAGCTGTAATATATTAATTTTGCAGGTTGTTCCTGAAGTAATTTACATGAATTCTCTTGGCTAGTTGCAATATATCAGTTTCGCAAAATAATTCATGATTACCATCATTTCAGTTGTTGTACATCATTTATATTCATCATATAATCATAACAAGCAATGTTTTTGTATAATTCATCAATTATGATAGATATATAAGCCTTGTGCTTATGAAGATCAATGAGTTGTTAAGAGCATCTTATGTAAACCTTGTTCGCATCGTTAAGAAGAACTATTAAAAAACAGAAAATGGCTTGTTCTTGTTGCAGAATCATGTTTTTATATAATGCTCAGCATACTATTGAAAGCTATCAAACACTCACTTTTACTGGACTTTTTTTGTGGATCTTGTTTGTTACTTTTATATATATTGGAAATTTAATTCTTTTGTAAAGCTTGCATGACAATGTAGTTTGCAAACTCCTTTTTGTTATTTACTAATTTCATGTAAATCAGGGCATGAAGGTGATGTTCTTTTGATTTTTGAAGGACTAGTTATTGTCTATCTCTTCTTTTATATATGTATATAACAGAAGAGATAGACATGTGGTCACTTAGTGATAAAAAATAATAACTAGATTTTGCAATATATACAGGTCACTAAATGGATCTTTATTTATCTACTTTTTTTGTACAAAAGGGAAAGTATAGGAATGGCAAAATTTTGTCAAACACAACCAATCGACTTACATACCAAGGATTGAAATGCTAGTACCGACATTGGTATCAGTTTTCAGTTGGGCCAATTGGTATCTATCTATCTTGTATTGACACACAGCATGGGATATCGATACAGTATTGATAACTATTTGAATCTTTTTTATTTGTTTAATTTTTTAATATTTTGGATTTTTGTTGCTTAATAGATTTATCAAGGTGATGATACTTTGTTTTTTAATCTTATACTAATTTTTGAATGAGAGGTGATGCCAGAGTGCTAGTACCGATACCAATATACCATACCAATACCAATACTTAGTCAACATGGATCAACAAACTAGCAACATGTACAAATTCTCCATTTAATTTTTAGTAATTATTTTAATATTGAATTAATAATATTTTATAAAAAGATAAAATATATTCCAAAAAATGCAAATCATTTTGTTGTCCACCTTATCAAAATTTATGCCGAACAAAAATTACCGGCATACATTTCCCTATTTTTGCTTTTTCTTGCCAATTCTTGGCCCAAAAAAGAGGGAGTGCCTCACTGGATACGCCACCTACTCTGACATGTAGGTTATTGGCAAGGGGGTTGCTAAGCTTGAGATTCCCATATAATCCTCTTTTCCCCACCCTTATCCTCTTTCTTGCTCTCCAAACCCCCCCCCCCCCCCCCCCCCCCCCCCCCCGCCCCTCTCTCACTTTCTTTGCTCTAGTGTTAGAAGAGGCCAATGGAGCCTTAAGAGGGAGCCCCAAAAGATGCATCCATGCTGTTTAGCATGGCCCCTTCCCCATTACCTTTTCTTAAAAAAATTGTCATCTCAATCAAGATGGCCTTTGTATCGGCCAGACCCAGATTGGTACTAGCTGGTACCAACTCATTCCTATCTGGACATGCAGTTTGACCTCATATCAGCCAAACAAGGCTTGGTGTTAGCCGGTTTCAGTCAGGCCAGCCAGTGCATCTTTTGCAGATACTAGCAATTGGCACTATCTCATCCCGTTTTTGCATCAAAATGGTACAGTATTGATGGTACCATCTCGTTTCAATAGTATTTAAATCCATGGCCATCTAGTGGATACTTGTCTTAAATTGGATTTGGACAAAAAAAAATTTGCCTGATTTAAAATTGGTTGTGTCCAGGTTTCGAAATTCAAACAATTACTAGGATGGGAGGATGCACAGCAGAAGCTAGGTGAGGGCGGGATTGAAACCCGGATTTGCAGTACCAAAACCTATCATCTTCACCAATTGAGCTAGTTGGGACCCTCTTCAACTTAAAACAAATTATTTGGTTACAAATTTCCTTAAGCATAAGCATGTACAAATAGAGGCGATGATTCAAAATACATACTAGTAATTCATAAGAAATAGGAGAGTTATATGAATAGGATATATAAGTGCATATGAAATGAAATTAAATACATAATTATTTCATATTCATGTAATGTGAGCAAGAAAGTTTTAGTGAACAACCAAGTCCACTTATTATTGTCGCTTTGTAATGTATCAAAATGTTAACAGGTGCATATGAGTCTGTGACTGCTAGTGAAAATAAAAAATGAGAATACTTAGACATTTTTGCTTACTTTTATCTGAATGAAATACATGGTCTTTTCAATATAACAAATCATATTGTGCAAATACCAATTTCTGTATTATATTTGTGAAGTGCATTCAGATCGGGATGAACATATAAATTAATCAACTCCAGAAAATTTTATACATCACCCTTGTTAGTATGTTATACTATATGATTGTTTTTTTCCTCTTTCACTGTAAATATGCCTTATTATAGTGCAGTTACATAAGTTACTTGTTTCTAACAGGAAATTTTAGTTTACTGTATAAAGATTCAACATAACTCTATGGTCCCAATGCCACCTAGCCTCCACCACCTTTGCTTTGTCATCTAACACTATTCCATTCCCCTTCTTGTCCATCACCTATTCCCTTTCCTTTTTTCCTACCTCATCATCTCCATCACTATCTGACATCACCATGTTGGTGCCTCCAAAGGTACCAAAGTGGTGCTATTTGGTTGAGGTGATGAATGGATGATGGTGAAGGTGGTGTTGGTAGGAAAGCATCAGGCGTGACAAAGGATAGAGTCAAATAATTTGCAGGTTTACAAACAGGATGAATAATGGGCACATTTTGAACCCTAAACCTAAAGGGTTTATCTCTCTTAGTATAATGAAACAATTAAGACAATGGTTTCTCGTTTTAGAAGTAGCAATGTCCCTCTTGTGCTTAAATTATACTTATGTATTCCAATGTCTACTTATCATGTATGATACTTATGCATGTGTCATGTGTGCCTATGCATGCATGCATATACATATATGCATTTGAAGGCTAGATGGAATCCAAGATGAAATGATTGTTATCCTTTTGTAGGATTCGAACATGAATTTCTCATGATATCCTTGGATTAACAAAGTAGAGATATCATTGTTCTCCACAAGATTATCTTGATGCTTATTTGTAACAAGAATCTTGACTCTTGATTATCTCTTTGAGGTAATTCATTTGCTGTAGTCTTTATTGCAAAAGAAGGATTAAAAGGGAAATGCCACTTTTCATGATGTGGCTTTCTTTTTCCTCTCCTGAATCTCTCTCCAACAATATGAGACTTGCAATATGGCCAGACTCTTTTCTATTACAACCATGAAAAATCATGAGTTGGTGAGTGGGCTGGGCTCAGGTGTGGCATGGCTCATGCCCAACCCAACTAAAGCTGCAGTCCGAGATTTGGGCTAGAATGGACCCTTTTCTTTCTGGATTTGATTAGATCAAGTTCACTTTAATTATTGATGCACCCATTAGGCCCATCAGGTTGGGTCTTCTATTTTCATTTGGATTCAACATTCTTTTCCTTCAACCCGGTTAGGGTTATCCTAGTCTAACAAATCAAGAGCCTTAGTTGATGGGAACATCAGGCAAAGGCAAATAGATTTCAAGCTAACTCTTTTGCAACTAGGGAATTAAGTCAGAATCTAATTGAGCCCAATGTATCAATGGAGGAAGCAAGGAAGCCTCATGAAGCCACCTACCTTCCATGAGCTGACTCAACCAATTTTCTTTGAGTCGACTCAAATTTTTTTCATGGAGTCAACTCAATTTCTAACCACTTGGACACCACTTGGAGGTCACCTCATTCCATCCACTTGGGTGCCACTTGGAGGCCACCTCATCCCCAACTTCCATCCACTTGGACATCACTTGGAAGCCACCTCATCAACACCTTTTTAGGGGCCATAAAAAAGTGAAGACAACTACCTACAACTTCCCCAATAACTTTGCAACCACCTTCCTATATGGAGTGTTTGCCACCTCGCTTGCCACCTCACCTTCCAACATGGATGCTACATCATCAAGGAAGGCCACTTCATCATCCACATAAGTGCCACATGTACAATTAGTTGCAACCAATTTTGGTTACAACTAATTCTAGTTTCTTGTTAGAACTTTCTAACCAATCTGTTAGTAGTTAGAACTAGAGTTGGTTAGCCAAACCCACCATCTCTTGGATGAATTTTATGGAGGACTTGAGCTTATAAATAGCCCCCCAAGCTCTCCTTTGTAAGCAATCTCTTATCTGTTATGAAATGAAATCAAGTTTGAGTGTTTTCTTCCCATTGCTTTGTGCTTTGGTCACTCCATTAGTGAGATGGGTGGGATGCCCTAGACTAACAGGTGAGATGGGTGGGATGCCCTAGTGGTGAGATGTCTCTCTGTGAATGTGAGTCCCAAAGCTCATGAGAGTTTCCATCTTCTTTACCCCTTCATGGCCTTTGAAATTTATCCTCATGGCTTTGTTAGTGAGATGGGTGGGATGCCCTAGATTAACAGGTAAGATAGATGGGATGCTCTAGAGGTGAGATATCTCGATGAGATGCCCTAGAGATGAGAAGCCTCTTCATGAGAGTGACTCCCAAAGACCATGAGAGTCCAAACTTATGTCTTCCATCTCCATTGTTTCCTTCACCACCTTCATAGAAGAAAAAAATAAAAGAAAAAATTATAGTGGTGCCCTAATCCCTGGTGACTTCTTAGCTTGCCAACGATCCTTCGCTCTTGTCCTACATCATTAGTCCTTAGGATCAAAACCATCAGCATTGGAGGAGAGAGAAGTTCCTTCTTCATGATGATAGACATTCTCACAAAAGTGGTAAGGGAATAGGGCTGCCAAAATACAACCTGACCCGCCAACTTGACCCATGTACGACCTGCCTTAAGCAGGTTTGGCTTTGATCTAAACGGATTCGGTTCGTAAACAGGTCAACCCATTTAACTATTTAGGTCATGTTTGGGTTTTTATTTTCTGACCTATTTAACCTATTCAACCCATTTATTAAATAGATCAAGCCAGAATTTTTATTGGATATCTATTTAAAGCCCGCCTAAAGCCATCTCTCATCCCAAAAACCTAAATGCATTTAAAATTTAAAATCACTCATATCAATGCACCTTTAATTAGTGGCTGACTACTGAAATCCGTGACTGACCACTGTGTTGACTCCGTTATTGATTTTGATGATAAGCAAAATGCTTAAGTATAAGTTGAGTACTAATGATTTTTTTGAAGTGTATTTTTATATAAAAGGTGCTCATCAATTTGATGAATGTTATTTGATTGAAGAAGTCAAAGTTTAGATGAAAGATCTGCTAAAAAAAAGACTTGGATAGTTGAAGATTGCTTGAATGGATACTTGAATTCAATACAGACTTGATTCAGCACAAGTTCAGCTGTTTATGTAAAGATCTCAGTGAAGTGTTGACTCAAAGTATCGACACATGACAGTGAAGTGTCGACTCAAGCCGGTACGCAAAGAAAGTTTCAGATGGCATGGCTGAAGTGTCAAACACATGGACTTGAAGTGTCGACTTAAAGTGTCGACACATGGATCAGCTCATCGCCTGAGATTTTTTGGTCACAAAACTTGCTGAAATTGAAGATCTGGCTGAAGTGTCGACACATGGATGCTAAGTGTTGACTCACCTAAAGAAGTGCCCACATCTGAAATTTTCAGAAAGCTACATTGAAGACTTTTGAACTGGGTGTCGACTCAAGAAGTTTAAGTATCGACTGAAGTGTCGACTCATAGCCTGAAGTATCGATACATGGAGTTCTGGGAACAGTAACAGTTAGTTTTTCAAACGCAAAACACGTCCCTCTTGGCTCTAATGGCTAGTTTTTTGTGTCTAATGGCTAGAAACCGGATTTGAGGCCTTGGGAAGGTATTTATATGATCCAAATCAAATCAAAATACATAATTATCAAGAGAATGAAAAAGGAATAACCAAGAGAGAAGAAAAGAGAGCATTTACTCCTATTCATTGAGTTCAACTACTTTCAAGCAAGAAGAAGATTTCAAGTATTCAAGAGCCTTCAAGAGCATTAAAGATCAATCATTCTTGAGCAATCAAAGAGGCTTCATCAAGTTGAAAGTATCACAACAACGAGCTTCAAAGAGATATCCGCTTTTTATTAGAAAGCTTTTATTGTCTCTTTACTTCAAAACCTTATTTGTTGTAAGGGTTCTTGGTTAGCCTATTACAAAACCAAGGAAGGTTATTGGTGAGCCTTTGAAAACCAATTAGGTTCTTGGTTAGCCCGCAAAACCAAGAGAGGTTGGTGGTGAGCCTTAAAACCATTTAGGTTCTTGGTTAGCCCGTAAAACCAAGTGGGGTTTTGACTTGTGAGCCTTGTGAAAACAAGTTGGGTTTTGATTAGTGAGCCCAGAAAATTAATCGGCTGTAATTGGTTGAGATTATAGTGAATTCCCAAGGGGATCTTGGGGAGTGGATGTAGGTGCATTGGATAGCACCGAACCACTATACTTCCTTGTGTTTGTGATTGCTTGTCTCTTCTATTTGCTCTTACTTTTATTGCTTTATATTTTCGCTGCACACTTATTTAAGAGCATTTCATTTACATTCATAGTACTTAGTTTAATTATTGGATTGGTTTATACATTCTTGCATTCCATCAAATAATTTTTTAGAGACCCAATTCACCCCCCTTCTTGGGTTGCTTACTAAGCAACACACTGCCTGCGCGACTTCCTTTTTTTATTTTTAGGTTCCATGTTCTCCACTTCCACCTGCGCGACTTCCTTTTTTTATTTTTAGGTTCCATGTTCTCCACTTCCATCTCTCTCTCATTCCTTGACTCTCTTATTTTGTCTTGCTCGTTCCTTGACTGTCTTGCTCTCTGTCTCTCTCGTTCACTATCTCTCTTGTTCCATCTCTCTTCATTCCTTTTTTCTTTTGGTTTGGGCACCAGCACCGAGGCTTGGGACCAAGCCGAAGATGAGGGCGAAAAGGTGGGTGAGCAGTGAAGGTGGAGAGGTGGCAAGGGTGAAGAGGTGGACGAGAGTGGGGTAGAGGGTGGAGCCAGAGAGGTGGATGAGAGTGGCAAGGCATAGAGGGTGGAGAGGTGGTTGAGAGCGGGCTCGTTGGCGGTGAGGCATCTTGATAGGTTGAGGGACCTGGTGCAGGAGTCACTGAGGGCTGGGGCAAGGATGCAATCGCCAGAGCAAAAGAGCCCATGAAGCCATGGGATCACTAGTGAAGTCCCCCTTCTTCGGTTATTTTGCTTTGTTTTTTTTTATTTTTAACTGGGTTATAAACAGGTCTAGTTGGGTAACTTGTTTATTAAACAAGGTTTCAAAACCTGAGCTATTTAATAAACAAGTAGAGTTTGATTTTAGACTTTTTTGGCTCAACTTGTATCTGACCCAACCTGTTTATATCCAACCTATTTATATCCAACTTGGCCCAATTGCCACCCCTATAAGGGAAGACATTCAGTAACAGGCAATTGGTGGTTCAGTTTAGTGGAAGTTGTATGGCTTGGGAACAACCTAAACTAATCATAGTAGGAGAGTTTAATCTCTGAAATATTACATTTTCTCTCCTTTTTGATCCACAAGCCGCTGCAAGATCCTTGTAAATCATCTTTAGCCAAAAAACCCTAGGTTGGGTGTAGGTCTAGTTTTAGGTCATGTTTTAGACTTCCACTAATGACAAGTCTATGCTATAGCAAACACTGGTAACTTCATAGATAATGCAAAATACTCCTATGCTAGGGTTGTTGTAATTAAGCCTGATCAAGTATGATATTAGTTATTAAATAACATGCATGTTAATGGGCAGTTGCACTAAAAACATAAACAAGCTACATGATGAAATTGTTGTTATTATAACTGTTTAGCTAATACAGTATTGCCAAAAACAATGCAAATCATAAATCAATTATGCAAATACCAACCAACCAGCCTTTGCTTATATAATGTATTAATTAAATTTAAAACATCCCAGCATAAAAGTAAATAGTATCTAAAAGATTTTTGGCATAAATGGAATTCAATTAGAACTTTAGAAGTGTATGCTTGTATGCAAGTACGGTTGATTGCTCTTTGGCAAAAGATATTTGTCATGATCTTTTGCAATTTGAGCTGCCTGTTCGAATATATATTCAGCTAACCACTGCAAAAGCAAAATTAAGCACTGGAAGTATATTTCACTCTTCAGAATGGTGGAGCTATTGTTATTGTAGGATCAAAATATAATCACCTATCAGTAAATTGGAGGATCTAATTTGAAATAATCCTGCTTCAAGAACATACGGCTGACGGTAGTTTATGGGATTTATTTATATGGTTATTTTTATTTTAATATTAGTGAGTACCAATTTTCAGAGTTTTCAGAGTGGTGATGGATGTGCATGGTTACTGACTTGTAGGTATCATTGCAGTTGTAGCCTCTAGGCCTCTCTGGTCGCTGACATGCAAAAGTTGTTGTAAAGCCCTGCAAAGCAGATCTTGTAGAAACTTTTTGCAGGGTCCATTTGCTGCTTTGATGCAAAGAACAACGTTTTATGCACTTAAGGCATGTAGCATTTGATGTTTAAATTGTACAATTTCTGCGGTTTGTCACTTTATCTGACAACTAAACAGTGTGGTTTTTCTACCTAAATAAATTTGGAATTGAGAGACTCAATGGTATCTCATAGGTTCACAGGTAGGTATCCTAATGATTTATCAAATTTGGATTACTGCTCTCTTGGAATGGAACCAAATATGAAGTCATTGACAGCTAGGATGGTGGTTTTATTTCCTTAACTGCATTAGGCCTGCCAGCTTGGTTACATGGATTAACAACAGCGATTAGCTTCTGTGCACTCTCATCCTGTAGCTCTTTGCATGGTGTCACCATATTATTATGGCCTTAGAATCTGCAGAAGTTGTGAAGGCCTTAATGTTGTAAAAGTAACTTCGTATATATTATGGCCTAGCCTAGCCCAATCTACTTGACCGGCCAAGCCCAATCATGGTCCACCCTTGCTAGATGCAAGTAGTCGGGAGAAAAGAAGACTCTTGGAAAGTGTCTTTTTCCTCTCCGATTTCTCCGGGGAGAATCGGAGGCCTAGGGCAACCAAAATGCTAGATCTCTTTTATAAAAGCACCCTCTTATCCCTATGGGGCTCCATCCTAAGCAACCAACCCTCTTCTCTCTTCTTTCTCCCTTTCTCCTAGTTTCGTCGATCTCCCTTTTAGTATGGCCACTGGAAATCTAAGCCGTAGTCTCTGTTGGAGCCAAGGTAAGGCCCCAATCTCACCTCCTCTCTTTCTTCCCTTCTGATGGTGTTGCGCACCGTCACTGGCCACTGGTTTTACTGGAAAACAATCAAGAAGAAAATTTCATGCTTTTTCGGCTTTTGTTTCCCTTTTGTCGGTCACTGGTGCCGTAATTTTTGGATACCAAACCTTGGGCCAAGTACCCCAGCCTCCCCATGATGCTCCATGGCGAGACCATCGCTGTTGTTAAATGGCCAATGACCAAAACCCAAGAATAGGTTGGATCCCTTTTTTCAGCCTTTTCTTTCCTCTTTTCTCCTTTTTTTGGCTTCCTCCTTTGCCGATAGTCATTGAAGGCTTTGGCCTCCCCCTTGCACCAAACCATGGCCAACGTCAGGGCCCCAATCACCAACGAGTGGGCTGGGACTCGAGGATGAGAAAGAAAAGGGTCTCAGTTTGGCCCTATTTTTGATACCTTTTTGCTGGCCAGTTGCTTCTTCCCGTTTGTCCCCTACTCTACCATTGTCGGGGGTTGGCTACATCGTTGTTTCGTCACCGAACTAAGACCTCTCCCTCCCATGTTCGACTAGAGAAAAAGAAAGAAAAAAATGAAGAGAGAGAGAGAGACAGCTCTCTCATCCAAGGTTTTAAATCCCGTGGGACAGAACTGTCCCGATATTTTCATGGAACGGGATGCATTGGCGTCCCGTCCCGTCCCGACACTTGGGATAGGGGATGTTCCAAGATGTCCCGATTGGGACATTGGGATGCTGCTGACGGGACGTCCTGTCCTAACACATGAGATGGTATCCCGTCCCGGTGTCCCACAAGATGTCCCGCCGGGATATGAATCCTTGCTCTCATCTCCCTCTCTATAGTGTTTTTATCTCTTCTCCCACTCTCTTTAAGACCAATTCAAAGTCTTGTTCCCTTGGCTATGGTCCTAAGTTGACTCAAAAAGGCTCGGGACTGTCGTGGTGCTTAAGCAACCATCGAACCGATCACTCTGGTCCTGATAAGTACCTTTGAAATCCATTATTGATGATCTCTTTTTAGGCACAAGCGGACGATCACACAATTTTGGTGTGAGTATAATCTATAAAGTCAAAAACTACAAGCTCTTGCAGGCCCAGCGAGCGAGCCTCGCCCTGATGCCAAAACTAGTCTCCATTATGGTCAGCCATGAAAGATGCAACCCAACCCGCTGCTCTATTCACCTCGCGGAATACATGACAAATAGACACCGTAGCGAAAGCTTAGATGAAGCTCTAGATGTGACGGAGCGGATTGACCTCCAACTGGTTTGTCTTATCCTGGACCCAACCGATAATAGTAGCAGTCTCCCTCGATGAAGATCTCCTCCACACGAAGCTCCTTTCTAATGTAGATAAGGCTTCTCCAAGCGGCTCTAAGCTCAACTTCTGGGATGGAAGGCTCACAAAGCCTAGAGCCCCCCGCCACCAACAGTCTGCCGTACGAATCCTGGATGATATACCTAGCACCATGCATGGTACCCCTAACACTGTCGTCTATCATCAAAATTCATCTTGATAAATCCCAGAAGGGCTCCTAGGAAATAAAAAGAACCCTCTAGGTTGCTACCGTGGCAGAATGGAAGTCCCAGGAATCTAGGCCATCAAGGGACATATTAGTAGCATTGAAGTGACAATACTTTATAGCTAGGCAGATAGCTCTCTCCTACACGTGGTGCATAGGTACAACTTCGGCATCAAATACCAGGCTATTCTTGGAGAGTTAGATCTGATAGGCAATATATGCAATCCTGCCACCTGCCTTAGCCGAACTCTGATGGACCACCTCAATGAAGGGACCCTGCTAAGAGCCGCTACTCTCCCCCTAGTGCTGACTTCCCACCATCCTCCAAATCAGCCTCGTCCTCGGACAATGCAGGAGGGCATGCTAAGTAGACTCATCATTCAACCCGTATACCGGGCAAAAAGCCGACAGCTCCATACCCCTGTCTCTGAGTAATGTGCACGTTGGAAGATGGTCCCAAGCAACCTTCCAAAGAAATAGCCTCATTCTAGAATGAGCGGCCACTCTTCAGATCCAAGTGGCCTCGATCCTACTGTCTAGTGAAGACCTGCAAATCTCAAAGAGGGCCCTCGATGGAACTTTAGGGTAGCATAGTCAGCCCCACACTTTCAAGTCCTAGCTCCGATGGACGGGAATTAGGATGGCGAGAATCCCCGGAACTTTAGGGTAGCATAGTTAGCCCCACACTTTCAAGTCCTAGCTCCGATGGACGGGAATTAGGATGGCGAGAATCTGATTAACGAGCTGGCTTCCAAAGAGACGGGTGACATCTTGAGCTCTCCAGCCCCTACTATCGGCAGTCATCAAGTCGCAGATCCATAATTGGTCATCCATCTCCGTGCTAACACAAGTTAGCCATCGGGAGAGTGGTAAGTTGGAGATCCAAGCATCCTGGCTAACATCAACTAAAGTCCCATATCCAATTAACCATCTAACATGAACCAAAACTGCAGACCTGTTTGGCACAGATCTCCTTCTAGATAGAGCAATTGCGAGCCATCCGACTCTGTGATCCTTAGCTCCATGTCCCGTATCGAGCCCTCATCATCATGCTCCACAAGCAATCAAGTTGGAGAAGGTATCTCGCGGTATATTTAGCAATCAAGGCCTCATTCCTGAAAGTAGGAACCGGATCTTAAGGCTTTCATCTCTCATAGGCTGGCAGATCGTCTCCCAGGATACTAGATAAAGCCAACGACTGTTGCTCCTTGAGCCCCACAGAAAGTTTTGGAAGAGTTGCTCCAACCCCCCGAGACAAGAGCTTGGTACAACCATGTTCACCAGGAGATAAACAAGAACAGATCTCGGAACCCGTTGCTCCATGGGCCTAGCTCGTCAAAGTCTCCTCCCCGTCATATAGACTCCCAGGTTGGTCAAGGTCCCAGTCTACTCCAAGATCTCTAGCCTATTTCGTATAGGCTTTTGTTTTGGGGCTAAAGATCATCGAGGATTTTTACAGGTTCACTAACTGGCCAAAGGCACGATAGTATGCCTCAACAATGGCTACAAAGCATCGCACATTATCGAATGAGGCTTGACCAATGAGCCAGCAATCATCTGCAAAAAAGTTGCGAGAGTGGCCAGGCTCCAGGGGCAGACCAATAGGGCTCTAGCTCTGATCCTTAAATTGCGGCCCTCAAAATACAAGACAGCATCAGTACACAGAATGAAAAGGTAAGGAGAGAGAGCATAACCTTGGCAAAACCCGACTAAGGATTGGAAGCATTCTGTCTGAATTCCATTGATCAGAATAGCAAAGTTTGGGATCTCCGCATATATCATGATCCATCTAATCCACCTCTCCTGGAATTTGAATTCCTAAAGAGTTCTTCACAAGAATCACTAGCTCATCCGGTCATAAGCCGGTTCCATGTCGAGCTTGATCCCCATGAGACTCCGCCGGATGGGGGCACATCGTAGGTCATGCATGAACTCCTGGACAAGTAGAATATTGTCAATGATGCAACGACCATTGACAAAAGCCTCTAGCTCAGGATTGATCAGACTAGGCACAATCAGCTTCAATTGTCAATCAAAATCCTCACGCCCACCTTGTAAAGGGTGGTGCATAGGTTGATCGATATAAAATGTTCTGGGGTAGATGCTGATGCTTTCTTTGGGATAAGAGTAATCAAAATCTTCTCACTCCATTGGCAGGCTATTGGACTCAAAGAACCCCACCTCTCCCTTGATGATAGGCTAGTATCGACGAAAAAAGAGGGGGGAAACCATCCGGTCCAAGAGCCTTATCCTCTTCAAGGGATCAAAGTGCCTCTCACACCTCTGCAATAGACACCGAACAAGATAGGGCCATGTTCTTCTGGTCAAAGATGCGAGTCAACATCTAGGGACCCTAGAAAGGAGCATCTCCGTCCAAGCGTGTGGCCTGCTGAGATCTGAAGAACTAGAAGATTTCTCCTGACCGGATCACTATTAGTCACCACTCTACCATTGCTCTCCTCCAGCTACCTGATGCGATTGGCAGACCTTCAGATCATAATAGACTGGTGGAAGAATCTAGTATTCCAGTCGCCCTCCTTGATCTGTTGAACCCTTGACTTTTGTTTTCATAGTGTCTCTTATTGTCTCAGCAAGGAATGGTGCGTCAAGAGTTTGTGACGAAGCTGCCTCAATTCAGACTCCTAGAGACCCTCGTCCTAGTCCTCCCTCTCTCATTTGCAGGTCAGCAATCTTCACCTCCACCCTATCCTCTCGTCTGAAGATGTCACCAACCTCAAGGCGATTCCAGCAAAGGAGTCTATCCTTATCAAACAAATGTTGACCTTGATTGATTCATACTTCTAATTTGTTGATCGAGTCCCCTAAACCTAGCTCGTTCAGAGCTGTTGAACATCGTCGCTCGGCTTATTGTATCCTTTTCTTATGATTTGATTTTATTCATTGAATAGGAATTAATTATGCTTTTAATATTTTAAATATGATTAGAAGATTCACCTAGTGAAGTCTAAAGGTCTAAGGTGAACGGGATAAGTAGGCCTTATACTTATAAATTTTTAAATTATCATGTTTTCCATGCATATGATATGCTATTAATAAAATCATATTTTTTATAAAATAAAGGATCAACATATATGATATGAAAATCATGCTTTATAATGAAAGGTAGTTTCATGAATATTTTTATTGAAAATAGCATGTTTATGAAGCATGAATCTCATCATGCCATTTAATGTTTTTCTATCTACTTATATATTTTAAGAAAAAGCTATAAAGGTTTTAAAGGCTCTTAGATAGTAATGTATGAATTTTTGGAATTGAAAAAAAATCTACACTTAGAGCTAGCATCCATATGAACATGGGCATAAAGTGACCACAGCCCAAATATTTGTAAACAATGTTTTAAAACATGATATAGATACATGACAAGATGGATTATGAATTTATTTGCAGTCATGTTTATAAAATGTTCATGATTTGTGCATGCATGATTGTCTTCATGACTTGCTTATTTTACTATTATATGAAATACTTTATTTTTGTAATATATGTTATTTTCTTAATGTTGCATTATCATAGAAAAACTTGATCTGGCAAGGAAGTATGGGTTTTACTTACTGAGCTGGTGTAGCTCTTTATTCATCTTTTTCTTTTTCTGTTATAGACGAATAAGGTTAGGAACAATAGATGATCCAAGCTTGAGGGGTCTAATAGCAGGCTTGGGAATTTTGTAGCTAAATTTAGTTTATTGGATAATCAAACTTGTAGTCAACTATTTATGAATTTTGAGACATGGATTTTGGTATTTGATTTTGGATTTAGATGCTGTGAAGCAGTTTTAGTTTAATTATTTAATGAATGATTATAATTGAACCTCTTTATCATATTTTATTTATAATAAATCTTTTGTTCTATTAAAGATTATCATTGTTTGCTTCGTGTTATCAAGGGTTGTACCTCTTAGTGTCATGGCTGTGTTATGTCCTGAATTTGGAGCATGACTGTATAAATACTTTCACTTTTTCTCAAAAGGTTCATATGTTGATTGTTTTTATTATTTGGTCAATGTTGTGGAGTTGGTCAATATAATGAGCTCCAGTAAAACCTAATAATTCAATTGTTTTAATTTTTCTCCTTAGATCTAGAGGTGATGCATATATGAAAATGACCAGTGCAACATTGCAGGGGAGGAGGGTAGGGGAATGACTAAATTGGTATCTGTAATAATCATGTCAATATAGTTATGATCTATCTCAATCGCTAACTATATCAATGATCTTGACATCACAGGCATGAGAAATATGTGACTCAGTACAGGGGCATGTTTGTTCTCAACTGCAAGGTCAAGACTGATCAGATACTGCGGCAGGGGAAACGGAAGTCAAGGAAGCCCAGGGATCGCATGTCTTCTGATGAGTCCCGAGAAAATCTTGAAAATGATGTGGTTTTCCGGCCTGTTTGCTGCTCTGTTTGCTCAACTGAGGTTGGAGTCTTTGACGAGGATGAGGTTTACCATTTCTTTAATGTTATTCCGAGCAACTCCTGAGCTTTGTTTTGACAGGCTTTGCTGAATTTAAGTTATAGGCATGTGCTTTAATGTAGCATAATCAATCACCTGGCCACTGACTGCATCATCATGTTCCATTTCTAATGAAACCTTGAAGTTATTATGAAGCGTGAAGTGTAACTTATGGACATGTAAGGCCATACATATTTAGCTTTTGTTGGGTTATAAACTTATAATGCTCTAATCAGATGATCATGGCAAATTGCTCCTACCATAAACTATCATTTATGTTATTTTGGTCACCTTTCCTCTATGATGATCTTAACAATTTGCTTGGATAGTAGGCTTTCAGTAAATTTTGTGTGTGCATATTAGCAGATATTTGTTGCATTTTAAGGAATGCCTCGTTAACACAGTAATTGCAGTGTCGTTTATTGCTTTGAATGCATTAACAAAGAAGGCCATTGTAAACCATGCATTCAAAGCAAAGGGAAAATGAGACATTTGGTGATAGCATATTGCCATACATCAAATTTAGTTATGATTTGGTGAAACTCGCACTACATAATCTGCATTATTGAAGACAATCCTCTCCAGGTCAAGCAATGAGTTGGTCGGTTTTTGAACTCTTAGAACCAAAAAAAGAAAAAAGTACTTGTTTTTATGGGCACTGCAGAGCTTCCATCTTCCACTGGAAGACATCTATATGGCATTTAAACACATAAATACCACCAATGATGTCATGTGTGTGCCGTATTGTCATTAGAAACCCTTATTATTTGATGAAAATCATGCATGAATGCTACACCATGCTTCTCCAATATTTATACCATCGTGTTGGACTAAAAAACAACTGTATACATTATATGCTTGTTACCCTATTTTATAAACTTTAATGGTATGCTTTCATGCTGTCATCGTATTAGGATATAAAAATGACAATGTATACACATGTTCTAAAATATGTGCAAAATGTGTTTATTGTTGTTTCAATCTCCTGCTATATAAAAGGAGAATTCCAATTTTTGAATGACCATCAGTCATTAGATGTTGTTCGAATAAGAAAAAATGTATGCTCTCATGTAAAATCCATACTCTGATGCCTTTGTAGGTTTATATTGTTATGATAAGGTTTAGTAGAGTACTAATGCTTCAACAGGCTTACCTTTGTATGCTTTTTCTTTAGGTGAATTGGATTTGCTGAATACTATTAACATAATTTCTGAAATTTGGAGGCTTGTTACATATAAACTATGATACTGCTAACTAATGCTCAAAATTGCTAAAATTGCTATGACAATGCATGCACTAAGTTACCAAGTTTGTAATACGTTTCGATTGCTGGTAATTAATATGTACAATAGTATAATGGTGTTCCAAGGCTGTTATGAACCTTATAATTTGGTCTATTTTGATATTGTACTACGGAAGTCTGGTCTTGGTACAAGGGTAAGGTTTCTCCATTATAACTTGCATGCAATGGATTCCAAACGCTGAAACAGCCCTGCAACAGTGAAAGTTTTATGTGCTAAAAAGCCTTGCGCACTCAGATGGCCTTTTATAATTGTTTGGTGATGGTGCTAATGATGCCTTCCTCCACTTGAAAATGGAGTTCTCAACAAAAAATTTTTGTTTGCTTCTGTTCTTTAATAACTTGGAGTTATTAACTCCAATGGTCCAAATCCAATAAAAAAATAAAAAGAACCTGGTATATTTTAGAAGGATCATCCATGAATATCACCGCAGTGGCATAAAATAATGCATCTTAATTAAGCTAATCCCTATTCAATAATGTGTACTGGTGTGCGGTTGTGATCTTGGAATAAGAAATTAGTCCATGTTGCTAAAATAAACTTGATGCCTGCAGTTTGACTCATAAAATATTCAGGACATGCATCTTATCGTGCCCTTCTGTTTCAATGAAATAATTAGAACTGAAAAAAAACTCTGATTGTACAAATAATTGTATTAGATATTTGCTTTTGTGGGTGTCCAATCATTGCCATAATGTGAAACATGATGCTTTATGGTACATCCTCCTTACCCATCTCCTCATTTTGTCTTTGGCTGCTAATTTTATATTTGTTGTCTAATTGTGGAAATTATTGGAAGAATAAGACATTTCTTTGTTGTTATACAAGTTGATCTCGTCCATTATGTCATGAAAATTGTATCCTGCTAAGTATTGAGCTGGGATTTTTATTTTTTTTGGCAATGAAAGAAAATATTTATCCCTCTTGGAAATAGATGGTAATACACCAACAAATATGTTTCTTGCTAATGAAGTGCGCGAATCCAAATATCATATTGAGTTGATATTGCGGGGATTCCACCTGGCCGCCTATGTTTCGCTGGGAATAAAAAATTATATATTAGGTGCTTGAGCTACTCTTATACAACTGTTTTATTAAATTTCATGCCTCCATATTAAATGGTTGTGTAGGTTTTATGTTGGAAATTTATAACCTACCAATCCATTATCACATTAGATAATTGGTTTTGTAACTTTTCAGACTCGGGTTGAGGTTTCGGTCGAGGCTTATTCCGGTGCATCGTTTTTGTAGTCTTGTCAGTGCCATCGCACTTGATGATGCTAGACTTCTTTGTTACACGATCGTATAATTGTAGGTTGCCAATTTCAACCATATATAGGTGTTGTTTGGTTTCATTCTTCCATGCAGGGGAAAATTTCATGATGGGTCGTCAAATTCAGATTTGAATCAAAAATCAAATTAAATAAAAAAATTTAAAAAGAAACTCAATTCGTAACCGATACATTCATTTATAATCCAGTAGAAAAACTAAATCGATGCTTCTAGGTTTTACTAGATGTGACCGTTTTTTATTATTCTTTCCTGATTAAAGTATATTAAAAAAACTCTCAACCTGTGCCCGACATATATATATATATATATATATATATATATATACATACAAATATGTTTAGGCATGCATGGAAACATAATCCATTAGCACTTTGCCTAAAATGACCAATATAATTAGCATGTTGAGTATCATTCTTAAATGAAAAAAGTGCATGGAGATAGAGGTCCAGAAACTGAAATAATGCGAGAAAGAGAAGATATTGGAGCGGTGAAGCAAATGTTTTCTTTTTTTAAAAAAATAAATGGGATGAGAAACCCCACTCAATTTGACTATTCTAAATTCAACGGGGAGTGCAGTAGGTTATCTTTTTGCTATCCAATCTTACGATACGAGATGTTGAGTTATGGTTAGTGTCTGTGATAGTTGTACCTTATATATTGATTATTCTCGTAGATGATTAAAAATAATTTATCAATTCAACTCTAAAGTTAAGATAAGTCGGGATCGTATTTTCAAGAATTAATTGAGGTTATGTTCACTTTTAGGGTGCATTTGGTGGATCGCCAGACAAGGGCGGACCATACCAACTTTTCTAGAGGGGCCAAAAAAATATTAACCTATCTTAAGCAGTACTCTTTTATCAAGTTATTCCCAAACTTCATCTAATCAACTCAAACCATCCGAAATATTAATTGCATTTATATTATCATGCCATAACCTTCACATATTCTATGTTTTTCCACATTGTTTAGCATTTCAACTCACAAAAAAAAAATTGTTATGTGGAACTTCCCTTTTAAAAAAATCCATCCTTAATATAATAAGGAATAGCTATACCAAAATTATTAGACTAAGTGGCTTACCGTTATTACTGAGGAGTAAAACTTTTAGAAGAGGACCAAGAGGCTATTGTTACGGTGGTGCCATCAAATCCGGCATCGCCGCGTTGAACCACGAGAGGAAGAGTTGCCGCCGAAGAGAGGAGACGATAGATTACCGGGATGGGATTTGGGGTCTTTAGACTTCAAGATTTTGAAGTTGAAAGAGATGGCTGGGATCGGCCGTCGATGAAAGAGATGGCAGGTGGGGTGGTGTTGCAATGGGTGGGGGCAGTGAGTGCCCTGTCAGGGGCACCGACAGTCGGCGGGTAGGGTTTGGTTGGGTTTCAAGATTTTGGAGGAGACTGCTGCCTGCTACGGTGGCTGTCGGTGAAGGAGACCTGCGATAGGTGGGCTGTTACCGTGATAGATGGGGTTAGCGGGTGCCGTGTCGGGGACGATGGCGACCGGTGCAATCTGGTTTGGACTTCAGAATTTTGGAGAAGGAGATGGCAGTCGGTGGCGCCTCTTAGATTCATTCTTTTTTTTAACAAGATTTTTTGGGATTTTTTTTGGTACATGGAGAGTTTTTTTCATTAATTTTTATTCCGTTTCAATTTTATTTTTGAAGTTTTTTTACTAGTTTTTTAGGAACTATTTTTAAAAAATTTAAGGGGGGACAAATATCTATTTTATATTAATTTATTTTAAATAAAAGAGGTTAATCATTAATTTATAAAAAAATTAGGGGGGCCAAGGCTCCCCTGCCCCCGGCGGTCCATCCCTGTCACCGGAGAATCTTGAATGGTAATCTGGATTACTTGCAAGATAGATTACCATTGGATAGATTGTCAGTAATGCTGATTACTGTGTTTGATATACACAAATAATTTATTAGTAAGATTGATTACTGTGTTTGGTATGATAAATAGATTACCAGTAATCTAAGCTTAAATTTTCAATCCTAAGTCAAATTTATTAAAAATATATTATAATATAATATAGTAATGTAATATAATATTGCATTAATATAATATATTATTTGATATTTTGTAATGTAATATAGTATTATATTATTTGATATTTTATAATGTAACTATTTATAAAATTATATAGTTAATAATGTATTATATAATATTATTATATATTATATTATATTAAATATATTATACTATATTTAATATAATATAATATATGTTATGTTATGTTATAAAATGTAATATATATGTTAAATTCTATTACATTACACTCTATTATTATATAATTATTTTAAAATATTCTATTTTTAATATTACAAATAAAATAAAATAAAATATATTAATGTAATTTAGAATAATATCATTATATACACTATAATATTGTAGTACATTTTGTTTTATATTTTATAATATAAAACATTAATTATTATATTATATTATACTATAAAATATAATATTATATAGTATACTATATAATATTACAATATTAATATAATATAAAATATTATATTTTATATTTTATATTTTATTATAAAAAATATATTAGATTACATCATATTTAAAATAATATAATATATTTATATAACATAGTATATTTATTTGAAATATATTTATATATAATAATATGTATTTAAATTATGTATTTATGTAGAATATAAATATATTATTTTAAATTTAATAATTTAATATATATAAATTTAATATATTACTTAGTATATTTAAAAGATTATATATAATTTTTTTACATTTATTTAGTATAAAAAATATTTTTTAACTTTTTAATTTTAATATAAAAATATTAAATATTTTATATTTAATAATATAAAATATTTAAAAATTATATTTTTAATAAATAGCTAAAATATAAAAATTATATTTTTATAAATAAAATATAGATTTAAGAAGAGATCCGAATCAACACCTAGAGGACCTAGATGAGAGGGAGAAGGAAAATGTTTCGTTCTCACCAAAACGAAAGGGATGGGACTGTTAACTTCACTAATTGATTTTGATGATAAGCAAAATAGTTAAGTATAAGTTGAGGACTAATAATTTGTTTTGAGTGTGTTTTTATTGAAAAGGTGCTCACAAAATTTAATGAAGTCCAATTATTTTGAAGAAGCCAAGTTGAATGAGAAGTTTGCTAAAAAAGAAGACTTTGACACTTAAGAAATGGTTGAATGGATGGCTAAGTCAAGTGGAAACTTGTTCCAGCTCAAGTTCAGCAGTTTCTGTGTATTTTTCAAAGAAGTGTCGACTCAAAGTGTCGACATATGACATGAGATGTCGACACATGAAGAAGAAGTGTCGACTCAGGCCGGTACGCAGCAATGTTTCAATGACACAGATGAAGTTTCGACACATGGACCTGAGGTGTCGATTCAAGGTGTCGACACATGGATCAACACATCGCCTGAGACTTTCAAGCCACAGAACTTGTAGAAGTTGAAGGAACAGCTGAAGTGTCGACACATGGAAGCAAGGTGTCGACTCAAGATGTCGATTCAACTGAGAAGGTGTCTGTTGGCTCCACCCAGTGATTTTGATGAATAACAAAACATTGAGCACATATTGTATTCTAATGTGAATTTCAAGTTGTGAGTTTTCAGGAAGAAATCACCTCAAAATTTCAAAAACTTATGGTGTATGGCACGCAATGGCACGGAGCAATTCTCACATATCCGGACATTCTCTTCATTGAAAAAGGGCTAATATTTGCTTAACTATTATGTGTTTATGCATTTATGAACTTTATTTTTGATTATGAGGCTTTTACTCTTGATTCTGGATGTTTTCAGTCTCAAGTGTCGACACCTGGACAGACAAGTGTCGACACTTCAGCATTTGGCACGAAGAAAAATCCTTGGCACGCCAAGTGTCGACACTTAGGTTTCAAGTGTCGACTCAAGGCCTGAGAATTTTGAAAATACAGAACTTTGTTGGTTCGAGGATTTTTGTGTCAAGTGTCGACACCTGTGCATCAAATGTTGACACTTGAATGATCAAGTGTCGACTCCCAGAATTCAAGTGTCGACACCTGACAGCCAAGTGTCGACACCTGACAGCCAAGTGTCGACACTTGCAGCCTGACAGCTCTAACGGATCTATTTTTCTGGCTTGCAGAAATGAGATTTCAAGCTCCAAACGGCTATTTCCAATGCTCCAATGGTCACAAACCATTTTTAGAAGGTTTTTGGTGTATTTAATCTCCACCAACCTCATTTTAAAGAAAGAGAAGTGAGAAGTCAAGAAGAAAAAGAGAGAAGTCTATTCAAGAGCATTCAAGTCCACTCTAAAGCCAAAAAAGCCTTTATTCTCTCCAAACTTCAAATCAAAAGCCTCTTCTAGCTTGATTCTACTGAAAAAGCCTACTTGCTCAAATCTACTACATTCCAAAAGGAGGCAACTTGAAGAAGAGTGAAGTCAAAGCAATCCTTGGGCATCAAAGATTCCAATCTACTCTTGAAGAGAGTTTGTTGTAGCATTTAAATTTTATATCTGATTTGTTGTGCTTTAACCTTGCTTTCAAGGGTGTCTTGAAAGAAGGTTATTGTGGTTTGTTGGTGAGCCAAAGTGTTAAAACCAACTAGGGTTAACTTGTGAGCCCGAAGACAAAACAAGTAGTTAGGTTTGTTGGTGAGCCTAAGTGATAAAACCAACTTAGGTTTTTGACTTGTGAGCCTTGTAAAAACAAGTCAACTGTAATCTGGTATGGATTATAGTGGAATTCCCAAGGGTGGCTTGGGGAGTGGATTTAGGTGCTAGGTTTGCACCGAACCACTATATATCTTGTGTTTGTGTGTGATTGCTCTTTTATTTTTGCATTCTTTAATTAAGTGTTATTATCTTGCATCTAATTATTTGTTACTCACAAGCACCACTAGACCATTTGTTTTATTGTGTTAAATTTTTAAAAGACCCAATTCACCCCCCCTCTTAGGCTCCATTTCTGGGCAACAAGTGGTATCAGAGCACCGGTACTCTCTTATAGGTCCAAGGATCTTGAGTAAAAGATCATGGCAGCCCCAATAGGCATGGGTATTATTGAAGGTCAAGCCTCAAACTGACCCCCACTGTTTAATGGCACAAATTACACATACTGGAAGACACGCATGCGCATATTTATACAAGCTCTTGATTATAATTTATGGAGAACAATAGTAAAAGGTCCTCATCAGCCTATAATGATGATTAATGGCATTCTCACCCCTAAAATGGAAGATGATTGGGATGAGAGTGACATTAAGCAAATTGAGCTTAATGCAAAGGCAATGAACCTTTTATTCTATTCTCTTGATCCTAGTGAGTTTAACAGAATATCCAACTGTCTCTCCGCAAAAGAGATTTGGGATACACTTGAGGTTACCCATGAGGGTACACACCAAGTAAAGACCACCAAAGTCAACATGCTAATTCACACTTATGAAATGTTTAAAATGGAACCTACTGAATCTATCAGTGAAATGTATACTAGGTTCACAAACATTGTGAATGGCATGAGAAGTTTAGGAAAAATAATTTCTAATGGTGAACTTGTAAATAAACTTCTCAGGTCTCTACCAGCTTCATGGGATGCAAAGGTTACTGCAATCGAAGAAGCAAAAGATTTCAACACTCTCCCACTAGAACAACTGTTGGGCTCCTTAATGACATATGAACTATCTATCAAACAGAAGAACGGAGAGGTGGACAAAAAGAAAAAGACAATAGCATTCAAATCTACTACCAGAGAAGACTCAAGCGAAGACTCTGAAGAGGATGACGAAGAAGATGAAACTGCTATGTTAGCAAGGAAGTTCAGAAGGTTTATGAGGAAAAAGAAATTCAACTACAAAAAGAAACCTCTGAAGGGTGAGCCCAGTAAAGAAAAAGATAAGGAGAAGAAGGAGGAGCAGCCCACATGTTTTGAGTGCAAAAAGCCAGGGCATTTCAAGGTAGACTGCCCCTTACTAAAGAAAAGCAGAAGAAAGTTAAGGAAAAAGGCCATGATGGCAACCTGGAGCGAAAGTGAAGACTCCAGCTCTGAGGAAGAAACAACAGGAAGTAGCAAATTTCTGTCTAATGGCCGATCAAGAAGAGGTATGCCTTGCAACCAACAAGAAGAGAATGTGGTATCTTGATAGCGGTTGCTCAAGACATATGACAGGAGATGTGGTGCAGTTCTCATCACTCACATATCAAAATGGTGGCAATGTAACTTTTGGTGATAATGGAAAGGGAAAAATCATTGGTATTGGTAAAATCCATATCACCCCTACCTCTTATATTGATAATGTTTTATATGTTGATGGTTTAAAACATAACTTGCTTAGTATTAGTCAATTTTGTGACAAAAATTTTAAAGTTGTTTTTGAATCTTCTTTGTGCATTGTTTCTAGTCTAGATGACAATGGCATTAAATTCCTCGGTCATAGGCATGGCAATATTTATATGGTTGATCTTGATGATCTCCCTATTCAGAAAGGTCAATGTCTAGTGGCAATGGAAGCCAAGATCGATGAAGCTAGTTGGCTTTGGCATCGTAGACTAGGACATGCTAGCATGCATTTAATTTCAAAACTTAGCAAAAAGAATTTAGTAAAAGATTTGCCTAAACTGAATTTTGAAAAAGATAAGATTTGCAGTGCATGTCAACTTGGAAAACAAACAAAATCTTCTTTCAAACCTAAAGGAGTAATCTCTACATCTAGACCTTTAGAATTGCTTCATATGGACCTCTTTGGGCCTACTAGAACATCTAGTTTGGGAGGTAAGAAGTTTGGTCTAGTCATTGTAGATGATTTCTCACGTTTTACATGGGTCATGTTTTTAGCACACAAAGATGAAACGTTTTCTGAATTCATAAGATTTCACAAAAGAGTTTTAAATGAAAAATGTGTTTCAGTAATTTCCTTAAGAAGTGATCATGGAACTGAATTTGAAAATGCCGATTTCAATAAATTCTGTATTGAAAATGGAATTAATCACAATTTTTCTGCACCTAGGACACCTCAACAAAATGGGGTAGTAGAAAGAAAAAATAGAACTCTTGAAGAAATGGCACGCACCATGCTTTGTGAAAATGATTTACCTAGATACTTTTGGGCGGAAGCCATAAATACTGCATGCTATATCTTAAATCATGTTTTAATTCGACCGATTTTAAAGAAAACTCCTTATGATCTTTGGAAGGGTAGAAAACCTTCAATCCGTTATTTTCATGTTTTTGGTTGCCGTTGTTTCATCTTAAACAATGGTAAAGACAATCTAAGTAAATTTGATGCCAAATCAGATGAGGGAGTCTTTCTAGGCTACTCCACATCTAGTAAGGCATACAGGGTCTTCAACAGAAGGACACTTGTTGTTGAAGAATCCATTCATGTAGTATTTGACGAAACTAACCAAAAATCTTCAAGAAAAGAAGATGTACTTTTTGATGAATCAGGTAACAAGAAGACTGAAGAAAGAAACAACAATGAAGAACTTACCAAGGAACAGAATGATGATCAGAACACCGACAAAGATCAACCACAAGGTGATGAAGATACCTCAACTGTTGATCCTTTACCAAAAGAATGGAGGTATGCTCATGGATACCCAAAAGAACTAATTATAGGTGATCCATCTAAAGGTGTAAGTACTCAATCATCTCTTAGAAATATTTGTGACTACTTAGCTTTTGTGTCTCAAATTGAACCTAAAACTATTGAGGAAGCTGAATGTGATAGTAATTGGATAAATGCTATGCAAGATGAACTTAATCAATTTAAAAGGAACAATGTTTGGACACTAGTAGATAGGCCCTCAAACACATCAATTATTGGCACAAAATGGGTTTTTCGAAACAAACTTGATGAAAATGGAATAGTAATTAGAAATAAAGCTAGACTAGTTGCCAAAGGATACAATCAGGAGGAAGGGATAGATTTTGATGAAACCTTTGCTCCTGTGGCTAGGCTTGAGGCAATTAGGCTACTATTGGCTTTTTCCTGTTTTATGAACTTTAAACTGTATCAGATGGATGTTAAAAGTGCTTTCTTGAATGGATTAATTGAAGAAGAAGTTTATGTTGAACAACCCCCTGGTTTTGAAAATTCTGAATTTCCAAATCATGTTTATAAACTTCATAAAGCTTTATATGGATTAAAACAAGCTCCAAGAGCTTGGTATGATCGTTTAAGCTCTTTTCTACTAAAAAATAATTTTGCTAGAGGAAATGTGGATAAAACATTGTTTTTAAAAAAAAGAATGATGATCTCTTAGTAGTACAAATCTATGTTGATGATATAATATTTGGTGCTACTAATGAATCTCTTTGTCAAGATTTTGCAAGTCTAATGTAGGGTGAGTTCGAGATGAGCTTGATGGGAGAACTAAATTTCTTCCTCGGACTCCAGATAAGGCAAACCAAAGAGGGGATCTTCATCAACCAAACAAAATACACAAGAAAAATACTCAAAAAGTTTGGGATGGAGAACACTAAGCCATTAGGTACCCCTATGAGCTCTACATGTAGACTTGACAAGGATGAATCAGGTAAATCAATTGATCAAAAATTATATCGTGGCATGATTGGTTCGTTATTATATCTTACTGCCAGTAGGCCAGATATCATGTTTAGTGTCTGTATGTGTGCTAGATATCAGTCCAATCCTAAAGAGTCTCATCTTTTGGCTGTTAAACGCATATTTAGATATCTATCTGGCTCAATTAAAATTGGTTTATGGTACTCTAGAGATTCTTCATGTGATTTAATTGCTTATTCTGATGCTGATTTTGCTGGATGTAAACTTGATCGTAAAAGTACTAGTGGAACCTGTCAGTTTCTTGGAGTAAATTTGATCTCCTGGAGTAGCAAGAAATAGAACTCTGTTGCTCTATCTAAGGCAGAAGCCGAATATATAGCAGCTGGGAGCTGTTGTGCTCAAATCCTCTGGATCAAACAACAACTCGAAGACTTTAGCATTAAACTAACTAAGACACCCATAAGATGTGATAATACTAGTGCAATCAACTTATCTAAAAATCCAGTGCAACATTCAAGAAGTAAACACATTGAAATAAGACATCATTTTATAAGAGATCATGTACAAAACTCAAACATAATTCTTGATTTTGTCTGTACCAATGATCAATTAGCTAATGTGTTTACAAAGCCTGAGTGAGGATAGGTTCTGTTTGATTAGAAGGGAGTTAGGTGTAATTGATCCATTCTCCTAGGACTCTCTTAGTATCCTTTTTACCTTGTCCTAAAAGATCAACACTTATTATTTTAAACCCCAAGAATTTTTTTATTTTTTCCCGGATTTTCTCGAATTTTCTTGGCCAAGTGTCGACACTTTCCAAGTGTCGACACTTGGCCAAGTATCGACACTTGACAAATCCGAAGTGTCGATACTTGCGAATCTGAACTGTTTTAAAACAGGCCGAACGAAAGGTTTTTTGAAAATTTTCCTTCCCCAAATTTCTTGGAACAGTGGTCCCCCCTGTCCAAACCCGTCTTTTCACCCTTCAATCCGTCTCAAATCAGGTATTTTCCCTCTCTAATTTAGTTTTTATTTCTCTATGTTTTTAACTTTATTGTTTTTAAACCAAACAATCGTGTTTTAGGTTTTCCAAACTTTTTTCTTCAATCTAACTGGATTTTTGTGTGTTTTAGTAAATTTCTAAAACTCCATTTGAGGGAATATTGTTTTAGATTTGTTTTCCTCGAATTTCCCTCATCTTTTTGGTGTTTTTCAACCCTTTTTCACAAAAATCACTATTTCATCAATTTTGGGCAAAATAAAATGGGTTTTCATCTAATTTAAATGTAATAAAACCTTTTATTGATGATTAGGAAGGATTTCTAGTATTGCATTTTGAATATTTTCGCCTATTTGCAAAAACCCTAAATGCTTAAAACCTAAATCCCATGATTTTTTCAAAAATAATTTTGGGATTCAAGTGTGCTCCACCCAACACAAATTTTACCTACAAATTTTACTCAAAAATTTCTCATCTTGATCAAAACTTATTAATTCTGGTTTTTGAGACTAATTTAAACTCTAATCTCACCTATGGCCAGTCATTTGTTCTGAACCTTTTTCATTCTTCCTGGTCAGTTGGCTGATATGGGTCATAGGAAGAGACTTGCAGTTAGAGCAAGGCCTAGTCAGGGTAGTGAGAGGAGGTCGAAGGCCAGATTCGATCCCGCTCCGCAGAGCAGTTCAGCCACTCCGAGCTCCCCCCCTGTAGAGAGGATGGCAGGGAAGTCAGTAGCTTCAGGGAGGAGAGTAGATCTACACTGTTTCGACAGGCACCATTTTGGCATTAGAGAGATACTCTCAGATGCAGGGTTAGTACCCTTCTGCACCATGCAGGAGAGATACTATCCTCACCTGGTGAGGGAGTTTTACGGTGCCCTGGACTGTCGACGACTCTTATGGACGACATCCGTCAGAGGTATACAGATTTCATTGACTGATGAGTTGCTGAGCCGAGTATGGGAGATACCCCGGAGAGGAGTCAGTGCATTCTCACTTGATGATAGAGAGGCAGCTTTCAGATGCATCCTTGAGCGAGAGGATGTTCGCGGTATCTCAGTAGTTACCGCGAACCAGTTATCTTTAGAGATGCGACTGCTGCACCACATTACCGCACGGATCCTTCTACCGAAGACTGGCAGATTTGATTTCATCATAGAGAGAGAGCTGATGTTGATGACCAGTCTGATCGAGAGGAGACCAGTTGACATACCGGCCTTGATGCTGTCACAGATGCATGATGCTGCCACTCAGCGCCGACACTGTTTGCCATACGGGATGGCACTGACCCATCTTTTCAGAGCTCGTGGAGTATCATTGGAGGGGGAGATCCCCAAGGATATACTGCACACAGATGTATATGATGAGAGGTCATTGCACCGCATGGGTTTCAAGATGGTTGGAGGTCGATGGGTTCGGAGAGAGTCTGGCCAGGAGCCAGATGAGGAGGATGAGATTCGAGAGGCTGAGGCTGGACCATCTGAGCCAGCAGTCCTTCCTCCAGTGGATGTACCATCGACACAGGCAGAGCACCTGTCACCTGATGCTTCAGTTCCTCCACCACCATCTACCGGATTATCCTTTGAGAAGCATGCCAGAGCCCAGTTCACACAGATCAGAGGAGAGGTGACTCAGCTGCGTAGCGAGGTCGAGCTTCTATGAGCACAGACTACTTCAAAGCATGCTGAGATCCGCAGATCTATGGAGGAGGGTTTTACACGTCTTGAGGATCTTCTGAGATCACTTATACCTCCTGTTGCACCTGCTCCTGCTCCATATGATGATGATGATGATGACGGCGGCGATCACCAGAGCGACCATGCTGATATTGCTGATGGAGGTGATCAAGATGTTGACCGAGCCACTGAGGTGGTAGGCACTGACAGCGATAGTGTAGGCGGAGCTGATGCTTATGAGGTGGTCAGTCGAGATCCTCCTACTACACCTGCTCCTTCTACTGCACTAGTTACTTCGTTCCGGATCCTATTGAGCCAGCTGATCATCTTTCACCTCCTTCTACCAGATCTTCTAGGGTTGTACCCGCTTTTGGTCCTGCCGGCCGTACCAGGAGTCTTAGAGCTTTAGCACCTCCTAGGGCTTTAGCCACCAGATCTAGGATTAGTGCTCCTTTTAGTCTTGATGTTCCTTCTGATGAGGACTAGATCTCTGTTTCAGTTTTGTTTGTACTAAAAACTTGTCTCATATATATATGTTTGTTATACTTCAGTTTGTCATATTTTAGCTCTGATATAATGGGATATTTTAACTCTGACACAAGCACAATTTCAGCTATAATATTTTCTATACTCTCTTTTTGTATACATGCTAATTGAAAGGGGGAGGTTATTTCTTTATGATTGACAAAAAGGGGGAGAGAAAAAGTAATGAGAAAAAGTAATGTTAAAAAGTAATTGTTATGAAGAAAAAGAGTGATAATGGATGTTTAATTATTTTTGAGAATTTGAGAACATATATCTTGTTTAAAAGAAAAAGATGCATTATATTGATTTGAAGTTTACCTTAATAAGAAGTATCTAATTAAGGGGGAGATTGTTTCCTATTAATTAGAAAACTCATGGTTTGAACTATGTTGTCTCTTTTTCTCAAGGTTTTGTCATCATCAAAAAGGGGGAGATTGTTGGCTCCACCTAGTGATTTTGATGAATAACAAAACATTGAGCACATATTGTATTCTAATGTGAATTTCAAGTTGTGAGTATTCAGGAAGAAAGCACCTCAAAATTCCAAAAACTTATGGTGTATGGCATGCAATGGCATGGAGCAATTCTCACATATCCGGGCATTCTCTTCATTGAAAAAGGGCTAATATTTGCTTAACTATTATGTGTTTATGCATTTATGAACTTTATTTTTGATTACGAGGCTTTTACTCTTGATTCTGGATGTTTTCAGTCTCAAGTGTCGACACCTGGACAGACAAGTGTCGACACTTCAGCATTTGGCACGAAGAAAAATCCTTGGCATGCCAAGTGTCGACACTTAGGTTTCAAGTGTCGACTCAAGGCCTGAGAATTTTAAAAATACAGAACTTTATTGGTTCGAGGATTTTTGTGTCAAGTGTCGACACCTGTGCATCAAGTGTCGACACTTGAATGATCAAGTGTCAACTCCCAGAATTCAAGTATCGACACCTGACAGCCAAGTGTCGACACCTGACAGCCAAGTATCGACACTTGCAGCCTGACAGCTCTAACGGATCTATTTTTCTGGCTTGCAGAAATGGGATTTCAAGCTCCAAACGGCTATTTCCAATGCTCCAATGGTCACAAACCATTTTTAGAAGGTTTTTGGTGTATTTAATCTCCACCAACCTCATTTTAAAGAAAGAGAAGTGAGAAGAAGTCACGAAGAAAAAGAGAGAAGTCTATTCAAGAGCATTCAAGTCCACTCTAAAGCCAAAAAAGCCTTTATTCTCTCCAAACTTCAAATCAAAAGCCTCTCTTAGCTTGATTCCACTGAAAAAGCCTACTTGCTCAAATCTACTACATTCCAAAAGGAGGCAACTTGAAGAAGAGTGAAGTCAAAGCAATCCTTGGGCATCAAAGATTCCAATCTACTCTTGAAGAGAGTTTGTTGTAGCATTTAAATTTTATATCTGATTTGTTGTGCTTTAACCTTGCTTTCAAGGGTGTCTTGAAAGAAGGTTATTGTGGTTTGTTGGTGAGCCAAAGTGTTAAAACCAACTAGGGTTAACTTGTGAGCCCGAAGACAAAACAAGTAGTTAGGTTTGTTGGTGAGCCTAAGTGATAAAACCAACTTAGGTTTTTGACTTGTGAGCCTTGTAAAAACAAGTCAACTGTAATCTGGTATGGATTATAGTGGAATTCCCAAGGGTGGCTTGGGGAGTGGATTTAGGTGCTAGGTTTGCACCGAACCACTATATATCTTGTGTTTGTGTGTGATTGCTCTTTTCTTTTTGCATTCTTTAATTAAGTGTTATTATCTTGCATCTAATTATTTGTTACTCACAAGCACCACTAGACCATTTGTTTTATTGTGTTAAATTTTTAAAAGACCCAATTCACGCCCCCCTCTTGGGCTCCATTTCTGGGCAACAGTGTCGATACATCTGAGATTTCTAGAAAATCTGATTGGAGCTTTTTGAACTAAGTGTCGACTCAAGAAAAACATGTGTTGACTTTATGTGTCGACTCAACTGAGGAAGTGTCGACACATGGAGTTCTGGCAATAGTAATGGCTAGTTTTTTCAAACGCAGAACTCGCCCAAAATATCCTTAACAGCTAGTTTTTCAAGTGTAACGGCTATAAATCGGTTTTGAGACCTTGGGAGAGTATTTATATGCTCCAAAGTCAATTCAAAAAGTATATTATTGAAGAACATTAAAGAGCTTTGAGAAAAAAGAAGAGAAGTGAGCTTTAACTCCTATTCCTTCAAGTTTCAACCACCTTCAAGCTAAAGGAAGCCTCCAAGCATTCAAGAGCATTGAAGATCATCCATACTTGGGCATTCAAAAGGCTTCAACAAGTACAAAGCAACTCTACATCGAGCTACATCTGATGGGTTTGGTGATCAGGGCAGAAGCATGGATTTCAAAATTTATCTTGAAAACACTACCAAACCCTTATCCCAAGAACACCTTATTAAGAACATAAATCATAAAATATAAATTAGGGTTTAAATACTAACCTTAATCGCTAATATCCAATCCAATGAAGAAAACCCTGATTCAGTCTTCTCCTCCACCAGGCGCCCAAGTGTTCGCCCTCCAATGGTGATCCACACGGGGCTTGACTAAGACACCAGCACCTTCTTGCAACTTGGTTCCACCTATTAGACTCTTGGACCCGAGCCTAATTGGATTTGGGCAAAGTCCAATCTAATTGGACTAACTCTTCTTTGAATCAGCCTTTCTACTCCTTTCCTTCTTCTTTCTCTTCTTCTCTTCTTTACTTTTCCCTAATCCCTCTCCTGATTTGAACACTCCTAGGCCTTCCAAAGACCTTGTCCTAAAATGGCTAGAGTATTTAGGACAAGAGAATATGATGTAATAAGAAAGAAGAGCACTTTGAAGACTTCGGATAGATCATAAAACACCCTGGGTGCGCTACTCTATTTATAGCGTAGCCAAGGGCGCCAGAGAAGACTTCTCACGTGAAGAGAAGCAATCCTCTGTTAGGACATGGCTTTTGGTCTATCTATGCAATACTTGGATTATTTAAATCCAAGTTAAGTGTATCAGAAAGTCCTTATGATGAAACATTACGTTGTTTCAATCATACATCGCCTCCCTTCACTTATCCAAGCATCAAAACCCATCCAAAAGTCATCTGGCCTTTTTTGAAATAGCACTTCACCCTGTGTGGACGCCAACCAGAAGAGTCCATGCATTTTTTCTTTCTCAAAAGGTGCGTGGAAAAAGAATGGACGCGACTTTTCATTCTTAGCGCCAAGAGACCCAAGGGGCATGGACTCTTTTTCCTTTGGCATGAAGAGTTATCCCAAGGGGTGTGGAAGACTCCAAGAGGCATGAAAATGGTTTGACTTGGTCCTCTGCTTATTGCAGAAGGACTCTTCATCCAAAGAAGGCGCCCCTTCTTATTTCTCACGATTTATTATTGTGGGAAACCATTTGCGCCAAAACTCTTCATGCTTTGACCATTCCACACGCCACAAAGACCATGTGTCCAAGGAAGGCTATCTGGTTCTCAAAACTAGATAAATACTAACTGTTGCCAGGATATGGTGCCCAAGAGGGGGGGTGAATTGGATATTTTAAAAATTAAAGCAATATATGTACTATCAAGTTCAAAAGTGAAGAGTGATAGTGCTCAAGTAATTGTGCAACGGAAGCAGTGAAATAAATCGACAATTAAAGAGCGAAAGAAGAGCAATGCAAACACACAAGAAATATAGTGGTTCGGTGCACCTAGCACCTACATCCACTCCCCAAGCTCCACTTGGGAATTTCCACTATAATCTTTAGATTACAGCCGACTTGTTTTACCAGGCTCACAAGTCAAAACCTTACACACTTGTTTTGGCTTCGGGCTTACAAGCAACCCTAGTTGGTTTTATCAATTGGCTCACCAACAAACCTCACTCACTTGTTTTGGCTTCGGGTTTACAAGCAACCCTAGTTGGTTTTATCAATTGGCTCACCAACAAACCTCACACTAGTTTCAAATTCCCTTGAAACTAGCTAAAGACAAAAAGAAATATGGATACAATGAATAAAACAAAACAAACTCCTTTTGAGCAATAAGAAATTCGTTGTAGCTCTTGATGGAGACTCTTCAAGCCTTTTCCCTTGGAATCTTTGGACCTCACTAAATGCCAAACACTTGAAAGTTGGATTCCTCAAAGATGGAAAGCTTTTGGCTAAGGAATCTCTTGGTTTTCTCACTCTTTTTTGCTTGGAATTGATTGAAGGCTTTGTACTTTGACTCTACACTTTTTCACTTTGTCTCCTTGTCTTTTTTGAAGTTTGGTGGAGGTTAAATACCTCATTCATGCTGAAACAACTCCACAAGACCGTTAGAATCAAAAATATGGCCGTTTATGGCCGTTAGAAATCAAATCAGAAGTTCAGAAAAACTAGCCGTTATGCCATGAATCGACCTCTGGATCAAGTGTCGACCTCATGAGTCGACCTCCAGTATATTTTAGGCAAAAATTCAGAATACCATAGTTCTGCCAGGTTTGAATTCTCAGGTTATGAGTCGACCTCTAGTGTCGACCTCTGGACAGGTGTTGACTTCTGGTGGTCGACCTCTGGTGCGTGCCACTAAGATTTTGCCGTGCCGGCCATGCTGAACTTTTCTTCTCTTCATGAGTCGACCTCTGGTGGTCGACCTTTGACAAGGTGTCGACCTCTGGGGTTCGACCTCTGATCTGAATTTTTCTGAAACTCTTTGAGATGTGCGTGCCATGCTTGAGTTTCTTTAAGCCTTTGTTTCTTTTGTCAAATATTTCTTAACAAGAAGGTCCAATATTAGTAATTTGATCTTGTCCAAGGTAGAAGAGCTCTTTTCCAAATCAGGTAAACTTAGTTTCATCATTGTACTCTTGATACTCTTTTTGAATGACCTAAGTCCTGAAACTTTGTCTTGAGATTAAACATTAGTCCAAACATATACTCAACCTTTTGTTAATCATCAAAACTAAGGAGCCAAAGCCAACAATCTTTCCCTTTTTGATGATGACAAAACCTTGAGTATATATGCAATTAAGTCCAAAAGCAAAATATAGCAATACTAAAAATTTTTCAAAGAATCCTTACATGCATGAGTATATCATAAAAATTTTACTTTTCATCTACTTTTTGTGAAAACATTCTCAAGAGTCAAAAAGATTTTACTTTTCATTTATTTCTTTCTTTTTGTGAAAACATTCTCATGAGTCAAAAAGATAAGAACCATTTACAAGCTTTACTCATAAGAATCATATATACTTTACTACACATAAGAAGGAGTCTCATATATACTTTACTACTCATGAGAATCATATATACTTTGCTACTCCCCCTTTTTGTCAAGAATCAAAAAGTCCGTTTTTGTAGTGAAAGATATATTAATGAAACTTATGTTCAATTACAATGAAGTATTTAGGTGCATAAAATCCATGCTCCCCCTTAATTTATGCATTCAATATAACAAAATATTCTATCTTGAGGGTTTAAAAAGATAAAAGCTAAGAGTTGGTATCAGACAGTAAAATATCATAATATAGATAAAAACAAATGTATTCAGTTACAAAATTGCTTACAAAGTAGGCACAAAACACTGATACAACAAAAGCAAACTAAGTACAACAAATAAATCTATGAGGCTACTCCTCATCAGAAGGTATATCAAAGGAGACAAAAGCCATGATCCTAAATGAGGATTTTGGAGTCCTATGAGAGGAACTCCGAGTCCTCAGAGAGGGACCAGACCTAGGGGTAGTCCTACGAGATCTATATGTCCTAGAAAAGGGCTCCACAGGTATCCCGACTGAAGCAGTAGCAGAAGGAGTAGACGGATCAGTATGCTGAGTAGACTGAGCTGGGGTCTGCCTGCTGACTAGCTCATAAGCTGTGGGATCATCAACATCTGTCTTCGTATGCTCATCTATATCATCCGGAATCCCAGTAATAGTCTCAAATAGTGACTCTGTAGGCTCAGTATCAACTGGCACATCTGTGGCTGGAGGATCTGTACTCGGAAGATCAGTAGAAGGAGGATCAGTAGCAGGGGGTATCTCTGGAATCGGATCTGCAGGTGGAATATCAGAACTACCTGCTCCAGGCTGTTCTCCATCACTGTCACTGTATCCACTGGAGTCATCATCATCATCATCATCATCATCATCATGTGGAGGAGATACTGTCGGATCTGCAGTCCCTGATGGCAGTGCTAATCTCAGTAAGCTGAGGATCTGTCGGAATCCTGTGTCCATACTAGCTGAGAGAGCACCAATGCGCATATCTGTGTGTGTCCGCAGATCATGTAACTCCTATCGTACACCAGTGATCTCTATCCGGACCTCTGTAATGTGATCAGTCACTCTCTGCTCAAAGTCCGATATCCTCGCTGAAGACCTCTATGGTGTAGCAGTAATAGTAGGTGCTGGAGCTGATGAGGGTGGTGGCGTGAATGGCTCAGGCTCCGCAGTCTCTGTCTCCGGTGCTGGGCGAGGAGGTGTACCATGATCAGTAGGCTCTGAAGGCCCTACCTCAGCAGCTCGGATCTCATCCTCCTCATCTGGCTCCTGGCCAGACTCTCGTCGTACCCAGCGGTCACTAATCAGTCGAAATCCCATCCTATGTAGGGATTTCTCTCCATAAGTATCAGTGTGCTGCAGCTGACTGAAGGGTATCCCGTCAAATGAAACACCATACTCTCTGAATATCTGAGTCAGTCCCATGCCATATGGCTGAACAAGTCTCCTGTGAGATGCTGCCTCACCCATCTGCTGAAGCATGATCCTGGGAAGGTTGATGGGAGTCCGCTGTCTCAGGGACACCATCAACACCAGCTCACGCTCAGTGATAAAATCGAATCTCCCGCTCTTCGGAATCAAGATACGGGCGATGATATGATGCAGCACTCTCATCTCCAGTGAAAGCTGGTTAGCGACTACTGTGGAAATGCCGCTAACATCCTCACGCTCTAGGATACATCTGAAGGCGTGCTCTCTGTCGCTGATCGTAGTGGCAGCAGTGCCATGAAGTGGAATCCTCCAAATGCGACTGATGACCTCCGGTGTCACTGGAATCTCGATCCCTCATACTGTAGTAGACCATCCAATGCCATCAATGGCCATGGATCCATAAAACTCCCTGATGAGGTCTGGGTAGAATCTCTCAGACATCGTACAGAAATGAACCAGACCTGCATCTCTCAGTACATCTCCAATAAAGAAGTGATGCTGATCCCAGAATGGTATATCCACACGCCTCCCACTAGCAATGCTCTTCCGTACTAGGCTGGTTGGCACTGGTGCAGGTGGCTCTGGGGTCGGCTCACGCTCATGTCTGACCTTTCTTCGTCGCTCAGTACTACCCTGGCCTTGTTCCAATCTCCTTTTCCTTACTGCCAAGTGCTTTCTCGGACCCATATGGAAGGAAGAGGGGTAAAATAGGGAGAAGTAGGATAATGCAAGGCTAAGAGGAAAGGAGAGGGAAAGAGAGGTTCACGGATTGAGAAAAAAAGAGGAGAAGATGAAATGTAGAGATAGGGTTTGTGAGAATGAAGAAAATCGAGAGTAAATGAAGAAAAAGTAAGAAACGGAGGAAAGAAATAAGTGTTTTCAATTGAAAAACAACCGAGATTTGAGGGTAGATAGGTGTAAAGGCTTTCGGTTGTCCAAAACCAAGAATACGGTCAAAAAGAGGATTGATTCCAAGGAAAGCAAGAGGAGAGGAGAGGATTTCCCAAAATGATGAAGGAGAAGGGTGGAAATCTACTATTTAGGGGTTTAGGGAAGTTGGAGGGGGACCACACGAAGGAGAAGTAAGAAAAAATGGAGAAAAAAGGCTTGCGGACGGGTTTTAAAAAAGCAGATTTCCGTTCAAGTGTCGACCTCTAAAAATTTTCAGGGGTCGACCTCAAGTGTCGACCTCCAAAACTTAGGTGTCGACCTCAAGTGTCGACCTCCGAAAATTAAAGTGTCGACCTCCAACAATTAATTACCTAAAATAAAATTATGTAAAAATTTAAAAGGTTGATAAAATTTAGAAAAATAAACTTTAAACACATTTGAGAATTTATAAATCATTTTTGAGGAATTTTGATGAAAAATTGAAGAGTTTCAAGCAAAAGGATCAATGACTCCCAGTTCTCTTCTGATCATACAAAATCTATCTTCATTCAATGGTTTTGTGAATATATCAGCCAATTGATAATCAGTACATATAAATTCTAACAACACATTAGAGTTTTGAACGTGATCTCTTATGAAGTGATGTCTTATTTCAATATGTTTGCTTCTTGAATGTTGTACAGGATTTTTCGTTAAATTGATTGCACTAGTATTGTCACATCTTATGGGTGTCTTAATTAGTTTGATGCCAAAGTCCTCGAGTTGTTGTTTGATCCATAGAATCTGAGCACAACAGCTTCCAGCTGCTATATATTCGGCTTCCGCCGTAGATAGAGCAACCGAATTCTGTTTCTTACTGCTCCATGAAATCAAATTAACTCCTAGGAATTGACAAGTTCCACTAGTACTTTTTCGATCAAGTTTACACCCAGCAAAATCAGCATCAGAATATGCAATTAATTCATATGATGACTCTCTAGAGTACCAAAGACCAATTTCGATAGACCCAGATAAGTATCTAAGTATACGTTTTACAGCTAAGAGATGTGATTCTTTAGGAGCAGACTGAAAATGTGCACACATACAAACACTAAACATTATATCTGGTCTACTGGCAGTTAGATATAGCAATGAACCAATCATGCCTCTATATAATTTTTGGTCTACTGATTTACCACATTCATCTTTGTCTAATTTACATGAAGAGCTCATAGGGGTACCTATTGGTTTGGTAGTCTCCATCCCAAACTTTTTTAATATCGCCCTTGTGTACTTGGCTTGGTTGATGGAGATCCCCTCTTTGGTTTGCTTAATTTGGAGTCCGAGGAAGAAGTTGAGTTCTCCCATCATGCTCATCTCGAACTCACTCTGCATTAACTTTGCAAATTCTTGACAAAGACATTCGTTAGTAGCACCAAAAATAATATCATCTACATATATTTGTACTACTAAGAGATCATCATTTTTCTTTTTCAAAAATAATGTATTATCTACATTACCTCTAGAGAAATCATTTTTCATCAAAAATGAACTTAATCTATCATACCAAGCTCTAGGAGCTTGCTTTAAACCATACAATGCTTTATGCAATTTAAAGACATGATTAGGAAATTCATGATTTTCAAAACCAGGAGGTTGTTCAACATAAACCTCCTCTTCAATAAATCCATTTAAAAAGGCACTCTTTACATCCATTTGAAATAACTTGAAATCCATAAAACAAGCAAAAGCAAGTAAAAGTCTAATTGCTTCTAGCCTAGCAACAGGAGCAAAGGTTTCATCAAAGTCGATCCCTTCTTCCTGGTTGTAGCCTTTAGCAACAAGTCTAGCTTTGTTCCTAGTTACAATACCATGTTCATCAAGTTTATTTCTAAAAACCCATTTTGTGCCAATTACAGAAACATTAAGGGGTCTTTCAGTTAAAGTCCAAACATTATTTCTTTTAAATTGATTTAGTTCATCTTGCATAGCATTAATCCAGTTACAATCTTTTTCAGCTTCTTCTATTGACTTAGGCTCTATCTGAGATACAAAAGCTAAATAATCACAAACATTTCTAATAGAAGAGCGTGTACTTACCCCCTTTGATGGATCACCAATTATTAGCTCTTTAGGGTGTCCGTGTGCATACCTCCATTCTTTAGGTAATGGTTTTGGTGAAGTTGCATTGATCTCTTGAATTTGATCTTGATTCTCTTGATCATCATCTCCTTTGGGCTCATCTTCATTGATTGTCAATTGTTCAAGCTTCTTTGTACCTGTTTCAACATCAATAGAATCTTCTTTTCTAGAAGATTTTTCGTTAGATTCATCAAACACTACATGAATTGATTCTTCAACCAGAAGAGTTCTTCTGTTGAAGATCCTGTATGCCTTGCTAGAAGTAGAGTATCCTAAGAAGATACCCTCATCTGACTTGGCATCAAATTTACTGATATTATCTTTGCCATTGTTTAATATGAAACAGCGGCAACCAAATACACGAAAATACTTGAGATTAGGTTTTCGATTTTTCCAAAGCTCATATGGTGTTTTCTTCAAAATAGGTCGAATTAAAACATGATTTAAAATGTAACAGAAAGTATTAATGGCTTCTGCCCAAAAATATCTAGGTAAATCGTTTTCACAAAGCATTGTGCGTGCCATTTCTTCAAGAGTCCTGTTCTTTCTTTCTACCACCCCATTTTGTTGAGGTGTCCTAGGTGCTAGGTGCAGAAAAATTATGACTAATACCATTTTCATTACAAAAAGCTTCAAAATCATGATTGTCAAATTCAGTTCCATGATCACTACGCAAAGAAATAATAGTGAGATCTTTTTCGTTTGAAACCCTTTTATGAAATTTAACAAAAGCTGAAAATGTTTCATCTTTATGAGCTAAAAACATCACCCAAGTAAATCGTGAGTAATCATCTACAATTACTAGCCCATATTTTTTTCCTCTCAAACTAGTTGTTCTGGTTGGTCCAAAGAGGTCCATATGCAATAATTCAAGGGGTCTAGTAGTAGATACTACTCCTTTAGGTTTGAAAGTAGATTTAGTTTGTTTTCCAAATTGACATGCATCACAAATCTTATCTTTTTCAAATGTGAGTTTTGGCAATTCTTTTACAAGATTCTTTTTGCTTAATTTTGAAATCAACTGCATACTAGCATGCCCTAGCCTACGATGCCAAAGCCAACTAGTTTCACTTGCCTTGGCTTCCTTAGCCACTAGGCATTGACCACTTTCCATGGCTAGATCATCAAGATCAACCATGTAAATGTTTCCATGCCTAAGACCAGTGAACTTGATGCCATCGACATCTAGACTAGATACCATGCACAAAGATGATTCAAAAATTACTTTAAAACCCTTATCACAAAACTGACTAATGCTAAAAAGATTATGCTTCAAGCCATCAACAAATAATACATTATCTACATAAGCATTAGGGGTGATATGGATTTTACCAATTCCAACGATTTTGCCTTTTCCATTATCACCAAAAGTAATGTTTCCACCATCAATAGCAGCTAGTGATGAGAATTGCTTCACATCCCCAGTTATGTGCCTTGAGCAACCACTATCCAGATACCACATTCTTCTTTTATTTTTGGTTGCAAGGCACACCTGCAAAAAATTGATCAAGTTGAAACTTTAGGTACCCAAGTCATCTTGGGTCCTTTAGGGTTAGTCAAATTGGTTCCTTTTGGAACCCAAATCTTTTTAAAGGTATTTAATTTTCTTTTATTACAAACATATGATTTATGACCTAATTTACCACATGCATAGCAGGTAATATTAGAAGATGCAGGTATGAAAAAGTTCTTGTAAAGTTTTTGCTGATTGTGTGGCTTAAATCCAAGTCCAGCTTTGTTAAACACTGCATGTTGACTATTTAAAAACATATTTAGTTTTTCTGAACTAAAAGTAAACTTTTCTACAAAAGGTTTTACTTTTTCTAACTCTTCCTTGTAATTCTTGTTTTGAAGCAATAGTTCTTTATTTTGTTTTTCAATGTTCTCATTAGTTTTAAGACTTCTATTATTTTTCAAAGAATCATTTTCTTTTAAAAGATTATTCTTATCATTTGTTAAAGTCTTTACATGTTCAGTTAATTTCTTGTTTTCTTGAATTAAATTTTCAATTTCAGTTGAAAACTTTTCTGAATTTTTTGTAAGCTCAGAATTTTGCTTTCTTAATTTCTTATTTTTCAATTTTAATTTTTCATATTCAATAACTAAGTCATCAAAAGCATCATGCAATTCATTGAAAGTAAATTCAGTTTCAGGTTCAGAATTTACCTCATTATCTTCATTGGCCATGAAACATAAGTTGGCGACTACCTGCTGCTCTTCTTCACTGCTGGAGTCCTCACTCTCACTCCAGGTAGCCATCATGGCTTTCTTTCTCAACATCCTTCGACTCTTTTTAAGCAAAGGGCAATCCGTTTTGTAATGTCCAGGCTTCTTGCACTCGAAACAGATGGGTGGATCCCTTTCTTTCTCTTTCTCTTTTTCCTTGTTGTGATCACCTTTTTGTGGCCTTTTCTTGTAGAAGCCCTTCTTCTTTCTCATGAATCTTTTGAATTTTCTTGTAATGAGGGCTGTCTCATCATCATCAGCTTCTTCTTCTGATTCATCACTTGACTCTTCTTTTGTAGTGGACTTGAAGGCTATGGCTTTCTTTTTCTTGTCATTGTCCACTGTTTTCTGCTTTAGTGAAAGCTCGTAAGTCATCAGTGATCCAAGAAGCTGCTCGAGAGGTAGAGTATTGACATCCTTGGCTTCTTCTATGGCTGTTACTTTCGCATCCCATGAAGCCGGAAGAGACCTGAGAAGTTTGTTAATCAGTTCACCATTAGATATAATTTTTCCCAAACTCCTCATACCATTTACTATATTGGTAAATCTAGTATACATTTCACTTATACTTTCAGTTGGTTCCATCCTGAACATCTCATACGTGTGAATGAGCATGTTCACCTTTGTGGTCTTCACTTGGTGTGTACCCTCATGGGTAACCTCAAGTGTATCCCAAATTTCTTTGGCGGAAATATAATTTGATATTCTGTTGAATTCACTAGGGTCAAGTGCACAGAATAGCAAATTCATCGCCTTAGCATTTAACTCAGCTTGTTTGATGTCATTGTCATCCCATTCTTCTTCAGATTTTGGGGTGATAATGCCATTAACCAAGTGAGTGGGCTGATGAGGCCCTTTAGTGATTACTCTCCATATATGATAATCTACAGCTTGTAAATAAATACGCATACAAGTTTTCCAGTATGTGTAGTTTGTGCCATTAAAGAAAGGAGGGCGATTTGATGCTTGTCCTTCAACTATACCCATTTCAATTGGGGCGGCCATGATCTTTCACTCAAGATCGTTGGACCTACAAGAGAGTACCGGTGCTCTGATACCACTTGTTGCCCATATATGGTACCCAAGAGGAGGGGTGAATTGGGTATTTTAAAAATTAAAGCAATATATGTGCTATCAAGTTCAAAAGTGAAGAGTGATAGTGCTCAAGTAATTGTGCAACGGAAGCAATGAAATAAATCGACAATTAAAGAGCGAAAGAAGAGCAATGCAAACACACAAGAAATATAGTGGTTCGGTGCACCTAGCACCTACATCCACTCCCCAAGCTCCACTTGGGAATTTCCACTATAATCTTTAGATTACAGCCGACTTGTTTTACCAGGCTCACAAGTCAAAACCTTACACACTTGTTTTGGCTTCGGGCTTACAAGCAACCCTAGTTGGTTTTATCAATTGGCTCACCAACAAACCTCACTCACTTGTTTTGGCTTCGGGCTTACAAGCAATCCTAGTTGGTTTTATCAATTGGCTCACCAACAAACCTCACACTAGTTTCAAATTCCCTTGAAACTAGCTAAAGACAAAAAGAAATATGGATACAATGAATAAAACAAAACAAACTCCTTTTGAGCAATAAGAAATTCGTTGTAGCTCTTGATGGAGACTCTTCAAGCCTTTTCCCTTGGAATCTTTGGACCTCACTAAATGCCAAACACTTGAAAGTTGGATTCCTCAAAGATTGAAAGCTTTTGGCTAAGGAATCTCTTGGTTTTCTCACTCTTTTTGGCTTGGAATTGATTGAAGGCTTTGTACTTTGACTCTACACTTTTTCACTTTGTCTCCTTGTCTTTTTTGAAGTTTGGTGGAGGTTAAATACCTCATTCATGCTGAAACAACTCCACAAGACCGTTAGAATCAAAAATATGGCCGTTTATGGCCGTTAGAAATCAAATTAGAAGTTCAGAAAAACTAGCCGTTATGCCATGAGTCGACCTCATGAGTCGACCTCTGGATCAAGTGTCGACCTCATGAGTCGACCTCCAGTATATTTTAGGCAAAAACTCAGAATACCATAGTTCTGCCAGGTTTGAATTCTCAGGCTATGAGTCGACCTCTGGTGTCGACCTCTGGACAGGTGTTGACCTCTGGTGGTCGACCTCTGGTGCGTGCCACTGAGATTTTGCCGTGCCGGCCATGCTGAACTTTTCTTCTCTTCATGAGTCGACCTCTGGTGGTCGACCTTTGACAAGGTGTCGACCTCTGGGGGTCGACCTCTGATCTAAATTTTTCTGAAACTCTTTGAGATGTGCGTGCCATGCTTGAGTTTCTTTAAGCCTTTGTTTCTTTTGTCAAATATTTCTTAACAAGAAGGTCCAATATTAGTAATTTGATCTTGTCCAAGGTAGAAGAGCTCTTTTCCAAATCAGGCAAACTTAGTTTCATCATTGTACTCTTGATACTCTTTTTGAATGACCTAAGTCCTGAAACTTTGTCTTGAGATTAAACATTAGTCCAAACATATACTCAACCTTTTGTTAATCATCAAAACTAAGGAGCCAAAGCCAACACTAACCCAATTAAAGGTGATCAGACCCAACCTCTTAGCCAAATTTAATTTAGCTTAATTAGGATCAATATTAACCCAAATTGGAACCTGATTCGAACCTGGTTCGAACCCTGGTGCTAGGGTTTGCAACACGTGCTAGCATGTTCACATGCAAACATGGTTTAATCCAAGTAAACCCTTGATCAGAACCCTTTTGTATGTGACCCATTGGGTTCCATATCTAGCCAGCAGTGAGTCCGGGTGTAAGTTGGCCTGATTCGATTTGATCTCATCCAAACCGATTTAGGTCAAGTCAAGCTAGCCCGACTAGGTCAATTAGAATCCAATTCTAATTAACTGATTAAATTACCATAATTCAATCAAATCCCCACAAGACAAGATTGACGTCTAGCAACGTATCATGCCTACCCGGAAGATGTGGAATTTTGGTGGCATTACCAAAATACCCTTCAGTGGTGAGTTACCGGGCAATTCAGTCCTTCGATCAGCTTGCACCCTGAATATTACTATGGATATGGATACTTGTCAAATCCAATTTCATATTCATTCCTAGCTCAATCTGATAATGATGATTCATTAATGAACCATTAGTAACTATTTTTAATGTTCATATTTTGATCAAAGATTTTTCGAATCTTCATTTGATCGAAATCAGCTGGATGCGATTCTTTCTTACTAAGGTTGATCGATTCCTTTTTGACTTACTCACAACCTCCATATGCAATCCACCATACCCAGTATCACCCCATGCATGACTCAGTGTCATGATTAAGTGTGAACCAAAGTATGGATTCATGTATGCAAGGTACCATGGCAGTATCAGGTCAAAGGATCACATGCACTACTCCCACTATGAGAACTATCTATTGACAAACAGATAAGGTTTCATTAGATATTCTCAAGCTGGATCTATTCAGTAAACTCATTCTCTAATGAGCACCAACATCCTAGTATTAGTGTCAAATATAAGTGACTGTGAGATCAGTCACCCTCTTTACCAAGTATACATAGGATGTGCTGGTCTTGCCGGAAACATTGATCCCCTACTCAACGTCCCATCGACCAGGAATATTTTAGATTAGGGTTTTAAGGCTTTAGGCCTCATTGGTATGATTTCATCATAACCACAGAACCATAGCCCTAATCTATGGGGTTCATCATATAATAATAAAATAATTAAGACAGCATATGATGAAAATAAAATGCCTTTATTAATTGATAATGTCAATATATTGGTTTGTGATACAAAGGAAAATTCCATCGAAATACAACATTTCGATTGGCCTTTAGGGCATAATCCTTTCAACATCAAGATATTCACTTTGTTATTGAAAGTTTACATCGGTTCTTTATTTCTAAACCTTATTTCTTGTAAGGGTTCTTGGTTAGCCTATTATAAAACCAAGTGAGGTTATTGGTAAGCCTTGTAAAACCAATTAGGTTGGTGGTTAGCCTGCAAAATCACTAAAGTTCTTGATTAGCCCGGAAAACCAAGGGAGGTTGTTGGTTAGTCTTGTGAAAACCAATTAGGTTCTTGGTTAGCCCATAAAACCAAGTGAGGTTGTGACTTGTGAGCCTTGTGAAAACAAGTCGGGTTTTGATTAGTGAGCCCGGAAAACTAATCGACTATTGATGGGGGACACATGGGTAGGATCGTTGGTGAGCCCAGAAGTCACCTAAATTATGGGACTATTTTTTTTTTGGTATTTTTTTTTCTAGGGATGGCGAAGGAATAGTGGAGATGGAGGGCAGGGATGGACTTTGGGACTCACTCTAACGAAAAGACCTTTCACCTCTAAGGCATTACACCCTCCTCGATACTTGGAGGCGCTAGGTTGAATCTCAAAGATCATGAGGGGTTAAAGAAAATGGGTTGGAGAGGGGGATAACTAGGGCCTGACGCCCATGCCTGAAGGCAAGAATAATCACTTTTCTAAAAACTCAAATTTTTTCTTCAAAAACTCTTTTTTTACAAAGGACTGTGGGTGATATTTATAGACCTGTCCAACCCTCGTTTGAATTTGAATAAATGATAAAAAGATAGGGATGACTCAAATTCAAATACAAGATAGGATAAGATAAGCCTATCCATATCTCAATCATAACCAACCAAATTCTAATTCAAATTTCAAACAAAAGATAAATCCCAAACTAATTTATTCTGGATATGCTCCAAGATCCATGCCACTCCGGGATCCGTGCTGCTCCGAGATTCGAGCGGCTGATGTCCTCATCATTCCTCTTAGATGGGAAAAACTTGACTCCGTCGAGTCAGGCATAGTCTCCTGTATTCAGCTTCATATTATTTTCTTTGGACTCCAAATTGATAACCTTGAGATAATATTTTTTTTATATATATATCACCCATGCTCTGAGATCTGTGCTTCACCGTCTGGGGATTGTTTTGAGATCCGTGCAATTTTGGAACAGTGCTGGGCTTGAAGTCGGCAACAGGAACCGGGCAGTTCTTTCGCGTTCATGCGCTGGGCCTCTTGGGCTTTCCATCCGTGGAACAGAGGAAGGGATGTGTGCCGGTGGTCCTGGAGAGGAAAACGTCGCCGGAATGGAAGATTCCGGGGAAGGTTGGTCGCCGGTGGCACAAGAAGTCGGCGGCACGGAAAGATAGGTCATCGGAGGAGTGGCAAAGCGGAGGGGAATCTTCAAATGGAGGGGATGACGGCACGGGAGGGTCGCAGGAGTAGCAACGGAGCGCATCTGCAACCGACGGCCCAGGCGCGCCATCATCGAGAAAGTCCCCTCGACCATCATCGGCGGTGGATGGGGAACTGGGATGGAGGGATTTGGGAAAAAAAAGGAAGGAGCAGTCGCGGCGGTAGAAGGCTGGCTCCTTGCCGGGCCAGCGCCAGACGGGGACGAAGAAGAGCTTGAGTACCTTGTCGTACTCCACCAGGTCGGCGTAGGAGCCGCACCGGATACAGCGGCCAGCGTTCTCTTTGAGCACCCGCCCCGCCTGCTGCTCCAAACCTCCCACGAAGATGAACATATTCGGTGGGTTCCTGCTCGTAGGTGGCCAACGGAGGGCGGAGGAGCGGTGGAGTTGGCGGATCTGACGGAGGCGGTGGGGTTGACGGCAGCCGGAGAAGGAGGCGGAGCCGATGGCCTCGAGGAGGCGAAGAGCGCTGGTGGCGACGACGTCGGTGGTGTAGTCGGGGATCTCGAAGGAGACGGCGACGTGGGACTGGGCGGCGAGGTTGTAGACCTCGTCGGGGAGGAGGACGTCGACCCAGAGGCGGAGGGAGGAGGCGTCGGAGAGGTCGACGTAGTGTAGCTTCATGCAGGCCTTGGAGGAGTTGTGGGGATCCACGTAGAGGTGGTCCAGCCGGGCGGTGTTGAAGTTGGACGACCGCCGGATCAGGCCGTGGACTTCGTAGCCTTTGCCAAGGAGGAATTCGGCCAGGTAGGAGCCGTCCTGATGGGGGACGAGGTCCTCGACGTCGCCGGTATCGGCAGGGTCGGGAGGCAGCCGCTCCTCGAGCCAGGCGACGCTGGCGGCCAGGTAGGGCTTGCTGCGGAGGAGAAGTAGAGAAAGAAGGAAAAAGGGATCAACGAATTAAGAGTAAGATTTCTTGACGGAGATCGGGGGGACCGAGCTCTCTCTTCGTCCATGAATGGAGATCACGAGGAAAGAAAGAGATCTCGGCTCGGGACGGCGAAGGGATCAGGGGAGGAGGTAAGGCCGTGAGCAACGTGGAGGCGAGCCCTGTGACGGGCAGGGAGAGGCTCTGTTGCAAGGGCTTGACGGTCGACGAGGTTGTTCGGCGAGGAAGATTGGCTGGGTTGGCCGGTGGCAGCAGGGGTGTTGGTGGGGCATGGGAGGAGTCACGGAGGGAAGGCGTTTAGAGAATTGATTTTTTTTTTTTTTTTTTTTCTTCTTCTTCACCTTCTTCCTGGGATCTTGAAAGTGAAGGGATGGCCGGTAAAAAGAAATCTAGATTGATATAAAGGTATCTTAATTTTTTTGGACTATGGTACCAAAATTGATAGGGGACACATGGATAAATTATTGGTGAGTCCAGAAGTCACTTAAATTAGGGTATTATTTTTTTTTGATTTTTTTTTTCTAGGACGAAAGAATAGTGGGATGAAGGACAGGGATTTCAATCTCATAGACTTTGGGACTCACCATACCGAATAGACCTGTCACCTCTAAGACATTACACCCTCAGACATTACACCCTCCTCGATACTTGGAGGCGCTAGGTTGAATCTTAAAGGTCACGAGGAATAACGCTAGGTTGAATCATGCTAGGTTGAATCTCAAAGGTCATGAGAAATGAGTTGGGGGGAGGGGATGCCCATGCCCGAAGGCAAGAAAAATAATTCTTCTAAAAACTCAAATTTTTTCTCTAAAAATTTTTTTTTTTTAAAGACTGAGGGTGATATTTATAGACCTGTCCAACCCTCGTTTAAATTTGAATACAGGATAAAAAGATAAGGATGACTCAAATTCAAATACAAGATAGGATAAGATAAGTCTATCCATATCTCAATCATAACCAACCAAATCCTAACCAACCAAATCCTAATTCAAATTTCAAACAAAAGATAAATCCCAAACTAATTTATTCTGGATATGCTCCAAGATCCGTGCCACTCTAGGATTCGTGCTATTCCGAGATTCGAGCGGCTGATGTCCCCATCAACTGTAATCTTGTGATTATAGTGAATTCCCAAGGGGATCTTGGGTAGTGGATGTAGGTGCATTGTATAGCACCGAACCACTATAGTTCTTGGTGTTTGTGATTGCTTGATTTCTCTTACTTTGCTCTTTATTTATTACTCTTAATTTCTGCTGCACTTATAGTTTAGAACATTGCATTTGAATCTTAGTACCTTGCTTATATATTTGTTGAAATGGATTGCTTTGCTTCATATCAAGTTTTGTTAAGTTAATAGCTTGCCGTTTTAACTTTTAGATACCCAATTCACCCCCCCTCTTGGGTTGCTTACTGGGCAACAAGTGGTATCAGAGCCCTGTTCTCAGTGTATAGGCTTTATCGCCTTGAGTAAAGATCTATGACAACCCCACTTGGTACTAGTGTAGTTGAGGGACAAGCCTCAAACAATCCTCCATTTTTTAATGGAACAAATTATACTTATTGGAAAACTATGATGAGAAGTTATATGCATTTTATTGATTACAATTTATGAAAAATAGCAGATAAGGGTCCTCATATTCCTTCGGTAGTGGTTAATGGTGTTTCCATCCCAAAACTTGAAGAGGATTGGGATGAAAATGATATTAAACAATCCGAGATTAATGCTAAGGTGATGAATCTCCTTTATTGTGCATTAAATCATAAGAATTTAATAGGATATCTATATGCATGTCTGCCAAAGAAATATGGGACATACTTGAAGTTACCCATGAAGATACCGATCAAGTGAAGAACACTAAGGTTAATATGTTAGTGCACACATATGAGATGTTCCGAATGGAACCAAATGATTTATCACTGATATGTATACACGATTCACAAATATACTTAATGGTATGAGAAGTCTTGGTAAAGTCATGTCTAATGCTGATCTTGTAAATAAAATTCTTAGATCACTTCCAACTTCATGGGATCCGAAGGTGATCGTAATTCAAGAAGCAAAGGATGTCGACAAGCTACCTCTTGAGTAGCTAGTGGGATCGCTCATGCTTATGAGCTCAATCTAAAATAAAAATCCATGGACATTGACAAGAAGAAGAAGGGGATTGCTTTCAAGTCAAATATCCAAGAAGAATCCTCAATAGATGAGTTCGAAGATAAAGAGGAAGAAGAAGGTGAAGAAACCCTCCTTGCATGAAAGTTTAGAAGATTCATGAAGAGGAGGAAATTTCCTTACAAAAATAAACATCAATCCAAAGAAAAAGGAAAAGAAAAAGAGAAAGAAAAAGAAAAGGAAAAGGAGAAGGAAGTACCTATATGCTTCGAATGCAAGAAGCTGGGACACTACAAGTTTGACTGTCCTCTCCTCAAGAAATCAAGAAAGAAATTAAGGAAGAAGCAATGATGGCCACTTGGAGTGACAGCGAAGACTCCAGTTCGGAAGAAGAGCAGACTGAAGTTGCAAATCTCTGCTTCATGGCATATTAGGACAATGATGAGGTAAGTTCTGACACCGAAATTGATTTCACTTTTGATGAACTAAGGAATGGTTTTGAAGAACTCATGCATGATTATAAATTAGTTTTATCTGAAAATAAGAAATTGAAAAAGCATGCAAATAGTTTTTCTTTTAAAAATAACTCTTTACTTAATGATGTTAGTGCTTTGAAATCCAAATTAGATGTTTTGGAAAAGAAAAATAATGCTTTATCTATGAAAAATGAAGTTTTAAAAAGATCTAAATATGTTATTTCTAATAATGATCTTTTAAAGAAAAACAATGATTTAGAACTTGAAAATGCTAAGTACAAAAATAAACTTGAAAATATAAAACCTTTTATTGAAAAATTCACTTACAGTTCAGAAAAGTTAAATTTACTCTTAAACAATCAAATAGCAGTTTTTAATAAGGTATGTTTAGGATATAAACCATAGAAACAACAAAAGTATTTTAAGAACTTTTTTGTACCTGCATTATCTAGCATTACTTGTTTTACTTGCAAAAGCTAGGTCATAAATCATATCAATGTAACTTTAAAAAATCATTTCTTTTGATAAAATGTGGGTTCCAAAATGAACCATTTTGAATGCTAACCCTAAAGGACCCAAGTTGGCTTGGATACCTAAAAACAAAGCTTGATTTTATTATAGGTGTGTCTTGCAACCAAGGAAAACAAAAGAGTTTGGTATCTTGACAATAGTTGCTCAAGACACATGACTGGAGATATGAAGCAATTCACTTCTCTTGAAGCTTTGAATGGAGGGAGTGTGACCTTCGATGATAATGGTAAAAAAAAAATCATTGGTATTGGTAAGGTTCACATAACTCCTTCTAGTAGTATTAATAATGTAATTTTATTAGATTGTTTAAAGCATAATCTTTTAAGCATCAGTCAGTTTTGCGATAAAGGTTTTCAAGTAGTTTTTAAATTATCATATTGCATGATTACTAGTCCGAATATAAATGGAGTACAATTCATTGGAAAAAGGCATGGAAATATCTATTTGGTGACCTAGATGATCTATCATTGCCTAATGGTGAATGCCTTGTTGCAATGAATTCTACTAAGGAAGAGACTAGTTGGCTATGGCATAGAAGATTAGGGCATGCTAGTATGTATCTTATTTCAAAACTTTCTAAAAAGAATTTAGTTAAATATTTACTTGAATTTTGTTTTGAAAAAGTTAGAATTTGTCAAGCATGTCAATTTGGTAAACAAGTCAAAACTTCTTTTAAACCAAAAGGATTTGTAACTACTAGTAGGCCACTTGAACTACTCCATATGGATCTTTTTGGACCAACTAGAACATCAAGTCTAGGAGGCAAGAGATATGGATTAGTCATCGTGGATGATTTTTCAAGATTCACTTGGATTTTCTTTTTAGTACAAAAAGATGAATCATTTTTAGTATTTATAAAGTTTTATCGAAAAGTTTCAAACGAGAAAGGTGTTTCAGTTGTTTGTATCTGTAGTAATCATGGAACTGAATTTGAAAATCAAGATTTCGAAAACTTTTGCAATGAAAAAGGAATAGAACACAATTTTTTTGCACCTAGGACACCTCAGCAGAATGGTGTAGTAGAAAGAAAAAACCATACTTTGGAAGAAATGGCATGCACTATGCTTTGTAAAAACAATTTGCCAAGGTATTTTTGGGCTGAAGCTATTAATATAGCATGTTATATTTTAAATCAAGTTTTAATCCATCCTATTTTAAAGAAAACTCCTTATGAACTTTGGAACCAAAGAAAACCGACTTTGAAATATTTTCGAGTTTTTGGTTGCAAATGTTTTGTTTTGAACAATGGAAAAGATCATCTTGGAAAGTTCGATACCAAGTCTGATGAAGGTATCTTCTTAGGATACACTACATCAAGCAGGGCATACAGAGTATTTAATAAACGAACTTTGGTTGTAGAAGAGTCAGTGCATGTTGTATTTGAAGAATGTATTAAAAAATCCTCGAGAAAAGATGATACATCTGATGAGTGTGCAGGTGCTGACAAGCTTCAAAAGCTAACATTGAATGATCAAGCTCAACCAAATGAAGAAGATCAAGACAAGGATAAGAAAGAAGATGATACTCCAAAGCATCAAGATCTACCTAAGGAGTGGAGGTATACTCATGGACATCCTAAGGAATTAATCTTAGATGATCTATCTAAAGGGGTATGAACTCGAGCTTCTATTAAAAATGAATGTGATTATATAGCATTTATATCTCAAGTAGAATCTAAATATTTGAAGAAGCTGAAAAAGACTCTAATTAGATCAATGCTATGCAAGAAGAACTAATTCAATTTGATAGAAACAATGTTTGGACACTTATAGAAAGACCATCTAATGTTTCAGTTATTGGTACTAAATGGATATTTAGGAATAAATTAGATGAAAATGATATTGTTATTAGAAATAAAGCTAGGCTAGGAGGAAGGAATTGACTTTGATGAAATTTTTGCTTCTGTTGCTAGACTTGAAGCAATTAGGCTATTATTAGCATTTGCTTGTTTTATGAATTTCAAATTATTTCAAATGGATGTTAAGAGTACTTTCTTAAATGGTTTTATATCTGAAAAAGTTTTTGCTGAACAACTACCTGGATTTGAAAATCATGCACATCCTGGTCATGTTTTTAAATTATACAAAGTACTTTATAGATTAAAGCAAGCATCTAGAGCATGGTATGAAAGACTAAGCAAATTTCTGATTGAAAATAAATTTTTTAGAGGAAATGTTGATAAAACACTATTTTTGAAAAGAAAAGATATTGATTTGTTAGGAGTGCAAATATATGTTGATGACATCATTTTTGGTGCTACTAATGAAATTCTTTGTCAAGAGTTTGCTAAGCTAATGCAGGGTGATTTCGAGATGAGCATGATGGGAGAACTCAATTTCTTTCTCGGACTCCAAATCAAGCAAACTACTGATAGTATCTTCATCAACCAAGCTAAGTATACAAGAGAAATTATCAAGAAGTTTGGAATGGAGACTACTAAACCAATAGGTACGCCTATGAGCCCCTCTTGTAGACTTGATAAAGATGAACATGGTAAACATGTATATCAAAAGTTATACAGAGATATGATAGGCTCCTTATTGTATTTAACTGACAGTAGACCAGATATAATGTTTAGTGTTTACATGTGTACTAGATATCAGTCTGAACCTAAAGAATCACATCTTATGGCTGTTAAGTATATTATTAGATATCTGTCTGGTACTATTAGTATTGGTTTATGGTATTCTAGAAATTCATCTACTGAATTGATTGGATATTCTAATATGGATTTTGCTGGTTGTAAATTGGATAGAAAGAGTACTAGTGGTACTTGCTAATTTCTTGGAGTTAACTTAATCTCATGGTTTAGCAAGAAACAAACTTCAGTTGCACTATCTATAGCTGACACTGAGTATATTGTAGCAGGAAGTTGTTGTGCTCAAATCTTGTAGATTAAGCAACAACTTGAAGACTTTGGAATCAAGTTGGCTAGTATGCCTATTAAATGTGATACTACCAGTGCTATTTGCTTGACTAAAAATCCTGTTCAACATTCTAGGAGTAAGCACATTGAAATTAGACATCATTTCATTAGGGATCATGTAGAAAACAATAATGTTTTGCTTGAATTTATTAGTACTGAATTTCAATTAGCTGATATTTTGACTAAACCTTTTCTGGAAGATCGATTATATATGATTAGAAGAGAGCTCGGGATCATCAATCCATTTGATTAAATTTTTCCTATATTTGACTCAAACTATATCAATTCGACCTTAATCATGATAAATTATATTCAATCATTGTTGATTTGACTCCAAATTTATGTTATTTTAATTGATTTTGATCTGCCCGTGAAATCCCAATTTTTTTGGTTTTAAGTCGTTGAGTCGACACATTTATGTGTCTACACCAAAATGTGTCGACACATGCGTGAGCCGACACATGAACGATAGTGGACTGAGATTTAAGGGGTTTCTGAACCATTTTCTCCCCCAAATCTTTTCTCCTCCGAGCCGACACTAGGTTGCAAGGTACCCATACTGTTCATCTCTCTATTTGTTATTTTTGCCCGACGTTTTCTTGGATTTGGAAGTTTGGTAGCCATTTTTTTGTTGGATTCCTTCCTAGGTTTTGATTTCTAAACCCTAGAAATCCCATTTTCCACTAAAAACCTTGCCCAAACTTTGAATCTAAGCAATGGGTCCTCGCAAACAAGTTGTTCGTCGACCTTGTCAATCAAACCAAGAAGAAGAGCGAAGGACGAAGGCCCGACATGAGTCTAGAGCTCCAGATCTGCCCGCACGACCCTTGTTTGTTCCATCTAGCCGGATGAGCTCGAAGACAGTTGTTGGAGGACACCGAGTGGATTTTTCATTTCTGGACCAGCAACACTTTCGGATAGGAGATTGGATTCGACAGGCTGTTTGACCACTTTTTGTTCACTCAGTGAGAGGTATTACCCCGGGCTGATAAGAGAGTTCTATGGATCACTCGTCCGTGGGTCTGATGGATGGATAGCACAGGTCAGAGGACAGGATATCCCCATTTCTTCAGAGATTCTGAGCAGAGTATGGGATATACCGATGACGGGATCTGTTATTGATAGTCTGATGGATCGAGTCAGTGGTCTTCAGTGTATTTACGAGTCTGACATTCTATCAGAGGGAGCCACTGTACCAGCATCTAGGTTGTCTGCAGTGATGAGACTTCTGCACCACATCATCACCTAGATTCTTCTACCAAAGACCGGATGTTTCGACTATATCACAGAGCGGGAGCTGCTCGTGATGGTCTCACTAGTTCAGCGCATGCCAGTATGCATTCCTGTACTGATGGTACATTAGATTATAGAGGTGTCGACTAGCTAGAGGCTTTGCTTACCTTATGGCATGGGATTGACAGTATTATTTCGGGAGTATGGAGTCAGCTTTCAGGATGAGCCTTATCGTACATTGCTTCACACCGATGTGTATAACATCAGGTCATTGTATCGGATGGGCTATCACTTATTTCGAGGCAAGTGGACACGCAGGATATCAGGTCAGGCCGAGGACCGAGCTGATGATGATGACATAGTAGAGGAGGAGCAGATTCTCTCTGATGAGGCAGGACCTAGCGAGACTCAGCCTGAGACGGCAGTGCAGCTAGCAGTTGCTCCTCAATCTGATCCTTCTACATCTGCATAGCCTCAGCCAACACAGATGGAGACTCCTGGCATTTCAAATAGTTTAGAGGACAGAGTCAGACGCATAGAGATTGACGTATTTATTATGAGGCAGCATCTTGATGTATTTATAGCTGAGACGAGAGAGAGCCATATTGGACTTAGTCATGGCATCTCGGCTATTCTTTCTGCACTGTCCAGATCTTCAGCGGTGCTCCAACTGCTGACACTGCTCCTACACCTGCTCATGTACCTGCTCCCACACCAGCTGATGATATTATAGACATTGATACTAGTGTTGATAGTGCTATTGAAGATGATATTGTTGGTGACACAGTTATTGGAGATGATGATGGAGATGAGGAGACCGACTCAGATAGATTTGACATTACTGATCTTACTTCATAGCCAGTTGTGGAGGTGACGGATGACTTGCCTACGAGCCCTGTTGTTGACCCATCTTGTCCACCTGTCCAAATTCCTATTCCATCTTCTCCTTCTAGATCAGATGATCGCACACCTATTCCCATTTCTATCCTTACTCCAGTTATTGATACACCTGATATTGATACATCACTTGTACATACACCTATCATTGAGACCCCCACTGTTGATACATCGATACATTCTACAGCTAATACTTCTGTTCTTGATATGCCTGTTGTATCATCAGCTGTTACCCCTATCTTTGACACACCGATTATTGATACTCCTACTCTTCATACATCATCGTTGATTCGAGAGCTTGGGTTTTATACACCCGGCTTTCAGCATCTCGACTCTGGACCTTCATTTGGTTGCACACCTCTTCCAGCGATGGCTGAGATTGTTATTCCGATCACTTCTGTTCCTGCAGAAGATATTGCATCTACCTCTACTGCTCCAGCCAGAGGTCGGACATATACCCATCGCAGAGGACATGGTCGTCGCACCCCTCCATAGCTGACCAGGACCAGACTTAGAGATCTTCAATCGAGATGGCCGAGAGCTCGCTTCTTCACTGATACATGACCGATTGAGATCGGTTCATCTTCTGATGATTCCATGGATGAGGATTAGGATTTTTATGTACTTCTAGATAGTTTACCTTCATGCTTCTATGTATTTTGACCTTTGTTATGTTTTTGTTGTACAAGTTCTAAGCATATATGAAAAACTTTTTGATTCCTCGTCTCTATGTCTTTGATGAAAATGAATATTATATCTTGAATTGCTTTTATGCTTCAATGTCCTTATTCTTCATTGAATGAATTTCTTACAAAAAAAAAAGGGGAGAGTAATTTCGAAAATGAATTTATTAACCCAATGCTATATCTTTTCTACTCAATTTATTTGTTTTCCTACCTTTTTAATAATAACAAAAAGGGGGAGTAATTTAGTGAGAGTTAAGTATAAATGTATATTCTTCTTAATCATTAGGAGAAGTAGTTTTGATTTAGTTTTGATCTATATTTGTGATATGCAAGTAATTTTTTTTTATGCAAGTTTTTTTTTTGAAAACCTGAATTGAAAATCATGTACAAAATTCCTTGAGAAAGGGGGAGCTTTACTTTATTTTCATTTAGAAATCCTTTCAAAACAAAATTCGTCCTAAAACCCCTCTTTCAATATTTGAAAATATTCTTACAAATTTTATTATGAATCATTGATTCAGGGGGAGCTTTGTTGTTTGCTGAAATTTTCTTGTAGAGTATCATGATACATATTTTCTATGCATTCAAATAGATATCAAAACTCTGATATTCTCTATCTTTATAACAAGCTCTAGCACTATTACTTGTATTCTAAATTATCATATCAATTATGTAAGTAATGTTGATATTCTTAATGCTTTCAATTTATGCACCTTGATTAATTCTCTTAAAAGCTTTATTTTAAAGCAATTTATACTTAAGGATTTTGTCATCATCAAAAAGGGGGAGATTGTTGACTCCACTAATTGATTTTGATGATAAGCAAAATAGTTAAGTATAAGTTGAGGACTAATGATTTGCTTTGAGTGTGTTTTTGTTGAAAAGGTGCTCACAAAATTTGATGAAGCCCAATTATTTTGAAGAAGCCAAGTTGAATGAGAAGTTTGCTTAAAAAGAAGACTTGAATACTTAAGAAATAGTTGAATGGATGGCTAAGTCAAGTAAAAACTTGTTCTAGCTCAAGTTCAGTAGTTTCTGTATATTTTTCAAAGAAGTGTCGACTCAAAGTGTCGACACATGACATGAAGTGTCGACACATGAAGAAGAAGTGTCGACTCAGGCCGGTACGCAGCAATGTTTCAAATGGCACAGATGAAGTGTCGACACATGAACCTGAGGTGTTGACTCAAGATGTTGACACATGGATCAACACATCGCTTGAGACTTTCAAGCCACAGAACTTACAGAAGTTGAAGGAACAGCTGAAGTGTCGACACATGGAAGCAAGGTATCGACTCAAGGTGTCGACTTAACTGAGAAGGTGTCGACACATCTAAGATTTCCAGAAAATCTGATTGGAGCTTTTTGAACTAAGTGTTGACTCAAGAAGAATATGTGTCGACTCAACTAAGGAAGTGTTAACACATGGAGTTCTGGCAACAATAATAGCTAGTTTTTTCAAATACAGAACTCGCCCAAAATGCCCCCAATGGCTATTTTTTCAAGTGTAACAGCTAGAAATCGGTTTTGAGGCCTTGGAAGGGTATTTATATGCTCCAAAGTCAATTCAAAAAGTATATTATTGAAGAACATTAAAGAGCTTTGAGAAAAGAGAAGAGAAGTGAGCTTTAACTCCTATTCCTTCAAGTTTCAACCACCTTCAAGCTAAAGAAAGCCTCCAAGCATTCAAGAGCATTGAAGATCATCCATACTTGGACATTCAAAAGGCTTCAACAAGTGCAAAGCAACTCTACATCGAGCTACATCGAGATATTCGCTTTGTTATTGAAAGCTTACATTGGTTCTTTATTTCTAAACCTTATTTCTTGTAAGGGTTTTTGGTTAGCCTATTGTAAAACCAAATGAGGTTATTGGTAAGTCTTAGAAAACTAATTAGGTTGGTGGTTAGCCAGCAAAACTACTAAGATTTTTGGTTAGCCCGGAAAATCAAGGAAGGTTGTTGGTTAGCCTTGTGAAAACCAATTAGGTTCTTGGTTAGCCCATAAAACTAAGTGAGGTTGTGACTTGTGAGCCTTATAAAAACAAGTCGGGTTTTGATTAGTGAGCCTGGAAAACTAATCGGCTGTAATCTTGTGATTATTATGAATTCCCAAGGGGATCTTGGGGAGTGGATGTAGGTGCATTATATAGCACCGAACCACATAGTTCTTGGTATTTGTGATTGCTGAATCTCTCTCACTTTGCTCTTAATTTTTGCTGCACTTATAGTTTAGAGCATTGCATTTGAATCTTAGTACCTTGCTTATATATTTGTTGAATTGGATTGCTTTGCTTAGTATCAAGTTTTGTTAAGTTAATAGCTTGCCATTTTAATTTTTAAAGATCCAATTCACCCCCCCTCTTGGGTTGCTTACTGGGCAACAGGGATAATTTTATAAAAATAAAAAATACCAAATTACCATATCTTCGGTAATCTGGATAGCCACCTCTTCTTGAGGTAATCTAGATTGCCACATGAGAGGTAATCCAGATTACCACTACAACATAGATTACCGATTTAAAAATAATACCAAACAAGGTTATCTGATGGACCCAGTTTAAAATTACCGATAATCTAGATAGATTACCATCTACCAAATGCAACCTTAGGATTATTTTATCACAGATTAACTTTGTTAGAGAGACAGAAGAGTAAAAATATGATTATACTAAGAACAAGAATTAAATTAAGCATGAAATTAATATGAAAGATGTCTTGGTTTTGATTCAGTATTTGGTATTTATTAAGTATTTATTCAATATATAATTATTAAATTATGATCAATCCCCGAGCATAACCTATCTCGCTGGATACGGACCTTGATTCTCGCCTACATAGCCATAGACTATTCAAAGTCTCTAATATATAAATAAAATTTGTTATAATTAGATTCCAAGCATAGCCTATCTCACTAAGCACGAATCATATCCTGGGATCATAACTCGTCTCTACGTAGTCATATGCTATTCTAAAATATAATTATAGTCTAGACATGCAGAACACTACTTGAAGTAATGAAAAATAATTTTATTCATAAAAAGTAAACATTATCATCAAGCACTAATTATATAAAGAAAAATATAAAATATAAATACCAAAAACCTCATCTACTTCTCAAAGACAAGAATTCCATAGTTGCTCATGATCTTCCATTCCTCTTCTCCTATGCAAAGGTTCTAGAGGGACTCTAGAAAGTTGATTCCCCGGGTAGAGGCATAGGATCCTTTTTATAGGATTTAACATGGGAGACGTTTTCATAGGTTTCCAATGTAGGACTAAACAAAAGAGTCAAAAGATTGGCTAGGATTTAATTTTACATTAAATCAATGGTTGGATGGTGAGCTCAAATCCCAATAGCAACGGGCTTTCAATTTTTCTTAATATTCAATCATCTAAAAATCTCAGCCCTTGGATTGCTTTGAGATTCGTGCATTCCATTAGTTGGGTCTTGTCGCCCAACACCATCGAGATCTGGAATATTCATTGGAATAGCCCGTGCGTTGCCATCGTTAGAGGAGTCTCGTCATTCTGCCATCGCCGGATTGCTTTTGCACCACCATGAACCACCATCAGAAAGAATTGTGGAAGGTCACCCTCTCGTCCTGCCGCCGTCGCTGTTCTTCATCATCAATGCTACTGCCACAAACGGCAACGCTGTTCCATTGCCGGTGTTGGCCAAAGACAAGGAAGATTCCTAGTGGCTTGGGTGGAGGCAGCGATAGCGAAGGCATTAAGGGAATGGATTGATTGTGTTTGGAAGGGAAACCAAGTAGCAGGGTGGTCGGATTGAACTAAAGATGAGGTGGCCAACAAGAAAGGATGCCGGCAATAGCTTCCAACAATTTCTCGGCAATGAATGGTGGCAGAAATTTCTTTATGGTCCACGGCTTTGCACCGTGGACCGCTGGCTATGGTTGCTGGTGGTCCATCGGGCATGCTGTAAACTAAAGAACTGGTCCATGATAGACCGGGTGCTCTAAAATACATATAATTTCATGTTAAATCTTCAAAAATCAATTCCAGACTCATTTCAGATCGGATTCACTTCAAACTTGTTTCATTTGAATCCATAAATCGAGCTCTTTGCATTGGCATTCTTCTTTCCTATAAATGATATATAAAAATATTAATTTTGGATAAATAAATATAATTTAATTATTAAATTTATAATATATATATATGTGTATAATGTAGTTACCATGTACTTAGTATTTAACAAAAAAAAAATAAAAACAGCCTCCAACCCACATGCCTCACACCTTATATGAGGGATGCAACATGTCTATTAATATCTTGCACATGCATTGCATTAGTGAAATTGGTTAAGATAACTAAAGTCTAGCATTTGCATTGCACATGTAATTTTTTTCTTTTTGATAGTAAAAGGTGCTTGCACTTTCTAGGAGAGCAGATTTCACCTTTTTTTTTTAATTTTTTTTGGTTTTGTGGCAATTCGCTTGTGTCCGATAGAAGATTAAATGTTTTTGATGTAGTTTAGATCCATACTTGTGATCACAAGACTCCGGAAATTCCCAAACCATCCTTAGACCAACCATGGAGTAAATACAAGATGCATGTCATTAACATTAGTCTAAAAGATGGTTCCATCATGATCAATATAGATTATATTTCAATAGAAACCACTTCCATTACATCTAACATCAAGTGAGATTTTTGACACCCCTTGAATGACCTCGATAGGAGTTTTGATGAGAAAGTCAAGGACAAAATACTAAAGCAATATTAGCACAGTCTAAAAGCATAAAAATGATGACAAAGGTCTAGATATTTGATAGTAATTAGGAAAATTCTTTGTGCACCACGTGCGGTGCAGGAAATCTAAACTAGCCTGCTCCACGACCTCTCATTGGTCCACATAGATCTAACCTGACTTGATGTGATGGAACGGGATGCTGCATCGTAATGATTTTTGAAATCCATATGCCATCGCATTTGCATGTCTTTTCAAACAAGGGAAAATATTTTTTTTCCCTTTTCTCTTTGGAAAGAAAATAGCCATACCAAAGTAGAAAGACGTTTCTTCTTCTGCTCCAAATAGGAAAAAAAACTATGCACTGAGCTCCAATCACCCCCTAGATACCCCTCCATTGTTTTTGCTTGCGCTCTTCTCTTCGGGGTCCATGTTTTCATCTTGGTTGTTAGCAACAACCATCTCCATCATATTCTGAGTAGTCGTTGAATTTTTTGATTTTCAAGCATACCATGAAGAGCTAGGGTTTCCAAATCTTTTTGTCAATGGAGTCTAGTGGTTTCATGTTTCAATGCAGATCACGAATATAAATGCAATGTAAGAAGGAACTGTAGTTGCCGGAAAGAAGCATGACACTTGTTCTTTATACAAGAGAGTATGACATCCCTTTTTGTTTCTTTCCAAAAGAAGTTAGAGAACTACAAGAAGGTAAAGAAATTATAAATTTTAATGTAATTATTTGAAATTTATGTTTAAAGAGGGATGTCATAGTATTTTTTAAAAATGATTAAGACATTCATTCATAAAATTATGACTTCATAGCATAAAATTATGATATCATGCACAATTCAAGATGAAAAGCCTTAAAATCTTTCTAGTAGTCATAGGATATCTTAGACTTATAGCACTATATGCCAAAAAAATATTTTTTTTATAATTTTTATACCTTTTTTGAGTATTATGATATCCTAGTTAAAATATTATGATATCCTAGTTCAAATATTATGATACCCTGGCAAGAAACAAGAAACTAAATGCATTAACCCTTCCTACCAAGATTTTCTTTTATTCGTCAGCTGAATTATGACTCCCACGATGTCATAACATGCCATGATAAAAAAATCATGGCAAATTCAGTCTGAAACAGTATTATGGCATCATAGTTCAAAAATTATGACACCTTAATTTAAATATATAATATACCGATATGAAACAAGAAACTGAATGCATTAACTCTTCTTACCAAGACTTTCTTTCATCCGTGGACTGAATTATGACTCCCATAATGTTATAACATACCACAGTGAAAAAATTATGACAAATTTAGCCTGAAACAGTATTATGACATCCTAATTCAAAAATTATGACATCCTAGTTCAAATATTATGACATCCAGGTATAAAACAAGAAACTGAATGCATTAATCCTTTCTACCAGGACTTTCTTTCACTCATGGACTGAATTATGACTCCCACAATATCAAACATGTCATGATAAAAAAAATATGATAATTCAGTCTGAAACAGTATTATGATATCCTAGTTCAGAAATTATGATATCCTAGTTCAAATATAATGATACCCCCATACGAAACAAGAACTGAATGTATTAACCCTTTATACCAGGACTTTCTTTTATCTGTGGACTAAATTATGACTCCGATAATGTCATAACATGCCATGATGAAAAAACATGATAATTCATCCTGAAACAGTATTATGACATTCTAGTTTAGGAATTATGACATCATAATTCAAATATTATGATACTCGGCATGAAACAAAAAATTGAATGTATTAACATTTCTTACCAAGACTTTTTTTCATTCGTGGACTGAATTATGACCCTCATAATATCATAACATACCACAGTAAAAAAAGCATGACAAATTCAGTCTAAAATAGTATTATGACACCGTAGTTCAAAAATTATAATACTCTATCATGTGGCATGGCCACTAATGTGGGTGCCCCTCGAGTCTAGCTGGCGGCCACGTTGACAGGAGGCACCACCTGGATGCACATGCCAGATGAGGCACCAAGGTCGAGAACCTGGCTGAGGTCAGCTCCCCCGAGGTCGAGCCCTCGTCGAGGTCATGATCTTGTTCTTTAAGCCCTTAGCCGAGGTTAGCTCCCCCGAGGTCGAGCCCCTGCCAAGGTCATGCTCTCATTCTTCGAGTCCCTGGCTGAGGTCAGCTCTCCCGAGGTCGACCCTTGCTGAGGTCACGTTCTCGTTCTTCGAGCCCTTAGCTGAGGTCAGCTCTCCCGAGGTCAAGTCCCCATAGAGGTCATGCTCTCGTTCTTCGAGCTCCTAGCTGAGGTCAACTCCCCCAAGGTTGAGCCCCAACTGAGGTTGTGCTCTCATTCTTTGAGCCCCTAACTAAGATCAGCTCCCCCAAGGTCAAGCCCCTGCCTAGGTCGTGCTCTCATCCCTCGAGGCCATGGCCGAGGTCAGCTCCTTTGAGGTTAAGCCCCTGCCTAGGTCATGCTCTCGCTCTTCGAGCCCTCGATTGAGGTCTGCTCCCTCGAGGTTAAGCCCTCACTGAAGTCGTGCTCTCACTCTTCATGCCCCCGGTCGAGGTCAGCTCCCTCGAGGTCGAGCCATCGATCGAGGGCACGTACTCCCTTGCTCGGGGTCAATACCCTGGTCAAAGTCAACTCTACCCCCGAGTCAGGTATGGATTTTTACAGGAGGGAAAGGTCTTCTTCTTGGGCACCCCAAAAATGTCTGGGATGGTGATGCCAACAGGTGGTGTCGCTGTCCCCATCAGAGCCCCTACGCTGTTTGGAGAGACTGGCACCTCGGTGGGGAGGGGCTCTGCCAGAGCACATCACCTGTGACCTCTGAGGAATGGCATCCCGCCAAAGCACGCCACCCGTGGAGGAGCATCCTGTTGGAATGTTAGGCCCCTCAGCTCACTGTCAGCACCTTCAAAGGAAGGACACTCGACTTGGGGTGCCACACCTCTCGACCTACCACCTGCAACACCCGAAAGAGGAAGGTCCTACCAGAGGTCTCATACCCCATGGCATCCCCCACCGGACCGGCACTCTGGCAGGTCTCCCTAAACATGGCGGGGTGATGCTAGAGAGAGGCAATGCCCTGTCGGGGTGTTGGGCCCTGTGACATGCCACTCGCACTCACCGTGGAGGGACACACACTTCTTAATGCTCCACTTGCACATATGGCAGATTTTCCCTTGTGGGGGCTACGGATCCTGTCCCCCTCCTCTCAAGAGGAGAGGGAGGAGCAGGCCTACATTTCAATCGCAAAGGGATCTCCCAAGTGGCACCAAGTCATGGCTCTGCGCCCTACCAGAGGCAAAGGACTTCTATAAGGAACACGAAGGAGGTCTCTGACAAAAGTAAGAAAGGGAGAGAGCAGACAACCAAGAAAGTCCCAAGGGCAAGACAAGCACACAGGAACTCCCAAGAGAGTCCCAACAGCAGAAGCCACCCCTGTCCAAGCTCTCTCTCTCTCTCTCTCGAACTCTCTTTCCAAATCTCTGGAATCCTTTGAGAGTGGAGACCCCTTCAGGATCCACCCGAGAGGATCTGTTCCCCTTGGTCATCCAC